>CM048749.1:345908473-347108473 GCA_026315105.1 Locusta migratoria | reverse complement strand
AGAGGCGCTTGTCAATCACGAACTGGCAACAGCGCGGTACGAGCTACCCGCCTATTCCTGGGACTACCACTATAGTAACAAGTGTTTGCTGACCAATTTATCGTAAAACATGAAACCGCATCACACTTTTTGTTTTCTTTGCCTTTGCCAGCATTAGTTTATGGTTTGGCATTGTTGATTTTAGGGGGTGACTGGATGCCTTCTGGCCACAACACATTACCTCCTGCATATTGCGAGGTGAAAGATCAGGGTGAGAGTTTAAATAGGGAAAGATTAATTTTCAAAACTCACAACCACCAACTGCGATCCAAATTCCTAAACATGCAAAAACACTGGAACTGTGATTGCTACTGTTTGACTCGTTTTCTAGGGGATGATATCACACGTTCGCAGTTTTCCTTCCCTGCATATGATTAACAAAAAAAATCATAATAAAGTAAGTTCATGTGAGAAAAAGGGTGTACTAACTAATATTTTTGAAAACACGTGGAAGTTCACTTTATGTTGTTTATTACACCATATTAAAACCCTGTGGCCGATACGTCTGTACGTCGACACATTTACTTGATAAAGTTATAGCCCGTGAGCCCCAAAATGAATATTTGTCGCAAATTGTTTTCTCACCATGTGCCTGTCTCAAACACCGTTTATGTTCATGCCTATGCGACGACACGTGTTACATTAACAAAATAGTCACTTTAATTCAATGCAATGCACACCTTATTCCACCGACTAAATATTCACAACACACTCCACCTGGAGATCCACATGCCGACCGTACAGAGCGACGCCGCGTCCGGCCAGTTACACCACTCGCTCCCGACTCGCGCCCAACTGCCGGGTTTTTTCCCCCCTACGTCATCAACTTTCCCAAGTGAGCTGTTGTAACCGACTTGCCAACGTACAGCGCTCAGCCAATACATTTCTAAAACTGTATTTAGAATCAAAATAATTACACAACACATGAAGCAAATGTCTTCTTAGGCTTTTATATTGGTATAAACATCCTTTGCACTATTTATTATAATCGTGCAATTTCTTATATCACACAAGTGATTTAACTGAATATTTCAAGATAAAATACACAATATTAATTGAAAATAAAATCAGAAATAGTTAATATATTATCTTTATAAACAAACATTGCCATGCTAACTGTCTTGTATTCATTGGTAATTTATTACTTTTCATATAATGAAATTATGTTTTCAGTGTCAATTAAACATATTAATCAGTTAATGTATTTTTACAAGAAAATTCAAATGACCCCTCACTCATCTCTGTAATACGCTTAGTTTAAATTTAACCATATTCGTTTGTTTAAGATTTCATGTATGCGTAAGTTTTAGCTTGTTCCACAGACATATTGGGTATGAAATTGTTTATTTGTCAACAGGCTATTTTGTAATGAGGGCCTTAAAGGTTCCTAACTGCATCGTATTACTTCAAATGCCAGTAGTATTAGAATATTTTATTTCGCACTGTGCACTCCACTGCGCCTGGCACTCGCCATTGTCCCTCTCTCTCCCCTCACCGGAAACGAGCCTGGAAAATCCTAAGCTGGAACAAGCCACCAACGTTGGCCTGCTCGCTGGCCTCCCGTCAGCTACAAGCAGACAGCAAATCTCAACGTGGAGAATTTCTACCTATGGCCTAACTATAAATGTTGTCACCCAACTGCGTACATACATTGCTACCATAATTAATAAGATTAAAATTGTGTAACATTTGGTGCACTGACATGGCCAATGTTTGCAGTGAACTTCATACTGTTTAATTATCAAATGCTATTAATTACCAATATTTCTAATGGGCTGTAATCTCACAATATTCCCAAGGAAGAAATATTTGTACTCCAATGTCTGCTTATAGTGTTATACTTGAGAATGTGTGTGAACGTCGTCCAAATAGTAAATGGCGTAACTGAGGCGAGACCGGCTTTGTGTGTGTGTGTGTGTGTGTGTGTGTGTGTGTGTGTGTGCATGTGTGTGCATGTGTGCGTGCGTGTGCGTATGTGTGTTTGTGGAGGAGGGGGGGTGTTCAGGTTTTACAAAAAATGGATCAGGAGACACTTGTTACTAGTCAGTATAAGACACGTACTCTTATTCGGTTGAACTGTACGTCTGTGTGTTCACTTCGTCAGAGACCACGATTGTGTTTCTTAGAAAATCATATGTTCAAATGTTTGTAGATGTATTGGACGTAACTGCTTGGTTATTAGCAAACTATTTATATAGGAGCAATACTGCCTGTATTATCGTACGGTGGCTAGACGCACTGGAATGACAATACAACCGTACCAAAATTAATAGAATCCAACGGTTAATTAATTTTAAAATGGTCAAAGCTTAAAGAACGACATCCAGTGAAGCACTCAGTGTTTTATCAGGTCTCATGCCTATAACTCTTAAGATACAGAAAACATCCAAATAGTAAAACCCGGTCAAAACCAAAGGCACTACATAAACGACCTCGTCCTATAGCGTAGAAGCTGGGCACGCTCGGTAGACTTTATGAGAATAACTGAGAAGGACGAAACCAAATGCTACGCTGTTGAAGTACACACAGACGGAAGCATGTCAGACGAAGGTGTGGGTTCAGGACTAGCAATATTTGTTAATAAGTAGCTTGTTTACCAGATACAGCTTGAAACTGTCTCATGAATGCTCAATCAATCAAGCGGAACAATTTGCCACTCTGTATGCTCTTGAGTTAATAAACAGTCTCTCGAATACTGATAGATCTGCAGTAATTCACACTGACAGCAGGATTACTTTAGACTCGTTACGAAATCCGAAAAACCACAACTTCTTGATGGAAGAAATACGACGTAAAATCAGAAGGTTGCAGACACACAACTGGCTGGTGCATTTCGAATGTATTGAAGCTCATCGAGGGATAAGGAGAAAAGAACTAGCTGACACTCTCGCTAAAAGAGCGGCTCGATGACGACAATCGACACGTTACAAGAAAATACCTACAAGTGCCGTAAAGGTCTTCTGGGAGGGGGCTGAGGTCAAATAGTGTTCTTAATGGGGGAGGGAGGGGGGGCTGAGGAAGTTATGGGGTGGGTGCTCCAAGGGGGGGGGTTATAACCCGACAGACCCCCTCCCCCCCCCCCCCCCCCCCAAAGTGAAAACGTCACTGGAACGTTCACATATAACAGAGCTGTCCAAACTATTGACCACCTGCTTACCTGCTTTTCCACTGTTGCAACTAACTGAAAGGAGGAGGATGGCCCGTCGGTAAATTGAATTTGGTACATAAATTCAATACAGACTTTCACAATTTCTGAAATTCAATAAGATTTCCTGATGTGTAAAATCGCCTGGTTTCTTTATGTAATGCGACAATGTGTATCCAACAAAACGCTTTCTTTTGTAAATCCTGCCACCTCATGTACTGTATTTGTGTTTCCTAAAATACCTGATGTAACCGCCTGAATTTAATCATCAAACATGTAATATTACTATGTAATGGGGCATGTCAAATAAATCTCTCTATATTTAAAAAGAAGTGTACCGATTGACTGACTCATCACCACCCAGCCCACACCACAGCAGATAGAAACTTGAGAATTGTAGAGGGCGTTGATCTTACTCTGTAGGCGTCATTTAAGAAGCTATTTTTCGATATTCAGTCAGTAAGGCGGTGAAATAGGGGATGAACCTTTGCCTAAATAGCAACGTATTTTCAAGAAATTTATAAGCTGGAACTACAAAATTTCGGATTTTAATACGGGGTTCGAAATTAAGACAAGTGTTTCGCATTTTTTGAAATTCAACCAATAAGGGGGTGAAATAGGAGACGCAAAAATTGATTGTCGGAAATATGTTGCTGTTCACTCAAAGTTTGAGCTACAACTATGAAACTTAGGATATGGTCTCTTGATCAGGATTAAAAAGACACGAGTGTCGGTATTTTTGGAAATTCAACAACAAAGGGGGTTAAATTGGACAGGGGATGTTTTTTCGAAAATCTGTTGCTATTTTGGCAGTTTTGAAGCTAGAACTACAAATTTTCGGATTTGGATTCGGGGTTCGAATTTAAGACATGTGCTTTGGTATTTTTGGAAATTCGACCAATAATGGGGTGAAATATCGGATGCAAAAAATTGATTTTCTAAAATATGTTGCTGTTAACTCAAATTTCAAGCTATAACTACGAAACTTAGGATACGGACTCTTGATCAGGATTAAAAATACAAGAGTTTCGATATTTTTGGAAATTCAACAACTGTTGCTGTTATGGTCTTCAGTCCGGAGACTAGTTTGATGCAGCTCTCCATAATACCCTATCCTGAGCAAGCCTCTTCGTCTCCACATAAGAACGGCAACCTACATCTGTCTGAATCTGCTTACTGTATCCATCTCTTGGTCTTCCTCTGTGATTTTTACCCCACACACTTCCCTTTAATGCTAAATTCACAATTCCTTGATGTCTAAGTATGTGTCCTAAAAATCGATCTCTTCTTTTAGTCAAGGTATGCCAAAAATTCCTTTTCTCGCCAATTCTGCTCCGTACCTCTTCATTAGTTATGTGATCTACCCACTAATCTTCAACATTCTTCTGTAGCACCACATTTCAAAAGCCTCTATTCTCTTCCTGTCCGCACTGTTTATCGTCCATGTTTCACTCCCGTACAAGGCAACACACCACACAAATGCCTTCAGAAAATAATTCCTTATACTTAAATTAATGTTCGATATTAGCAAATTTCTCTTTTTCAAAAATGCTTTTCTTTCCATTGCCATTCTGCATTTTATATCTGTACTGCGACCGTCATATGTTATTTACAACCTTCATTGTTCGTTACATAATCTAATTCCTGTAGCATCACCTGATTTTCTAGACTGTATTCCGTTATCTTTGTTTTGCTCTTGTTAATGTTCATTTTATACGCTTTCTTGAACACACTGTCCAATCCATTCAACTGCTCTTCCAGGTCTTTTGCCGTCTCTGACAAAATTACAGTGTCATCAGAAAACGCAATGTGTTTATTTTTTCACCCTGAACTTTAATACCAATTTCAAATTTTTCCTTGTTTTCCTTGCTTTCCTTCACCGCCTGCTCGATGTACAAATTGAATAACACCGAAGAAAGGCTACAACCCTGTCTTATTCCCTTCCCAACCATGCCCTTCGAGTCTAATAACTGCGGTCTGGCTTTTGTACAAATTGTAAATAACTCTCCTTTCCCTATATTTTCCCCCCGCTGACTTCAGAATTTGAAAGCGTGTATTCCAATCTACATTGCCAAAAGCTTTCTCCTAATCTACAGAAGTTAAAACTGTAGGTTTACCTTTCCTTAATCTATCTTCTAAGATAAGTCGTAAAGTAAGTATTGCCTCCCGTGTTCCTAGGTTCCTCCTGAATCCAAACTGATTTTCCCCGAGATCGGCTTCTACCAGCTTTTCCATTCTCCTGTAGATAATTCGTGTTAAAATTTTGCAACCATGACGTATAAAAACTGATAGTTCTGTAACTTTCACACTTGCCTGCGCCTGATTTCTTTGGAATGGGGATTATTACATTTTTCTTAAACTCTGAGGGTATTTCGCATGTCTCATAAATTTTACACGCCAAGTGAAATAGTTTTGTCATGGCTGACTCTCCCAGAGACTCTAGTAGCTCTGAGAGAATGTCATCTACTCCCGGGGCCTTGTTCCGACCTAGGTATTTCATGGCTCTGTCAAATTCATCTCTCAGATAGTATCTCCAATTTCAGCTTCATTTACTTCCTCTTCCCTATCTACAACATTGTCTCTCAGTTCATTTCCTTTGTAGAGCTCCTCTATGTACTCTTTCCACCTTTCAGTTTTTCCTTCTTCGCTGAGAACTGGTTTTCCATGTAAGTTTTTGATTTTCGTAGAGCTGTTTTTCTTGTCCCCAAATGTCTCTTTTATTTTCTTGTAGGCGGTATCTACTTTTCCCCTTCTTATACATTCTTCTACAGATTTGCATATGGCTTCTAGCTATTCCTGTTTAGCCATTTTGCACTTCCTGTCAATCTCATTCCTTAGTCGTCTGTACTCCATTCTGCCTGTTTCATTTACTGCATTTTTATATATCTCCTTTCATCAATTAAATTTAGTATTTCCTGTGATACCCAAAGATTTCTTGTAGGTCTTGCCTTTGTACCTACTGTGCCCTCTGCTGCCTTTACTATTTCATCTCTTAATGCTACCCACTCGTCTTCTACCGTTTTATTTCCCCCAGTTTCTGTCAATTATTGGCTAAGGCTCCCTCTGAAATTCTTAAGAACTTCAGGTTCCCTTAATTTATCCAAGTCCCATCACTATATTTTCCTACCTTTCTGCAGTTTTTTCAGTTTCAGCCTACAGTTCATGTCCAATAAGTTATGGTCGAAGGCTATATCTGCCTCTGGGTATGTCTTACAGTTTAAAACCTGGTTCCGGAATCTATGTTTCACCATTATAAAATCTATCTTATACCTTCCGGTGTCTCCTGGTCTCTTCCACATATACAACCTTCTTTCGTGATTCTTAAAACAGGTTTTTGTTATGTTTAAATTTTGTTCCGTGCAAAATTCTACCAGGCGACTTCCTCTTTCACTCTTTCTGCCCAGTCCATATTCACCTACTACTTTTCCTTCTCTTCCTTTTCCTACTACCGAATTCCAGTCTCCCATCACAATTAAGTTTTCTTCTTCGTTAATTGTATGAATAATTTCCTTTAACTCCTCATACATTTCTTCAATCTCATCATCGGCAAAGCTAGTTGGCACATAAACCTGTATTACTGTTGTCGGTGTTGGCTTCAACAACTAAGATGTAAATTGGGGATCAAAAATTATTTTCGAAAACACATTGTTGTCGAGACAATTTTGAAGCTAGAGCTGCATAAATTGATATTTGTATTGTTCGTTAGAATTTCAAAAAATATGAGTTTCGGTATTTTTGGAAATTCAACCATCAAGGGGGTTAAATTGGAGAGGGGATATTTTTCGAAAATCTTTTGCTATTAAGGCAATTTTGAAGTTATAACCACATAATTTGGTATATGTTTTCTTGGTCAGCATTAAAAGACAGGTGTTTCGGTATTTTCAGAAAATTCATCTACGGGGTGAAATAGGGGATGAAACATTTGATTGAAAATACGTTGCTACTAAGCCAATTTTGAAAGCAGAATTACAAAAAATATTTGCATACATGGTTGGAATTTAAAAGATACATGTTGGAGTATTTTTCGATTTCAACTAATATGGGGTGCCATAAGGGGCTACAAGTAGTGAAATCAAATGCGAGGTACTGGCAGAAGTAAAGTTGTGAGGCGGCATCGTGAGTCGTGTCGGGATACCACAGTCGGTAGTGCGCTTGCCCACGAAAGGCAAAGGTCCCAGGTTCGAGTCCCGGTTCCGGCACACAATTTTAATCTGCCAGGAAGTTTCAAGTGTTCAAATGTTTGTAAATCTTAAGAGATTTAACTATGGGGTCATCAGTCCTAAGGCTTACAAACTAATGAAACTAACTTAAACTAACTTAGACTAACTTATGCTAAGGACAACACAAACACCCATGCCCGAGGGCCAATGAATCCCCGACGGCGAACAGCAGTGCGCACCGCAGCATGGCGCCTCAATACGCACGGCCATTCTGCCGCGGCTACGAACAGTGTCACGGCATTTCATTATGATAGTACTTAAGCTATATCTATGAACATTTATATTAAGAGGGAGAAACAACTGGTGCAGACCAACCAGCCTATGGATGCGAAACAGCGGGCGTTAAGCTAGTAGTAAATAAATTACTCTAATTTACAAACTACTTAAACTAAGTTAAACTAACACAAAGGATAACACATACACTCTTGCCCGAGGGAGGACTCGAACCTCCGACGACGGACGGCAGCGAGTACCGTAGCAAGGCGCCCCAGTGCGCACGGTTATTCCGCCGCGACTGTTCCTTAGAGGGGGAGGCTGTTGCGTCCCCTACCAGTTTTGTCTCATGACATATTGCCTGCTTCGGATGAATGGCAACAGGCAGACAATATATATTTCTCGATTTTTCTAATGGCGATCGAAACGGCACCTCTCTGCAGACTGCTAACAAAGCTACGAGTATACGGAATAGATACAAAGATATGTGAATAGCTCGAAGACTACTTACGGAATAAAACCCATGTCGTTGTCCTCGACGGCGTGTTTTCATCAGGGACTGGGATGTCGTCAGGAGTGCTCCATGAAAGTGTGATGCTAAATGATCTGACGGATAGAGTGAGTTGCACTCTGCGACTGTTTGCTGATGATGCTGTGGTGTACAGAAATGTGTCGTCATTGAAAGACTGTAGTAGGATGCAAGATGACATGGACCAAACTTCTAGGTGCTGTGAAGAGCCGGCCGCGGTGGCCGAAGGGACTGAGGCGCTTCAGTCACGGTCTGCACGACCACTACGGTCGGGGGTTCGAATCCCCCCTCGGGCATGGATATTTGTGCCGTCCTTAGTTGTAAGTAGTTCATTAGTAGTTTGTAAGTTTAGGGACTGATGACCCCGTAGTTAAGTCCCATAGACTCTACAAACATTTGCATTTTTTTTTTTTTTTTTTTTTTCTGTTAAGAGTGGCAGCCAGCTCCAAATGTAGAAAAATGTAAGGTGATGTAGATGAGTAGGAGAAAAAAATCACGTAATGTTCCAATACAGCAGTAGTAGTGTTTTGTGTTCCAACTTCGTCGCCGCTTTTGTGTCCCAGCCTCGTCGTAGGTGTCGGTGGCCGAGTGGAATGAGACCGACACAGGAACAAAAATAGCACGCTGGTGCAGGTACGGAGGGGAGCAGCCAGAAACTATAAACACTCGAGTAAATTAGAAAGAGATATATATTGCACAGAATGTAACAATACTTAACTTTTACATAGTACTGCAGAATGTTGATACATAGTTGTTAGAGGCCTGCCTAGTGCCTGTACGATAGCAAAGTCTTCACTGGTGCCTATCTGATTACGAAGGTCCTAACTGGTCGCTATCTCAGACCCAAGTGCCCGATGTCTTTCCGTGGTGGCCACGAGCGGGGCTGCAGCAGAGGGCGCTCGTGGCTGTCGTGAGAACGCCGCGCCGTGTGTGCATGGCGGCGCGCGGCGAAAGTAGGTGGCGCGCACTTTGTACTTGTGCGACACCACATAGTGTGTATTACTGTCGGATATATTTACTAAAATTATGAAATACCCGCTGGAGAATATTTATTACAATTTTTATTTGGCCTTTTTAACGAACACTCTTTTTGTTGTTTACAAAACAACTGAACACACACAGAACTCAGAGATATCATGTTAATATTTGCCACGAAGTTATTTACACAGTTATATCACTGTCCTGTACACTACTCCCTCACCAGTAACACAGTTATGAAGTAATACAGAGTGGCGAAGTCTGACATTACATCAATTCAGAACCAACAATATCATATTGGAATAACATAAGATATCTTACAAAAACACAAGTGCAAATGGTATAAAAGTGATAAAGATATAACACATTTAAAAATCTCTCTTTACAATGTCTAATGTGACTTCATTTATTTTTAACAAAAATAACTCAGTCTTCCTGACTTTGATACTCTGACAGCTAGAGGTGGTTCCTCTGTGGTTGAGTGCCCTTCCCAAAGTTTGGTAGAACCTTTTCATTCCCTTTCTTCCTGCAAGAGATAGGCTGATTAAAGCCTGTCCACTGACACATTTATAGTTTTGCACTGCTTCAAAGTAGTAAAATATTTTTCATGCCTTGTTATGACAGGAAAAGGACCATCATAAGTAGGTTCTAATGGTTTTTTAATCCTGTCACATCTTAAGAACACGTATGAACAAGTCTTCAGATCTGATTGTTCTGTATCATATGTAAGTTTGATAGGTTTCAGTTGTAACACTTGCTTTTGCAAATCAGATGTAAATGAATCAGGGTCAATCTTTGTAGTTGGCTCTTCAAAAATTCACCAGGTAGTTTAATATTTTTCCCATATACCATCTGTGCAACAGAATAATTTGATGTCTCTTGTACTGCAGTTCGCAATCCTAGTAAAATAGTAGGTAGAGTATGTATCCAGTCGGAAGTGTTGTGAACCTTGATTGCAGATTTCAGAGTTCTGTGTAACCTCTCAACTTTGCCATTGCATTGAGGATGATACGGTGATGTGTGTTAAATTTTAATTCCACAGATGATGCCCAAATTATTAAACAGTTGTGATATGAATTGTGTTCCTTGGTCTGTGATTACTTGTGATGGAACGCCAAATCTAGCAATCCAGTGTTGGAAGAGGGCTTTTTCTTTTTTAAGAACACTTTTTTTGTTATTTACAAAACAACTGAACACACACAGAACTCCGAGATATCATGTTAATCTTTGCAACGAAGTTATTTATACAGTTATGTCACTGTCCTGTACATGTGATTCCTGACAGAGTCGCGTTAATTAAATTTTTAGGCTTAATGTTGCACAGAGATATGCAATGCAGCGGGCATATGATAGTCGCGGGAAAGGCGGATGGTGGACTTTGGCGTATTGGGAGAATTTTGGGAAGATGTGATACGTCTGTAAAGAAGACAGCATATAAAACGCTTCTGTGATCCCGTCTAGAGGACTGCTCAAGTCTTTGGGATCCCCACCGGATCGGTTGAAAGGTTGATATAGACGCAATTCAGGAGCGGGTAGCTAGGCTTGTTACTGATAGGTTCGATCAGTGCACAAGTGTTACTGAGATGCTTCGGCAACTCAGATGGGAGTCACTGGGGGGAAGGCGACGTTCTCTCCGAGAAACACTGTTGAAGATAAGAGAGCCGGTATTCGAAGCCGACTGCAGACATTTTACCACAAAGATAAAGATCAGAGAGTTTCGGACTCGTGCAAATGCATTGTGACGGTACGGACCATTTAATTAACTATCTTTGTCTACATCTACATACATACTCCGCAATCCACCGTAAGGTGCGTGGCGGAGGGTATACTGAACCACTACTGGGCATTTCTTTTCCTATTCCACTCCCAAATAGAACGAGGAAAAAAAGAATACCTATATGCCTCCGCAAGAGCCCTAATTTCTCTTCGAGGAAAAAAAGAATACCTATATGCCTCCGCAAGAGCCCTAATTTCTCTTATCTTGTCTTTGTGATCACTACGCGAAATAAAAGTAGGCTGCAGCAAGATCATACTACACTCAGCTTCAAATTACGGCCCTCTAAATTTCCTCAACAGAGAGTCACGTCTTTCCTCCAGCGATCCCCAATTGAGTTGCCGGAGCATTTCCGTGGCACTCGAACATTGGTCGAATCTACCAGTAACAAACCTAAATGCTCACCTCTGAACTGCTTCTACGTCTTCCCAAACACTTGAGCAATCTTCAAGACGTGCTCGTACAAGCGTTTAATACGCGGTCTCCTTTACAGATGGAGTACATCTTCCCAAAATTCTCCCAATAAACCGAAGTCGGCTGTCCGCCTTACTCACAACTGTCCTTACGTGTTCGTTCCATTTCATATCGCCCTGCAATGTTACGTCTAGATATTTGAACGACGCGACAGCATCAAGAAGCTCACTACTAATGCTGTATTCGAACATTATGGGATTGTTTTTCCTACACATGTACATAACCTTACATTTTTCTACATTCAAAGCTAGCTGCCATTCTTCTCACCAACTAGAAATTTTGTCGAAGTCATCCTGTATGCTATTAATGTTAGTTAATTAGATCCAGTTCAACATTGTGGTGTCCGATTAGCTGAGGTTGCCTTCTGTTGAAGCCCTGTTGAGTCGTCTTGACAGAATCTTCCGTCTTCAGATTAAGTGGTATCAGCTTTTGGTGTCTACGCCATTACCATTCAACAATATACCCATATACGATGGGTCTCACTCGTTGGTGGGTATCCGTAGCGCTATTGATACTCGCCCGCTGGGCGTCACTAGCGCACCAAGCGGTGAGCAAGGGAGCAGCCTGTTAACGTCATATACATCGTATGGAGAACACTTACGTTTTCTACGTAATTCACGATATGATTGTTTCATTTTATACTCGAGGGCGTTAGTCTAATATCAGACGAAAAGGATGATGCTAAAATGAGTAGTGGCAGTAAAACAGATGAATTAAGTGACGGAAACTGGTACCTACTAATGCACGAATGCGTTCCGATCCGAACATTTTGCAGTTTTTCCGATTGAAAGCGAAATAATTTATATCAATATACATAAACAGTGGCCGAGGGGACTGCGGTGCATTAGTCACGGTCTGCACGGCCACTACGGTCGGAGTTTCGAATCCCCCCTCGGGTATGGATATTTGTGCCGCCCTTAGTGTTAGCTAGTTCATAAGTAGTTTGTAAATTTAGGGACTGATGACCCCGTAGTTAAGTCCCTTAAGCTATTCAAACATTTGAACTTTTTTTTTGAACGTAATCAGTTTTAAGCGTAATATGCGTGGCTGTGTAGCTTCAAAGTAAACGGCTATCACATACAATTTCCTTTTCGTTTTGTTCTGTGTTTATTATTGTCCTGTTTTGGGTGTGGTGCTTCCAATTAACAGTTGAAATACGATGACAAGTATTGGCCTTGTCGCGTTAAAGTGCAAATTTTGCGAACAAAAAAACGGACTAGAATGACTACTGAAGCCCAGATTCGAATTTGGCGTTAACATTTTATACACCTGTCGGGGATTTGCGTGTCTGACCAGACGATTCTTATTTTACGAACTTTCAAAATTCTTACAGTATTGTTCATAATACTCACCTTTTCTGAATCTATGGATATCCAAACTGCAGTATATATATGTCTATATACGTGAGCCATTTTTCTACTTCTAAAATGATCAAAAAACCCTAATCATACTTAAATATAAGCAGTTTTCATGTAAATCGTAACAGAAAAAATTCGGTAACATGTGTTACCTCGATCTCTGGGTCCTTAGAGAATCTGAAAAAAGACAAAAATGAGGTACCTTTCTTCTGGTTGTTGCTACTTTGCATTGCACTACAAGCATGCATCATTTCAAAATGCTACGAGTAAGACGATTTACAATGTACGAAATACCGCCACGTCAGTAGTGTCCCCTGCTGGCCGCTTGGCGCGCTGCTACCGCGGTGGGTAACAAAAGTTCGCTGGAGTGTCATGACTGGTATGTTAGACTGTGGTTCAGTGGTGGCCGCTAGCGGGATTACAGCAGAGGGCGCCTTGCTTGCAAGGCGGCGCGCGGCGTAAGTACGTAGCGCGCACTTCAGACTTGTGCGACACCACACGGAGTACTTTCGTGGTAATGCTGGTTGATGTTAAAACATCCACATTGTTGCCCCTGCAACTGCTGAAAAGGCTCATGTCTCACCACATGTTTGTCTGGCCTCCACAGGTAGCCCTCCGCTGTGTTTGCACCTACGATACGACTACGCATGACACCTCACCTAGGCAATGCTACTTTCGTAGTAGGTAAGTATGAATACTATAAATCATCAAATATAAGTGTTTAGCTTCTCGTCATATGAAGTGTGCCCCTTTTCCTTCAATTAGCCACTCACAGTCCACAACAAAAGCATATCTTTATTCTCCGTTTTCTGTTTTGGAACATCGAAGTTTTGACACTTGGGCCTGTTTCGTCTTCACTTTCATTGCCACTTTCTTCTGGTCTTCCTACATCCGCCCTTCCCTACTGGCTCTTACAGCGTGGGGTAAGATTCGCTTTATACTACAGCAGTGTCTCATAGCCTTTTTGAATACACGAATCCCTTTCAGTCAAAAATATTTTGGCGACCCCACCCCCCCTGCCTGAACCATAACACAACTGCTATAGAATAAATTTTAGTCAGTTTTTCATAATGGAATACATCCTAGTATTACATAAATTCCGGCAGAACAATATATGTGCATAACGAGGTTTCGAATGCTAGGTAAATTGATGATCAACAACAAACGTGTAATTTTAATGTAAGATACATTTCACTTTTATCGTGTCTTTGTTTTTGCATTACGGAACACCTAGTATTCAGGCATGTGCTCCTGGCTGATTGTCTTATGGTGCACATGCTTCCTCTTTGCGACCCACCTGGGGGTTGAAAAACACTGCACTAAGGTGATCAGATGTCCTGCATTTAGCAAGATACACCTTTTTTTAAGCCTTATCCTGCGGCCCCCCAAGAGGTTATAAAGTCTCAAAAATATCCTACATTTCAATATTAACCTGCGAACCATCCTGCGAAATCTGCTTATCGTCTTATTCGTGGGAAATCAACAGTTATACAGTTAATGAAGACTGGGACTCATAAATGCAACTTTTTTTGTGAAAGAAAGGAAGTTTCGTTCATAGTGTAGCGTGTGCTAATACTGTCGTCTGCAGTCATTGCATACGTAAGCATCGCTCGAGCCGATGAGATACGTACAATATCGGACAGTAGTAATATTACGAACAGATGTTGGCAAAAACGAAAGTCACACATTATGGAACTGATTTTCTGCTTCTTTCTATGGTTTGAAAGTGAATGAAAGTCGTTAGTGCATGATCTGTCGAATTATGTTTGAGTTGTAATCATGCAGAATTGCGATCTTAGTATCAATTTATTGTAGGTGTTAAACAGAAATCGGATTTCACTGAACTAGAATGACTGTGAAACTTACTGGCAGATTAAAATTGTGTGCCGGAATCGGGACGAACCTGGGACCTTTACCTCTCGCGGGCAAGCGCTGTACCACTGAGCTATCCCGGCACGACTCACGGTCCGTCCTCACAACTTTCAGCGCACTCTCCGCTGCAGAGTGAAAGTTTCATTCTGGAAACATCCCTTAGGCTGTGGCTAAGCCATGTCTCCACAATATCCATGTCTCCACGGACCGTGAGTCGTGTCGAGATAGCTCAGTGGTAGAGCGCTTGTCCGCGAAAGGCAAAGGTCCCAGTTTCGAGTCCCGGTTCCGACACACAATTTTAATCTGCCAAGAAGTTTCATATTAACGCACACTCCACTGCAGAATGGAAGTTCTATTCTAGAATTACTGTGATGACCAGACTAAAGTGAATTCCGAGACTGAGTGCTTTTATGTTAAATGATCTTTAGACTTTATACTTAAATACATTACTAATACTACAGCAAAGGAATGGAATGTATACACAAATCATTTAAGATGAGGTGATATATTACTAAAATTTGACGAGTTAAATATTGATGATCGTATTTGGAAACATTGTAAAGGTTATTCCGTGCCTGTCTACTACATATGTGTCAACAGAACGCATATTTTCTGTAATGAAATCTCTGGACTAATAGGACTAATGAAAAATTCACACTTAACCCATTAACATTTGATTATTACAAAATGAAATTTTAATCAAAACAGTGTAGAGTTCTACGAAATAATTATGAGAAATTTTAAAAGTAATTCAGTCGAGTGGAAAATATATTTAACTATGTTTCGTCATACTCAGATCATAGTATTCACCACAATTGTATTTCACCATTATCATTTGTTTCAGTACATTTAGAGTGAAAAATGTTGAGTGGATGAGTATTACACTTGTTGTAAGTTTCGTTAATAAATTTAAAAAATCAGATAAAACAGGTGACGTAAATTAGGCACTATTATGTTCCATAACCGGTAGATCCTGCTTTATGTGTCTGAAAACATGAGCTCCCTACTCTAAACTCGTTGTTTGTAGGTGATGTTTCTATAATTTTTATTAATTTTAACATTTTTCATTGATATTGTATACACCTAGTAGGATGCTAATATCTTCATATCTTATTTGGTAGACCCTTCCTCCTTCCTCAGACAACTCATTTCTGCTGCTATTGCAGCTATTCAGATTTATAAGAATTCCGGACTCACTGACCCAAAGTAGTAAAGATGTATCTTTTGTTTTGCCATATTTAATTCGGTTTCCTTTCGTATATCGCTCTTAAATGTTTCGTTTGTTATTTTTCATGTTTATTAATATTTGTATATCGATAACTTTATACGCAAGTCCATGAACTTCATAGCTTATACCGAATATTAAAATATTTAAGACGATCTATTCAAGTGGTGTATTATTTTTCAATAGTTAATGTTTCCTGTGATAAGCTATGATATTAGTATACTATTATGGTATTAGATGGTTCTATTTTATGTTCAGCTCAACAAATTTTTTTATCTATTCTTCCTTTTATTCAAAATTTTAACGTAATCTCCATACATACTGATATTACTATTTTCCATTAAACTGTTCGTAGTAAAATATTTATACACACATTAAATAAGATTGGTAATCGTTTAGTTTCCCATTGGTAACGATTCCATCAGTATTATTATTATTATTGTCAACTTTTATTATTGTTATGTCCTTGTTTACAGTACTAATAAGACGTCCTACGATATCTGTATTTAGCCATTTATTTACAACTGTCAAAAACAGCTCGCACGAATAATAGCTTTGACTACAGTGGCTGATACCGCCAAATAACCATTATGCCATATAAGAAGGAAGCGCATGCAACAACACGCCCATTCTTAGGTAGAAATGTAGTAGACTTCGAATACCTGGGTAGCGAATGTCAAAATGTATCGAGTGAATCCTTTACAGGCGGTGTACATATCTCTTTGCAGCTCTGAAGAAGTAACTTACCGTATTAGACTCCAACGTTCAGGCCTGCCTGTTCTCATCGTCGAATCCTTAAATTATTGAGAATGACGCTACAAAACTCCCACGGAAACGAAGTAGTTAGGCAATCCTTGAGAGGTGTCGTTGTTGACAGAAACTTGTTACTACATGTCCTGTCACTGAAGCGCACGCTGTTGGCTGCCAAGCGTCCATTCCTGTGTCGCGGCCGAGGTCAAGTTACCAGGTGCGGTTTGGACCCTTACTCTGGACAAAGAAAGGCTAGATGATGTGATGGAGCGTTATACAATGTCACGATCGCTACGAACTGCTGTTAGTTCTAAATGGAAGATAGGTATCATTTAATAGGTGTTCATAGCATTCGGTGTGTCCTACATTCCAAATGACGAAGTTTATGGTTTCTTGCACTCCTTACTCCGTCATTTCAATCTTTCCCTTCTTCCTGTGGGAACTCGGTTCGATGTTTTTGATCTCCACGTTCTATTTTCATAATTAGCCTGTTTCTTTCTATGGCGCCTATGATGAACATATTTTAATATGATTTTACAAATGTATTCTGCAATTTCTACTCTCCAGTACCAGTAGCTTCATGGTTTGAGACTGTCTATCAGTATTATGCATTCTTTTTTACATCTATGAATGGCAGTGATTTTCCGTCTTTTGCAACTACAATAAAATGCGATTTTTTCACACCAGACGCGTTTAGTTTTATTGAGTGTAAAACATCATCAGTGGTCTGAAATAATAGAATCAGACCACTGATGATGTTTTACACTCAATAAAACGAAACGCGTCTGGTGTGAAAAAATCGCATTTTATTGTAGTTGCAAAAGACGGAAAATCACTGCCATTCATAGTTATGAAAGCAACTACGGACATTATGGCCACACAAACGAAGAATTTTTTACATCTGTTCACAGTTCTCTTCATAGTTTGACTCTATACTCCATGTCACCTTGTGACCTTGACAACAGTAATGTGCAGATGTTGGTAGTAGATAAAGGCACTGAGGCGTACTCGTAAATCAAAGCGTTTATTCATTTAAATATTTATGAAAGTAGCTAACCATAAACAGTAATGATAAGTCTAAAAACAAGGGCAAATAAGATAAACATGGCGCATCATACCACCAGAAACATATGTAAGGAGTTATCATGGGGCGCAAAAACAAACATACTGTGGTGTCGATACTAAAAGGCGGGATAAATAAAGCAATGGAAATAATAGAAAGGAGACTGGTTAGAAGCGTACTCTGCCCATGGTCAACAAGAAAAGAATGTTGAATTAAATAAATCACAACTTTGTGTTGTCTGTCACCCCCCTGCAATTACACTTCGTTTTATGTCATGTGAAACCTCTTTGCTCTAATAATGTCTATCTTCCTTTATATTTTTACTCTCTGAAATTTTGTTAGTGTGTGTATGATTTTAGTTATTGTGAAATACGAGATATGTCCACAAAGTAAGTTCCGTTTGGTTATATAAAACAAACGTGTGCAGATACAGAAATAATATTTATTGTACAAAAATCTACAATTAACTACTTTTCTACATAGCTTCCGAAATTTTGTAGGCACTTGTCATACCGTGGCACAACTGTTTGTATGCCTTCTTCATAGAAGGTTGCCGCTTGTGTATTCAACCATGTGGTAACTTGTTCATTCAGCTCGTCATCATCATTGAAGTGTTGACCACCAAGGACAGATTTTACGTGTAAGAAAAGATGAAAGTCGCTATAAGCGAGGTCCGGGCTGTACGAAGGATGATCAAACACGTCCCACTGAAATTACCAGAAGAGTTGTATGGTCACATTCGCTGTGTTAGGTCGAGCATTATTGTGGGAAAAAAAGAAGGAAAAAAAATAAGACATCACCTTTTGACAGTGATCCTCGGTGCTTATACTGCATTGCGCGCCGCAATTTCTTAATGGTCTCACAGTAAACCATGTGCATTGATTGATTGGCCTCGTGCTAAGAAATCAATCAGCAAAATGCCTTTTGTGTTCCAAAAAGCGGTGCACATGACTTTTCGAGGTGTCAAGATTTGCTTATGCTTAACCTTCGTTGTGGATGAAGTGTGCCTCCATTGCACTGATTGCCATTTTGTTTCAGGGGTGTCGTTAGATACGCAAGTTTCATCCCTCGTGACTATCCGAGAAACAAACAATTGCCTTTTTCATTGTAGCGTGTCAGAAACTGATATATACTGTCCATCCGTTGTTTTTTGTGTTGTTCAGGAATAATTTTAGGTACCCAATGTGAGCAAAGTTTTCTAAATTTCATTTTTCAGTAACAATTTCATGAATTAGTGATCTTTGGATTTGCAGAATTTCCATAGTAAGGGCACTAAGTGCAAACTTACAGTTGTGCTTAATCTTCTCTTCAATTGTGTGAACTAATTCATCAGTAACCACAGAAGGGAGTTCACTTCGTTCTTCATCGTGCAACTGATCACGTCCTTCGGTGAACAGTCTGACCCATTTTCTACCCTTCGATCAGTCATAGCATTTTGTCCGTAAACCTCGCAGATTTGCCGATGAATTTCCTTTCGTTTAACGTACTTTGCACTTAGAAAACGAATCACAGATCTGATTTCACACGCGGCGGCATTTTCAGCTACGGCTGACATAAAGAAGCACTACAAAGCATACGTCGGCAACAGCGATCTGAAAATGGCGTACATGTCTTCTCCTTGAGTCAGAGTAACTGCCGCACATGTTCGGAACTGCGATCGTACCGCTGCCGCGGATAGAAATAGAAACGGAACATACTTTGTGGACGATGCTCATATTAAAGGCAATCTTTTGAAAGTTTTATATTGTATTCTTGCTGCAAAATAAATCCTAAATCACCCCGACAAGGAAATCTACGAACATTTAGAGAACTTAATACATACTAAGCGCAAAAGAGGAATGCCATTCTGTGGACATTTGTCGTGTACGCAAAACGACAAGCTCACTAAACAAATATTTTATAAAATAATGAAGTTCATAGGACAACCCTTGTCGTTTACACAGACTTTAAATGCTCTCACAAAAGAAAATTATAAAGAAACAAAATTGACAAAGTGATCTTTAGGGAAGAACGAGAGAGAGAGAGAGAGAGAGAGAGAGAGAGAGAGAGAGAGAGAGAGCGAAAGCAACAGCATAACATCTAGAAGCTCCGAAGGCAGAGATCAGAACACATGAAGTTAATGTGGGCTAGAGGAAGAAGAAAAAGCAAGAAATGTTTTGTTGATTTATCGTACTCTGTAATAGTATTCGAATGAATATAACAAAATAAATTTCCAAAAATGAATTACAGAATGTAAATCACAATGCATTTAAAATTTTTACCGTGCTAATTTATGTAATGATAGTCAACGTTTCAACATCGTGGGCGAGCTCACTAACTGTCTGGCGTCGATCACTTTCCACTAATGTGGCAACTAACGGGAGGGGACTGACTGTGAAATCGTAAATAAGACCCCCACTTTTATTGCAGATTTGGATTCTCCTAGAAAAAATATGTAACTTTGTTATTAAACATTTTTCATTTTTTTTTCTTCATAGATTTTGCTGTAATAGGGGAAAAAATAAAATGAGACGAACATTACTGAAAAGCGGCAGTATCTCGAACGAATAGTCATTATAATCGTTCTCTAGGTTTTATATATCCACTTTCAGTGAACAGTTGGACAATTCTCCAAAAAGGCGTTGCAGACAGAACATTACTGTCAGGGAACAGATTAGCACACATTTGACGAGCTTCTCAACATTTCTACGAGCCTCAGAGTACGAGGAAATGACGTCTACACTATCTGCAAACGTTAACATAGTGGAAGAAACGCGTCGAGATGTGAACAGTCCGAATCAATGAAGTAAAATTTACAGTCTGATAAAGAGTGAGAGCATGATCACAGTCTCTATTTCATTCGATTGTGGGAGGAGTCACGTGACAGCATTATCAAAAATATGAGAAACTGTACTTCGATTTTCCTAATCTGATGATTATTTGTTTAAGACATTACCGTTTCTCGACAATTTTCAACCCATTTTTATATTACCGATTACAGCTTCATTTATCATGAAACGAAAACAAGTTTCATACAAAGTTTACATTTTTTTCTAGGAGCATACAAATCAGCGGAAAAAAAGAGAGAGAAAAGGGTTCCTGGTTGAGATTTGTAATTCACCCACCTCTCTCGATCCCAGGGGTGGTGCAGGGGAGTGGGGGTCGCTCGACCTGTATGTTAATGGATGTCTCTCTTCGAGGAGAATAACTTTTATTACAATTTTTTTAATCCGATTTTTATTTTTCCAAATATTCCGAAAAAGTTTTAAGTGTCTCATCGAGTATATGCCATGGGCTTCATGGGTGACACAGTAGATTCTTAATAGTTCATTAAAATGTTCAAATATTATAAATCTATGTGACTTAACTACTGTGGTTATCAGTGCCTAGGTTTACAAACTACTTAAAGCACGAGAGCTGCTCGCGCGGCTGCCCGCGAACAGCGAGAGCCGCGAGGGCAGCGCTGAGCGGCCTTGAGAGCCAGCAGTGCGGGTAGCAGAGCTGTGCGGCGTGGCTGATGCACAGTGCATGGGGGCAACTGTGTAGCTGTGAGGGCGCTGTGTAAGGACAAGCTGAAATACTTACTGCACACATGAGGTCGTTTCGAGCTAATGCGGCTTGCGTGAAAAGGGCACCGGTACAATCATATCTGCCACAGCATGTTTGAGAGGGAAGTAAGTGTTAATAGTGCTTACCCGAAAATTGTGTATCCTGTACCATGAAACGGTTGCTCAGGTAAGGATGAAGCACAGTTTCGAACCACTGTAAAACCTACTTTCGTGGCCACAAATAGGACATGGACGTAAAGAATTAAGATAAGACTCTTTTATTCTAAATTTTACGTTATATTTTCACAGAATTGTGTAGATTTTTTTTAACAAAATGAACGTTCTGCAACTAAAAACCTGCTTCATTACAATGACGAGAAACTGGGTGGTCGGTCAGAAGATAACAATTATTAAGGTTTATTACATCCTTATGAAAGGATGAAAACTGACACCATTCTGAAGGGGGGAAAAGTTCCAGAACTCAAGACCTGAGAGCAATGGAAAACGTTCCCTGCCTATGTCAGTGGTACCACAACGAAGTTGTCGTGGTACGATAAAGAACTTCTCAAAAATAACGAAATAAGTACATGGGAAAATTTGTAAGCTAAAGGAAAATAAAATATCCCTGCTGCGGGAAGCAAAAACTTAGGAACTATTAAGATAAGTATAATTTATCAAGTGTAAAACAAAATCCTTCTCCCTGGAGGAAGGGCAACACACAAACCCATGCCCGTGGGAAGACTAGATTCTCCCGACGGGGAGCATCTGCGCCGCATCGCAGCAAGGCGCCTTAAGCCGTCGGCACACGGAGCATGTGTCTGAGCCGAGTCCACCGTGCGGCTGAACGCTCGGAGACGGCGCGACTTGTACATACG
This sequence comes from Locusta migratoria, assembly GCA_026315105.1. NCBI lineage: Eukaryota > Metazoa > Arthropoda > Insecta > Orthoptera > Acrididae > Locusta > Locusta migratoria. The sequence continues at coordinate 347,086,431 of CM048749.1, read as the reverse complement.
AGACGTGTGCCTCAGCGGGCTACACGCGTTCGCAATGCACTCCAGCGACAGTTGTCGGCAGCATCAGGTTTTGGAATCAAACTGTTTACGAAATCAAGAATGGAATTCCTGCTTTACCTCTATTCAATTGCTTATTTCGGCGTTCGTGCATATGTTCTGTGATGAAGGCCTACGTAAGTAACAACAAAATATGTATTAACACAAGACTCTTGTATCACATCCTAGTCGCCACTTTTGTGTCTCGTTGCCGCCGGATGTCCTAGGTGTCGGTGGCCGAGTAGAGTCAGACCGACACAGGGAAATAGGATGCACGCGCGTGCAGGTACGAAGTCTGAGGTGACCAGTCAGTGGGACAGCAGAAACTCCAAACTAGAACAAGATATGTATTTCGTATCAATATGATAATACTTAACTTTTACAGGTATCATGACTGCAGAATGCTGATACATAGTTGAACTAGGTAATGGCCTGCCAACTGAGGAGAGACTTTCCTAGTGCCTGTCCGATTCCCAAGTGACCGATCCAATTCGGTGGTGGCCACGAGCGGAGTTCCAGCAGAGGGCGCTCGTGGCTGACGTCGTAAGAACGCCGCACTCACTAAAGTTGTATGTTATGTAAATAAGTGCAGCGAATTATAAACGTTTCATGACAAATTGCGCAATATATTAGAAAAGGCCTTCACATGAGACCACAATTATTGCAACAGTCACCCATTTTAGTAACAATCAATGTTAATATTCAGTAAAAGAATGTTAAGAACGTGTAAAATGCAATACGTGAAACAATAAAGTGCGTATTATACTCTAAGGTGCAAACTGCCCTGTTCATAAAACGAATCTAACAAACTCACTCCTCAGAGGGTGCGCACTTATGTTTACATTGAATATTATGCAGTATACTTCTATGAAATTTATAGGGAAGTCTTTGAATCTATCAGAAAACCCGAATATAAGAAGCTTGCTTCCTAGGAGCCTTGAACGAGCGCTGTGGAACGTCTTTCATTTCGAAGTCCACGATTTTGCTACCTACGCTACAGCCACTAACGAATCTTCTTAGCCGGCCGCGGTGGCCGAGGTGACTGAGGCGCTCCAGTCACGGTCAGCACGGCCACTACGGTCGGGGGTTCGAATCCCCCCTCGGGCATGGATATTTGTGCCGTCCTAGTTCGTAAGTAGTTCATAAGTAGTTTGTAAGTTTAGGGACTGATGATCCCATAGTTAAGTCCCATAAGCTTAACACACATTTGAACATTTTTGAATCTTCTTATCAGTGGAGGTATTAGACGTTTTATACGCATTTCTGTTAGATATGTCGGTTGCTGACATGTAATTACAACAAATGATGTAAAGAACAATTTATGTTGATAGATCTTCAGTCCGCCTTGCCCTGACACGGCATTTACTGTAATGGGAAAAAAAAATTTTAACCTCATAATTATGCGTTGTTTCCAGCCATTTCTTTCAACAAATAGTACCTCTAATGACTGGTTTTCGAGAGATTCTCAATTTACTCAATTACTTTTATTTGCTATGAAATATCATACATTCATAAGACCTAACATCCATGAAATACGACGGCCAATATAGCGTCTTCATCTCTCTACCGAAAAGAACTGCTCCCCTCCCCGGATAGCCACGGGCTGTGACGTCATTGGCGTACTCACGCCTTATTGGTGATGGATCAGACGCACGCTGAGAATGTCTGGCATACTTGATGCTGCCCGACACCTTGGAAAAGCGTCGCCAACGTGCGGTTCGCTCGTTGTGAAGTCAAAAACTCGCCACGTTGGCCACCCTCGTTCAGATCACAGTCTAACATATACAGTCACGACACTCCCACAGATTTTTGTTATACACTGCGATAGCAGCGCTCCAAGCGGCCGGCAAACTACGTTTCTGAATACGATAGTTGATGAGTGCGAATATTATCGTTTAGATTGACTTCAGCATACTTTTTACATTAGGGAACGTATGTAGTGCCTTCAAAAGAGGTAATAATTTAAAAATAGCTCTCCATTTGTTTTTCTTAGGTTTCATAAGATCCCTGATAAGGTACGAAACGGTACATTACAGGACAGTTAATTTACAATTATCCTGTAAATGAGTATTTACTTTAAATGTATATTTCATTTTCTATTAAAAATAAAAATGCCTCGGAAACATCAGTTGACATGCCCTTTAGCAGAAAGATGTCAATTTCTACGCAGTAAAATCGCTGAGGATGGAACATAGGAAACGTATATAGAATGCAATAAACACGGTATTTAACGTACCAAATCAACCATCACAGCTGTAGCTGAAGTAAAAACGTCACAGACATGCTAATATAACGATAAAAGCAACCAAACTGTTTTCCAACAAAGAAGAACCTAATTCCACAATTGTTGCTACATCTGAACCACAAACGGCAAGAATAATCAAAACATTGTTTTTTAAGCTAAAGTAATTACACTTAAAAGAATATGCACGTATAAGAAAGACGAATGACGTGTAAAAATGTGAAAATCATTAGACTCCGTATCGAATTGATAAACGTCACAAACTGGCTGTCATAGTAAGAATAGACCATAATAGAAATTTATTCTACCATTATTTTATATGCAACTTACTTTCAGCGGAATAAGCTTCAAATATACACATATTCGTAAGTATTTCTTTATGACAGAGTTGTTCTTTATTTCATTGAATCATTTAAATGAGGCTGTTTTTATATTAATTTCCGTATTATGTTTGTCTCTCGATATTTTAATAATACTTGTAACGCAAAAAAATATAGAAAGTATTTCGTTAATTAAGTAAAAAAGCGATTATAAACAAAAATCACTACTTCGGCAGCTTGCCCACCGCTAGGAGCGCTACTGTCGCAGCAACTGTCAGTTGGTAACAACTTTTACAGCAGTGAGTGTCGTGACTGTATATCTAAGATTGTGTTCATATACAGGTTCCGTGTGCAGTCGGCTTTAGAACGTTCGGCCATTCCACTACGGCAGTAGTTCATTCCGCCTATACTTCAAAACGTGATTCTTGTAGCTGCAGGTAGGCTTCTGCGATCCGATCTCGCAGTTACGTAATGCATTTACACACGTATTCTCTGCCAAGTCACACCGGAAAGAGCTGCAAGTGGCCGTGAGTAAAGACCGCGTGCACTTCATCGTCAGCTCCATTGCGGCCTGTGGGAGACATTTCATGTCATTATTGAAGTCGGGTGGCTCTCTGTCCAACTGTAAAAAAGAACTCCCGGAAGTTGGGAAGGGAGACGTGCCTTAAGACAATCCGCGCAGTCCCTGTATCACTTAATTCACGGTGGCATAGTGGTGGTATAGCGCCTGCCTCGTAAACAGGAGGTCCTTGGTTCGAGTCCCGGTCGGGGCACAAATTTTAATTCAATACCGCTCATTCAGATTTATATCCTTGATAGAGACAAAATATGTCTCTTGACATAGTTAGATATTTATATCATCTGTGCCAGAGATACAAGGCAATATCATTCCCATTAACGTTCTTTGCTGGGATGCTATTCTGCTGTTTGAGAGCCTTGGCAACATTGGAACGTGTTTATGTAGGGCAACAAGAGGTAGAATTAAAGTTTGTGTAGTGGAGGAAGATGTGGCTTAAGACAATCCGTGCAGTTGCTGTATCCATGAAGTCATGGTGGCTTAGCCGGGCGCCGTGGCTCGGCTAACACCTCCTATAGACAAGGCCATACAACAGGCCGTGCCTACGCCACACTTAGAGGCCGCGGCCGCCATCTGACTGGCCGGCCGCTGCGCGGCGGTGGGCGTGCCCCAGCCAACAGCCAGTGAGGTGGCGGCCGCGGCTTCTAAGTGTGACGTAGGCTCGGCCTGTTTTAAGGCCTTGTCTCTAGCTGGTGTTGACTCAGCGCGCCCGGTCAGGGGACCACACGCCCTCTGTAATAAAAAAGTTGAGCCAAATATTCAACGAAGAGCCAAGAACGAATTGAACTAATGACCGCAAAGCTTAGATCTACCCGAAAAAATAAATAAAAAATAAATAAATAAATAAAATAAAATAAACGAATATGAAAGTCGATATTGCGCATGCCTACTAAAAGGGACGTCCTGGGGTCGAATACCGGCCGTGGCACAAATTACGCCTCTTCCTCAGATTTATATTTTTGCGGGAGTCTGTTACAGGTGTTGCTAGCAACTACGCCTAGAGCATGTCAGGATTTCAGTGCGCGCTACACTCGTTTTTTATTTATTTATTTTAATTTATTTTTTTAAAGAAATTTACCCGCATACCTTCGTTCTATACCTGGCAGCACCGACGCACAGTGGGACGTAATCCCTAAAATGTGACCAAAACCCCAAGAAATCCTTTAATTCACACAAGGTCGCTGACTACGAATTTGACGGTAAAAATTGTCTTAACAAAATGGCGAAAGTATAGTTGAGCCGAAATACGACGATCCCTGGTGCTTGAGCCAATCGGGTTTGAGGGCTGGCTGCTCCCGCAGACCATTGGAGTAAGTCAAACGGGAACTTTGCTCTGCGCATGCGCGCGTCCGGTTGAGCTGTGCACTTCTGCCAGTTCTGTCGACACAACAGCGATCGTTACCTGTACTCGTCGGAAGCGAACTAACTTTTTGGCAACATGGTTTCATCCAGTTTCTCCGACCGGGGTGGTTTCCCAGCCATGGATCATCGTATTTCGGCCCGACTATAATATAGCAACGTGCCCCATGAAAATCCATAATAATTTATTAATAATAGCGTATATATAGTATTTAGACACTAATAAATAATACACTGCCAACGTGATGTGTTTATTACAACAAATTAACATAATATTTTTCGAAAGTATATCAGAAAACAATTCTTCGATAACTCACACATAGTAATTCAATAACATAATGAAACAATCTTCAAAGTCGGCGACAGAACACGAATGATAAAGGTAATAGTATAAAAAAGCTATAGAAGTACTAAGTGTAGTTAATAAAGACAGCATAATAGTTCCACAGCCTACTACGAAATGTCAGCCACACGAGCACTTGTAAATATTCATTATACAAGAGAATTGGCAGATTTTGGCAACTGATTCTTGTCAATTCCATCAGACATTAATCAATCGATAGTCTTGGAGTTGAAATTCTGCGGTATGTGCTACTTTTGCTCTAATTGAAAATGGAAGTTCGGCAAAGCATGGTCGTTTTGCATAGGCATCGGAAAATATATAATACAAATAGGATAACCATGAAATTTATACCGATTTAGAGTACTAACATTTTTTACATAACTGTAGCAACAGTTTCCATCTTGTAGAACTAAAATTCTTCACTTCACTACCAAAATATTCACTCACAAACCGAGAGTAAATTTGCTCTGCTTTCACAGCGCCACGTGTGCTCTCGACGAAGGTCACTTCTGAACTGACGTAACTCGGCAGGTATCGAAGATGGCGACCTCTCCTTCTGGAATGAGATGCACCAATCCTTCCTTTACTCAACCCCCCCCCCCTTCCATCAAATTTCCGAGAGTCGAAAATTCATTTTTAGGGGTTTTGGCCACGTCCTACTGAGTGACGATAAGCTTAGTACAGTGTTTGACATGCCCAAGACAGGTGTTCTGAATCCCATACGCCTGACTTCGCCGCTAGTATGAAAGGTCACCCCATCATTGGAGTTAGCCGGTCCCTCACTTTAGATAAATTGTAACATGCATGCACTGAAGAAGACAGTCCGAAGTTTTGGTCAGCTTATGTAAGTGGTTGCACAAGTTGCAGGCTTGCAATTTTTTAATTTCAGACGCTTGCAAAGGGCGTAGCAACCTGTTGAGGAGGGAAAGGCCAACTCGCGGCTCGCTTTCTGACCTGAGCTGGTTGGTCGGTGTTGTAAGGATTACCGAACACTGTGCACTTCCTCCTCGGGTCCACAAGGTCGCCCAGTGGAGCTGCCTTCGCAACCGGTCCCCAAGAGTCACCTAGGCCAACCCTTAATGGAGTTCTTGTCTGCCGGAGCACTACAAATCGACGCCGGAAGATGCATCGAGTGGTGATAACGGACGTTGTCCTTGCGTATTCGACAGAGATAAATGCTTTCATATGTATACAGTAATTATTTCATCGCTTCACACGTGGATGGGATAGTAAATCACTAATTATGAGACCGAGTGTTATCATCTATGCAAATCAGGAAGACTAAGATTCCAGCTCTCGTATCGCTAGTGGTAAATTACGGCTAAAAACATTCTTCCTCCATTAAGATTCTTACATGGGCATCGCTAAAGCAGCCCGAGAAAGGAGAGTTAAACCAGGCTTCCACATCCTGCAAATCGGACTCAATAGAAAATTGCAGTATGTTGTCAGATCACTTATTTACATTCACTATGAAATTTACCGTTGAAATTAAAAGAAGAAGAAGAAAAAGAAGAAAAAAATCAAATGTTTGTAAACATAAGGAACCAAACTCCTTAGATGATCGGCCCCTAGACTTACAAACAACATTGCTCAAAACGATTAGGGGATCAGGTTAGATATCAAACACAATATACATCTACACTACCTAGAAGATGACGTGCTACAGAAGTGAAATTTAACCGACAGGAAGAAGATGCTATGATATGCATATGATTAGTCTTTCAAAGCATTCACACAAAGTTGGCGCCGGTGACGACACTTACAATGTGCTGACATGAGATAAGTTTCCAACCGATTTCTCATACACAAACACTAGTTGACTGGCGTTGCATGGTGAAACGATGTCGTGATGTCTCGTATAAGGAGGAGAAATGCGTACCATCACGTTTCAGACTTCGATAAAGGTCGGATTGTAGCCTATCGCGATTGCGGTTTATCGTATCGCGACATTGCTGCTCCAGTTGGTCGCGATCCAATGACTTAGCAGAATATGGAATCGGTGAGTTCAGTAGGGCAATACGGAACGCCGTGCTGGATCCCAACGGCCTCGTATCACTAGTATTCGAGATGACAGGCATCTTATCCGCTTGGCTGTAACGGATCGTATAGAGTCAACAGATGGGAACATTTACTAGACAACAACCATCTGCACGAACAGTTGGATGACGTTTGCAGCAGCATGGACTATGAGCTCGGAGACTATGGCTGCGGTTACCATTGACGCTGCATTACAGACAGGAGCGCCTCCGATGGTGTACGCAACGACGAACCTGGGTGCACGAATGGCAAAACGTCATTTTCTCAGATGAATCCAGGTTCAGTTTACAGCATCAGGATGGTCGCATCCGCGTTTGGCGATATCGCGGTGAACGCACATTGAAAGCGTGTATTCGTCATCACCATACTGGCGTATCACCCGGCGTGATGGTATAGGGTGCCATTGGTTACACGTCTCGGTCACCTCTTGTTCGCATCGACGGCACTTTGAACAGTGGCCGTTACATTTCAGATGTGTTACGACCCTTCATTCGATCCCTGGGAAACCCTACATTTCAGCAAGATAATGCACGACCGCATGTTGAAGGTTCTGTATGGGCCTTTCTAGATACGGAAAAAGTTCGACTGCTGCCCTGGCCAGCACATTCTCCAGATCTCTCACCAATTAAAAACGTCTGGTTAATGGTGGCCAAGCAACTGGCTCGTGACAATACGCCAGTCACTACTCCTAGTGAACTGTGGTATTGTGTTGAAGCTGCATGGGCATCTGTACCTGTACACGCCATTCAAGCTCTGTTTGACTCAATACCCTGGCGTATCAAGGCCGTTATTACGGCCACAGGTGGTTGTTCTGGGAACTGATTTCTCAGGATCTATGCACACAAATTGCATGAAAATGTAATCACATGTCAGTTCTCGTATAATATATTGTCCAATACCCGTGTATCATCTGCATTTCTTCTTGGTGTAGCAATTTTAATAACCAGTAGTGTAGAAACGTATTTTATTCACATACTAGCTGAAAACCCGGCGTTGCCCGGGTATTTATTTATTCAAGCTTTGAGTCAGTATTTCTCATATCCCTTTCCTCTCCGTCCATCTCCTTTCTTTAATAACATGTCATATTTACGGAAGAGTATTCAAGAAATAAGCCTGTCTTACATAATGTACAAAATAATAACTGCAGTATCTAAACAGAGAAAGGTAGTCATCAAGATGCAAATGATATGTAACCCAAAACTTGATTATAAACAATATTTTTGGTTACTTGTCCAAAATGTAATATGAATAAATTCTTTGGGGAGTCCATCCCTGAGCAAGCGACATATAATTGTCCGTGTGAGAAACATGAAGATATCAAACTCACTCTTCAGTATTTAATAGGTTGCCCTGTGATTTATTAATCTTAATAGAAAATGCAAGTCCCACTGGAAACTACCGTCTCTTGAAGTTAAACGGTATATCTGCCGTAAATAGTGGGTATTCGTTGGATGTACAGTTTCACTCCCTTCCTTTCCCTGTAGCTCTACAGATATCGCTTGCTTTCACCTACAGACGAGTACGCTTCACAGTTGGTTCACAGTTCAAATGTTCAAATGTTCAAATGTTTGTTAAGCTTATGGGACTTAACTGTGGGGTCATCAGTCCTTAAACTTACAAACTACTTATAAACTAACTTTTACTAAAGACAGCACAGACATCCATGCCCAAGGGGATTTCGAACCCTCGACGGGGAACGGTTTAGCGCATCAGAGCATAGCGCCTCAATGCGCTCGGCCACTCCGCCGTGGCGGTTCACAGTTGTCAACAAGACTGTCAGCTTTCAGGAATTTCTTTCAACTGACTGGAATACAGGAGTGTCTTAATAGTCAATACGTAAATTTATTAAAACGTGGCCCACGATGTGAAAAAATTGTAACTGTAGCAGTATATACGATATCATATTTATTTTGTTAAATTGTATAATTTTGTAGGTATGTATTCACCTCTAAGGCCTGTATGTTGGTAAAATGTTACGAATAGATTTAGTAGTAAAGAAGTAATAGATTAAAACTTTTCCTCGAACGTTACTGTTTATATCTTCATATCTCATGTAAAACGTATTGTACTGTCATACAATTTCGAAGGCACATTAAACTATATGTGTGTATACTGTCTGTAAAATTTCCTGCGGCTTCAATTTGTAGTGTAGGAATTATAAATTGTAATGGCCTACCGAATGCCGTAGTTTAGTCAGTAAACAACGGAAAAGTAGTAAGCGAGAAGCATCATGTTTCTGTTGTCAGCGAGAAAAAGTGTAATAAAGGTTTGATATTATATTTAACGTGTGTTGCAAGTCGCTAAGTACTCTTTCTTATACAATGTGTGAATAAAATCTCGTCGAATAATGTGACAGTTTTTTGAAATTCCTATTGTTTATGATGTCGTATCTCATGAACCATACGTGTATGTAGTTCTTACCACAATAGCAATTGTTACCTCACGATATATACTTCACGGTAAGGAATGAGTGTACCAAATTTGGTTGAAATCGGTCCAGTGGTTTAGGAGAAAATGAGCACCATTGTCGCTTAATGCAGCAGTTTTTCGTCCATCTCATTATTTATGACGTCATGTATCGTGAAACCACGGTCGACTAAAGATACTGGCCTGGGCACAGGAAGCCATTTTGTTTGTGACTTTGCCGAAGTTAGATCCGTAGTTCGTAAGCTGTGCGCCTCACGTTTGTTGCTTAGTGTGATGAACTTTGTATTGACTTGTGGAGTAAGTGCTAGCTGCTACAATCTTACGTTACCGACGGATTATTAAGCTGCAATCCTTTGAACGGTAAGTATTCCATAAATTCTAAAGTATTTCGTTTCTGCAAATGCTTAATAACGAAGAACACATCTGTTTTGTTTGAGAGGTTATATTGAAAGCTGCAGTCTAAACTAACTAAAATGTGTGCAAATACGTTTTAAACGAGTATATCTATACTGCGAAAATTATATTGGCAACTAGTTTTTCAGATTCTAAAAATGTTAAGGTGCTGTTGTCTATGTATTGTTCAGCGCGTTGAACTGTGTACTGACTTCTGGATTAAGTGCTAACTGCAACGAACTAACATTATCAAAGCAAATTTGCAGTCCTTGAACATTAAGTATTTTATATGTTCTAAATGCTAACGTTATTACTTTTTGCGACTGCTTAATAAGCATAGATCGCTTGTGTCCTGATGCAGGTTCTGTCGAAAACTGCTTTGCAACCTAACTAAATTTGTACAAATACGATTTGAATGATGTATATCGACATTTACGAAAACTATAATGGCATTTTGTTTTGCGGATACCTCCTGAAAATGCCAAGGTGCTGTTAGTGTGGCTGGCTGTAAAAGTAATTGCAAATCGCAAAATGAATCTGTCAGCACATTTTCTTTGCCTAGCGACGACGAAATGAACAAGAAGTGGCTAAGGAAAATTCCCACAGATTTATCAAAGTTGAAGAGCACAGTAATATGTATAAAACATTTCAGAGAAGAGTGCATAATTAGGACAGAGAATTTTGTGGTTGATGGGGAAATAAAGACATTTGAAAGAAGTTATCCCAAGTTGAAACCAGACTCAGTGCCTTCAAATTGACCAGGATACTTAACAACAGCTGGACCCTCATGCAGAAGATTGTGTGATGTAGAAAGTCTCAATTTTGAGAAAGAAGTGGCAAGAAGCTTAGAAGGTTACAGGCAATATGAATAACAAAATAATATTAAAAATTTGAGAGACTTATTCAATTATTTTTCAAGTGCTACCCACATAAACAAGAAACAGTCATGCTGTACTGATGTTATCAGAAAACAGTTCTGTGTTTCATTGATATCACTAAAGAATTACCAGCTATTTTATGTTCTGCAACTATTAATACTGATTTAAGTGTCCTCCTTTCTGTCAAAAGATACAAAATGCCTCATCATAAAGTGCCCTGTAAATATATGTCAGTAAAAAACAACCATGTATTTGATAAATTACTTAAATACATTGAGTTAATAGTGTCTTCAGAAGACAATTTAAACAAATGTTTAGTGGTTAAAAGTATACTAAATGAGCTAGTGGATAAATTGTTTGATGACACATATTCACAACTACAGATGACAATTGAACAAATTCAGTTCCTAACCAGAAATAAAAACAGTCGTAGATATTGTGGGAATACGTTATTATTGGCAACTTCTCTGTATGTTCACTCACTTTCAGCATACACAGCTGTGCACAACGGTAGTTTCCTATATTTACCACACCCTTGTACTGTCAGAAAACTGATAGGTAAGTTCAGTTTGTATAGTATAGGTGTGGATGGCAGTATAGAGTATTTGAAGAATAAGAAAAAAATTTTGAAAGATCATGAACTTCTTGTATATGTGCTCCTTGATGAAAATTACATTGAGCCTCATTTGAGCTTTAAAGGGGGTACTATTTATGGTGCCAGTAAGACTGATAGCAATGATCTTACCAAAACAGCTCAGGTTTTTATGATATCTAGTGTATTTTCAAAATATACAGATGTTGTGACTATCATACCAGTCAATAACTTAACTGCTCAACAGTTAAGAAATATGTTATTAAATATAATTACTGAAATAGTAAAACTTGGATTTACTGTGTAGGCTTCTATTTCGGATAATAATGCAGTAAATCTAAAAGCATACGAGTTTCTTACCCCTTGTGGTATTTTGCAACCTTGTATTCAACATCCCAATGGTAGTGGTAGAAAGTTGTTACTACTTTTTGACATGGTACATATACTGAAATGTATCGGTAATAGCTAGATTAGTAAAGCTGACAGAGTACTGAAGTTTCCAGATTTTGACAATTTTGAAGCTATAGTTACTGCAGACTTGCAGTATTTAGAATTGTTGTATAAGAAAGAAAAAGGTTCATTAGTGAAATACCACCATTATCATTTAAGGACTTATATCCTTCAAATATTCAAAAGCAAAGTGTTAAGCTTGCACTTAAGGTTTTTGATGATGCAAATGTTGCTGCTTTAAAGGTTTCAGCTTCAAGAGACACTAATTTTGCAGGCTCTGAACATACTTCATAAGTATAGTTTGTAGGTGGTGGCACATTGGCACATTGTTACTGTAAAAGTTGCCTATGAAAGTGAAAGATTTAATGATCAATATAGGCAGGCTGTTAGGAAAAACAGCTCTCTACAGTTAGGCTTCTTAAGGAAAATGTCTTTATGGTTAAAAAAATGGGAAACACTGTTCCAACACCCACACTTTGAGCTCTCAAACTTTTCAGTCACTTATCAATACTCTTAATGGGTTTTTACCACTCACCCATATGTATTTGAACACTATAAGCCACATTACATATTACTAATTAATTTTCAAACTGATAGCCGGAAGGGCGATTTAGTTGTTTACCGTCAAATGAATGGTGCAAATTATTATATCAGCTATCTTCAAATACTTGAAACTTAAAAAAATATTAAGGTTCAAAGATAAGGTACTACTACATCCTTTAAATATAAACATTCCTTTGACAACATTGCTTCCTTGCTCTGTAACATTGGATAATTATATAAATGTTGTGAAATATTCTTTCGTATTACAGGAGGATTTTGACTTGTCAGTGATACCAGAGTATTTCTTGCCAGGACTGATGTACATTACTGGTTATGCTGTGAAGGAGCTTTTTCTACAAAAAAAAGTGACATTTGCATCTCTTGGATTCAATCTGATAAGGAAACTGATAATATATCAATACCAAACGAATTTATAACAGAATATGAGTAAGGAAAGTTGACAGTCCCCACTGAAAGTGCTATTATGGTAAAGGGCCTTGCTTGATTAATGATGAAAAGAATTTTAGATTTGTATTCATGTAGTTTCATTGGAGACGTAAATCAGTTTTCTTTCTTGGACAAAATATGTTGCTTAAAACTGGAAAGCTTTGATGTTATTGAGGCTGATTTAAATGACGCTTGCAAATGTCAGAGAACTTTGAAGGCCTTACTGCTAAATATTAATCTCAGATCCAGTAAAGTAATGATAAATAATCTTACAAACATATCTTTGATTCTGTAACTAGTAAAAATGTTGCAGGTAATTAAAGAAACTGAGGACAACAAGACATTTTCTTCGTAAATGTTTATACTGTGAAACAGTTTCTATTTTTAAATAAATTTATTTGAAAAAACCAAACACTTTTCAAAATTCAGTTCCCCTTGTCCTTCATGATAACTTTTTAACTTAAATTTTGAAGTGTCTGCTAAGTAAAGGAGGAGGTCCGTCTTTGAGGTGTGTGTGTGTGTGTGTGTGTGTGTGTGTGTGTGTGTGTTTTAAGGGTTTTTTCATTTTATGTTTGAAAATGAATAGGTAAGTTTCTTAGTGTAAGAGTGCAATAATTTAGTGGCGAGATATAATCTGAAGTACATTTCCCAGTACGTTCACTGAAGTGAGATATATAAAAAGTGAACACACATACGGTAATTTGTTGCCATGTAACCTGAAAGAATTACTTATGAATACATATAAAGCTCTCTATTGTGTGTGAGTGTGTGTGTTTGAGAGAGAGAGAGAGAGAGAGAGAGAGAGAGAGAGAGAGAGAGAGAGAGAGAGAGAGAGAGAGAGACTAGGGAAGGAGGAGACTGAATTTGAACCATAGAACTTTTGCAGTAAAGGAATATGCAAATATTGGGAATATATTTTCATTCTTTCATGCCCATTGCCTTTTATGACAACTTTATGTTTTGAAAAACCTGCTAAAGAAAGACAGGGCGTATACTTTTATGTTTGTCTCTCTACTAAGTAAATGAAGAGGTTTCCTATCGAGAGTTTGTGTGTGTTTTACAGTTTTGAGGGTTTGTTCATTTCATATTTTGAACAGAGGAGATACTTTCCTTAGCATAAAAGTGGAATTTGGGGGTGAGGCAGAATCTGAATTACTTATGAAGATATATACAGCTCTCTCCCCTCTGATTGACATAAAAGATGGTTCAGAAAAATTTGAAATACTTTTTTGCAAATCCGTGTATGTATCAAGAAATTTAATGGTGAGACTGAATGACACTGTTTGACCTACAAAATGCTTTAAAAAAGCATTAAACAATTGAGTACTAATGTGAGTTTCACGACTTTTCTTTTTATGAAAATCAAAACCGTACAGTGTAGTGTTAAACTGTAGAGTTAAACTTCATAGAAGGCGAAAGGTTTCAAATGATTTACAGCGAATAGAAATACTGAGAGTCATACCGTCTTGTTTTAGTAGCCAGAGTAAATAATAATTTACAATACCACTTTGTATTGAAGTGGATAAAACAAACAAAAATTACTGCAATCGACCAAGCCATTTCGCGAGTTTTAGCGAACCTAACGCACAGAATTTTTTTTTTGTATATGTGAAAATAATTGTAAACTTCATTATTCCAAGATATATAAAGAAAAAATGATTAATTACGATTCGTAATAACGTTTGTAGTTTTAAGAAGCATAAATGGCAAATGCACGGCAGCCGGTGCAAGCTGCGCTGGCTTACTGATGGGCTGCGTTACGGACACAGCACTACTTTCTCGACGTCATCAATGAGCGCCGTGTCGTGAAACTGTGTTGTACATGAATCTTACTCTTATGGCAACCGTCCTCATAGATTGAAGCTTACGTTTACAAAATTTCATAAAGACTGGAACAAAACTGTACATTTGTATGCAATACGTACACACAAACACACGGATACTGCTTTGGTTACAATTATTGTAATTTGTGTGTGGTATAGTACGATATTCTGCCGTCTCAAATCTTTAATTGAGGCTTACATTGCTTAGAGCCAGGTACCATGGGGCTACCATAATAGTGAAAAAGTCATTCTCTTTGCCCTCTAACATGGCGTTTGATCACCTCACACGACCAGTACAGTTGCACTCCTGCGTGGCATGGGCATTTAAGAGGTTATCAATTAGCTCTTGAGGGATATTTGCTCATTCTTTCATGAGTGCAATATCCACCTATGCAACCCTTGTGAGAGGCACTGGTCTGACTGCAATGCCGACATGCTCAGTCGGGTTTAAGACCGGTGAATAAGCTGCCTACCCCATTCGTTCAGTTCCCTCAGCTTCAAGCATGTTGTCACCAGCGCAGCTCTGCGGAGAGGAAAGTTATCGTCCACCAGAAGGAACCCATCTCCTATGGCACCAGCGTAGGGCACAACAAAAGGTCGAAGGATCTCTGACCAATTCTGTACCTCTCACCAGTCAATGCGCCATTCTCGACGATATAGAGGTTCGTACGTCCGCCGATACTGACTCCTGTCCACACCATTCGTCCACCGTCATGACATGATCATATTTCCTTCACATAAGGAGGATTTTTCCGAGTTCCACGTTGTCTCCAGATGGGAGAACGGCGATTGTAATGCAGAACACAGAAGTTTGACTAATCTGTGAAAATAATTCGTCATGCTTTACGATTCGCATCACAAGTTTCTGCGGGCTAAACGGTGTTGTAATTTTAATGGGTCACACACCATAGGCTCCCGTGCTTAGAGGCCACATTCTCAAGGATGTTTCTGTACTGTTTGTGTTGATATTGCTCGTCCATTTGATGCCTGGAGGGTGCGTTACAGCGTTGGTAGATAAAACACGCAATGGGGGGAGGGGGGGGGAGAAGAAAGGAATAGGGAATATCAGCTGGGACAAGGGTGGACAAGCAGAGCCTTCGAGCAAGGGAGTAGGGCTCGAAAGAGGGGTGCATTTATGCGATGAGTTCACAGTCAGGTGGTTGAAGTTCCGCCGAGGAAGGATGGAGATGGTGTGGAGATGATGGAAAGGAGGGAGACGTTGACCGAGGCGCAGCAACGGCCTAGAGATCTCCAAGAATCGAGAGACGAATCAAGTTTACAGTACATATAAGAGGTGCTCTGTGAGAAGCTGTGGGAATTTGATTAAGTGGTAAAGGAGATGCAGGGAGAAGGTGAGGCAGATGGAGTGCATGGTGCTCTAGGATTTCGAGGAGCAGAGGTCCAAGTGAGATTGCCTTAGGTGAGAGTGGGACACTTGAGGGTCTTGAAGGTATACAGAACAGTGAGGGGCTTGAGTTCCCAGTTCGGCCTCTTAGTAGTTTTAGTAGTCGACTGTGTGCTTCTCTTTTTGGATGGTTTATAGGAGGGATCTGCAGGTCAGTTTTCGACAAAATGTTAGTCCTAACTATTTGATTGTGTTGGACTGGGTGACGGTTGTAAATTGTCAGATAAAGGTCATGGTTCAAGAAGGATCGTGTGGTTTTACCTGAGATTATTGCCTTGGTTTTAATGGGATTGATGGAGAGGTGTCAGTCACACCAGGAGATGAACTGAAGTGTATGTGGATAGATACAGTATCACAGTGGAGGGCTATACAGGGTCTCTCATTTTAACCTACACAAGCAAATATCTCGAGAGCGGCGCAATCCCAAAAAAAAAAAAAAAACCTCTTTCTTTCAAATGGTAAACCCTATTTATCTATTCCATATCGCATCCTCGCATCCTCTGTGAAGAATAGGCATTTTTGTGGGAAACATTTTTTTCGGAAAACCAATGGTTTGTAGCCATTCATTGTAAATTTTTCAGATTGCCAGTATCTCGACTACGAAGCGAGATCGGGAAAATTTTCAATGAAAACGAAAATTTCTCCAGAGAACAGAGTTTAGAAACCATACAACATTTTCATAGCAAATTTTTCCTGAACTCTCTTCGTGTTCAAAATACTGATAACCTGGGACACTTACAAGTGCCACCTGGCGGCAAATCATTGGTCTTTTGAAGAAAAGTGTTCGGTAAAAAATGCCTATATTTTCACGTAGATTACGATCAAGAAATGAAAAACAGGGGTTACGATTAGAAAAAATGAACTTTACCTTATTTTGACCATGAAAATAGGTCATTTCGAGACAGCCATTCCATTACCCTTTCCAACATTACAACTTTTACTAAAGACTAATTTTTCGGAAATGTGCCGCTCCGTAGATATCGGCCGGTATAGATTCAAATGGGACACCCTGGGTATTCTATGCAGGTGTCAGAAACGTTTGAGAATGTGATAAATTTAAGCTTATTTACAAATGGAAACATACTCATTAAAGTAGAGGTAGATATATCTAGGAAGGATAGAAATTCATTCGACGGTACTACAAGTATGTATCATTGAATGTGTATGATATATAGTTTTTCTGATGATAAATATGAATTCGAATTCATATCTCCACTGATTGCAGACAATCTCAGGATAGGGGGTCTACGGGAAAACTGGCACCACGAGTCAACGTAGACGGCAACAAAAACTGGGGAATGACGTTCCGCCTGTCCTCGAGAACCGACAGTCCAGTGACTTCAGCCCCTTGTACCTCTGTACAGAGCTTTGCTTCCGCTGAATGACATTCCCTCGGGCGTTTTATGTCCACAATGTCTAAAAAGCGAAAATGAAACCACCCTTCAGTAATACTACACAGATAAAAAACTTTTGCATCAGCACGTTTCTAGGGGTTCAGATCCTTTACATAAAAACGGAACAGAGGTATACAAAAACTATATTCCAGCGCTCTTTATTGCTCATGGAAACATATACTACAGTAACACAGCCATTCTGAATATGTGTTCCAGATTGCAGCATACACCAGTGCCTCTAATACCTGCTAACACGTCTCGTTGCACTGATGCCTGATGCCTGCCTGTATTCGTCGTACAGTGTCCACTAGATCATCAAAGTGTAGGTCAATCTGATTGGTTGGGAGGTCGTCTCGTCAGAAAACAGCACTTTTCAATGTATCCCAGGTATTTTCTATAGGGTTCATATTCGGAGAACATGCTGTCCATACTAAGCTTGCGATGTCGTTATCACGACGGGATACACTTTCAATATGGGCACCACGAACGCGAGAATTGTAGTTCAAATGTTCAAATGTTTGTAGAGTCTATGGGACTTAACTACGGGGTCATCAGTCCCTAAACTTACAAACTACTGATGAACTACTTACAACTAAGGACGGCACAAATATCCATGCCCGAGGGGGGATTCGAACCCCCGACCGTAGTGGCCGTGCGTGACTGGAGCTCCGCAATCCCCTCGGCCACCGCGGCCGGCGAGAATTGTAGTCCATTAAGATGAATCCACTAGCGAGAAGCTGCAAATATGGTTGCATTATATGTCGGAGGATGTTGCCTCTGACCGTATAACCGTTTTATTGCCTTCTACGACAACAGTGGCGTAAGGTGGCCCCACATAATGCCACGTCGACCCCATTGGCCGAGCGGTCTGCAGCGCGCCATTCACGGCCGCTACTGTCAGGGGTTCGAATCCTCCCTCGGGCATGGGTGTTTGTGGTGTTGTTAGCGTAAGTTAGTGTAAGTTAGTCATGTAACTAGGGTGTAAGTCTAGCGACTGATAACCATGCAGTTTGGTCGCATAAGACTTCAACACATTTGAAAATTTGAACATAATGTCAGGCCAAAACATCAGGGAACCACCATCTTGCTGCACTCGCTGGAGAGGTGTATCTAACAAGGAGACCACATGGGTATCGGATCTTACTACATTTTGATATTTATCGTATGTGAATGAAGTTCAACCGTCTCAAATAACAATCAGCCAAAGCCATTCGACGAAGCTCTAAGATATTCTCGAGAAAATCGACTTTGATATTTTGCAAGTATACATAAGTTTCAATAATTAAATCAGTTGTAGGACATTTCGGTTTAGCTCGGGTGATGCCGGGTGCCGTGGCTCAGCGCGCCCGTTCAGAGGGTTCAAGGTCGTCTGTAATAAGACCGTACATAAACAAACGACCGCGAACCATCGATCTACCTGAAAAAAAGTGGTAGCATTGTGGTCTTGGAAACATAGGTTCGCAGGTTCAAATCCCGCCAAGACAATTTTTATGTTCAGTTTTTTCTTTGTGTTAGAATACTTACACAATTTTAATATAGAATGGTAATTTTTACGAAAAATACACGTATTTTTGTTTATTCGTAAGTTCCTATATTTTATAAACGCTTGTTAATAATAATGGTTTCTTATAAATGGATTCTTCCGTCACTTCTTGGTAGAACGCTTAAAAGTCGACCACTGTACGTAACAAGAGCCTTCTTTTATCACTACAATTAGCAAATTAGGTCCTTGTGAACTACAGGTTACTCCCAGCTACAAAGCCTTGTTCCCTGGCCCAACTGAGAACTGACTAGTTTCTAATTACTTCAATAACAGGAAGTTAATACTACAGTGGTCAATATACATAGCAGCTAACACGTTATTACACACAAACATTAATAAGCAAGCCACCACAGTTAAAGTTATCTTAGAAAGGTGGCTAAGAAAACATTTATGGCGCAACGAAATTTAGTCGTAAATCAATTGCATCTGACTGTGTCCTCAGCACTTGTGAAGAACAATATTAAATAAAACAGGGAAGGTGCTCTAAAACTACAATTTATAGGCAACTTACGGATTATGCTGAACATAAACTTGTTTATTCAGATAGAAAACAAGCAAAATGGGGAACCAATTTCGTTAACACAACAAAATGCATCTCTTACATGGAATAATGCGGACGGTGCCCGGCCTAAATTATACATGAATTAACGCTACTGGGGGAAGGATTCACAAACAACACTCATTCCTTCACACACACGCAATGCCACAGCGAAACTCGCCAAAATCAGCTTGCTGAGACGAGGCGGAAGCAGACGCCGTTATCGTAGGCGAAATTCAGCAAGTCGGAGGTAGCACAAAACACAATATACAAAAACACATTGAAGCTGGCTCCGGTCTGTCGTGCCTATTTTGAGATGGTGCGTGTGTGTAGCCAAGTTAAATTACATCTGAATTGGACCGCGAGCAAACACGCTAACGGCGACACACGGCTACGTTACATGAACGCACTACACTGAAGGTGAAGTGCCTGAAAATCGGAATCATTATACTAAATCACGGTGGATTCTTAAATTGCAGTCTGTCAGCAATCGATCAAGGTACTGGTTTTACATGAGAAGTGGCGTGAATTCATGCGACTTGCTGCAAACCCCGGAAGTCGGAACTCGGACCCACGTGGTTCCGAAAACCGATAAAATTGAATAAATTCAGATTACGAAATATAAAGAAATGCTTAGAATTATATAAGAAAGAAAATGAAATACAGCTACACGCGATAAGGGGCGATTACAGAGACAAATGCAGTCGAGTCTCAGAAGAACTATGAAAATGAAATAATTACAAAGTCGGAAAAATAAAAATAATTACGGCATGCAACCCATAGAAATGTTTAGAATTACATGCAGAAGCAAAAGAAATGCAGCTACACGTGATAGGGAGTGATTACAGAGACGGATGAAGTCTCGTCTAAAAAAACTGGTAAAAGTGAAATAATTACAAAGTCGGAAAAATAAAATTAAGAATTACAGCATGCAACCCATAGAAATGGTTAGAATTACATAAGGAAGCTATTGAAGGAGGCTGTACAAGGCTCAGAGAGAATTACTACCAGTAAACTGGTAGTGCGTACTACCAGTCGGAGAAGAAACGGCAAAATGTATTATATATATTGTTTATAATAAATTGCACAGTAATATGAAATGTAATTTAACTATGTGAATCTTGCCAGATGCTGTCAAATAAGTAAATTGTAATCTCAGTGAAAATGTATTTAATGTACACCTTATGTGACGATCTCAACATATGCTACAGTATCAATAACGTTAACATAGATTTTAATCCATTAATATTTGATGTGTAATGTGTTTCACCCTGTTCACTCGCAAATTACAATGTAAAATTGGTAAGGAGGCCACTGATTACGTTAACATAATTCTATGTGACAACAGATATTGTTTGCAATTCCAACAAATGCCATATGCAAAGAGCGAGTATTCTGTGTTATATCTTTGTTTTACCACCTTTGAGAACCTATGCAATAGCGTCTTTGTCAACGCATGTCAATGTTTTACCTGATGATGGCCTAATAAGCCGAAAACTTGTTAGTAAGTAAAAAAAAAAAAAAATTAAAAAAAATAGTAGAACAAAAACAGTTTGATGGTTTTCAACCTTAAATAATGGTTTCAATCAGAAAAACTTAAGTTAGATTTTTATAGTATTGGCTTCACAATTCGTTGACTACGTTTATCTTTGATGGTGCAGTTTGCGAAGAGCAACGACGCTGCTTTTTGGAACGTCATTTCCATAGCTACTATTGGCTTTCCAAGCAGCTAACATACACAACCATCAATTTTTGAGTGACAACAAGGATTTTCAGCTCGTCCACTTACACATAAACAAAAACTGACACAACACATTGAATTAGAGGACCCAAAATGTTTCCCCCCAGGTGACTGACGGTTCTTTCGTGAGTACGTGTGTGGTCCCCGAGATAATGCAGTCTTTCGTCCTTCTTTCCTTCCTGGACTGCATTTCCTTTCCCTTCCCCTCCATTCCTATCCTCACTCATTCCTCTCCCAACCGGGAAATTGATAACCTTAGCAGTTTGGTCCCCCTACCCCTAACAGCCAACCAACCAACCAAAATGTTTTACATAACTTAAAAGTAGACCACTGTACGAAATAAAAGCTTAATTCTGGGAGGAGGTATCTAGATAAGAATGTTGTAAAAAAAAGCTTAATTTTAGCAGAAAAATTAGCAAAAGATACGTGTGAATTACTGGCTACTCCCTGTTGCAAGAACCTTGTTCCCTGAACCAAATGGAGAACTAACTTGGTTCAAATTACTCTAATAACAGGAAGTTAATGAAACAGTGGCCAATATACGTAGCAGCTCACACGAAATTACACACAGCATTAATACAGAAACCACCACAATTAAAGTTATTTGATAAATATGGCTGAGAAAACATTTATGGTGCAACGGAACTTAAACATAAATAAATTGCATCTGAACTTGTTCTCAGCACTGGTGAAAAACAGTATTAAATAAAAAGGGGGAAGGTGCTCGAAAACTACTATTTATAGGCAGGTCAAAATTATATTGAACTTATCTTGTTTATTCAGGTCGAACGCAAGCAAAATGGGGAGCCAATTTTGTTAATACAATAAGAATGCATCCCACTGAAATAATGTACTTAAATTAACCTATATTATACAGACGATGCCCAGCACTGAATTTAACATAAATTATACAGAACTTAACGCTACTGGGGGAGGATTTACAAACAACACTCACTCGCTCACACACATGCAATGCAACAGCGAAACTCAGCAAGATCAGCGTGCTGAAGCGAGGCAGAAGCAGGCGCCGGTATCGTAGTCGAAATTCAGCAAAGCCGGAGGTACCACACAACACAATATACAATAAAATTGCGAATAGGGCTCTCTACTGTCGTGCTTGATTTGAGATGGTGCATGAGTATAGCAAAGTTAAGTAGCATTTAGATTAGGCCGCGAGCAAACACGCTAACGGCGACACGGCTATGTTACATGATCACACTCCACTGAAGGTGAAATGGTTAAAAATCGGATTCTTTGCACAAAATCACGGCGAATTCTAAAGTTGCAATCTGAGAATAATTTACCTAGGCACTGGTTTTATGATAAGTGGTGTGAATTCAGGTGACTAGCTGCAAACCCCTGAAGTCGGAGTTCGGACCCACGAGGTTCCGAAAACCGATAAAAATGTATAAATTCAATTTCCGAAAAATATAGAAAATTAACTACGGCATGCAACCCCTAGAACTGTTTAGAATTTAATAAGCAAGCTATTGAAGGAGGTTGTACAACGCTCGGGGAGAATTACTGACAAAGACTGAGTGCATACTACACGTTCGGAGAAAAACCAGAAAAATTAAAAAAAAGAAAGAAAGAAAATAGGCGGAGAGAGAAGATCGCGAAATGTTAGTGGAAATCATAAGGATACATGGATAGTTACTTGCCTGATGGGCATGGGACAAACAATAATGGAAGCTGAAGGCTTTGTTATAAGAACCGACCATGTAAAACACGTATCACTCACGGAAGAAAACAATAAGAAAAATTTTACGTGCACTGTATAAAAATGAGCATATTATCTGTTAGAAACCGGGCCTGACAAAGCTATAAAGAATTTACACAGAGTTCTTACACCGCCACATAATCACAAAACATTCGAATATACCAGGCTGTTATCAAACTGCAACTAGTAACACATACACCGTGTTTATCTGTTGGAAATCACTGGATTAAAAAACTAGAAGACATTTCCGCGCACGATCGGAAAGAATATTCCAAAAAATGAATCTAAGTTCAAGAGTCTAAGTTAAACATGCTAGACAACGAATACCTACCATCTACGCAAGCACAAGACAAGAACCAACCTTACCTCACCATGATCCCACACCGAGTGACGATCGAGCGGCCAGGAGCTGCGGGAAAGCAACCGGAAACTGGAAAATCCAAGAAAATAGCGGCGGTGGGGAGAGAAGATCTCGTGACTCGCTCTGGAGAATGCTCGTCGACTGGCTTGTAACCAATTGGTGTAGAAACCTCTTTGGTCGCATCAGCAGCAGGGATTGGTAACGACTAACTATCGACTCTGAGCCAGAGAGAACCATGCAAAACGAGCTATTACCACCCACATTCAGAAGCCATTAGAATCTCGCGCATCCACTTAAAAGTAAAACAACTACACATTCTCAGAGGGACAGTGCCGTAGTAGAGAAGTCCTACTTATTGCCACATTTATAACCACAATAATAAATTATTAAAATAACAAAATCCTAGCAATATTAACTAACATTTCAGAAACTAATATTTTAAAACATGAAATAAAAATGCCATTCCTCATGCCTTGAAAAGAGTGGGGTTCTTGTTTTAACAGAAAGCTAAACTAACGACATCAAATAAAACACAATTTTATAAAAATGTGTGGAAGACGGTCGTTTTTCAAACTGAATTCGAAAACAAAGAAAGAAATATCTGTCACAGCGGGATTCGAAACACTGACTCTATGATTGTGATCCCAGAACGCTACCACCTGATCTACACTGACAGATGGTGCTATAATACACATACTTTTTAAGGGCACACAATGCACGGCCGCAACGGCTGTGCCATTAAAAAAAATTAATTATGTTATTTCGACCACATATTCGAGTTGCCAGTAAAATTACGAACTCCTAGATACTAATAACTGACCGAACGGAACCTTAATTAAAAAGTAGGAAAATTAAATCATTTAATTTAGGACGTATTATTAATTTTCACCAACCAAGGAGCTTCACAGAATGATTGCTTACTTTGAGGGCACGCACCGACATTCGGTTGCAGAGCTTCTAAGTATCCACCTCGCGGACAGACTAGGGCGGAAGTTATCGCCATATTAGGAAACTGTGAGGACCGTCCGCGTCTGTTACAATGATGGGCGAGTGGAAGCATCCGGTAAACTTACCATTCAGTTTATAGTGAGGTAAGTTTGGCCGTTTGGCCCATGCTCTGGTTATAGTATTTGCAACATTCTCTCTGATTCAGCCACTCTTTGCTCTCACTAGGGACTGCAAATGTATCTGTATAAAATGTGTTTATTTCTTGACTATTGTTAGTAATTCCTTGTCCTACAGCAAGGCGGTTCCGTGGCAAAATTGATTTGTGACACAATATTAAACATGCAACAAGGCTATCTTAATTTCTTCATATCTTTATGAATAGAGATTTCACCACACTTATGCCTAATTGTTCTGTAACTTTCCCACTGTCCTCTTTTCAATCAATGAATCTTCGATAAGGTGGCGAAACCTGTCAAGAGAAGAATTCCGACGCCTTTACGGTCCAAGGACAGCAGATCAGCAGGTGAGTGTAACTTCCTGTCTGAGAGGGAAGGCGATAGGCAGCAATCCTTCTTGGTTCATCTTCTTTAGTAAAACTTCACCATTCACACTGCAACAAACTGTATTATTAGTACTTACGTTTTCTTGAGAATTTTTGGGAGCTGCATCGATGGCTATGGCTGATTGTTATTTAAGTTCTGACTTCACGCACCATAAATATAAAAACATTCTAAAATTCTAAAATACGATACCCTTGTGGTCTTCTTGTAAGACGTTCAGGCTGACCAGCTACTTACGAATCTGCCCTCGACGATTGCCTGGTTGAAGGCAAATGCGAGTCCCATCTGTGGATAGCACTTGCCATTCCGACGAATCCATTCAGCATGCTGTTGGGCCCAAGTGCATGGTGTCCAGGTGTCAATCCTGAGCCTCGTATGGACGTGGGAGTGAAGGTTCATTTCATGGAGTCTGAGTGTGGAGTGTGAGACGAAACAGACCGTCCTGTGGCTGCAGGAAACTCAATATTCGGCACGGTGAGATTCGTACGATCTGAAATCCGTAATCAGTGGTCATCAGCTGCTGTGGTAGCCTTTGGCCGGCCAGGGGGAGGCAACTCTGACAGTTCCTGTATCTCTGTACCTCCTCCATGTCGGAGGTTCGAATTCTCTCTCGAGCATGGATGTGTGTGTTCTCCTTAGGTTGGTTTGACTTAGTTTAAGTAGTTTGTAAATCTAGGGACTTATGACCAAAGTACCGCATGATCAAAAAGTCAGTATAAATTTGAAAACTTAATAAATCACGGAATAATGTAGATATAGAGGTTAAAGTTGACAAACATGCTTGGAAGAATGACATGGGGTTTTATGAGAACAAAAAAGTTCAAAAATGTCCGACAGATGCGGCTTCATCTGATCAGAAAAGCAATAATTAGCATAACAAATTATGACAAAGGAAAGATGATTACTGGAAAGGCTCAATATGTTCACCATCATTCCTCAACAACAGCTGTAGTCGAGGAGTAATGTTGTGAACAGCACTGTAAAGCATGTCCGGAGTTATGGTGAGGCATTGGCGTCGGATGTTGTCTTTCAGCATCCCTAGAGATGTCGGTCGAACACGATACACTTGTGACTTCAGGTAACCCCAAAGCCAATAATCGCACGGACTGAGGTCTGGGGACCTGGGAGACCAAGCATGACGAAAGTGGCGGCTGAGCACACGATCATCACCAAACGACGCGCTCAAGAGATCTTTCACGAGTCTAGCAACATGGGGTGGAGCGCCCTACTGCATAAAATTCATATGTTCCAGCAGGTGTTATCAACCACGCTGGGGATGATGCGATTCTGTAACATATCGGTGTACCTCTCAGCCGTCACGGTCACAGTTGCAGTACCAGAATCACGCGCCATCTGTCGGACATTTTTTGAACTTTTTTTGTTTTCGTTTTTTTTTTCATTTTTTTTACTAATAAAACCCCATATCATTCCAAGCATGTGTGTAAATTTTAACCTCTCGATCTACATTTTTCTGTGATTTATTAAGTTTTCAAATTTATACTGATTTTTTGATCACCCGATAGTTTGGTCCCATAGAATTACAAACATTTGATCATTTTTTCTTTCAAGTCAGAACAACATTGCTTTTGTTCACTTCGAGGCGCCTGGAAACTTTCTGTGATAACAGTCCCTCTTGACCAAAGTGACAATGCGGATCCGATCAAACTTCGGAATTGACCTTCTAGGCGCGGCGGAATTACAGTCAACACAGGCAGTATACTCTCTTCCCGGTGTTATGATTGGAACTGATCGGCCATCTTAACCAATTAACCACCCTGTCACACGGGCATTACTCATGCATAGTTGTTTACATCTTTGTGAGTGTTGAGTAACGTCTGCATAGGGTCAAGCGGTTGTTGGCGCACCCCTTGGTGGGCGCGCACTCAGGTGGTGTTGGAGGGCGGGTTAGTTGGCAGGAGGTCAGACTCCTAACCGCCACGGTATGCCCTTCAGGACGAGTCCAGGTGCCGCCGTTGGCGTAATGAAAGAATGTTGTTCGGTAAAACATTTATTCTGAAGTGGTACACATGGCTGTGTACTCCAGGCGGCCTGGTCGATGGCGTCAGCAGCCTCCTGCCGTACTGTGCGCTGACAGTGCGGCTGCGTCCGCACGAGCTCTGCGTGCGGAGGTAGGCGACCCCTCTGCCGCGCCGTTTCTTGTGGAACCGTACGGAAGTACGGTGGAACGTGTGAATGAGAGATTAACACGTCTGGACTGGTGGTTCTCGGTCCCCACCCTAATTGCTGCCTCGCATCATCTTCATACTGGACCGCGTTGTCGGTTGTCGTGTGGTCGTGATGTGCGCTGACTCCTGGCCTACCGGCAGGTAGGCGTCTTCCCTAGGAACGCTGGAGTTCCGGTGTGCAGGACATGGAAGTCCTCCTAGATATTTCCTCTGCGTCCGTAGTTGGTTGTAGCGCAGGAGCCTAACTCGGAGCTACGCAGGAGTCGACCTCTCGCCGGTTGTCAGCTCATGTAGATGAGTGCTGGAGTTGTGTAACAGACTTGTACCGACATTAGAACATGTCAGGGAATCGAGTGCTACGAAGTGTAAGCCATCGATTCATCTGACCGGATGGCTATGAACTCGAGTGCTGGAGTGTATATAGTGTGTGTGGAGCGGCTGATATTTCCCCTACACGCTCTGTCATGACCTCATCGGCCCTGTCAAACGAATGTGTCATCGTTTTACATCTTGCCGTGTTCACTTGACAGGTTAGCTGGTGGTCCCAGAAGGCTTCGGATACGCGTCGTTGCGTCAGACGTAAGCACTGTTTCCTCACGTAACGAAGTGACGTGATACTGCATGTTCATACTGTTCCATTTATCTTCCGTTGATGCGTGCTATTCAGTCCTGCGTGTGTGCGTCCATTCCTGTCAGTTTGACCCAGAAAGTATGACGCAAAGTACCTGCTGTTCTCCTTCCTCGTTTTCTCGACACACTACAATGTTTCTACAGCAACCAAGACTTAGAAAAATTTACCGCTATACTTCCGCCACAGAGCTGGTGTGCAACAAGTCTACGTAAAATCTAAGGAACCGTGTGCTTGGTGCACTGTACACTTCCAGTGTGTGTTGAGGAAACTTTGTAACCAAGGTGATCCAATACTTTTTTGTGTGTGTTGAGGTAGGAAAATGAAAGACATTCGGAGACAAAAAATGCAGTTACATGAAATTCAAGAGATCAGATGGAAAACTAGTGTCATGCAAAGCAGGGAAAGATAGAAGGAATAGAGATGATATAGGACGTACAATATTTCTAGAAGAATTTGAAAGAACAGTGAAAGATTTAATTGGAAACGAGGTTCCTGGACAAGATGATTTTATCTCTGAACTGTTGATATTCCCGAGACGACCAGCCACGGCAAAACTAAACGATCTAGTAAGCAATATGTATGAAACAGGCGAAATACTCTCATACTTAGAGCTGTATATAATGATTTCCATTTCCAAAGAAAGCAAGTGCAAACATGTCTGAAAATTACAGCACTATGAATTTAATATATCAAGGTTGCAAAATACTAACACGAACTATTTTGAGAAGCATGGTAAAAAATGTACAAGCAGACTTCGTGGAAGTTTAGTAAGAAATGGAGGCGCACATATGGTAATACCTTACCACTTATCTTAAAATACAGCTTAAAGAAAGGTAAGCCTACGCTTATAGGTTTTGTAGATTCGGAGAAAGCTTTTGACAATTGTGAATGAAGTACACTCTTTAACAATTTCAAGGAGGCAGAAGTAAAATACGGGGAATGGAAAGTTTTGTACGAATTTTTTAGAACACAGACAGCAATAACGGTCCAAGGGTACGAAAAGGACGCTGTGGTTGTGGAGGGAGTAAGAAATGATTTAGCCTTTATCCAATGTTATTTAATCTGTGGAGTGAGCAAGCTTTGAGAGAAAACAGGGAGAAATTTGGAAACGGAATTAAAATTCAGGGAGTAGGAATAAAAACTTTGTGGTTTGCCTTTGACACTTTAATTTTGTTACATACGAAAAAGGAGGGGAATAGAATGGAAGAGTGTTTTGAAATAAGCGTGTTAGATGAATATTGACAAGAGCGAGCAAGAGTAAATCAGGTGATGAAGAGGGAGTGAGATTAGGAAACGAGTCATTAAAACTAGTAGCTGAGTCTTGCTATTTGGGCAGTAAAATTAAATTACTTTTGACGGCCGGAGTAGAGAAGATATAAAATGCAGAACGGCAATGAGAAGAAAACCATTTCTGATGAAGAGAAATTTGTTAACATCGAATATTAATTCATTTAGAAATAACGGAAAAACTTCAGTCATTTTTGAAACGTTTTTATTTGATTCCAAGAACCGGTTATCGAACCTATTGAGATTCATCGTCAGGTGGTGTATCAAATTAATATTTCCTTAGTGTAACTGTTTCGTGCTGGCTTATGCTCCATTACGCAAAGGAAATACTTACGTAACGTCCTGTACTCCATCCGATTATGAATCAGAACAGGTTCGAAAACCGGTTCATGACATAAAAGTATTTTAAAAAGTGACTTTGTTGAGGTTTTCTGTTATTTCTATTGAACAACCAATTACACGTTCTAAAACATGGATAAACTGCTTTAATTATTAGGAATTCCTTTCTGGAGGCGTTTGTCTGAAATGTAGTCATGTACGGCAGTGAAACATGGGCAATTAACAGGTCAGGCTAGAAGAGCAAATTTTTTGCCAGAGTAGAATGCTGAAAATTAGATGGGTAGGTACTAACGAGGAGGTACTGAACATAATCGGGGAAAAATGAAATTGCCTGACAAAAAAGAAAAAAAAGGATTGAATGGTATGACACATTCTGAGACAAGTATTGCAAGGAAATGTGGGGATAGAAATAACAGAGGGTGACCAAGAAGAATCAATTTCAAATGGATGTGAGCTGTCTTTCTTATTGAGAATAGAATAGTGTGTGTGTGTAGTTGTTTGTGTGTGGGGGCGAGGGATGTAACTATCCAGTTCTCGGACTGAAGACTAAATAGCAGAAGGTCTTAATATATAGAACCGTCGGACCTTACTTATCGATAGTGGGGCTGGCTAGAATCTCCATAAAGTTAAAGGAATTTAAATTTTAGTTGCAAGGAAAGTACTGACGTAACTGAAATAACGTGTGTTGTTCGTCATCGTTTTAGTTCCACGTGTTAACACGGCTTTTATCCTCGCAATACTTAGGGGAGGCGAGCAAGGAGTACTTCATGCACATCATATGATAATATAGTAATCTACTCAGGTCCATTATATTTTAAAATACTGAAAATTTATTGTTGGAAATGAACTCTTCAAACAGATACCATGATTCTTTTAAAATTTTCAGTTAAACTTACATACAGCTTTAAGTTGTAGAAGTAAATCCGGAGCGTATTTACTAGAGTCCAATAGAAACCTGAATTGTGGCTGAAACCGTAACCGAAACTTGCGTAATTAAGTTAAAATTTTTGTATATTTGCGTTACACCTCAAACCACTAGTTCTTACACATTTTTCAAGATCCCCTCCATGTACTACGCCACTTTGAGTAAGGTTAGTCGGGAATGGAAGGCGAAAAAGTTTAGACAAATGGACGGTATTTTTATTAAAGTACTTCAAAATTGGATTCTTTTCTCCTCGTTGTGACATTTCTACATAAATAGAAAAACTGGAGGAAGTTAGACAATTAATAAACTGAACTTGATACAGTGGACTCTCGGAATTCCGAGTTTGCCATAAATACGAGAGTCATAAAACAAAACATCAACTGCGAGTACATTGTATCTATACAGAAACAGGCACTCCACCATTATAACGCGAAGTAAACAGTGACAAGACATTAAAACCTTTAGGCTGTCAATGTAAAAGACTATTCAAAAACTTTGTTTCTAAAGAGGTCATTTTTATTATACGTCTATT
The DNA here is from genome assembly GCA_026315105.1 of Locusta migratoria. Taxonomy (NCBI): domain Eukaryota; kingdom Metazoa; phylum Arthropoda; class Insecta; order Orthoptera; family Acrididae; genus Locusta; species Locusta migratoria. Next base: position 347,055,854 of record CM048749.1, on the reverse strand, counting down.
TTTTTCCAGTTCGATTTTCTTCTTTTTCACAGGTAATTTCGATAGTTATATGTGATCCCGGTCCCGCTAACCTGGAACTAATGAGACTACTGAACAGCTGCCACAAATTCCACTATCCTGCATACTTCTTGCAGAACAACAAACATGCCAAACAGATACTACGAAATGTCAGAGCCTCATCATGACTACCACAATACAAAATACGCGGAAAGTAATCATTTGTTTGCTTCCATAAGTAACCTTTCCGATTTTGATCTAGCTCTATGTTACCATCTTCTCTTCCGTTGTTTGCAATCGATAAACAACTTTACTTATCTCCTTTTTGGCATTCCTGAATACATAGCAACTTCAATGAGTGCTACAGAAACTAATCCAAAAAATAAAGTCACAGTTCCGACTAACCGTATAATTGTTGACAGTATAAATTTACGCAAACTGAATAGGAAAAGGTGTGTACTAAATGATCAATGTTTCCTAAACCTATATTAGTTATTGAAAAAGCTCCTCATTTTCAGGGAAACTCGTTAATAAAACTTTACAGCATAACAATGAGATAACCTGTTCCATTACTTACAATAATGATTACGTTAAATTGTTACTGACATAGTATATCAATATAATGTACGACTGCTTTATATTGTGCTTAACAACAAAATACACACAATTTTTACGCGGGAGGAGAGACGTCTAGCAGTTAAACGGCGCACCGTCAACTGAGGTAAAGTGTTGTTGTTGATTTAATCTATTCAGAACGCGACCGGACTTCATCGGTAAGTTCAAAAAAGCTGATTTCGGCCAAGCCGAAGTTTCGACTGATTTCTGGCCGAAACCCAAACTGCGAGGGAAACCAATATTTTGGCCGAAATAGGCTATAACTGAAACCGAATATTCGGTTGGCCCTTAGTATTTACCCAACAATCAAAGTGAACAATCAATATATATATAAATGGAACGTGGGACGTGTGTGCGTATATTTCACTTGGTAGCCAAAATTATTCACTACAGACCAATGGCGGCTATGCATGAGAGTAGCCTTTAGGTTCGCGGTGTGCACTACGGTGTTTTGGTCGCGGTGTTTGGCAGTGAGAGTGTGGCGAACAAAAATCCGTAAAATGTGGAGCAATACGACTTTCAACTAGAGTTGGCTACGGTTTCATTGTTTCGAAACAAGGTTTCGATACACACGACTGTTTCACTGTTTCAAAACTGGCACGTTTCACGGTTTCGAAACCGTGCGGTTTCATTCCGTTCTGTTTCGGATCACATTCGCGGTCCATAGTCGACACACTGAAACCGATTTTTCCTGTCGGTTTCATGGTTTCGTGGCGGTTTCATGGTTTCATGTCGGGTTCACAACACTGGTGTTTCAAACCACTAATGCAGAAAGGCGGAACAAACTAATGGTATCGAAATGTGTTGTTTCATTTTGCTGAAGCTCGACACAGATACACATAAAACTTACTAGTATAGAAACCATTTAGAGACTGTCAAACAGTAGTTCACACTCGTGAGTCTGCAGCTTATGATTACTGAAATCAAGATTCGTTTGCAAGAGACTGCTATATTCCCAAATGACAATATCTGCTTTATAAATGTAAAAGAACAGTAAAACAAAGTTCACTATTTGCATTGAAATAACCAGTTAAATTCTAGGTTTATCTACCATATTAAAACCCACGAGTGGACGTACATTTTTTAAAATAAGATACTATATAGAGCCTGAAATGACAGATTTTATACTAACAAAGGTAGACCGCATAATTAATCTTGTGTTAAAGAGTTAGAATTTTTTCCCGTACAGTTAGTTTCTTACGAGCAAAACGAAGTTACGGTACCTACAGTCGTTATAATTTTTTCGGCACTCATGTTAAAGGAATTGTGGCGGTGGAGTAAGGGTCAAGACGTACAAGTGGTGAACTTATCTCTTATTCTATTATATTTTTTAATTCCATAGCATTATTTGTGATTCTTTATTCAGTATGCTCTTTATTCCCTATAATTTATGTAGTATGTATAGAAAGTAGCATTTATGATCCATCACTGTAGTATGCTTACCGTATTGTCGTTTGTGAGTTCCTAATGGGGTAAACTTTTACCTACCGTACCGGCGGCCTCGCGTAGATTTGTTGGCAACATCAACACGGTAGAAAATATGAATCAAGATGTTTCGTACAGACCAAGAAGTAAATAAATACTCTATGGTTCTTGTGTATACACTTGTCCGCATAGTGAAAAATATTGCTCTCCTAGACATGACAAAACATTTGCTTTGTCACATGATTGGCTAAGGCCAACGTCACATGATTGCCAACATTATCACGCTTGGCTGCCAGGACAGGAAGTAAAATTTAACCGCCACGGAATGTGGGAGTTCCAATACTTCCTGCTCAGTAACTGGCCTCTCTTTGTAATAATAATAATAATAAATGAATTAAAAAAAAAAAAAAAAAAAAAAAAAACAGTAACGATCATGCCGCAAGACGACCTGTTAGCCTTTCAATCATAAATCTGAAGTGCTTTAAGTCAAGAAGGTACTTCACAAAACCAAGTTTTATTAAAAAAAAAAAAAAGAAAAAAAGACAGTGGATCTTCCATACAGCACAAGTTTTTGTTAAAGGAAAGACATACATCTACATAAATACTCAGAGGGTTCATCGAACCGTTTTTATGATATTTCTCTACAGTTCCATTCTCTAATAGCGCGCTGAAAAAAGAAACACGAAAAGCTTTTCGTTTTCGATCTAATTTCTGTTATTTTATCTAACGAACGTGTCTTCCTATGTAAGCGGGTACTAACAAAATATTATCGCATTCGGAAGAGTAAAGTGGGGACAGAAATTTCGCAAATAGGCTAAATCTTGCCGCAACGAATATCGCCATTCTTTTAATGATTTCTACTTCACAGTGAAAAGATACAAGGAAACAAAGTATACGTTTTCCATACGAACTGATATCACAGAGCTTCATACGACCAATATTACATAAAAATTTTCTTACACCCGCAAAATAATAATAAAAAAGTGTTCCGAATTCATTGTTTCTGTAGTTTTATTAATGATTGCGCATCACATTTTGCTCGTGTTGTATCTTCTGTATGACTGTCTTGTGCTGAAAACGCCCAATTACATGTGCCGGCATAGCAGGTGAAGGCAAACCTTTGCTTCTTACTATACGACATGCACATTAATTTTGAGCATCAACCATTCTTATTTGCATGCTACCGCGGTGAGAAGGAATGCAAAATTTAATTACAGCTACTTTGATAAAAACCAATATATTAAACATAAAAATGTCAGTCCTCAGCTAATGGGAAAGCAGGAAATATAAAATGTTTAATATTTCCTGCTACAGTTGCTGTCCTCGTACTATGTTAGTGGTTCTATAGGTATATTTTTGGTGATGGTACGATAAATGGGCCCACACTATTACAAAACATACATTGCTTCATGGTTTCATGGTTTCGAAACCACAAATGGTACGGTTTCATTTGTTGCGAAACCGACAGATGTTTCAGATTTCCCATCTCTACTTTCAACAGATGCTCAAAGATAAAAAGAATCAAAGATAAAACACTGGGAAAGACAGACATACATTAACTACACTGGCAATACACCAATGATTTCAATATAAACACGGGAAAGACAACTGTAGTGCTTAGGATCAAAATACTGTCAACTGGATTAGAGAGACTTCGAGCGTCACGGTTTCATAATACATAGTACCATCTGCATATTAACTCTGAGCTCACTGAAATACACAGACTGTAGACATACGTTACTGTATGTCTGTGACGGAAAGTTCGTAAGTCATAGATTACTTTGGTTTAGCAGATAGTATCGCGTTACTAACAGATTAATACCATTCAGTTAGGTGAGTAATCTTAATATAAAAATTGAAGTGTTTTGCCTGTATTTCACTCTGCAGCCAAAACTACACATCGTAAACGAATAGTGTTTGTATGTGGTAGTAGGTATCAGTCTCCCATTGTGCACTATTGAAGGAGCTTGGTTGATAAGGTTAAGGGGGTGGAAGATATAGGAGTTGAAAGTTTACGACTTATATAAATTTGCACGTTTGACTGTCAATATTTTGCTCTTCAGCAAAAACCATATAGTGGAGACGAACGATCTCTCTCTGTTGTAGTACAAAGTCTCTCGATGTACACCATAGCAGTTCCGTGTCGATAGCTATAAGAGGGTGGAAGATATAGTGGTTGAAAGTCGTTAGCTTATATAAAATTTGGACTGAAGACCAGCGATGACTTTTGACACTAAAACAGCAAAGAAGTTCTATACAGCGAAACGTGATGCGCGTTCTTCAGTTGTTTCTCTGCAACAAGCGTACGAATAAAGAAAAATAAGTGCTTATGGCAGTTTGCAAAGTAAAACTACCAAGATAGATGCCAAAGACTAAGAACGAAATTTCCCGTTCTCCATCCGTTTCTAAAAGATAGAAAACGGCGCTGAAAAGTGTATCTACATACGATATACACTTGAAATTTGTAGACGTTGTTTATCTTATACCGTAGGCATCAGGGATTTTTCGATATTCCCATCCCTAAGGGGATGAAATAGGGGATGAATGATTTCTTGAAAATACGTTCCTATTCAGGCAATTTTGAAGCATGAAATACAAAACTTCTGATTTAGATTTTTGATTGGAATTTTAAAAACACGTGTTTGATTATTTTTGGAAATTCAACCACTAAGCGGGTAAAATAAGGCAAAATATTTGAAAGGTGCTACTAAGACTACTTTGGTACTAGAAATACGAAAATTTGGATTTGGAACCATGGTTAGAATTAAAAAAAAAATTGTTTTGGGATTATTTGAATTCTGCCATCAATTGTGCAATAGAGGGTGGCACGATGTATCAAAACACTTTATTAGGAAAGCATTTTCAAACCTAAATCTAGGAAATTTATATTTATAAGTAGAAACAACCAATGCAGACCATCCGGTCTACGCGTGCGAAGCAGCGGGAATTAAGCTAGTAATTAATAAAAATTGTATTTAAAAAATCTTTTTGCCACTCTTTGGGATTGGGACACTAAAAGTAGGCCGTTTTCGGTGGCTTTTTGACAGCTCGAAATGTAATAACAAATAACGCTTTTACGGTTACTTTGAGACGAAAATTGAATAAATCGGATTTGTAACGGAGAACATTCTCAACAACTGTTCTCTGTTATTATTTTTCCGTATTTCGCACCGTTTGTGAGATATTTACAAGAATAACCGTGATTTGAGCGTGTTTGCGTGCCTGTCTGTGACGTGTTTCCACATCTTAGACTGCGCCGTTCAACCGACCGAGCAGCACCATATTTTACAGACAGTGTCCAGAACCTACCTCTGGCAACATAACAGGACGCCGCTAAAGGAAAGCACTAAGCCCTGTCTCGGCTATTGTGTGTCAGATCGGAAAAATTTTCAAGTAAAAATTGTTCAGAAATGAATATAGCCCAACATTTTTTTAGACTCTTTTCCGATGTTTTGACTCTGAAAGTTGACACACACTTATAAACATGTAATTCTTCGTATGGCTCTATCCTCATATTATTTAACTGTGAGTCAATGATTACAGGCTCGAAGAAGGGTTTGAGGTTTATGTTTCATCTACGTCTGAAAATATCGCAGCAAAATTCCTTTTTATAAAGACATCAAAATTGAAAACATGAATCATAATGAGTATTGGTTTCTTTATTTCCGATCGCGTCACACACACACACACACACACACACACACACACACACACACACATATATATATATATATATATATATATATATATATATATATATATATATATATATATATATATGATAAGCTGGTCATGTTATTAAATAAATTATATAAAATAATAAGTGTAACATAGCACTTAGTCACTATACCAAAATTTACAAGTTACAACATGACAGCTTACAAAATATTGAGTATTTTGTAAACTGTTATGTTTTAGCTTGTGTATTTTCATATAGTGACTAAGAGCTATGATACACTTATTACTTTTTTAAATAAGATGACCAGCTTATAAAATATATACATAAACAGATAATATTGACAAAGTCCACCGAAACCGGGCGTCATTCAATAAATTATTAATTTGCGATCTTGGCATTTCATTTTGAAGAATATAGAACTATCAGATCGCCTCTAAAACGGCAATGTCAGGTAATGTTGGTATAAATTTATGTCCTAACAGAATTTCTTTCAAAAGGTATGCCAAAAAGGTTGATGAAATAAAACAAATGTGCACTGGCCTGTTTTACAACCCACTTCTGTAGTTATTTTGGGCATATTATGTAAATATATGTAATTTAGGATTAATATATTAGCTATTGTATTATTATTATTTATTTATTTTATAGTTATATCAGTACATATTATATTATTATTTATATTACAATTACATGCTATTTATATATTTATTAATTTATGTCCAAAATATTTGCAAAAATCTTAAAACCAGGGGAAAACCTAAAGTGCGCCATAAAACACCCCAGTGCTTTTTTTATGGCGTTAAGGTGCCACCCTCTTGATAGCAGACGTTTTTAGGTTTATCATACGTCCCCAGGGTATGTGGACCTGTTAGAATTTTCCCCATTCAATGTGGCGTCGGCATACATTTTTACGATTTCTGCGAATGTCCGCATTTTTCAATAATGTATTTGAATTTTACTTAAGTTATTCAATTATTTCATCGTTCTTATTTTCCTAAAATCGATCTGCTCTTCTATGGTAGCAAAAATACTGACATATATTGCTTACAATCGATGTTTATTTTGTTTTCTTAGCTTACAGATAGCTATGATAGTTTGCATCTGGCACTTCGAGTACTGTTTCAGCTACACGTTCTTGAAATTACACATTCCTTTCCCAAAAAATCATCTTACTGAATAAGTTTAATTCTTCGAAATTATATCCCACAGCACAGAAATATTGTTTTATTTGGTAAATAACGATTTGTTGCAGTTGAACAGTGGGTTTTGATTTTAGTCATTTGTATCGCCAAAACAATTTCAAATATTTTTGAGAATGTTTCGGTCCAATGAAAGATAAATATGTCGACATGTGTGCTATTATATGTTGTTACATACTTAAATTTGAAACATGCAAAGTAGCCTCTTTTTTTTTTTTTTTTTAATTTTACAATGTAGAAAGTTTCTTCATATTTGCATTACAAAGTATTGTAACCGTTACGTTATCGTAAATGTGTTGGTAGTGCCATCGTCTATCGCATGCAGTCACGACATTCTCACTGACTTTTATGCAAATTGGGAAAGCAGCGCCCCAAGCTGTCGGTAAATTACTTTGTGAATCCGAAATCAGATAAATGCTAAAGTATCGTTTATATTAATTTCCAACATAATTTTTACAATAGGGAATGTATCTAGTGCCATTAAAGTTCGGTAATACTTAAAGAAGTTACCCAAAATTTTGTTTTTCTTAAGTTTGCTAAAGACTATGGGAGGTATTAAATGGTACATTAAACAACACAAGTACAAAAAGTAACTAGTGAACACAATAAATGCTGACCTATTGCTTTTCTACTCAGAAATGTTTAGGTTCTTTCACTACAATGCCGGTCAGAATTCTGGTTGGGAAAATTAGGAAACTTGTGTGTATTGCAATAGAGGTGCCTACTTTATTTAATATAGAAAATGAACTGCGGCTGCTCTAGCTGAAGGAAAAACGCCACATGCGTGGATATATAACTTCAAAAGCAATTTGACAGCCCCCCCCCCCCCCAAAAAAAAAAAAAAAAAAAAAAAAAACACACACACACAGAAACTAATTCGAAATTGTCAACACATCTAATGCACAAACGGCAATAATTTTCAAGACATTCGCTTTTTAACCAGAGTAATGACACTCAATCTTTCGAATGCAAAAGGAATTATTACACCCGTAGCAGTAAAAACAAACCATAACTGAAATTTATGTTTCCAGTTTCTTTATATTTTCTTGCTTTCATCGGAGTAAACTGAAAATATGCACATATTCGTAATATGTTGTTTTGTATCACTGAAGAACGACCGATTTTACATTTACTTCACGATTATTCGTATCTTTCGACATTTCACGAATGTAATGTTTGAAACGCAAAAAATATAGTAACGAATTCGTAGATTACGTAGAAAAATAACTATAAACAAAGGTTACTCTTATGACAACTTACTCATCGCTCTATATTTTAGACTGTGGAATTGCTACTACTGTGCTAAGAGATAATTTCAGGTTCTTGTCCATATTTGCATTTTGGTAATGTCTGAAAAGCATGTTCAATTAATTTAATAACAATTGGGTAATAGTCTATGTCTTTGTAAATCTTTAGCGTGCTTCTTCCGTATCCTACCCTTCCAAGAAAAGTTGATAAAATTTCGATAAATCTCTATTTTTCGTGAAAAACATAGTTTTAGCGATATGTCGTTATCAAAATACCATTAATTTTATTTTGCGTTATATTTTTGTAGCTAAATATTTGAATTTTTTTGTAAAGGAATCTTAATACCACTTTTTGCGCTTTCTTTACGCCGAATCTTTCTCTGTTTCAAAGAAGTGTAGGTGCCACAAAAGAAGTCCAGTTCCACTGAAGGGTGCGATGTGAATGAGATGAGAATTCTGATGGGAAGGAACAGGGCACCATATGCTATTATTTTTAACGCAAGTGGTGTGCCATTTCTTCACATCGGGATTATTCGAAAACAGTTGCTGAAAATGACACAGTTACCAAATGATAAATGTGTTTATGGAATCTAATATTCCTACAACGAAACGGTAAAGGTATCTACCAGATTACAGATATGAAAATATTCTCTGGAGCACTCGGAAAGTTTCTTCTTGCAATGACTGCACTGTGTAAAATATTTTGAATTTTGTTACGTAGGCGTGAAAAGGAAAGGTTTATTTCAACAAATTAAGAAAATTAGGCATGAGGGGTTGAGTGGAATGAAATTTTTCCTGACAACTGTACCATGTACATGGTTGTTAATTAACGATCTAAAAGTCAACCAAAATAATGTTGTTCTGCAAGCTATTCATCTGCAAAAATTCCCATTATTAACCTAAAAATTTTTTCGCATTAACTGTCTTGTTTTTGTAAATTATTGCTGTAAGAGGAATAGGCAGCTTACTAGCTTGCTAATATATAGAATATTTAACACTAAAAGGTTAGGGAACTTTCCACTTCTTTCAATTCTGCCAGTGTTGCTAATGTGAAAAATACCGAGTAGCGCCGTGGTTTGGAATCCACGCTAAACTATAGGTCCCTTGGCTGGGTATGTCAGTTCGAAGGTCGGAGGAAGGCAACGGCATACCACCTCCAAACAGAACAGGACGGTGCCTAGTAAAGCACTGTGGTGTTCAAACCAATCTTCGGATTGTTGACTACTTTACCTCTAATATGATAATAATAAGCCGTCTTCAGACATAATGTTTTTATTGTCCAACGCGTTTCGGAGCTAGAACAATTTTGAGAACTTTATAAATATATTTTGTGCTTCATCTGCTTCAGTTTTTCACCTGCAGTTATTGACATAAAATTATCTCCTGCATTGGAGAAAGAACTTCCGCATTCCCACACATTTTGTACAGCACATTTTCAAAACTTGGCATGTACTGTAGCGGCATAAACATGTAAGTTGTGAAAATGTGCTGTATAAAATGTGTGCAAATACGGAAGTTCTTTCACCAATGCAGGAGATAATTTTATTTCAATAAATATGTGTGAAAAACTGAAGCAGATGCAACACAAAATATATTTATAAAGTCCTTAGCCGGCCGCAGTGGCCGAGCGGTCTGCGGCGCGCCAGTCACAGTCTGCTACGGTCGGGGTTTCGTATCCCCTCTCGGGCATGGATGTTTGTATCGTCTTTAGTGTCAGGCAGGTCACAAGTAGTTTGTAAGTTTAGGGACTGATGACCCCGCAGTTAAGTCCCTTAAGCTTAACAAACATTTGAACATTAAAGTCCTTAAAAACGGAGTTCTAACTCCGTAACACGTCTGACAATAAAAATATTGTGCACGAAGACGGCTTATTATCATAATATATCGCTAAAGGAAAAGGTACAGTCATGGTTAGCTCAGGTTAAAATTCGATTAATAATTTAATACTAAATAATTACTTAAATACAGTAATAAAACCGGCAGTATATTTGCAACGCGAAGCCGATATTTTTCTAGTCCGATACATCGATAATATTTTCGATATATCGAGAGATGATAATGACAAATCAAATGTTCAAATGTTTGTAAATCTATCGGACCAAACTGTGTGGTCATCAGTCCGTAGCTTACAAACTACTTGTTGTTGTTGTGGTCTTCAGTCCGGAGACAAGTTTGATGCAGCTCTCCACAATACCCTATCCTGAGCAAGCTTCTTCATCTCCACATAAGAACGGCAACCTACATCTGTCTGAATCTGCTTACTGTATGCATCTCTTGGTCTTCCTCTGCGGTTTTTACCCCACATACTTTCCTCCAACGCTAAATTCACAGTCCCTTGATGTCTCAGAATGTGCCCTACCAATCTATCCCTTCTTTTAGTCAAGGTATGCCAGAAATTTCTTTTCTCCCCAATTCTGTTCAGTACTTCCTCATTAGTTACGCGATCCACCCAACTAATCTTCAGCATTCTTTTGTAGCACCATATTTCAAAAGCCTCAATCCTCTTCCTGTCCGCACTGTTTATCGTCCATGTTTCACTCCCATACAAGGCAACACTCCATACAAACGCCTTCAGAAACGACTTCCTTAGTCTTAAATCAATATTCGATGTTAAAAAATTTCTCTTTATCAAGAACGCTTTTCTACCCATTGCCATTCTGCATTTTATATCCTTTGTACTGCGACCATCAGTTGTTATTTTACTGCTCAAGTAACAAAACTCATCTACCTCCTTTATTGCTTCGTTATCTAATCTAATTCCTTCAGCATCACCTGATTTTCTTAGCCTGCATCCATTAACCCTAGTTTTTCTCTTGTTAATCTTCATCTTATAAGCACCTTTCAGCACACTGTCTATTCCGATCAATTGCTCTTCCAGGTCCTTTGCTGTATCTGACAGAATTACTATGTCGTCGTCAAAACGCAATGTTTTTAATTCTTCCCCCTGAACTTTAATACCTTCACCAAATTTCTCCTTGCTTTCCTTTATATGTACAAATTGAACAACCTTGGAGAAAGGCTACAACCCTGTCTTACTCTCTTACCAACTGATGCTTCCCTTTCTAATAACTGCGGTCTGGGTTTTGTACAAGTTGTAAATAACTTTCTCTGTATTTTACCCCTGCTGACGTCAGAATTTGAAAGAGTGTATCCCAGTCAACATTGCCAAAAGCTTTCTCCGAATCTACAAAAGCTAGAAATGTAGGTTTGCCTTTCCCTAATCTATCTTCTAAGATAAGACGTAAAGTGAATATTGCCTCCCGAGTTCCTACGTTCCTCCTGAACCCAAACTGATCTTCCCCGAGGTCAGCTTTTACCAGCTTTTCCATTCTCCTGTAGATAATTCGTTTTAAAATTTTGCAACCAAGACTTATCAAACTGATGGTTCTGTAATTTTCACACCTGTCTGCGCCTGCTTTCTTTGGAATGGGGCTATTACTTTTTTTCTTAAAGTCTGAGGGTATTTCGCCTGTCTCATACATCCTAGACACCAGTTCAAATAGTTATGTCAAAGGTACAGTACAGGCTAAAATTCGATTAATAATTTAATACTAAGTAATGACCTAAATACAGAGTCATAAAACCGGCAGTATATTTGCAACGCGAAGCCGATATTTTTATAGTCCGATATATCGATAATATTTTTGATATATCGAGGAGATGATAATGACAAATCTAAACTTTCTAAAACTATCGGACCAAACTGCGTGGTCATCAGTCCGTAGCTTACAAACTACTTAAACCTAGGTAAACTAACCTAAGGACACACACACACACACACACACACACACACACACACACACACACACATGCCCCAGGGAGGACTCGAACCTCCACGGCGATCAACCGCGCGCTCCGCAGCGAGACGCTTTAGACCGCTCGGCTACTCCACCGCGGCTATGATGACAATGACATCTGTTTTTAAATACTGATATGAAATTGCTGATGTTTTAAAGATATTAACAGCTTTACGGCCCCCTCGTACGTCCCTTTCCCGAACCAAATCCTGCAGGTGATAGTGGTAACCCGTTTCACCGAAAGCACGGCCGGTTTTCGAGAGTTGGCGGCCCTGGGCGGAAGCTGTCGGATGACGCGCCGCCGCGGCTCTCGCAGCCCGCGCGACTGACTACGTGCGCGATGTTCTAGAAAGTACTGGAGTCTGGGCGGCAGCCCAGCTGATTGGCCGGCCGCGCGGACAGGAAGGTTTCCGGCTTCGTCGCGCCCGCGCCCGCCCCCGGCCAAGGTGAGGCGGCGTGCGGTGACTGACCTTGGTCCACATTTTCCTCCTCGGCGGCGACCAATGGCAGGCGTCGGCGGGCTCGGCCGTTTCCTGCACCCGGCGACTGACCTGGACCTGGGGGTAGCGAGCGCATTACGCAACACCGGCTTCCGCCGCGGCGCGTGTGTTTACTACGCCTTGCAGCAGCGCGACACTTGTAAACGCCTCACCTTCTCCACATTTTCTCTTTTATTTTCTTTCGTCCGCCCGTTTGTTCTCGAACATGCGCGCATTAAGAGAGGCGGCAAAGATATCAGTATGGTGTAAAAATTGGCAATTGACTCTAAATAATGAGAAGTGTGAAGTCGTCCACATGAGTACGAAAAGAAACCCGTTAAACTTTGTTTACAAGATAAATCAATCAAATGTGAAGGCCGTAAACTCCACAAAATACCTAGGAATTACTATTACTTCAGACTTAAACTGGAAAGAACACGTAATGTCGTGGGAAAGGCGAAACAGAGACTGCGTTTTTATTGGCAGGTGAAGGTAAAGCAGTCATCAATCCGAAGATTGGTTTGAACACCACAGTGCTTTACTAGGCATGGTCCTGTTTGGGGGTGGTATGCCGTTGCCTTCCTCCGACCTTCGAACTGACTTACCCAGCCAGTTATACGGGGACCTACAGTTTAACGTGGGTTCCGAACCACGGTGCTACTCGGTATTTTTCACATGAGCAATACTGCCAGATGTGCAAGAAGTGGAAAGCGACAGATAAAAATCTTAGGACCTGGCGAGGATCGAACCCGCGACTTTTGGATTTGTAGTCTGGCACTCTAGCACTGTGCAACCGAGGCGCACTTGATTGGCAGAACTCTTAAAAGATACAACAGAACTACAAAAGAAACTGCATACACTACGCTTGTCCGTCCATTTTTCGAGTATTGCAGCCCAGTGAGGGATCCTTATCAGGTGGGTTTGACGGAGGACATCGAAAGAGTCCAAAGAAGGGCAGCTCGTTTCGTACTGTCACGATACAGGTGAGACAGCGGTACGGAAATGATACAGGATCTGGAATGGGAATCATTACAACGGCGCTTATCGCTGCGGCTTGCGAAACTCCAATCGCCAACATTCTCCTCCGAATGCCATAATATATTGTTGACTCCCATTTACATAGGTAGAAATGATCAACAGAATAAAATACGAGAAATCAGAGCTCGAACAGAGAGATTCAGGTGTTCTTTCTTCCCGGACGCTATTCGAGAATGGAATGGGAGATAAATAGTATAAATGTGGTTCGATGAACCCTCTGCCAGGCACTTAAATGTGATTTGCAGAGTATCCCATGTAGATGTAGATGTAGAAAGCAAGAAAATTCCATTTTATGAGTTTACTAGCTGAAAACCTGGCTTAGGCCGGGTATTTATTTATTTATTTATACCTGCCATTTTTGTCGTAGATATTCATTTGTGTAAGGGCTGTATGTCTGTAAGATCTCTTGGGAATAAAATCAGTAGTAAAGAAGTAATACAATGGAACCCCCGATATCCGACCTTCACGGGACCGGGCCGTGGTCGGAACGGCCAAAAGGTCGGATATACCGAGGAGCAATAAAACACGTTTTTTCGGGTCAAAATAGCCGTATACTGCACTAAATTATAAGTATCGTACAAAATACACATTCAATACAACGCCGGCCGCCGTGGCCGAGAGGACTGAGGCGCTTCAGTCACGGTCTGCACGGCCACTACCGTCGGGGGTTAGAATCCCCCCTCGGGCATGGATATTTGTGCCGTCTTTAGTATTAGCTGGTTCATAAGTAGTTTGGAAGTTTAGGGACTGATGTCCCCGTAGTTAAGTCCCATAAGCTCTACAAACATTTTTTTTTCAATACAACAGCGCTGCTTAATCGTAATCACTGTATTCAATAAAAATTTATTTTACAGTTTTGTCAGTCTATCCTTAGCTAGCTTTGTACCAAAAACAGGCTCGGTTTTAGCAGCAAGAGAAGATTTCGGCAACATTTTATAGTTCAGTCCGGTCTCGTCTACGTTATATACTTGTTCAGTTACAAGATTACTATCCGACACCAACTTTTGAAACTTTTCTGCAAAATCTTTTGCAGCATCGTCATCAGCAGACAACTTTTCACCCGCAATAACAATATGTCTAATACCGTGGCGAAGCTTCCAGCGGTGAAACCAACCTTCGCTTGCCTGGAAAGTCTTAACATCTCCTCCCAATTTTTCAAACAGCCTTACGGATTTTTCTTTCACAAGAGGCCCCGGAAAAGGAGTCCCTTTGCGCCGTTCTGGACAAAACCAAACCCAAAGAGCTTCGTCTATAAGTTCTAGCTTAGGTTTGTTAAACATTATCCGATTTTTTAAAGCATCTTCCGTTTCAACTGTCATAGAATAACTTTCAAGGTCTTCAGGGTTTTTTTCTCCAGTCTTTTACAGTTGTCACGCTGACCCCTACTAGCTCTGCGACTAATTTGACTAGTGACTCACCACGGTCCAAACGTTGAAGCACTTCAAGTTATTGTTGAAGGGAAACGCACACCCGCTTACGTTTTTGAGAAGCCATAGCGAACTTTCACTAATCGCACAGCACAGTTTATCACCAAAGATACAGTAATCACGAAAAAAAAAAAATAAATAAATAAAGTAGAGCAACGTTCATGTCGATAATCAGAACACAACTGGCAGTTTAACAGAGAAACAGTGCACAGCACTGTTGAGTCAGTTTGACTTGTCGTCGGCAGAAGGCAGTCGGGCACATGGTCGCATAACCCGAGGAGTCGGATATCACGAGGTCGGATGTGAGGGGTTCTACTGTAGATTAAAACTTGGTGCGTGATGGGGCGGTTTTCCATGAACGTTACTGTTTATGTGCTCATATCTCATGAACTACATATCGTACTGTGAAACATTTTAGAAGGTTCACTGAACTATATGCGTGTATACTGTTAGTAAGCCGGCCGCGGTGGCCGAGGGGACTGAGGCGCTTCAGTCACGGTCTGTACGGCCACTACGGTCGGGGGTTCGAATCCCCCTCTCGGGCATGGATATTTGTGCCGTCCTTAGTTGTAGGTAGTTCATAAGTAGTTTGTAAGTTTAGGGACTGATGACCCCGTAGTTAAGTCCCTTAAGCTTAACAAACATTTGAACATACTGTTAGTAAAATTTCCTGCGGCTCCAATTTGTAGTGTATGAATTATAAATTGTAACATCATACTGAATGCCGTAGTTTTAGTCCATGAACAGTGGAACGTTGCAGTTTATGTGCTCATATCACATGAACTACGTGTCGGAATGTGATACAATTTAGAAGCTACGTTCAACTATGTATGTGTATACTGTCTGTAAGATTTCCTGTCGCTACAATTTGTAGTGTTCAAATTATAAATTGTAACGTCATACCGAGAGCCGTAGTTTTACTCCATAAAGAGCGGAAAAGTAGTAAGCAAGAAACTTTTTTCCTTTCGTCATTTTACTATGGCTGTCAGCGAGAAAAAGTTTAATAAAAGTTTGAAATTATTTATAAAGTTTGTTGCAAGTCGCTAAGTACTCTGATTCTCATATAGCGTATTTATAAAGTCTCGCCGCATTATGTCGCAGTTTCTTGCAAATCCTATTGTTTATGACTTCATATCTTTTGAATCATGTGTCGTATATGATTCTTAACCCTGCAGCAATTGTACCTCACGGTAAGGAATGTGTGTACCAAATTTGGTTGAAATCGGTCCAGTGGTTTAGGAGAAAATGAGCAGAATTGACGCTAAAAGCAGCAGTTTTCTGAGCATCTCATTGTTTATGACGTCATATCTTGTGAACTATGTACCGTACGTGATTCTTACACTTACGGCGACCGTTCTCATGGATTTAAGCTTGCGTGTACAAAATTTCATAAAGATTGGAACAAAACTGTAGATTTGTGTGCAACACGTACAAATATACGGACACTCAGCTTTATATATTAGATGAGATAACCCGCCGTTGCCCGGGTATTTATTTATATTCCTTCAGTAAAAAAAACCGTCTTGATTGCAAATTGTTTTATTCCTTATTTAATGACGCATTTCGCCCTTTAGCAGGGCATCTTCAGATTATCTACGTGACAGAATGTACACAAAATTACAAGGCGTAATTACAAAACGGGGATAATGGGACAGGGGCTTATTTAGTTTTAAGAAAACAGTATAAATGGTAAACAAAGCTTACTATGCGCTCCCCGTGGTGTGATACCGTAAGTTTTTAAGTCACACCACGGAGAGCGCATTGTAAGCTTTGTTTACCATTTATACTGTCTTCTTGTGTATTGAAGAGAGCGTATAAAACGAACATTAACAAGAGCAAAACAAAAATAATGGAATGCGGTCTTAGATAATCAGGCAATGTTGAAGGAATTAGATCAGGTAACGAAACAATGAAGATGGTAGATGAGTTATGTTACTTGAGTAGAAAAATAACATGCGATGGTTGTAGTACAGAGGACATAAAATGCAGAATGGCAATGGGAAGAAAAGCACTTTTGAAACATAGAAATTTGCTAACATCGAATATTAATTTAAGTTTAAGGAAGTCTTTTCTGAAGGCTTTTTTGTGGAGTGTTGCCTTGTACGGAAGAGAAACACGGACGATAAACAGTACGGACAGGAAGAGAATAAGGTCTTTTGAAATGTGGTGCTACAGAAGAATGCTGAAGATTAGGTGAGTAGATCGCGTAACTAATGAAGAGGTACTGCACAGAATTGGCGAGGAAAGAAATTTTTGGCATATTCTGGCTAAAAGAATTGATCGCTTGGTAGGACACATTCTTAGACATCGAGGAATCGTAAATTTAGCATTGGAGAGAAGTGTATGGGGTAAAAATCGCAGAGGGAGACCAAGAGACGAATATAGTAAGCAGATTCAAGTGGACGTGGGTTGCCGTTCTTATGATGAGATAAAAAGGCTTGCTCAGGATAGAGTAGGGTGGAGAGCTGCATCAAACCAGTCTCCGGACTGAAGACCATAACAACAACAACACTATCTTCTTAACACAAAATAAGCCCATATCCCATTATCCCCGTTTTGTAATTACGAATTGTAATTTTTTGTAAATTCTCTCACGCAGATAATCTGAAGATGTCCTGTTAAAGGGCGCAACGCGTCATTAAATAAGGAATAAAACAATTTGCTATCAAGACGGTTTACTGGAGGAATATTTATTCTCATTGATTGCTACACCATGTTCTGAAAAGGTATTTATTTATTCCCGCCATATTTCAGGTATATATTCATTTGTATAAGGGATGCATGTTTATAAAATGTCTTGGGAAGTAATAGATTAAAACTTCGTGTGTGATATGGCGGTTTTCTATGAACGTTACTGTTTATTTGCTCATATCTCATGAACTACGATTCGTACAATTTAGAAGGCGCACTCGACTATACGCGTGTATATTGTCTGTAAAATTGGCTGCGGCTGCAATTTGTAGTGTACAAATTATAAATTGTAACGTCATACCGAATGCCGTAGTTCTACTCCATAAACAGCGGAAAGGTAATAAACGAGAAACGTTTTTTCTTCCGAAATTTTGCTATGGTTGTCAGCGAGGAAAAGTTTAATTAAAGTTTCAAATTATCTTTAAAGTTTGTTGCAAGTTGGAAAGTATTGTCATTCTCATAAAGAATATTTATAAAGTTCCGTCGCATTATGTGGCAGTTTCTTGCATCTCTTATTGTTTATGACGTTATATCTCCAGAACTATGTGTTTTATGTGGTTCGTACTCCTACAGCAATTGTTATCTCACGTAAGGAATATGTGTACCAAATTTGATTCAAATCGGTCCAGTGGTTCAGGAGAAAATGAGCAGCATTATGGCTTCATGCAGCAGGTTTTCGTGCATCTCATTGTTTATGACGTCACATATCGTGAACTATGTATCATGCCTGATTCTAACACTTACGGCGACCGTCCTTATGGATTGCAGCTTAAGTGTACGAAATTTCGTAAAGATTGGAAAAAAAACTTTAAATTTGTATGCAACACGTACACACAAACAAACATACGGACACACTGCTTTATATATATTAGATACTAGCTGGAAATCCGGCGTTGCCCGGCTATTTTTTATTTTTTTTATTTATTTATTCCTGCCTTGAGTTAGCACTTCCACAGTGTAACATATACACATATACACTTGTTACCCGGCGCCCCAAGCGGCTAGCCACATATACTACTCAGTCCCGTACGCTTTATATGAGAGCGATATTCATCTGTTGTTGTTTACATTCTTTCCGAAATAGTTTTTACTGCGGGGAACTTCTGTGGTGCATTCAATTATGTTGTTACAAGAAAAGGACTCCGCATTTTTATTTATTTTATTTTATTTTATTTCATTTATTTATTTATTTTTATTTTATTCATTTATTCACTTTTTAGGTTCCCAAAGGACCCTGAGAGGTATGTAACATCTTATTACTGAATTATATCGTCCGGGTTTGCATATTATCCAGAAACATGGATTAACAATGAAAAATTATTCTCAGGAGAAGAAAATTGATACTGAATAGCAGCAGATCCGATGAAGAAGGATGCTCTTTATCCATATGAAATGTGAGGTTGTGCTCCCTTCACCTTGAAGCAAACAAATTTATAAATACACAAAACAATAAGCACGTATGGAACGCGGGTACCAACATTATTTGAAGTGCCAAATAAGTTGCCACAGTTGTCTGTGAAGAGGAAACTGCCACAAAGATTTGATATTCCTCCAAAAACAATTAAACTGTTTGGTATGCTAAATTTAAACGAACCCAACAGCCCCAGGATTGGCGATCCTACACCGAAGCTCAAAATGTATCGAGGATTTCAATGCGAAACGCCTACGATACTTTTCACAACGAAACTCTTTCTAGAAATTTGACTGAAAACCCTAAGAGATTTTGGTCATATGTTAAATATACTAGGGGCAAAACACAAACGATACCCTCACTACGTGATAGTAAAGTCGATCCTGCCGATAATAGCGCTACAAAAGCTTTTAGAAACATAGTTTTTAGAAACTCATTCACCCAAGAAGACGAAACCAATATTCCAGTTTTCGAATTACAAACAGAGGCCAGATCAGTACCGAAAGATTGGAAAGATGCACAGGCCACACCTATATTCCAGAAAGGCAGTAGGAGTAACCCACTAAACTACAGGCCTATTTCATTGACGTCAATTAGCAGCAGGATTTTGGAACATATCCTGTATTCAAATATTATGAATTATCTCGAACAGAATGATCTATTGACCCAAGGTCAACACGGATTTAGAAAGTATCGTTCATGTAAAACACAACTAGTTCTTTACTCACATGAATGGATGAGTGCTATCGACAAGGGTTCTCAAATTGATTCCGTATTTCTTGATTTCCAGAAGGCTTTTGATACCGTACCTCACAAACGGCTTTTAATCAAATTGCGTGGTTATGGTATATCGCCCCAAATTTGCGACTGGATAAGGGATTTCCTGACAGAGGGCACAGTTCGTAGTAATCGATGGTAAGGCATCGACTAAAACAGAAGTGATATCGGGCGTTCCATAGGGTAGCGTCATTGGTCCTCTGCTGTTCCTTATTTACATAAACGATTTTGGAGAAAATCTAAGTAGCTCTCTTAGGTTGTTTGCAGATGACGCCGTCACTTGCCGTCTAGTAAAATCATCTGAAGATCAAAACCAACTGCAGAACAATCTGAATAAGATATCACTGTGGTGTAAAAATTGGCAATTGAGTCTAAATAATGAGAAGTGTGAAGTCGTCCACATGAGTACGAAAAGAAATCCTTTAAACTTTGTTTACAAGATAAATCAATCAAAAGTGAAGGCCGTAAACTCCACAAAATACCTAGGAATAATTATTACTTCAGAAATAAACTGGAAAGAACACGTAGTTAATATCATGGGAAAGGCGAACCAGAGACTGCGTTTAATTGGCAGAACCCTTAAAAGATGCAACACAACTAATAAAGAAACTGCCTACACTACGCTTGTCCGTCCTTTTTTGGAGTATTGCTGCCCAGTATGGGATACTTATCAGGTGTGTTTGACGGAGGACATCGAAAGAGTTCAAAGAAGGGCCGCTCGTTTTGTATTGTCACGATACAGAGGAGACAGCGTTACGGAAATGATACCTGGGATGGGAATCATCACAACAGTGGCGCTTATCGCTGTGGCGTGGTCTACTTAAGAAACTCCAATCACCAACATTTTTCTCCGAATGCGAAAATACATTGTTGACTCCCACCTACATAGGTAGAAATGATCATCAGAATAAAACACGAGAAATCAGAGCTCGAACGGAGAGATTCAGGTGTTCTCTCTTCCCGCGCGCTATTCGAGAATGGAATGGGAGATGATTAGTATAAAGGTTGTTCGATGAACCCTCTGCCAGGCACTTAAATGTGATTTGCAGAGTATCCCATGTAGATATAGGTATGAACTCAATTCACGTCTATTGGCTGTCAGTTAATATTTCTCGCTTCTTTCTAGTGATGACATTTCTGTATTGTGAAACTTTTTCACCGACAGATTTTCTGAAAAGCATGCTATTTTCATTTACGTGAACTTAATGTAATCTCTGTATTAAAATGACGATTTCAGCATATTTATATCATTATTTGGTAGTTGTTTGACATGCGCTAATGACTTAAACACAGTAGTTTACGATCCCTTTTGATCTTGAAGGTCCAGGTCAGTGCTGTTAAATATGTTGCAGTCATATTCACTTTTATTTTGAACATTATACATTTCTTCTGGTTTTACACCAACGGTTGGAGATCGTGAGAAACGTTAAATATTTCGTAAATCGCGTAAAAAAAGGGAGGCAAACAAACATTATCCATAAGACATCAATGAGTTTCACATGGCTAGCCGCTTGGGGCGCTAGTGTCGCTCCAGCTGTCAAACAGTAATAACTTTAAAAGCAGTAAGTGTCATGATAGTGTATATTAGAGACTTTGGTACTTCTGCTATCCCTTCACTCTCTGTTCATCGTTTTTCTAAAATCATATTATACTTATCTGAGAATATAAAGAAATAACGCTGCCTTGCGTAATGTACAAAATTATAAGTGCAGTA
This sequence comes from Locusta migratoria, assembly GCA_026315105.1. Lineage (NCBI taxonomy): Eukaryota > Metazoa > Arthropoda > Insecta > Orthoptera > Acrididae > Locusta > Locusta migratoria. The sequence continues at coordinate 347,034,358 of CM048749.1, read as the reverse complement.
TCCAAACATAGAGAGATAGTACTCATATTTATTGAATTATATGTTGTACAATTGTATAATTTTTCAGGTATATATTCATTTGTTTAAGTGCTGTAAGTCTGTAAAATCAGTTACAAACACGATTGGTGGTAAAGAAGTAATAGATTAAAACTTGGTGTGTGATGGAGTGGTTTTCCATGAACGTTACTGTTTATGTGCTCTTATCTCATGAACTACATGTCGTACAGTGATACAATTTAGGAGGTACATTTAACTATATGTCCAAAGTTTCCTGTGGCTACAATTTGTATTGTAGAAATTATAAATTGTAACGTCGTAGTGAATGCTGTAGTTTTAGTCAATGAAAAGCGGAAAAGTAGTAAGCGGAAATCATTTTTACTTTAATAATTTTGCTGTGGTTGTCAGCGAGAAATAATTCTATAAAGGTTTGAAATTATGTTTAAAGTTTGTTGCAAGTAGCTAAATCTCGTTCTCATATACTGTGTTCATAAAGTCTCGTCGGAATATGTGGCAGTTCCTTGCAACTCCTATTGTTTATTACGTTATATTTCCTGAACCATGTGTCGTATGTGGTTCTTACCATTACAGGATTGGTACCTCACGGTAAGGAAGATGTGTGCCAAATTTGGTTTAAAGCGGTCCAGTGGTTTATGAGAAAATGTGCAACAATCCCCTGTAATGCAAAAGTTTTTCTCGCATCTCATTGTTTATGACGTCATATCTCGTGAATTATGTGTTGTATGTGATCCTTACACTTACGGTGACAATGTTCATGGGCTGAAACTTACGTGTGCAAAATATCATAAATCCTGGAAAAAAACTGTAGATTTGTATGCAATATATACACTCAAACAAACACAGACACACTGCTTTATATATAAAGACTAGCAGAAAAGCCAGCGTTGCCTGGTTATTTATTTATTCCTGCCATTTTTCAGGTATATATTCATTTGCATAATGGCTGCATGTATGTACAATCTCTTGCGAATACAAGTAGTAGTAAAGAACTAACTGATTAAAACCTGGTGCGTGATGGGGCGGTTTTCCATGAACATTACCCGTTTATGTGCTCATATCTCATGAACTATGTATCGTACTGTGATGCAGTTTTGAAGGTACACTCAAGTATATGCGTGTATACTGTCTGTAAAATTTCCCGTGGCTACAAGTAGTAGTGTATACATTATAAATTGTAACATCATAACGAATGCCGTAGTTTTAGTCCATAACAACGGAAGTTTACTGTTTATGTGTTCATATCTCATTAACTACGTGTCGTACTGCGATACAGTTTAGAAGGTACATTCAACTATATGTATGTATACTGTCTGTAAACTTTCCTGCGGCTACAATTTGTAGTGTACAAATTATAAATTGTAACGTCATACCGAATGCCGTAGTTTTACTCCATAAACAGCGGAAAAGTAGTAAGCGAGAAAGTTTTTTCCTTTCACCATTTTCCTACGGTTGTCAGCGAGAAAAAAGTTTAATAAAGGTTTGTTGCAAGTCTCTAAGTACTCTCATCCTTATATAGCTTGTTCCTAAAGTCTCGCCGCATTAGGTGGCAGTATTTTTTGCGATTCCTACTGTTTATAACGTTATATCATCTGAACTATGTGACGTATGTGATTCTTAAGCCTGCATCAATTGTTACGTGAAAGTAAGGAATGTATGTACCAAATTTGGTTGAAATCGGTCTAGAGGTTTAAGAGAAAATGAGCAGCATTGTATCTAAATGCAGCAGTCTTTCGCACATCTCATTGTTTATAACGTCATATCTCATGAGCTATGTATTATACGTCATTATTACTTTCACCGTGGGCTACGAGAAAGACAGGCCCTAGCGCAGTCGTCATGCCACGTAAACAAGGTAGTTCCGAGCCGGCGCGATCGCTAGCTCAGTGGCTGCCCACTATGAGGCAGTGGGGTGTGCCCCAGAGCACAGAGTAATATATTTGTCTGTGCCCAGAGGCAGCCAATCGGCTAGCGATCGCGCCGGCTCGGAACTACCTTGTTTACGTGGCATGACGACTGCGCTAGGGCCTGTCTTTCTCGTGGGCCTCGCTCTTACAGCGACTGACCTCGTGTACAAAATTTCATAAAGATTGGAGCAAAACTGTACACACAAATAAACGTACGGACACTCTGCTTTATATATTAGATAGATGACAGTGGTTCCCACAGGGGGAGTCACAACGCAAACTGCGTCATTCAAATGTTTTTGGGGGGGGGGGGGCGGGGGTAAAAAATTAGTACTTTTGGCCAGCCTGGAGGGTGGCTTTATAAAACAATTTACAAAAGGTGAAGTAAAAGATATTAAATTGCAATATAAAATGGCAAAACAGGAACTAATACCTCAGGTGTGCGTGCGTGTGTATGTGTGTGTGTGTGGGGGGGGGGGGGGGTTGGTTGCAGTATGGGAGGGGGGGCGAGTCATTGGCCAAGTGGGGGGCTTCATAGTTCCTTGAATATGAAATTCCATTTTCTCGAAAACTCATACTCCCACACAGATAGGGTTACAATATACCCAAATGAAAAAACCGGGAGTGTTACATACAATCTTTACGTGGAATAAAATGGTTTACTTTTTCACAGAAGGATATTTGTCGCTACCTCTAATCCTCTCATTCTTGAATATGAAGTTATCACACTTTTGAGAACCAGTGTGAGGATAACCCTTAAATGCATGATTTTTTTTCTTTCTAAAAGAGTATTTCGTGATCTATAATGGGAAAAATGTAAAAAAAATCCGATGTTGCTCGATTATAAAAAAATTGCAACATACAGAAGCTTGTTATACAATTTTCGAAGGTGAATAGTATAAACGAATTTTTGTGGTTATTATGATTCCCCAATATCAGTTTTAGTTGGAGTGATTTATTTCTCATTCCAAAACTGGCTGTTTATATGGAAAACAAAACAAAACAAAACTTACATTATTACCCCGCTGTTTTCTCCAAACAAGCAAAGATTTTAACAGTTCAGACTGCAGCCATCCTCAACACAACAAACACCACAGACACTTTTGCTAACTCGGCTGCTTCTGTTAAACAAGTGTTATTTCTCAGAATTTACAGTAGATCAAGGGCGGATCGAAGAGGGTCACAGGGCACCGTGTTTTCAGCTGCTGTCACGCCCTGCACTATATCCCCCAACGATACCTCAAAAATATACCATGCCGTCACCTTCAATTTCAGTGTATCACATGTGTAAGATTTTAATATTGTAAAATGTTTAATTTTCTAATATAAGTTTCTTTTCCCTATAATATATGATTTATAATGTACTGTTACTTGCTTTATGTCAGTAAATAGCACAATTCTTCAGCATAGCAGACTAATCAGTATATTGAAATGCAGTAAAATACAGTTTTTGAAATATGTATGTCCAAAAATTAGCTAGCTACGTCGGTCACACATTTAATTTAACAACAATAATAATATTTTCGATAAACTCATAATTTGCACAGTGGGAATACGAAGTGTGCCCTCAGTGTTATCAAGCCACTACGACTGTAATTTTATACCAAACTGTGGCTATACGAGTGTGTTAAGCAGAGGAATGACGATTATTTCAGTTCCCTCTTGACGGAGGGGGGGAGAGGTTAAAGTATTGAATAAGTGAATAATATCGAATTAGGATAATGTGATGTACAAGAATAAGCAAAATCAATTTTAAAAAAATACTCCCGTAATTTTTTGTACACAATTCGCATAAAAAATTGTTTCAATAAGTATCTTTTTTTAGGGGGGGGGGGGGGGTGCTAAGACCCCATAACCTTCTCTGGATCTTCCACTGCACTAGGCGCGGATAAAGAAATATTACACTCGATGTTGAAGATCTGCAACATCATGCATGTAAGGGACTGACGATCAAAAAATTCTTTACACACTGTACAGTAAGTCTATTTCTTTCATTAGGCCGCGGCGAAGTGGATAAGCGCATTGAGGCGCTATGCTCCTATGCGCGAGGCCGTTCCCCGTCGGGGGTTCGAATCCCCCCTCGGGCAGTTTCTGCTGCCTTTAGTATAAGTTAGTTTATAAATAGTTTGTAAGTTTAGGGACTGATGACCCCACAGTTAAGTCCCATAAGCTTAACAAACATTTGAAAATTTGAATTTTTCTTTCATTAGTCCAAGGTCAACTTAACTAGGAAAATGCCCTTTCCACAGCTGCACTGTGGACAGGCACAGCAAAAAAGTAGGCATTACAAAAGTTATGAACATTAATCTCCAGAACGATTTTCGTGAACTCACACCGTTTACCAATACAGTTTATTCTAAAAATGTTGATGATGTTCCGACAAGAGTTGCTCACTTACAAACACTTTTGACACTCAACCTCACCAAGAAATTGCACAGGAATATTTCTATTTCTCAAATAGGCTGCAACACTTTTTTCGCTATCTCAATCAAATCGTTTGTTAAGAGTTCACCTTGGAATAAAGTGAATTCGTTCTACTGCCTCATCCATGCGATTTCCATTAATCACTCCAGGCAAATCCCTAGATGGTTCCTTTCAAATGGAACAGTCGATTTTCTTTCCCATCACTGGCAAAAAATGGATAAATAAATAAATAATAATAATATTTCATCTCTAATGGTAACGGAGTCTTTGGCACCTTAAATCTTAATATTCCTCCTGTCTCATCCATTTGCTAAAGAAATCGTTACAATCAGAATAAAAACCATAACGTTTGTGGACACAATAACACGTTGGTCATTGTCACATTTGAGGTGAAGCGTTTTAAGTTTAGGGTAACGAAATTACTTCTAGCCCTGTGTTGCATACTGAACACTCAGGACAGTTTACACTTCCCATACAGTATTTTTTCACGTTCGGGGATTTCTTCTGTTTTATGAATTTGCAACCGGGGGTTACAATAGAGCATTAAAATCCGGCTGGAACCCAGATAAAACGGATAATTTGGTAACCATACACACAGCGGATCAGGCATAAAACTTAGTTGCCAAAATTACCCCTCCTACTACACACAGTGGTAAAAACAATTAGGCGATCAGTTGAGATAACTAGGTTCTGAAGTATTGTTATCGGCAGAACGAACTAAAGTGGTTCGACGTCTTTATGTCGGTTCTAAGGAGTGGAGACAACAATCTTACGGCAAACGAGATAGTGTTAATAATGAAAAGTTGCTACAGAGGGGGTTGGTGCTGACTTGTGTTTACCAAACGAATTACACAAGCAGTTGGTGTAGTTAGCAAGTAGTGCAATGCAACAACAACGTCAAGCTACGTCATGCAATCATAGAAAGATTAGGAGCGGAACAGGGAGGTAGCTGCAGCTATTGGAGTGCCCCAAAGTGTAATTCCCAGGACCAGGACGCGATTTCAGACAACAGGAACCGTTTAAAGAAGGCAAGGCCAAGATCGTCCAGGGTAACATTAACGTTCAGCCCGTACACCCCCTTATGGCACACAAAGCGTACACTTGGTCTTTAAGACCGCTGTGCCGTTTCTTTCTGTTTCTTTTGGCCTCTTTTGCATCTGTCTTAATGCACCATTCGGTCTCCCCCTTCCCCAGCATACACCCTCCAATAGTTTTCTCACACACTTGATATGTAGATTTTTTCCAATTTTATAGACTTGCAGTTGACTGTGAAATGAAAAACACATAAATTGAGGGTAAGTGGGGAACATTGGACCGGAGAAAATAAAGACATTCAGTGTACACATCGGACTTTTTTGACCGGGAGCGAAGAGTGCAATTCGTTAATTACAGAACTTCGGACAGATGCACAACGAAGAAAAGACTTACTTGGATTTCCTCTTCAACTGCCTTGAGGCTAGTGTGGAGGGCAGAGTGCTGACAGAGAAGGGGAGGGATGAGAAGGGGGTCGCCCCGGTCCAAAAGACCGGTGTACGGGCTAAAGGTTAAGTAAGAGATGACCACTATCTCAGGTTAACAGCCTGCAGATACAGAAGTCTGAATGCAACTCAGCTGCAACGCACCCTCCAGGCAGCAACGGAACGCGCAATATCGCCTTCGGGAATATGAGCTTTAAACACAGACGCCTATGGTGTATGGCCCATTAAAACCACAACACTGTTTAGCCCGCAGATATTTAGCGGAGGAACATAAGAATTGGACGATTTGCGCCGGATTCTGTTTACAGATTCACGATTTTGTGTTCAGCCAGACAACTGTCTTTCCCTCATCCGGAGAGAACGTGGAACTCGCAACAATCCTGCTGTATCTCCAGGAAACATCACCATATCCTGGTTGTGGACGAATGGTGGACCAGGAGTGTTGGCGGACGCAAGGGCTTCTGTGTCCTTCAGAATGGCGCTTTGACTGATCAAAGGTATATAGACGATTATTACCGTAATTCACGCACCAGTTGGCAATAATAAAATATATATGTCAACACAGCATGCTTCGGGACGACATTATCCCATTATCAAGGTCTGTAAAACAAGGAAACGTAGAATAATAAGGGCATTATATACAAACGACTGTACCACAAATATTCCAATGAAACTAACCTCCCACCTTCCATAAAACGTATCTGCTGCTAGGAAGCATCGTTAAACACAATAGCTGAGTATGTACATTGTCAAAAAATAAAACTTTGCGCAGTACCACATGTTTCTCAGATGGCAGCAAGTTGTGCACTAACGGACAGCTGATCCAACTTCAAAGATTGTTCATATGCTTAACCACTCTCATTGGTGGCCAAACATATTCTAGTTAAGATACCTAACATTTATTCATAAAATCAATCACTAAATTAAAGGTTTGTAAAGGAACTAAGCTCTACATTTTTCAGTGAAGTTAAAAGCAAGAAGTCGATGTTTAATACATGCACATACATCAGTGTTTCTCAAGGAGGAGGTTGCTAAAATGTGCCCAGTAATGGTTTTTAGATAGTTCTGTCTTTTCGTTGAGAATGTTACTGGAATCCTCTCTCAACGCACAGAAGAACTCAATTTTTTCGAGATTTGATAATAACTAACCTTTGTCTTCATAGTGCATGACTTCCAAACTATCATTTATGGAGCCCAACGAATGTCGTTCAATTTTCAGGTGTTTGGCCACTGTAGATAAGCCATTCTCTCTATTACTGTGCTCTTTAAACCGCACCTTAAAATTCCTTCCCATTTGTCCTATATACTTCGTTTCACAATCATTACACTTTATTTGGTATACCCCCGCTTTCCCCATCCAGTTCTCACCTGCATCAATCTTATGCTTCAACCTATATTCTAATTTATTGTCTGTTCTAAAAGCAATTTTAACGTCTCTCTTTTTAAACAGTCTCGCCAATTTGTAGGAGACGGGTCCCCATAATGGTATAACCTTATATTTCTGAGAATTTTCTTCATGTAGTTGATGCTTAAGTGTTATCGTCTTTTCTAATCTGTCTATCAAACCCGCGTCATAATCATTTTACGGCTATCTGTCTAATAGCCTTCATTTCAGCTTCCTTGTTTTCAGGGGTCAACGGAATAGAATTTATCCTATGAAGTGCACCTTTAAAAGGCTGTTTTGTCGCTATGTGGGTGACATAACTATTTATTACAGTACCTGTAAATGTGGGTTTCTTGTAAGTGCCTAATTTGAGCTTATTATTATTGTTCTCAATCTTTAAGTCAAGGTAATTTAAAATTCCTTGCCGTTCATGTTCAATTGTGAATGCTATGCGCTTATGCATCTTGTTGAGATCATTAGCCAAGTCATTTATCTCTTCCTCAGTGCCTTGATATACTAAAAGTACATCGACAACATACCTAGCATATATGTGGATTTTATCTTTATGTTTACGTTTACCTTTAGAAAAGCAGTTTATACGTGTTTAGAAAGATATCTGCCATCTGACCTGCCAACGCACAACCCATCGCTAAACCGTTTTCCTGTAAGTAAAATTTACTATTAAATTTAAAATAGTTAAATGATAGGGTGAATCTTAACAGTCCTTTGAATTAATCTATTTCTACCTGAGATATTTTGCTATGCTGACGTAAGTTATTTTCTACAAGCTCTATTGTTTCTTCTACCGGTACTGAAGTATACAAGTTATTTTGTGAATAATGAAATCCCAAGATCGCGGTATTTCGTCTTTATATATATATAAAACAGACGACCAGTATCGATGTAAACAGACATCATCTTCTGGTCTCTAAAGGGCGAACATAAAATGTATGGTTACAAAAAACCAACAAAGGAACATGCCATATCACTGTATGTATAGGTAATCATATGTCAACAGGTTTCTTCACATACCAGCACTAAATTGTAACATTATTACATAAATGCATATTGTAGCCAATTGGATAGTACTGGTGGGTTGTCACACATTAATGTGTGACAACCTACCAGTACCATCCAACACATTAATGTGTGATAACCCACCAGTACTATCTAACGCATGTTCCTTCGTTGGTTTTTTGTAACCATACATTTTATGTTCGCCCTTAGAGACCAGAGGATGATGTCTGTGTACATCGAAACCGGTCGTCTGTTATAAATAAAGACGAAATACCGCGACCTTGGCATTTCATTATTCACTAAATACATTTAAAAGATCGCTCCCTGCCATAAGCAAATTGTATACAAGTTAGTCACATCTAAAGACGCTAATCTAGTGTCACCATTCATTTAGTGCTCTTGTAGCAACATAGCCAATTCACTATTTTTTTTACCGAAAAGCTTTAATTATAAGTACACCATTCTCTTAACATCTCACTCAATCGTTTCATTAGTTTTGCACCTGGTCCCTTTCTACCATTGATTACAGGCCTCACCGGTTCCCCGTTTTTGTGGGTCTTTATCCTGCCGTCTAAGTATGGAGATTCCGGGTTCATCACTATAAGGCTTTTTATTTCTTTTTCAGTAAACAAAAATTGAGTTTCCTTTAAACGTTTTTTTAAGCCCTGCTTGAAATCTATTGGTATACTCACACTTAGCTTCTACAATACCATTTTCGGTAAAGAAATGATTAACTTTATCTATATAATCATCCTGCTTGATTATTATGGCTGTATTTCCTTTGTCCCCTTTTACTATCAGCGCATTATTTTCTTCCACCTTACGGTTCACTCCGTTCAAGATTTTCGCCTCTCTATTCACCCTCCCAATGGACAATTCCTTTTCAATTATTTTGTTATCTTTATACGCCAAATAACATTGTTCCTCACGCGATATTTTAAAACTATCTGCAATCGTCTTGGTAGTTGCGACTAGTCTGTGAATGTTTTTGGTTGTTGGTGTCAGGCAATAATCGCATAATCGTAGTCAAGAAACATTCGAAGCCAACATTGACCACCGTAGTACAAGTTTATTTGCTCACTAGCTCTGCTGATGATGAGGAAATCGAAGAATGTGTAAGCAGATAAAGGAAGTTATTCAGACTGTTAAGGAGGAGGAAATATTAATTTTGATGTGGGACTGAAATTTGGTAGTAGAAAAAGGAAGAGAAGGAAAAAATAATAAGTGACTATGCACTGGGCAAAAGGAATTAAAGAGAAAGCCGTCTGGTTGAAAACTTTTGGTTTAATAATCATGAATGAAGGTTGTAATCGTGGAAGAGACTAGGAGATACCGGACGGTACCAGACGTTTTTTCCAATAAAATAATAATAATAATAATAATTCGGATCCAGGTATTAAGATATAAGACATATCTAGGGACAGATATCGACTCTAACCATAGCTAATTGAACTGTAGAATGAAACTGAAGAAACTGCAAAAATGTAGCAAAATAAGGAGATGGGACCTGGGTAAATTGAAGGAGCCTCACGTTCTTGAGAGAGTCAGAGGGAGCTTTAGGCAGCAATTGACAGAACCGGGGGGAAATAATACAGAAGAAAAGGAATGGGTACCTTTGAGAGATGAAATAGCAAAGGCAGCAGAGGACGAATAGGTAGAAGGACAAGACTTACAAAAAATACTTGGCTGCCACAAGAAATACTAAACTTAATTGATGAATGGAGAGGATATAAAATGCATTAAATGAAGCAGGTAAAATGGAGTACAGACGTCTAAGACCTGGTGCGTAAGATGTATCAGACAGTCGAAATACCTTCAAACTTGAAGAATAAAATAATAATCCACATTCCAAGGAAAGCAGGGGTAGACAGGTGTGAAAATTACAGAACCATCAATTTAATAAGTCACAGTTGAAGATTTCAACGCGAATTATTTGCAGAAGGATGGAAAAGCTGGTAGAAGCTAGCCTAGGGAAATTCAGGAAAAATGTAGAAACACGTGAGGTAATACTCACTTACGAATTATCTTAGAAAATAGATTAAGGAAAGGCAAACCTGCATTTCCAGTTTTTGTAGTTTTGGAGAAAGCTTTTGACAGTGTTGATTGGAATACCCTCTTTCACATTCTTAAGTCATCAGGAGTAAAATATAGGAAACAGAAGGTTATTTACAACATGTACAAATACGAGACAGCAGTTATCAGAGATGAAGGCCATGAAAGGGACGCAGTGATTGTGATGGGAGTAAGACAGGGTTGCAGCCTTTCTGCTATGTTATTCAGTTTGTACATTGAGCAAGCTGTGAAGGAACGCAAAGAGAAATTTGGAGAAAGAATTAAAGTTCAGCGTGAAGAAATAAAAACATTGTGTTTTGCCGATAACACTGTAATTCTGTCAGAGACAGCAAAGGACGTTGAAGAGCAATTGAATGGAATGCACAGTGTATTGAAAGGCGCATGAGATGACCATTAACTAGAAGAAAACAAGGGTACTGGAATGCAGTCTAATAAAAATGGGCAATGCTGAAGGCACTGTATTGGGTAACGAAACAGTAAAGATGGTACATCAGTTTCGTTACTTGTACAGTAAAATAACAGATTATGATAGTCGCAGTACAGATGATATAAAATACAGAAGGGCAATAGGATGAAATGAGTTTTTGAAAAAGAGTAATTTGTTAACATCGAACATTTATTTAAGTGTTAGAAAGCCTTTTATGAAAGTATTTGCGTGGAGTGCTGCCTTGTACGGGAATGAAACATGGACGATAAATGGTTCATATAGTAATAGGATAGAGACTTTTGAAAAGTGGTGCTACAGACGAATGCTGAATATTAGTGAGAAGGTACTCAACAGAATTGGTTGACTAAAAGAACGGGATCGATTGGTAGGACACATTTTAAGACATCAAGGAATTGTTAATTTAGCGTTGGGGGTATTACAGGAGTAGGTCTGATAATGAATAAGAAAACAGAATACGGGTAAACCAATACGAGCAGTGATCGCATTATCGTAGTCAAGATAGATACGAAGCCAACACGGACAACAGTATTACAGGTTTATATGCCAACTAGCTCTGCAGATGATGAGGAGATCTAAGAAATGTATGAGGAGGTAAAAGATATTATTTAGACAGTTAAGGGAGAGGAAAAATTAACAGTTATGGGAGATTGGAATTAGGTAGTAGGAAAAAGAAGGGGAAGGAAGATAGTAGGTGAATATGGACTGGGCAAAAGAGATGGCAGACGAAGCCGCCAGGTAGAATTTTGCACGGAACATAATTTAGTTACAACAAACACCTGGTTTAAGAATCACGATAGAAGGTTGTATACGTGGAAGAAACCAGGAGACACCGGAGGGTAGCAGATATATTTTATAATGGTAAGACATAGATTCCGGAACCAGGTTTTAAACTGTAACTGTAACTGTAAACTGTAGAAAGGCAAGACCTACAAAAAATCCTTGGATATCACGGGATGAATCGATGAAAGGAGAAAATATAGAAATGCAGTAAATGAAACAGGCCAAACGGAGTACAGACGACTAAGAAATGAGATTGACAGTAAGTGCAAAATGGCTAAGCACGAGTGGCTAGGAGCCAAATGCAAGCATATAGAAGAAAGTATAAATAAGGGAAATATAGATACCGCCTACAGGAAAATAAGAAAGACATTTGGAAACAAGAAAAACAGTTCTATGAATATCAAGAATTCAGATGGAAAACCAGTTCTCAGCAAAGAAGGGAAAGCTGAAAGGGAAAGAATATATAGAGGGGCTCTATAAATGAAATGAACTTAGAGACAACATTGTAGGAAGGGAAGAAGAAGTAGATGAAGATGAAATAGGACATACTGTACTGTGAGATGAATTTGACAGAGCACTGAAAGACCTAAGTCGAAAGAAAGCCCCTGGAGTTGATGACATTCCCTCAGAGCTATTGAAATGTCAGGGAGAACCAGCCATGACAAAACTATTACACCTGGTGTGTAAGATGTATGCGACAGGCGAAATACCTTCAGACTTTAAGAAAAATGTAATCCCCATTGCAAAGAAAGCAGACGCAGACAGGCGTGAAAATTAGAGAACCATCAGTCTGATAAGTCATAGTTGCAAAATGTTAACACGAATTATTTACAGAAGGATGGAAAAGCTGGTAGAAGATGACCACGGTGAAGATCAGTTTGGATTCAGGAGAAATATAGGAACACGGAAGGCAATACTCACTTTACGGTTTATCTTAGAAGATAGGTTAAGAAAAGGCAAACCTACATTTCTAGCTTTTGTAGATTTGGAGAAAGCTTTTGACAATGTTGACTGAAATAAACTCTTTCAAATTCTGAAGCAAGCAGGAGTAATATACAAGGAAAGGAGGGTTATTTACAACTAGTACAATAACCAGACAGCAGTTATCAGAGCCGGCCGCGGTGGTCACGTGGTTTGCGGCGCGCCAGTCACGGTCTAGACGGCCTCTACGGTCGGGAGTTCGAATCCCCCCTCGGGCATGGATATTTGTGCCATCCTTAGTATTAGCTAGTTCATAATTAGTTTGTAAGTTTAGGAACTGATGACCCCGTAGTTACGTCCCATAAGCTGTACAAACATTTGAACATTTGAGCAGTTATCAGAGTTGAAGGGCATGAAAGAGATGAAGAGGTTGGGAAGGATGTAAGACAGGGTTTTAGCCTTTCTCCAATGTTATTAAATTTGTACAATGAGCAAGCTATAAAGGAAAGCATGGAGAAATTTGGTGATGGAATTAAAGTTCAGGGGGAAGAAATAAAAACATTGCGTTTTGTCGATGACATTGTAATTCTGTCAGAGACAGCAAAGGACCTGGAAGAGCAGTTGAACGAATTGGACAATGTGTTGAAAGGTGCGTATAAGATGAACATTCACAGGAGCAAATCAAGGGTTGTGGAGTGCTGTTTAAGAAAATCAGGCGATGCTGAAGGAATGTAGAATATTAATTTACGCATAAGAAAGTCCTTTCTGAAGGAATTTGTGTGGAGTGTTGCCTTGTATGGGAGTGAAACTTGGTCGATAAACAGTCGGGACAGGAAGTGGATAGAGGCTTTCGAAATGTGGTGGTACAGAACAAAGCTTAAGATTAGGTGGGTTGATCACGTAACTAAGGAGAAGGTATTGAACAAAATTGGGGAGAAACGGAATTTCAGATATACCTTGACTAAAAGAAGGGATCGATTGGTAGGACACATTCTTAGACATGAAAGAATTGTGAATTTAACATTGGAAGGAAGTGTTTGGGGTAAAAAGTGCAGAGGGAGACCAAGAGATGAATACAGTAAACAGATTCAAACGGATATAGATTGCTGTTCTTACGAGGAGATGAAGAGGCTTGCCCAGGATAGAGTAGGATGGAGAGCTGCATCAAACCAGTTTCCGGACTGAAGACCACACCAACCAACCAACCAACCGTAACTCACAATTTGTTAAAATCGCATGACGCGTTCGAAATTTGGTAATTTTAAGTTTATTTTTGCTATATTTAGGTACTGTGGAAATTAACTTTCGTAGTTTTCAAGATATTAAAAATATTGTTGGTTTATGAGTTGCGAGTAATTTTTCTTCGTTCAGTTGTATATTCGGATTCGCTATAGGCCAATAAGGTGAATTATTATTGAATTTTGTATTTGTAAGTATGAACATCTTTCAGCTTAATTACCATCTCCATATTGACTGCCATCTTTGCTTACACCGAGACTGTTCATTGTCAAGCATCTTCGAATAACCTTGTAAAAATACTCGCATTGGTTATTTTTATTAATATTACTTATTGCATTAGTGATTTATTGGCCGGCCGCGGTGGCCGAGGGGACTGAGGCGCTCCAGTCACGGTCTGCACGGCCACTACGCTCGGGGGTTCGAATCCCCCCTCGGGCATTGATATTTGTGCCGTCCTTAGTCTTAGCTACTTCATAAGTAGTTTGTAAGCTTAGGGACTGATGCCCCCGTAGTTAAGTCCCATAAGTTGTACAAACCTTTGAACATTTTTTAGAGATTTATTATTTTTTCACCGGCTAGCTCTGTTCAAATGTTCAAATGTTTGTAATTCTATCGGACCAAACAGCGTGATCATTAGTCCGCAGCATACAAACTACTTACACTAAGGTCAAATAACCTAAAGACAACACACACACACCCATACCCCAGGGAGGACTCGAACCTCCGACGGCGACCAACCGCGCGCTCCGTAGCGAGGCGCGTTAGACCGCTTAGGTACTCCACCGCGGCGGCTAGCTCTGTTAGGGCAATATTTGACTATATGATTTTGACTGTATGAGTATTTTGACAAGACAGTTCCACATTATTTAGTGCGAAAATAATTTTCTTTATCTGGATTCGAATTCATTGTAATTATATTAAATGAATATGTGGAACCTATCTCCATATTTAAATTTCTTTATGATAAGATTTTCAATTCATTGTTTAATTGATACTATAAAAATTTATTCGCAATAAAGATTCTGTCCATAACTGAAATCTATGCACCTCATTGCAAATAAATGAAGGTCCCCTGACAGAAAAAAACAAGACTGTTTGAAAATTATGAAATGAAATACTGTCATGAAATAAAAGTCACTGTTAGAATCTCGTAGCACTCCGTTTATTTATACAATGCCTTGATATATTACCACATTTTTTTTTATAAAATTACATGCAAGTTCACTACATTGTCGCAGAAGAACTGAAATAAAATTATTAAATCATATAAGCTGATTACCACGCGACCCTGATTTATTGGAGTTACAAGTTTTATATTTGTCACGTAATTCAAATTAAGATGTTTGCAAAGCTATCGGACTCAACTTTGCGGTCATTAGTCCGTAGCTTACAAACTACTTAAAGTGAGTAAAACTAACCTAAGGACAACACAAACACAACACTAACCCCCGACGGCTATCGGCTGCGCGCACGGCAGCACGGCGCCCCAATGCGCACGGCTAATCCGCCATGACGTCACGTAATTGCGGCAGGATCCTCCAATCCAGTTCGGCGGCTGCTTGCTACAACAAATACTGAGGTTTTGCTGAAAATCTCTCAAATCGGAGACGATGACCGGCGACAGACCGTCCTGTCGTGGCTTCATCATTACTATAACGGTCTTCAGAGTCGTTGAACAAGAGTCCGTTTTTGTCTGTCTGTTCTCTGAGATCGTTGAAAGGCTTCATACGGAGGAAGTGCACAATGTCTCTTCGTTTTTGTCGTTTCGAGGGTGGCTCATAATCCTCGCCTTCGTATGTGACGTCTGACAGGCGGCATATGACACGATTCGGATGAAAGTATTGCTTCAATAACTTTTCCGATAGCCAGACTTCCCGTACAGGGGTAAAAACCATACCAGATCTCCTGGGCTGTACACAACTGGTAGATGCTTGTCGTTATACTGCTGACGGTCCTTCTCCTGGGCGTCCAGTGTCCGTATGCGAACCATCTGTCTTGCTTCTTCGACCCTGGTGATGAACTGTTTCACATAGTCATCCATAGTATCGTCCGGTTCGAACGGAAACAGCGTATACATTGTCGTCTCAGCTTCACGACCATGGAGCAGGAAAAAACGGAGTGAAGCCTGTAGTGTCACGACTGACAGTATTACATCCCAGTTCTTCTGCTCAACATCGACAACATATCAGTTAATGCCTTGTTAAAACGTTCGGTAAGACCAGTTGTCTGTGGACGGTAGGCAGTTGTTATTCTGTGGACAATGTCGCACCCTGACATTACCTCTGATACTAATTTTGTCATGAATACTTTTCCTCGATCAGATGTCTTCTACAAGGAATTTATGCGATCTCTGGGGCTTCTTCCACCGGCACAGGTTTCGTGACAGCGTAGAGGATGAGGTGTCATTTCAGATGGGGTTGGAACACTTGCGGGGAGTGACACTTTCCACAGTCATACCTCCTAAAAGTATATTATTCAGAACACTAAGCATATCAAGACACCTGCGCAAGCAATAAATATATTAGGCATCCTGCACAGATACGTTGATGTAATTGACCGCTATGTAGTTAACCCCACTATCGCGCAACTTCCATTTCTTTAAAAATAGCTACTATGCTTTTTAATAGGAGACGCAACCTTAAAGCTTCAATTAAAAAACGTTAATAATAAGTCACATAGTATTTTACATACATGAAGCGTTTATTCGTAGATCCCAAAACGATTTGGCTGTATTCGAATTACAAATACATCTAAGAAATGTATGAAATACGGAATGTGTACGGGAATGTCACACACCGAAAAATGCTAGATAAATTCGATTTTCTATCACCGTCATATAGAACCATTTTTACTCGACATAAACCAACAGGGAGAAACAATTTGCAAGACTTCCAGGAAAAATGAAGCGAAATTGGCAGCCATTGAATACGGCACAGGTAGCGGCTGGAGGGAGTGGAGTAGGGGTGGTGTATCCCTACTTCTGGAACACCCTGTTCACTACCTGCAGCGTCCGGGTCTCCCCGCAAGTGTCACAAACTCATTTCAGACTATTATTCATCGGTTACCGACTCTCGACTTCGGGAAACTACGTAAAATTCGACCGGATGGATCCTTCAAATTGGTCAGCCAACATAAATAATGGTGGTCTGTCACGACGGTGAATGGTTTAGTAAAGAGATACGGCCGGAACTTGTTGATGACGGCGAGACACTCCTTCTCGCTTGTAGAGTAGTTCATCTAGGACCTTGAGAGAACTCTTGATGCATAAGTTATCACCTTTTCAGCACCTACCTGAATTTGTACAAGCACTGCACCAATCCCATAACCAATAGCGACTGTGTGAAGTTGAATTTCCGCATTTTCGTCGTATAAGGCTAGAACTGGTGCGGAAGTTAGAGCCTCCTTAAGTTCCCAGAAAGCTCGTTCATTCGACTCATCCCAATAAAATTGGCGTCTCCTTGCAGAAGTTCTTGCAATGGGCGTGCCTTGTTACAAGAACCTTCTACGAAACGACGATAGTATAAGCACAGCCCGAGGAAACTTCTTACATCACGTATGTGCTGAGGAGTTGGAAATGCTGTGACTGCCCTTACTTTATCTGGATCATGACGAACACCACCTCCGTTCACTAGGTGCCTCAGGATTTTTATTTAATTGGCGACGAAGAGGCACTTCTTTGGGTTGAGGCAGAGTCCTGCTGTCGGAACCCACTTCAACAGAGTGTTGTTCCGCAAATGTCCTTGAGAAAATGTCATCTAGATAATAAAGACAAGTTGGCCATTTAAGATGTTAAAGCAAGTTGTCCATCATGCTTTAAAATGTGGCTGGGGCATTACATAGTCCAAACGGCATGACCTGGAATTCATAGAGGCCGTCAGGTGTAATAAAAGCAGTCTTCTCTCTGTCAGCTTCGTCAAACTCGATTTGACAGTTACCTGTCTGCATATCCATGGTTGAGAAGTATGTAGCTCCTGTCAAACAGTCTAAGGTGTCGTCAATGCACGGCAATGGGTAAACATTTTTCTTTGTGATTTTGTTCAGCCGCCGATAGTCGACACAGAAACGCCACATACCACCCTTCTCCTTCACGAGGACCACCGGAGAGGACCAGGGACTCTCTGAAGGTTGAAAAATGTCAACGTGCAACATCTTCTCCACTTCTTCCCGAATTATCCGTCTTTCAGCTGGCGACATTATGTACGAACACTGGCTAATTGGTGGATGATCCCCAGTATTGATACGGTGTTTTATCGTGGGTCAATTCATCTGGCTCTTCTCTTTCCTGGCGTGGAATACACCTGAAAATTGGTGTAGTATGGTTAACACCTGCTGACCTTGCTCCTGCGTCAGACTGGGCCCTATATCAAATGTCATAGTAGTTTGCTCTAGTGCGTTGTCGACAGTAAAAGCATAGCATGAGTCTTCGTCGATGTCACTGAGCTGGACTAGTTCGGCTGTTCAAATACACATTCCTTTAGGAATGAGTTGTTATTGCTCGTGAAAATTAGTGATCCAAAGTTCTCCTCGACCACCTGTAATGCTTATGATAGCCGCTGGTAGGTAGATTTCCTTTTTGCTTTTTGCGACCGGCAAGCGATCTCAACATTGTTGACAGCAAACAACTTGTCAGGGAAGTCCATGTCACATGTACGGCTTTATCAATTTGTAGCTCAGATCTTCCAATGACAGCCTCGGATGCCCGAAGGAAGTCCCATCCAAGGATGACTATTATGACCACATTCTGTTAAAACTACAAATTCAAAAGGCTGCGTCCTGTTGCAGATAGTTACTCTTGCGACACATGTTCCTGCCGGCTAGACGTATTTTCAATTTGCGACCTTCAGCACAGTTGCTCTTGTACCACAGAACATTATCTTCTTTTAGTTTGCGGCGCTAGTCATTCGACAATACACGGAAGGACGCTTTTGAATCGACTAGTGCCCGGACAGGTTGGCCGTCGATGATGACGTCAATGAGATTTCCGGACACCTTAGCAACTTTCATGCATGGAGGATTTTCATCTATAGCGACATAACCTCCTTAGATGGTCGCCTCGCCTACTTTTCCTGAACGAGGCGGCTAGGCGAGTGCCTGGTATCTCCGTAAGGCGACGGTGAACGGCGGAAGCGTGTTGGAGAGCGACCACGTCCAGGATACGGCGACGGGCTTCGTGTTCCATAGGTCGACAGTAATCGTATGCAGTTGACTGCCTTTGAAAGGACTGCTCCGATGGTTGGCGTCTTGCGGCATAATAATTGTCAAGTAGTCGTCTTCTCACCATACAGTATCGTACGACATATCCAGGAAGCCCACGGTGAAAACACGAGGGCGTGTTGTATTCTGTCCTCCAGATATCTGTCCTCCTACGAGGTTTCACAGTTATCGGAGGAGTTGGCTGTGGCCGTGTCGGTCGGTTCCTGAGCTGCCGTTTGGCGGCTGCAGCGTAAGTCATAGTAGGGCGAGGCCATTCTTCACGTCGGGTGTGACTGGCGGGGCTGACAGGTGCTAATGTTTAAAATACGTCTTCCTCAGTAGCATTGGCTCCCTCATGGCATACATGACTGACATCCATGGCCATAATCTTGTGTTCGCTTGGTCCAACAGTCTCGGCTGCCATAAAATGTTGCAATTCTTCTCTCGCAATTTGCGTATGAGAGAAGCAAAGTCATGCTGGTCTTCCACAACTGCCATAGTGACAAAATTCGAAGGTCTGTCGTACTTCTTTCGTTCAACCCTCCTCTGTTGCATCTCTTCAATTTTCTGGCACCATTGGATAAATTCTTGTGTCGTCTAAATATCTTTTAACAGAAGACCTTCCGCAATGCCCTACATCAAGTGTGATTCTTTCTCGGCCTCCGTCGTATCCGGGTTAACAACGTGACATAGGGATAAAACACTCTGTCGACTCACTACGTCGTTGGGCCCTGTTCTTCAGTTGCTCCTGTGATAAACGGACTTGCCGCTGGTGGTCTCCAAATGTCTTCTTAAGTTCTGTCTGGAACTTTTCCCAGCTATCGAGCTCGTCCTCGTTATTTTCAAACCATTGCTGGGCCATTCTATCCAGGTAGAAATACACGTTTGCCAAACACATAATGTGATCCCAGCTATTATACGTGTCGACTCGGTCGAATCCTCTCAGCCATTTATTTGAGTCCTGTCCAGCGTCTCACGAGAACACCGATGGTTGTCTGATGTGCAGCTGGCTTACCGTGGCGTCCATGGTTCTCTTGATGACACGGGCCTTCGGACGGTGGTAATTTACCCTTTGTATTACGGTTCTTGTCCGTGTAAGCGACGGCTCCTACGATTCCTAATCGGAGCCACGATGATCCATATGTATTGCAGAATACCCGGCGTCTCCACCAGAAAGTGTCACGTTGAAAACGGCAGGTGGTCCGAAATTCGAAAGCTGGTCGGTAATAGAGCACAACACTTTACGCGTTTATTGCTAACACAAGCTTACACTCAGTACAGACTGACTCCTGCTTGGAGTGCATAAACAATTTTCTGGAACTTATAAGTACATCAAATGTAAGAAACATGTCGAACACTCTAGAAATAGTAAATACAAAGGAATAAATCTTTTTCTGCTCATGGCGAGGTTTGAACTGCGGAGCGCAAACACAGCGATCTGCGATGCTAACCACTACACCATGTATGTTGTCAGAAGACTCGCGGCAGTACTTCCAAAATAAATTGCAATCGACACACGCATTTTAATACAATTATTTTAACATTTTGTAGCAACATTTTGTATTTACAGACCTTTCTTTACTGATCGAAACCATTAATATAGAAAAAAACAATCTTGCGACGCATGAAGTAAAATTATACCTTTTTCTCAATAGTCCTACCGCAACGAAATACTGACGAACAAGAAGAACAATCTTTTTGTGTTACAAATATTTATGCATAGATAATAATAATGGCCCACTTTAGGTTACGGTACTAACACTAAAGTAGTTAGTAGGTTACGGTAGTAACACAAAAGTGGGCCTTTGCGAGCGTCTTTTGACAGCTCGATATTTAAATGGATATAACGGCTTAACCATTCATCTGATACGAAAATTGAATAACCAAATTTGTAGAAGAGAAAATTCTCTACAACTTTGCTTTCTTATGTTTTTTTCATAACTCGTATCGTTTCAGAGATATTTGAAGAGTAACGGCGATTTTGGGATGTCTATCTGTCTGTCTGTCCGTAATGTATTCCCTGTTTTGAAGACGAATCGTTTAAACGATCAGCACCAAATTTTACAGACATAATTGTAGGCCACCAGAACCTCCCTTTTTTCAAATTTTTCGGAAAAAATACGGTAGTAATACAAAAAAGCCGTTTTTAATATAATTGTAATTGCAAACGAACCGTTCATCCGACACGAAAATTGAATAACCTAATTGGTAGAGGGGAAAATTCTCTACAACTTCGTTCTATTATTTTTTTTTTCATATCTTGCATCGCTGCAGAGATATTTGCTAAAATAACGGCGATTTGACGATGTCTGTCTGGCTGTAACGTGTTCCCACTTTTTAGGTCAAACCGTTCAACCGATTGGCACCAAATTTTACAGACATAATTGTTGGCTACCAGAACCTCGCATTTTCAAATATTTCGGACAAGAAATATGTTAGAAATACCCAAAAAAGCCGTTGGTAATGTAATTTTAATTACAAATAAACCGTTCATCTGACGCGAAAATTGAATAACCGAATTTGCAGAGGAGAAAATTCTCAACAGCTTTGTTCCCTTATGTTTTTTTCATATCTCGTATCGTTTGAGAGATATTTGCAAAAAGTTTTGACACCCTCCATTGAATTCACGAAAATCAGCCGTTCGCAGATGTCACGTGACATTCCTCGCCCAGAACTCTCTCTGGCATACACCATCTTGCGTTGCGTATTTGATTATTTTCTGATTGTAGCTTACACCTTGTCATTTCAAAGCAATGGCGCACTGAAGAATTAACAAAAACACGTCGTTCTTCGTACGATAAATGATAATCGAGTATCTACAAATGCCATATTAGCATCAGTTAACAACGGCTATTAATAGTATGAGATAAAAGAACGCAATGTCGATTTATTAGCCATAGCGTAGTGGGCAATGCGTTGGACTGTGACGCTGAAGGTCAGTGGTTAGGAACCCAGCACTACCTAATTATTTTTCCTAAAAGGGTTTCAGACACTCTTATCAATTAATTTATTATTATTTAGATTGTTATTTCGGTCCAAAATGTTTGCAAAAACATATAAAACTACAAATCTAAAGTGGGCCGTAAAACAAGTCAGTGCGATATTTTTATTACAATTACTTTATAGTCGCTGCTTAGTTAAAACGTGAAAGTCTTTAGTGGCAAGTAGTCTTTTCTTGAGCATTTTACGTAATGTCACTACATTAAAATGGGGGTACATTATAAGTGATAATGTTGCCCAGATGCAGGTTCCCCCCAGGTGCACACTGCCATTTGCTGGCTGGCAATGTTCCCAATAGGTGTGCCACAGAATAAATATTCAGATTTTTGTTATCTTACACTACTGTCTTTAGTTGTACTTTTTTGCAGTAATGGGTTAGTTGGAATGTCATGTTTAAGCCACGTGGAACTATTTTTTAATTTTTAATGTATCTGTCATATTTCTACAACGCGTTTTCTTGTTCTTGAAGGTAATCTAGAATGTTCAGTGGCCTTGAATGAAGTACACATTTCTAGGGCATTTAGTGTGTCTCGCTGTATCGTCGGCTCATCTAAATGTACAAAGGAAACTGCGTGTTAGAGAATATCCGCAATTGGCATATGGGTCATGCATGTATACAAACTGTAATTAAGCTTTTTGGTATCTCTTGAGCGTACAGCACTACAGATGTCATTTAAAGACATTATGTACTAAAATATGCAAATGCTGCTTTAATTATAACTTTTCTTTATTACTATCGGCCTATTTCGGCGTAAGTGCCATCTTCAGGTAATCTAAAAATGTGACTTTGTCAATTATACAACGAATTTCATAAGTTTCGTAATTATAACTTACTAGCTTCAACCCGCGGCTTCGCTCGCGTGTTGGTTGATTATGTTAGATAAGCTATCTTTCAGTAATGTGCTATTTATTTATTCTTATATTTCTTTATTCTTATGCTTATCCTTAGAGAGAAAGAGCTGAAGACATTGTAGCACGCATAGACCAAAGATATGGTCTGTGACATCATGTTTCGCTGTATGTAACCTCCTTGCTATAGATTCGCAAACGTCATCGGTGACCTTCAGTCCGTAATTTGACGACTTCAACCACCATATCTTCCACCCCCTTATAGCTATCGGCTTGGAACTGCTATGGTGTACAACGGGAGACGTCGGACAACAATTACAATTACACACAGACCATTCGTTTGCGTTCTGTAGTTTTCGTTGCAGAGCGAAATATTAACACACACACACGTAGAATTTTATATACACCGATAACTTTCCATCCCAATATACTCCACCCTTTTATCACTATCAACCCTCAAGCAACAATGCAACCAATAAACACTTTTCAAACAGTAAATATAATTTTCAAAGGGTTATTATTGTTCCGCATTTCGCGTTATATTGTTTACATTACTAAATATCTATCAGATGGCTATAAAACCGTGCCTAAAACCTTCCTCAGGTATAAATTAGTAACTGTACAAATATATAAGTCTCTGCGTCTTGTCGTTCTGACGTGATAAGCGTAAACCGAACGGACATTCACATTAATATATATAGATAAATAGCTATCCGATCGCCATAAAACGGTGCCTAAAGCCTTCCCAGGGTAGACATTAGTAACTGTACAAATTACTAGCTCTTTATATCTTGTGGTTCAGACGTGATAAACGTGCACCGAACACACATTTCCACACGCCAGACGGTCGTGAAATCCATATATATCGATTGTTTTTCTTGCTGTCTATTTGGTTGTCCTTAAGGTTTATGAGAGCAATATTTTTTTCTCAAAAAGTCTTTACATTTCATTACTGACGTCTGACAGCTTCTTGACAGTTAACCAGCGATATAATGTGGTTACATGACGTTTATTTATACTTAAGATAATCTTTGCTAGTTGTGCAATTGGTGGAATGTATAATTTTTGTATGTCAATAACGATCAGACTAAAAAAGATTAGCCGGCCGCGGTGGTCGAGAAGACTGAGGCGCTTCAGTCACGGTCTGCACGGCCACTACGGTCGGGGGTTTGAATCCCCCCTTGGACATGGATATTTGTGCCGTCCTAGTTCGTAAGTAGTTGATAAGTAGTTTGTAAGTTTAGGGACTGATGACCCCGTAGTTAAGTCCCATAAGCTTTACAAACATTTGAACATTTTTTTTTTTTTTTTTTTTTTTTTTTTTTTTTTTTTTTTTTGAAAAAAGATGATTAAATTTTCCGACTCATACATGGGCGTACATAAATTTTTCCTCGAGGGGGGGGGTGCTTGAGAGCCAGAGCTATATTGAGGTGCCCTCGCACAATTTACAGGTGCCAAACCTGTAACCCCCTCCCCATAAAACAAACTTTCAGTTTTGTGGATAGTTGACAAAAGAATGAAGCGTTATTGAAAAAGATTATAGACATGAAGAGCAGTGTTTTCTGGTATTGTGGTATAGCTTGGAAATGACTGGCGTCACCTGCCGAAATACTGGCTGTTGTCGAAGACGTTGCCAACTATATTCCCGTAAAGTATTTGAACATTACAAGCCCCATTTTCAGAGCAAAAATAATCGCTGCATGGATTAGTAATTTAGAAATACCTTCCGCATACCGCATCGGGCTCAAGTCATCAGCTGTCAGTAATCGTAACATATAGGGGAGACCAGGGTAATGGCGCCACCTTAAGGGAAACCAGTTTCTTTAAACTTATTTTTTTATACAGATAATACTACAGCTTCGATAGCTAATACTACGTTATTATAATTTTTCAGCCATGTATCTGTTGACTTTTATTTTAAGAATATATATTGTGAAAGTATACGCAGTGGCGCCAGTACCCTGGGTTCCAGGTTAATGACGCCATACATTTGAAAATTAAGGATAAACCTACCCGATGAATGAGTAGTAGTAAATAAGTGTTACAACTGCTGTAATTTATACTTATCGCTCCTGTGTGTTAGACATTTAGAAAGCTTCTAGCACTTCTCGATGTAAAATTGGAATAAAAATACATTTTATAATTTTGGCTTGGTTAAGACACTACAAAAATCAGAAATATAGTTTTTGGCGCTTCAAAACTACTATATTCTGCAAGTGCCCATTTCACAAACTGTATGTATCTGTATTACACTTCATTTTGCCTAAATTCTCCACCATGACGTCATTGCCCCAGTTGCAAAATATGACTAAGAAAGTCAATTTAAAGCCTAAGATTTTGTGAAACTATTATGTTAGAGATACGAAATCGAAGCTAAATATCTACAGATTACGTTACTCCGAGTGTTAAAAAGCATCGACAGCCTATAGAGGTACTTATTTTAATAAATCACGGACGGGACCACAGGAAGTAGTTCCGCGGTAGGTAACGGAGATAGAACACTGGCAATACTTATACTGCCAACATTTCGTCATAAAACAGGGGTGGCGCGATTACCCAGGGTGGCGCCGCTACCCTGGTCTCCCCTACATTTCAGCACCTGCACATCGGCCCTTGGAAACCCGAATTACCGTAGTGAAGTTGCAGTGCCGATGAATATGAGCAAGCTGACAGGCGACAGTTATTAACAAAGTCCACTGTCGCCTCCTGTGATAGACATCCGTCGCGTCTTTGTTTGTAATTCTACTTTGGGAAATGAGATTACAACATGATATCAGTGTGGATTTACAGTAGTGGGACAAAGGTAATGTTGCTTGTAATAACCAAAGAATGTGAACATGACTGGTAAAAAATATATTTGTCTGTGTCACGTACAAGTTCGCCGTCCTATTGTAGTTATAAAGTTTGTGTATCACTGAAGTTGGTAGTAGTTGTAAACATAAGACAGTGGCTTTGTTACATGCTAGGCAAGCCTCGAGTGGTACTTTAAACAGTCTGTGGAGCGTGTTTCTAACTGGAATTCAACAATACTTGTTCTTTGTTACTGATAGTTAGGTGGTGGTTACCTGAGCAATTATTATGTTTTTAATTGGTAAGATTTACTGTGGTGAAATCTGTGTGTGACACTTACCTAGGCCTCACATTCGAGACAAGTGTGTCTCGACAACAAGTACGATGCCAAAGCTCCTCTAAGCATCTATCACAAGTTACAGACACCTTGGTACCTCTCTCTTTTGGCAAGGTTTTCAGTCTAATTCTTATATTCATTACAAAAATTATTGTCAATTTTTAATTTTAGGACGACTGACAAAAAAAATTCTAAAGAAGGGAGTAGTCCTCGAATGATTTATTGACAGGAGAAATCAATAATTAACTTTGATGTGCTTGTGTTAGTAGAAACTTCTTGTACTATTACATACTTCTGCTACACAATAGAAAACTGTTCAGCTTTGTGCATACACAGAAGGCTGGCTCTTTTGAGACGAACTTCTGGAACTGTAGTTTTCCTGGGGCTGCCTCTTACTGATTGAAACTTCCGTACTCTTCCGTACTGTCTGTCTTGCTGTGGTACGCCGGCATATCTAACCGAGCCCCGTTCTTCCTGTGGCCGGTGCAAAGAGCAGGCAAAGAGGTAACGAGACTGCAGGCTCCCCCGACGGCCGAAGTACTTTGGAGTGACTTACTGCCTCTTCTTGAAGTTCATCAGAGACGAGTGTATCGTCAGGCGTGCCCCAAGGGAGTGTTATAGGAACGCTATTATTTTCTATCTATATAAATGATCTGATGGACAGAGTAAGTTGTAATTTGCGGCTGTTTGCTGATGATGCTGTGGTGTATGGGAGGGTGTCGTCTGTAACTGACTGTAATAGCATACAGGATGACTTAGACAAAATTTCTAGTTGGTGCGAAGAATGGCAGCTAGCTTTCAATGTAGAAAAATGTAAGGTGATGCGCATGAGTAGAAAAAACAATCCCATAATGTTCGAATACAGCATTAGTAGTGAGCTTCTTGAAGCTGTCACGTCGTTCAAATATCTAGGCGTAACATTGCAGAGCGATATGAAATGGAACGAACATGAAAGGACAGTTGTGAGTAAGGCGGACAGCCGACTTCGGTTTATTGGGAGAATTTTGGGAAGATGTACTTCACCTGTAAAGGAGATCGCGTATAAAACGCTTGTACGACCACGTCTTGAGTATGGCTCAAGTGTTTGGGACCCGCAGCAGATCGGTTTGAAGGAAGACACAGAGGCGGTTCAGAGGCGAGCAGCTAGATTTGTTAGCGGTAGGTTCGACCAATGCGCGAGTGTCACGTAAATGCTCCGGCAACTCAATTGGGGATCGCTGGAAGATAGACGACGTTCTTTTCGTGAAATTCTATTGCGGAAATTTAGAGAGCCGGAATTTGAAGCTGAGTGTAGTACGATCTTGCTGCCGCCTACTTACATTTCGCGTAAAGATCACAAAGACAAAATAAGAGAATTTCGGGCTCGTACGGAGGCATATAGGCATTCGTTTTTTCCTCGTTCAATTTGGAAGTGGAATAGGAAAGGAAATGCCTAGTAGCGGTACAGTGTACCCTCCGCCACGCACCTTACGGTGAATTGCGGAGTGTGAATGCAGATGTAGATGTTGTGCGGCAACTTGTGTAGACCGCCGACGTTGTGGCGATTGGCAACGCCACCACATATTCGTGCTGCCTTTGACACGGGAGCGCTAAAATGGCGGTGGTGACACCACTGCATGAATACACTGCTCCAGTGTCTCCCCATTTAGAATGGGCTTTTCATACACGGTGTCTTTGAGCTGGTCCCATAAACAGAATTCGCACGGACTGAGATCCAGCGAATAAGCAGGCGATGCAACTGGTCCTACTCGTTAGATCCACTGACCAGGGAAGACACGATTGAAATGTGTCAGACATTAACAGCGAAGTATGAGCACCATGATGTAGCATTCACATAACCTTCCAAATCATCAGTGCCACAGTATGAGGAGACGTACCACCCTCTAGGAGAAACCACATATACTGCAAATGTGTCTGCATGGTAAAATTCTGTCTCTGAAGTATGGTCTCTAATACGGAAACCGTGCATTTTCAAACATAAGTTCACTAGGCCTTTATTGTTCTGTGTCCTCTCCTTAATCAACGCCCAGAGTTTTTACGCTACACGATCACTGATTCGATTTCAACAAACTCTGATACACGTACTGCTTGCAACCCAAGAATCAGCGTAACATTCCAGTTCTCTTAGGGTCGGATATAGAGGCAAAACGTGTTTAGAGCCCCTACCATATAGTCTGTCCTGCAGAACAGGTGCTTTGTGTGGAAGTAGTATCATACTGTTTTTCTGACCTGCTTTACAGGGCTCTAAATGTCAGGCGATGTCATGGTGCGAAAAAAGAAGACAAGATGGATAATGGGGAAGATGAGGTAGACAGTGCGAAGGGGAGTGGAGGAGTTGAAAAGAAAGACAGCAAGAGATGAACAGAGATAGGAGAGTGGATATGAAGAAATGATGATAGGTTAGGGAGAAGATATCCGGAGAAAGAGTCAATGGTAATTGGTTTTAGAGGTTGGGGTAGAGGAGAGGATGGTAAAAAAGAGGGACTGGAAGAGCTGGAGGGGGGTGGGCGGGAAAGAAATGATGGACAGTGGGGGCAACTAACAGATGGACAAAACCGAGCAGGAGGAGATGGAATGTGAAACAAAGGATAGGAAGAGATGGATAAAGCAAAGGAGGAGGAGGGGGAAGAGATGGAATGAGAGGAAGGTTAGGAAGATATGAATAGCAAGAGGGGAAGGAAGTGTTGTATGGACATAGATGTGGGCTTACATGAACATAGAAAGAAAGTTAATGAGTGGAAAGGAATTGATGGACACTGCCGGACTCTGCCGAGTGCTGGTGGCATGCGGGGTGCACTCAGCCCTTGAGAGGCCAATTGAGGAGCTACTTGATTGAGAAACTAGCGGGGCCGATCTAGAAAACCGACAGAACGGGCAGAAGTACGAAGCTCTGACCACGTCTCCCTCCATACCGCATCTGGTGACGCCTTCGAGTGAAGGATGACACGGCGGCCGGTCGGTACTCGCAGGGCCCTCAAGGCATGTTTGGGATGGAGATTACTGTGTGTGTGTGTGTGTGTGTGTGTGTGTTTGTGTGTGTGTGTTCTAAACATTCATCATACTAAGTAGAGCTACAGCAACAGTGATGGTGAAAACTTGGCTCAGTGAATGGGAAAAGAAGATCTACATCTGAGGCTGTAATCAAGGATTTGAAAACTTTCAGGTCTGCGAGACTGAACACCGACACCAAGCCACACTATTGTATTGTTATGAACGACACTAATAGTATACCTATACCCACACATAGAAAGTGCTAAAGAGCTTCTTCCAAACAGCCAACACAGAGCTATGCAAGTTACTGTAGGTATAAAATTCCATTTGAACATTTGAATGAAGCGATGAATTTCGAAAAAATAAAATCGGCCGCAATATAGCAAGTCTAACATAATATATGATAGATTAGTGATCATGATACCGTCATAGCGTCAATGGTGACCAAAGGTAATAAATCAATCAAGAAGGCTAGGAGCGTGTTTTTGTTAGGAAGAGCCGATAAACAATTGTTAGAATCGCACTTAGAAAATAAATGGACATTGTTTAGTTCCGGTACAATGGATGTAGATCAATTGTGGACTAAATTTAAATGCACTGTAAATAAATGGTTAGAGAAATATGTGCCTGTAAAGACGATTAAGGATGAAAAGATCACCCGTGGTAAAATAATAATGTTAGAAAGCTATTGAAAGCAAAGGCTGTTGCACTCTCGGTTCAAAAAAGAACACGCAAATGGTGACAGGCAAAAGTTAGTAGATATTCGTGCATCTATAAAAAGATCGATGTGCGAAGCATACAATAATTATCACAGCCATACCTTACCAAAACATCTTTCCGAGAATCTAAAAAAATCCTGGTCCTATGTAAAATGGATACGTGGGTCAAAGCCCACTGTCCAGTCACTCGTTGAAGAAAGCAAACGGAAAGCTGAAGTCTAAATTTAACCTTCAAGAAATCTTTCACGCAGGACCACCATTTCAACACCGTACTAACTCCGAAATGGAGGACATAGTAATAGGTATTTCCGGTGTAGAGAAGCAGCTGAGAGAGTTAAATACAAAAATATCTCCTGGGCCGGATGGAATACCAGTTCGGTTTTACAAAGAGTATTCTGCGGCGTTGGCCCCTTACTTAGATTTATTTATCGCGAATATTTCATTCAGCGGAATGTTCCTGGTGATTGGAAAAAAGCTCAGATGACTCCCTTTAATAAGAAAGGAAAGAGAACTGACCCACATAATTACAAGCCAATATCGTTCAGTTTCCTGTAGAGTTTTGGAGCATATTCTCAGTTCGAATATAGTAAATTTACTTGAGACCGAAAAGCTTCTTTTTATGACTCAGCACGGGTTTAGGAAACATCGTTAATGAGAAACTCCGCTTGCCCTTTTCTCACATGACATCTTGCGGGCCATGGATTAAGGAGAAGACTCAGATTTTTTTCTCGATTTCAAAAAGGCGTTTAACGCGGTGCCACACTGCAGACTGCTAACGAAGGTACGAGTGTACGGAATAGGTTCAGCCGGCCGCGGTGGCCGAGAGGACTACGGCGCACCAGTCACGGTCTGCACGGCCACTGCGGTCGGGGGTTCGAATCCCCCCTCGGGCATGGATATTTGTGCCGTCCTTAGTGTTAGCTAGTTCATAAGTAGTTTGTAAGTTTAGGAACTGATGACCCCGCAATTAAGTCCATAAACTATACAAACATTCGAACATTCGAATACGTTCACAGATTTGTGACTGGCTGGAAGACATCCTACGTAATAGAACGCAGCATGTTGTTCTCGACGGCGAGTGTTCAACGGTTCATCAGAGACGAGTGTAACGTCAGGCGTGCCCCAGGGGAGTGTGATAGGACTTTCTATATAAATGATCTGATGGACAGAATAACTTGTAATTTGCGACTGTTTGCTGATGATGCTGTGGTGTACAGGAGGGTGTCGTCTTCAATTTACTGTAATAGCAAACAGGATGTTGTTGTTGCTGTTGTTGTTGTTGTTCTGGTCTTCAGTCTGCAGACTGGTTTGATGCAGCTCTCCACGCTACCCTGTCCTCTGCAAGTCTCTTCATCTGAGAATAAGTTTGGCAACCTATATAATTTTGGATCTGCTTACTGTATTCGTCCATCGGACTCCCTCTACGATTTTTACCCCACACTTCCCTCTAAGGCAAAGTTGATGATTCCTTGATGTCTCAGAATGTGTCCCAATCTGTTCCTTCTCTTAGTCAGGATATGCCAGAAACTCCTTTTCTCCCCAATTCAGTTAAGCACCTTATTAGTTACATGATCTACCCATCTAATTTTCATCATTCGTCTGTACCACGACATTTCAAAAATTTCTATCATCTTTTTGTCTGAACTCCTTATGGTCCAACTTTGACTCCCATACAATGCTACACTCCAGACAAATGCTTTCAGAAAGGACTTCCTAACATTTAAACTAATATTGGATGTCAACAAATTTTGCTTCTACAGAAACGCTTTTCTTCCCATACCCATTCTGCATTTTATATCTCAATACTCAAGTAACAAAACTCATCTGCCACATTTATAGTCTTCTTAGCTCATCTACCACTCCCATGAACCACAGACATTGCCGAGGTGGGGTGGCTTGCGTGCCTCAACGATACAGATAGCCGTACCGTAGGTGCAACCACAGCGGAGGGGTATCTGTGGAGAGGTCAGACAAACGTGTGGTTCCTGAAGAGGGGCAGCAGCCTTTTCAGTAGTTATAGGGGCAACAGTCTGGATGATTGACTGAGCTGGCCTTGTAACATCAGCTAATGTGGCTTTGCCACACAGCTACTGCGAACGGCTAAAAGCAAGGGGAAACTACAGCCGTTACCTTTCCCGAGGACATGCAGCTCTACTGTATGAACATATGATGATGGCATCCACTCGGGTAAAATATTCCGGAGGTAAAATAGTCCTCCATTCGGATCTCCGGGCGGGGACTACTCAGGAGGATGTGATCATCAGGAAAGACAATACTGGCATTCTACGGGTCGGAGCGTGGAATGTTAGATCCCTTAGAGTAGGAAAATTAGAAAATTTAAAAAGGGAAATGGGTAGGTTGAATTTAGATATAGTGGGGATTAGTGAAGTTCGGTGGCAGGATGAACAGGATTTCTGGTCAGGTGAGTACAGGATTATAAATACAAAATCAATTGGGGGTATCACAGGAGTTGGACTGATAATGAATAAGAAAATAGGAATGCGGGTAAACTACTATGACCAGCACAGTGATCGCATTATCATTGTCAAAATAGATACGAAGCCAACACCGACAACAGTAGTACAGGTTTATATGCCAACTAGCTCTGCCGATGATGAGGAAATCGAAGAAATATATCAGGAGCTAAAGGAAATTATTCAGACAATTAAGGCAGAGGAAAACTTAATTGTTATGGGAGACTGGAATTCGGTAGTAGGACAAGGAAGGGAAGGGAAGATAGTAGGTGAATATGGTCTGGGTAAAAGAAATGAAAGAGGAAGCCGCCTGGTAGAATTTTGCACGGAACATAATTTAGTTATAACTAACACCTGGTTCAAGAATCACAAAAGAAGGTTGTATACGTGGAAGAGACCAGGAGACACCGGGAGATACCAGATAGATTTTATAATGGTAAGACATAGATTTCGGAACCAGGTTTTACACTCTGAGACATACCCAGGGACAGATATAGACTCTGACCATAACTTGTTGGTTATGAACTGTAGGCTGAAACTGAAGAAACTACAAAAAGGTAGGAAAATAAGGAGATGGGACCTGGATAAATTGAAGGAACCTGAGGTTCTTAAGAATTTCAGAGGGAGCTTTAGGCAACAATTGACATAAACAGGGGAAAATAAACCAGTAGAGGAGGAATGGGTAAAATTGAGAGATGAAATAGTGAAGGTAGCAGAGGACAAAATAGGTAGGAAGGCAAGACCTACAAAAAATCCTTGGATATCACAGGAGATACTAAATTTAATCGATGAAAGGAGAAAATATAAAAATGCAGTAAATGAAACAGGTAAAATGGAGTACTGACGACTAAGAAATGAGACTGACAGGAAGTGCAAAATGGCTAAGCAGGAGTGGATGGAAAGCAAATGCAAGGATGTAGAAGAATGTATAAATAGGGGAAAAATAGATACAGCCTACAGGAAAATAAAAGAAACATTTGGAGATAAGAAAAACAGCTCTATGAATATCAAGGACTCTGATAGGAAACCAGTTCTCAGCAAAGAAGGAAAAGCTGAAAGGTGGAAAGAGTATATAGAGGGGCTTTACAAAGGAAATGAACTTCGAGACAATATTGTAGGAAGGGAAGAGGATGTAGATGAAGATGAAATAGGAGATACTGTACTGAGAGAAGAATTTGACAGAGCCCTGAAAGACCTAAGTCAAAACAAGGCCCCTGGAGTAGATGATATTCCCTCAGAGTTACTGAAGTCTCTGGGAGAACCAGCCATGACAAAATTGTTTCACCTGGTGTGTAAGATGTATGAGACGGGCGAAGTACCCTCAGACTTTAAGAAAAATGTTATAATCCCCATTCCAAAGAAAGCAGGTGCAGACAGGTGTGAAAACTACAGAACCATCAGTTTAATGTGTCATGGTTGCAAAATATTAACACGAATTATATACAGAAGGATGGAAAAACTGGTAGAAGCCGACCTCGGGGAAGATCAGTTTGGGTTCAGGAAAAATGTAGGAACTCGGGAGGCAATACTCACTTTACGACTTATCCTAGAAGATAGATTAAGAAAAGGCAAACCTACATTTATAGCTTTTGTAGATTTGGAGAAGGCTTTTGACATTGTTGATTGGAATAAACTCTTTAAAGTTCTGAAGCAAGCAGGAGTAAAATATAGGGAGCGTAAGGTTATTTACAACTTGTACAAAAACCAGACAGCGGT
Organism: Locusta migratoria; assembly: GCA_026315105.1. Classification (NCBI taxonomy): domain Eukaryota; kingdom Metazoa; phylum Arthropoda; class Insecta; order Orthoptera; family Acrididae; genus Locusta; species Locusta migratoria. The sequence goes on along the minus strand of CM048749.1, from coordinate 347,000,603 downwards.
TGTCAGAATTGAAGGGCATGAAAGGGATGCAGTGGTTGGGAAGGGAGTGAGACAGGGTTGTAGCCTTTCTCCAATGTTATTCAATTTGTACATTGAGTAAGCTATAAAGGAAAGCAAGGAGAAATTTGGAGAAGGAATAAAAGTTCATGGGGAAGAATTAAAAACATTGCGGTTTACGACGACATAGTAATTCTGTCAGATACAGCAAAGGACCTGGAAGAGCAAATGAACGGAATGGACAATGTGCTGAAAGGTGCATATAAGATGAACATTAACAAGAGCAAAACTAGGGTAATGGAGTGCAGTGTAAGAAAATCAGGTGATGCTGAAGGAATTAGATTGGGAAACCAAGCAATAAAGGAGGTAGATGAGTTTTGTTACTTGGGCAGTAAAATAACAAATGATGGTCGCAGTACAGAGGATATAAAATGCAGAATGGCAATGGGTAGAAAAGCGTTTTTGAAAAAGAGAAATTTGTTAACATCGAATATTGATTTACGCCTAAGGAAGTCCTTTCTGAGGGCATTTGTATGGAGTGTTTCCTTGTATGGGAGTGAGACATGGACGATAAACAGTGCGGACAGGAAGAGGATTGAGGCTTTTGAAATATGGTGCTACAGAAGAATGCTGAAGATTAGGTGGGTGGACCGCGTAACTAATGAGAAGGTACTGAACAGAATTGGGGAGAAAAGAAATTTCTGGGATACCTTGACTAAAAGAAGGGATAGATTGGTGGGACACATTCTTAGACCTCAAGGGAATTGTGAATTTAGCATTATAGGGAAGTGTGAGGGGTAAAAATCGCAGAGGAAGACCAAGAGATGGATACAGTAAGCAGATTCAGACAGATGTAGGTTACCGTCCTTATGTGGAGATGAAGAGGCTTGCTCAGGATAGGGTATTGTGGAGAGCTGCATCAAACCAGTCTCCGGACTGAAGACCACAACAACAACAACCTCATCTAATTCCTTCAGCATCGCCTGAATTTCTGACGCTACATGCCATTATTCTTGTTTTGCTCTTGTTGATGTTCATATTATACCCTCTTTTCAAGGCACTGTCCATTCCATTCAATTGATCTTCCAGATCCTTTGCGGCCTCTGGCAGAATTACTATGTCATCGGCAAACCGCAAAGTTTTTATTTCTTCTCCCTGAACTTTTATACCCTCTCAAATTTGCCCTTGCCTCCCTTCACTGCTTGAACAACACAGGGGAAAGGCTAAAACGTTGTCTTACTCCCTTCCCAACCTCTGTGCCCTTTCATGCCGTTCGACTCTATTAGATGACTTAGACAAAATTTCTAGTTTGTGCAAAGAATGGCAGCTATCAATGCAGAGAAATGTAAGGTGATGCGCATAAGTAGGAAAAACAATCCCATAATGTTCGAATACAACTTTAGCAGTGAGCTTCTTGATGCAGTCGCGTCGTTCAAATATCTAGACGTAACATTGCAGAGCGATATGAAATGGAACGAACATGTAAGGACGGCCGACTTCGGTTTATTGGGAGAATTTTGGGGAGATGTATTTCACTTGTAAAGGAGACCGCGTATAAAACGCTTGTACGACCACGTCCTCAGTATTGTTCAAGTGTTTGGGACCCTCAGCAGATCATTTTAAAAGAACACATAAAAGCAGTTCAGAGGCGAGCAGCTAGATTCGTTACTGGTAGGTTCGACCAACGTGCGAGTGTCACGGAAATGCTCCGGGAACTCAAATGGGGATCGCTGGAGGAAAGACGACGTTCTGTTCCTGTTGAGAAAATTTAGAGGACCGGAATTTGAAGCCGAGAGTAAAACAATCTTCCTGCCAGCTACTTACATTTCACGTAATGATCACAAAGACAAGATAAGAGAAATTAGGGCTCGTACGGAGGCATATAGGTATTCTTTTTTTTGCTCGTTCTATTTGGAAGTGAAATAGGAAAGGAAATCCTAGTAGTGGTACGCTGTAGAATTCTGTACTTATAATTTTGTACATTATGCAAGTTGACCTTCTTTCTTATACATTGTCCCATAAATATAACATGTTTTTTTAGAAAAGAGGAGATGGACAGAGAGAGAGAAAAAAGGTATAGGAGAAGTACTAACCCAAGGCTGGAATAAATAAATATTCGAGCAACGTCGGGTTTTCAGCTAGGAAATAATAAAAGAAAAGTACTGCTTTCTCGTCAGTATATCTACAACATTAATTATGTGTTCAGGCATATGCAAAAGAATTGTCAGCATTTCTTGGTTTATGTACTATTTTAAATACCGGCAGACAGCCGATGATCTAGCAGGCCACATTGTTGCACCAAGAGCCATCGTCATCACAGTATAATTGGTATCTACTGCTCGTTTCGTGATTAATTTGACATTGTATCACATTGCAACCTTTTAATTTGAAATTATTAAATGTGAAAAACTTCAGGCCATGAGTTAATTATTCGTTTTACAGAAATCCCGACGTTGTCCATTCAGAATGCTCCTAAAAATTGGGGACAACGAATTTGTGAACAATTATTGTACATAGAATGTTAACTGGATAAGGAGAGCGCTAACTGTACATTGTGCATTGATAAACATGCTGTCCCATACTGCCTCGCAGGTATATCACGAAGGGGCACAGCGCTGTCTCATAACATAGGCTACATTAGAAAACGTCTATTAGAACGCAGTTGACATCTTGCTACCACCAGTCGCTGAAGGTCAGTTGCACTTGCCACGTAAGGTGTACAAGAAAACCTTCTTGCTGGGTATCTGATTATATAAGTATGATTCATTGCGAGAATGCAGTTTACCTAAGGCACGAAGCTGTTTTTCTGGATTGTGAAGTCACACAGTCATATTACATCTCAATCATGTCACGTTTGTTAATGTTAACCACCACTCGGGATCTGACTCGAGTGAACTCTGGAAAGTCATATCTCTTCACACGGATTTCTACTTTCGATGCTGCGCTCCGTTTCCGGCTGTTTGCTGCACGGCAGGTAGCTGTTCGGTCAGTCTCCCGACATCAGAGTCAGAAATAATTTTTCCGAGAGCGTTGTCGAATATACAACAGTACGGACACATTGCGTTGACGGAACAAAACGTTTTTAGTAAAATATATTCCCTAGACACAATTCCGTGAGTAGGAACCAGTACCTCGCCTCCTGGCAGAAGTAAAGTAGTGAGAACGGACCGTGAAGCGTGCCGGGATAGCTCTGTCGGTAGAGCGCTTGCCCGCGAAAGACAAATATCCCCGGTTCGAGTCCCGGATCCGGCACACAATTTTAATCTGCCAGGGAGTTTCAAATCATCGCACACTTCGCTGCAGAGTGAAGGTTTCATTCTGAAGTACGGAGTTACATGTGAGAATGTAGCAACTGGTTGCTGTAAGAAGTTGGTTATAGTCTTGTATCTGTCAGTGCAGGTAAAAAAGACGCAACTAAGTATTCATCACAACAGTCGCATGATGAAGATATGACTAGAACAATATGGAAAATACGTTCCAGCTAACAACCGCTGTTGAGTGTGAGGTGCCTTCTACTGATCTTGAGTCTAGTCGAACATCGATTTTTCGACCAGAAGGCAGCAATGCATTCAATTTTACATAGACCTTCTCCTTATATTTAATTCTCTTTTGAGGTTGTGTTTTACAGTTCTGTGTGGTGGCTAATTGAAAAACTTTTAAAAGGTCTGTAGCTGATAGTTCCAGGTGTGTCTTCGCTTCGTCATAGAGCCCAGCTTTTATTAAAGTATCTACCGCTTCTTGACAAGTATGTCACACCGTGCTTTCGACCATTACACGGTAATTTCCTGATATCCATTTCTGCTTTGTAATATCCGATTCATGATATCATATACACGGTTATGGAAATTACTTTTTTGAATAACTAAATTACAGTTAAAGTTACTTTCCTGAAAGGTAACTTAGTTACAGTTATGGTTACTATACACCGAAAATAACTGTATCAGTTACAAGTAACTTTACAGTTATTTTTAAAGTTACTTTTAAAAACGGTAATTGTAACTCATTTGAAAATCCGTAATAAACCTTACTCGTGTAGAAAGGGAACAAACATTAGTTTCAATGAATAAATAAGTACATTAATAGACACAAAATTAATAATAATAGATAATTAATGCATTATTAAATAAATTGTTCACAGAATCTTCTATCTCATGGCATCTCAATTTCAATGTTAATTTATTTTCACCAAATGTATTTATTCTATCGTTCAGTCTCATGAAAGTTACGTTTCATCTTGATCGTTATTCGCGTCTCCGTGAAAACTGCCGAATTTCTTGTCTACTATATATTCACAGCGTCTGTTACGCTGAAATGGCAGCAATGAGCAAACATTTCAAACTGTGTATTCGCACTGTGACCTACGCTATGACGGATGAAGAGGAAGAATTAGTGATATGGGGCACTGCAAGAAAAAACTAATTTTACATGCATTCCTAAGTTCACGCTGGAGTGTTGATTTTTTCCCACAGTTTCACAATTTGCAGCAAAAGGAATCTTTTTTCTATCCAACGTCAAAATTTCGAACACTTCATCATAAGCTGGCCAAGGCATGATGTGTGTCTTCTTCCATCTTTATATCGAGCAGTTAAACCGGCAACCCACGCGCAATGGAAATATTTTAGACCTTATAGCCACGAAAAGTCTGACCTTATTAACAATGTCTGTGTAGAGACAGGAATTAGTGATCATGATATCGTCATAGCGTCGATGGTGACCAAATTTCATAAACCAATCAAGAAGGCTGGGAGCGTGTTTTTGTTAGGAAGAGCCGAGAAGCAAATGTTACGATCGCACTAAAAAAATAAATGGGCATCGTTTAATTCCGGGACTATGCATGTAGAGGAATTGTGGACTAGATTTAAGTGCATTGTAAATAAAGGTTTAGAGAAATATCTGCCAGTAAAGACGATTAAGGATGGAAAACACCCACCGTGGTATAATAATAATGTTAGAAAGCTGCTGAGAAATCAAGACTGTTGCACTCTCGATTCAAAAAAGAACACGCAAATGATGACAGCCAAAAGTAGAGATTCGTGCGTGTATAAAGAAATCGATGCGCGAAGCATACAATAATTACCACAACCATACCTTAGAACAAGATCTTTCCGAGAACGCGAAAAAATTCTGGTCCCGTGTAAAATCGATAAGCGGATCAAAGCCCACTGTCCAGTCACTCGTTGATCATTCCGGGGCAGTAATAGAAGAAAGCAAACGGAAAGCTAAGTTCTAAATTTAACCTTTAAGAAATCCTTCGCGCAGGAGGACCGCAAAAATGTACCATCATTTGAACAACGTACTAACTCCGATATGGAGGACATAGTAATAGGTATTTCCCGTGCAGAATTCATGTAGAATTTTGGAGCATATTCTCAGCTCTAATATAGTAGATTTCCTTGAAACGGAAAAGTTTCTTTCTATGAATCAGCGCGGATTTAGAAAACATCGTTCATGTGAAACTCAGCTTGCCCTTTTCTCACATGACATCTTGCGAGCCATGGATGATGGGCAACAGGCGGATTCTGTTTTTCTCGACTTCAAAAGACAGCACAAACATCCATGTTCGAGGGGGGATTCGAACCTCCGACGGGGAGAAACCTCGCGCATCATAGCATAGCGCCTCAATGCGCCCGGCCGCTCCGCCGCGACTGTGACCAGGGAGTTAATTAAAATGTTGTTGAAGTTGTACTTGGAATTTTGAAGGTCATCAGTCCCTAATTTGATTTGATTTTTTCAGGGAAGCCAAAACAGTCTTGGTCCAACCCGCCACTGCCCGCACCGAAACTAAGTTTATTGTGCGGTATCTAATAAAGCCAACCAATGCCCTTGAACAGTGCAAGGAGTTCCTTTACCAGTTCTTTATCAGACACAATTTCTTCGGGTCTGGTTGTCTCAAATGTTCTGTGCCTTTTACTCTCCAATGCAATTCATTCGAAGATTAGATGTGATGCAGTTTCATCACCGTCATCACAGATCCTAAATTTAGGGTCCTCTTCTGTTGCATGTAGATGTTTTTTGAAATTCCCATGGCCTGTCAGCAATCCAACCATGAGTCAAATCTCTCTCCTGGTCAGGCCCAGGATTGCAGAGCTTCTTTTTAAACATGGCTTTGGCATCATTACCTTGCCATGTTTTTGTTGATAGACTTTGGTCCAATATTCTACATGCTGTCTTCTGAGCCAGTTACGTAGCTCCAATTTGATCATTGCCTTGGTGATTGTAAGGACAGGTTCCGGTCCAATAAATGGAGTCTCTGCCCCCATCCTGGCTTATCTGTCAGCATGTTCGTTGTCACTGATCCCCGAGTGGCCAGGGACCCACAATAGTTGTACTCTATTGCTTTCCCCTAGCTCCACCAGAACCCTGTGACATTCTGCAACAATTTTAGACCTTGTTGCAGGAGCGTCCCTAATTAAAATGATTCAAATTTCATAACCTAATATTATGCGCAATGTCAAATCGATTCAAAAATAACAAATGTAAGGTGGCCGGACAAAATCTCAAATGAAGTCCTTTGGACCATGATCAATCAGCAGCCAATTGATTTCCAGATCAAGGAGAGTAAGTGGCGCTGAGTCGGGCTTACTCTAAGGAAGCCGTGTGGAGCTGTCGAGAGGGTGGCGCTAGACTGGAAACCTCAAGGCACCAGGAAGTGAGGTCAACCAAAGGCGAGCTGGAGGAGGGCAATCGAAAAGGAAATCTCCGAGTTTGACAAGACCTACTGTGTGGAGAAATTTCGTCAAGGCCCTTTGATCAGAGGGAGCAAAATGAATTTTCTTTTGACCGATTGTATAAAGTCATTTTTGCAATAGTATCTCCGCCTTTCTTTCTAATGAATTCGACAATTTGCATCTTGACATTGTCAGTTAAAATACACTGAAAGTGTTGTTGGAACGGTGAATGATTTGATTAATCTTTTAGTGCCGTAATATTTCACCTCACGGGTGTTTGAAGTTAATCTTTTCATGTCACAGTACTGCACACTGTTGGTGCTAATTATGTTGAATTTTGCAGTGATTGTGTTTTGAACAGAGAGGGCACAATTGCGTTTTAAATATTCAAATCTTTGTAAATCTATGGGTCTAAAGTGCAGTGCTCATCAGTCACCAGGCTTACGAACTACTTAAGCTAGGAACAACATACACACCCCACGCTCGAGGGAGGACTAGAACCTCTGACGGAGAGCATCCGCACTCTCTGCAGCAAGGCGGCCTAGAGCGCGCGGCCATCCCGCACCCCAAGTGCGTATCCAGGACAGCAAATGCAAATCTTTTTCATAGACTATCTGTGTTTCAAGTCAATGCTTGCCTATTTTTATACGTTCATGATTTATGTTTCTTGGTGGTTCTGTGTTTCACAGGCTACGCACGTGTATTTGCATCTACACTGTTGCTCAGGTCCAAACTTTGAAACTCTTAACACGTTCGCTGCCGTTCACGTTCTGCCACTTCACGCTCTGGCGCGTGATCGTATTTTGACAGTATCTTTTCATAATTTTGAGCCACTGAATGTTTTGCTTTTAGTTTTCAGTTTTTTTGATATGGTTTTTTATTTGCATTTGCAATTTTTGTGAAAACAACAAATGAACAATATAAACAGTACATAAAAGGTATTTCATAAAACATATGATTATTTCTATGTCATCAGCAATATAAGTATGAATAATATCAAAACTAAGAAGTATTTTTTTATAAACTGGTAACAAATCGAAATAAAATTAAAATAATCAAAAGCAATGAAATCAGAAACAAAAGATTACATGAATAACACAAGATGTTCCTCTAAAGAATGTTGCAAGGTAGATTTCAGGAAAAGGACACTATGCCTAAAGCTTGTGAGTTATCACTGCGCAATCTAAACAGTAACGCGGAGCATTGGGGCACGAATCACACACATAAATTGTATCCTTGCTTTTCCCCCTAGAATGACAATCTTTCCAATATTTTCTCATTATTTTTCCAGAAGCTGTCTTCTCTTTGCGTGTTGTCAACCTGTGGGTAAGCTTTCCGACAGGTTTTCTTTCAGGTTACTGCCCTAGTAATTCTCTTATCACTGCTAGACGAAAATCATAGAGGTTGGCTCTCTTTCCAGAGTATTTGTTACATAAACTCTGAGCATTTATCATTATCAAATGTAAAATGTGTATAAAAATGTTCAATGGCCATCTGATAGTTTTTCTTTCAGATGGATAATAGGCAAGCATGTGATCTTGTCTGCCAATGCCTGACATAAACTTATTATACTGTACTTTCGGAAGTGGCTTCTGCCTTATTTGACTTCGTTTGTTTCCGCTGTCGACCATTTCATTTTTGTATTCATTAGAAATGTAGTATTCTTCTCTTTTGTCTTTCCATTTTCTTATCACAACGCCATTGGCATATTTTACTATTGTGTCTCCTTTCATTAGCTTTTTTTTTTTTTTTCTTTACGTCTGTCGGACAATTTCACACAATTTATTCTGTCTATTCTTAGCGTGCCTGTAGTATGAGTTTCATTTTGTGATAACTTCCGTGCAAGAGCATAACTGTTATAGTAATTGTCCATGAATACACTGTGCCTAATTCAGTTTTTCCTCTAATAGTTTTAGTACTACGTCAGCATGGCCTTTACCACCCGAATCGTCCAACATGCCGGTATACACTATAAATTTCGAGATAATTCCTGTTGGATTTGTAAGCATATATAGCTTTATGCCATATTTGTGTTTTTTGTATTTTATGTACTCTCGAAATGTAAGACGACCACGCCACAAAACCATAGATTCATCTAGGCTGAGTTCCAGGCAGGGATAATAAATTTCATTCATTAGCTCATTGAATAAGTGTATTATCCCTGCGGCGGGCGAGTGTCGACATACAGTGCCGCCAATTTTGTTTTCTTTCAATAATTAAGTCAGCGTGCCGAGCACGCAACAATGGTGCTAGATATGCTTCGATTGTTTAGTCACGCGCCAAACTACATTACTGCGCCACCAATATACTCACCATAACAGCTGTGACTGACCTGTGGAGTGGACGACTGCACCCAGACGGCACTGCGTACCGCACGCGCCCGGTAATGTAAGTACATGTAGCCGTACCACTGTCCAATGTTTTGATGATTAGAAGCTTTGTTTTACAACTCTGTTGGTGTTTGATGATTTAGTTATTAACATTGCTTTGGTATTAGAATTATTTTATTGTCTCCCAGATCCGCAGAAAGGAAAGGACTAACACCAGAAGAAATTGAGCGTCTTCTTCTGCAATCATCTGACGAAGAAGATTACGCTGATTTCTCTGACAGCGATGAGGAAGCAGAAATAGTTGAAACTGCAGATCATTCTAGCGAATCTAAGCAGTCATGCGTTGACGAGAATGAAGTGATAGGAATGCCACATGATGACTGCCATTTTTAAAAATGTTCAAATGTTTGTATATGGGACTTAGCTACGGGGTCATCAGTCCCTAAACTTACAAACTACTTATGAACTACTTACGAACTAGGACGGCACAAATATCCATGCCAGAGGGGGATTCGAACCCCCGACCGTAGTGGCCGTGCAGACCGTGACTGGATCGCCGTAGTCCCCTCGGCCACCGCGGCCGGCTGCCATTTTTATATTGGTAAGGACCAAGAAAAATTGTGGATAAATAATCCGTTAGCACTAATAGGGAAAACAAAACGTAAGAATATAATCAAAGTCCTACCTGGCCCGAAACTGAATTGTAGAGAAGCTAAAACTGAAATTGAAAGTTTTCTGAATTTTTTTGATCCTGAGATAATTGATTATGTTGTTGAAAACACAAACAAGGCATAAATAACAAGCGATCATCTGTGAATTACTCAAGGGCAAGAGATTGCAAAACTACTTCTGCTTCTGAAATAACGGCTCTTTTAGGAGCGCTGTTTCTCATTGCTGTAGAAAAAGGAGGACGCACAAATGTATTAGAATTGTGGGCATCAAATGGAACAGGGCAGTATTTAGCTACAAGCGCTTTCTGTTCTTGCTCCGGTCTCTCAGGTTTGATGATACTTCCACAAGAAAAGAACGACTAGCAACTGATAAACTTGCTGCTATCCGCAATCTCCACTCAGCAACCGCAGAAATAACTACAGTCCAGGGGAGTTCACAACCATAGACGAAATGGTTGTCCCATTTCGCGGACGTTGTGGTTTTGTTCAGTACATGCCCAATAAGCCCGCTATGTACGGATTGAAGTTGTATGCTTTGTGCGATACAGATCATATTAAAAGTTGCTGTTAAGAAAGATGTTATACACAATAAATAATTAATTCCATCCAATTTTTAATAGCTTTTCTATGTATTTAAATGTAGGCGGCACTGAGTGCCTCACGCGCCCGCTGACGTAAACAATCTTAGGCGCGCCTGCCGCAGGGTTATACCTCTAACTTTATAAAACCGGTCATCCGAAGCTGGTTCTCCTTCTTCAGGGTTTCTTTCAAAATGTAGCAGCCGCAAGATCAATAGAAATCTTTTCCTGCTCATGTTATGTGAAAAAACTGGAATGTTGAACAATAGGTCTTTCTTCCAGTAATCCTGCAGTCGATTCAATCTGATGTGGCCCATATGCAGTAACAATCCTAGAAAAATCAATAGTTCATCCGAAGTTGTTTCGTTCCACGCAATAACCCTGGATTTCTCTTTAGTTTTCTCCGATAAGAAAACCTCTACAGCATAAACATTAATTTCATCTACTAATTTTTCTATGAAGCTATCTGTCAAAATATGCCGGAAATAACTTATTGGTTCATTTTCGGGAGGAGGAATCAACAATTGCCGGCCGCGGTGGCCGAGGGGACTGAGGCGCTCCAGTCACGGTCTGCACGCCCACTACGGTCGGGGGTTCGAATCCCCCCTCCGGCATGGATATTTGTGCCGTCCTTAGTCTTAGTTAGTTCATAAGTAGTTTGTAAGTTTAGGGACTGATGACCCCGTAGTTAAGTCCCATAAGCTATACAGACATTTGAACATTTGAATCAACAACTCTTCATTTCTGCGGAAAGGAAAGTTTCTAATACTATCAGAGTTATCACTCCACTCTACATATCCGCTCTCCAGACGAGTTTTTCTTCGTGTTTGGCGATGTTCCGGTTCTAGTGTTACTGATTGTTGCTCCATCTCCAGTTCATCATCGTCGTCATGCTCGGATGACTCATCTTCAGATAGACGAGAGGGGTGGAAATCAAAGTCAGAGTCTATAGGCTCGATGTCACTTTCACTTTCTTGAAGTATCTTCTCTAACTCTTCATCCGTTAGTTTTTTCTTGTCGTCCCAACACTTTCTTTTTCGGCTACCCGACATGCCTGACGGGCCAGGCAGAGGTTCATCTTTATTTGCCTTAGTTTCACCAAGAAATAAGTGATTTGTACGCATTTCTTCTGCTGAATATAAATCATCTGCAACCTTGCTGTATACGTGATAGTCAAAGACTGAAATCAGAGAATATTTTACACTCTATACTTTCTGAGAGCTGGTAAAGAAATTAGCAGGATATATTGAAAGTACTTGAATCAGAGACGTGAAATATCGAATGCATAATTCAACATGTGATACAAAGAGTTCCAAAACTCCGCTATGATCGTAATAAACGATGCTTGTTTACATAAGAACCCAATAAATATATCACGACATCTTGAGAAGCGTGTGTGGCTCGTAGCCGGTAATGCAAACGCGGAAATCTGGAACCACGTACGTGTGCATATCACTTATACTCTTCCCTGAGTGGCTACCAGAGTATACAGCTTTATTAGACGATGCCAGTTTACAACAAGCCATAATAGGATGCTAGGTCGCAGCACGCGCCACAGCGTGAGCGGCACCTGACTCAAGTAACGTTTACACGCGCCAGAGTGTTAACGGTGGCGAACGTTTTATAAAAAGAAAGAAGAAAGGATTTTTTTTTCTGATTACATGACAAGGACTTTTTTATTTACGTAAGTGAGAGAGAACACTTTTTAAAAAATAACTTTCTGTGCATCTTTTTATTTCATACCTCATGTAGTGGTCAAGCAGCAGCCACTAATAATAATAGAAATTTTTACATTACTAGTTTCCGTGTATTATGGCACTCAAATGTTGAAATCAAGTCACAGATTAATCTATTCTCTATCTATGCATTTCAGACTAGTACTATAGTGCACTGAAACTAGTCATGTAAAGGAATCTGCAGAGGAGCCCAGATCGCTAGTTTCAAATTGCTTTATATAGAAGTTGCCATCTTCAAGTCTGTAAGACATACATTACACTAGTGTATACAACTGCATGTAACTGCCATACAATACATAATACCAACATTAACATAATTAAATACCTCTTTACATTTAAATATTATATGTCGTCACATTTACATTCTATTCTTGGATATGGGTGTGTCGAAAATAAAACTTTTTGCGTCTTGTATAAAAATATGTTGCACCCATATTGCAAGCCCATCGCTCAGAACGTTTGTTGACAAACAGAAAAACTCTTGTTACAGAATGGTGTGAAAGACCTTCTATAATCGATACAAACATTAAAAAGCAATGTATATTGTTTATTTACGTTCAGTGATATCAATCTTTAAATACCCTAAGTAAAATGACTTACTGATAGGACTTATTGTAAAATTACATATATCTAGCATATACATTTATATGAATAAAATGCCCTATTAAAATTCTATTTGATTTTCAAAGTCGTGGGTAAAATTAATCATAAAAATACTATTAATATTGTCTCAATATAAAACGTAATGATACTATAAAAGAACAATTTTTTTTTCATAATCTGTGGTATAAAATAACTGACAATTTCATCAGTGTAAAACTATCCTCCATTTACCTATGGGGTCATTAAGTGAGGTTTACAATAAAATTATGTTTTAATATTATATAATAGTGGTGCTGTGAACAAGCAGCTATAGTTGCATTTCTTACTATACTGAGAACATAATTGAACATTAGCAGATACAAAAACGCCTAGGTTTATGTCTATTGTCACAAACGGTATTTTACCAAAGGTAAATACATGGTCAGATATATAATAGTGATTTGGTGCTTCAGGTCTATGGTCATACCTATGGTTTGATGTGTTGATATGGTGCTTTAGGTCTACAACCAAATACTATGGGTTACCTTAGGTCTACTGATCCACATGACCTGATCTGGCTCTCAATTTACACTACAACTGCATATTAGCAGGTACAAAAAAGGCCTAGGTTTATGTCTAGTGTCACATATTGTATTACAAATTGCATGTTTCTGCTTATGCAGATTCCATTACAAGATGTTAGACCGCATGCCCGGTTTGAATGATGTCAAGCATATACAATAGTAATGTAAAGTACAATTTCAATTATCAGTGACTGTGGGTTGACCACTATATATAATATGAAGTAAGAATATTTACTTGTCACACTCCTTTTCGAGAATATATTAATAAAATGAATTGCCACATGTATGAAAGGGAATCACTTTGGAATGGCTTTACCGATCTGGCTGATCTTTTCTTTGTTCTCTTCGTAATCCTCAGGACAAGTTTTGTATGAAAGGAACTTTTTGGAAAATCTACCGGAAAATATCAGAATTTGAGAAAAATTGAAAGTACGCTTCCAGCTCGGATCATTTTCTAGATTCTCCAACAATCAGCTTATTCATTCGCTGCTCGCCTAGCGACCAAATTTGCTGTAACGGAGCTAACAAATACGCCTAAGAAGTTAGAATATAGGGAGATGGCGCTATTTATGCTGAGAATACACGAAAAACATTATCTTCCTTAGTAAGTTTAATGTGTCTGAAACTAAATTATTATGCGGATTCTCAAAATAATAATGATTATTATGAAGAGAAAAAACTGCCGCCACATAAAATTTCATTGGCTATCTCAAGCTTTGCCACGATTGTTCGGATTCATTCCCACGATCCAACAGCTGTTGCCAACATAGCTATACCACGACTGGGTCGCGGATTGCAAAATTTTACCTGTATGTAGCAATATTCTTAATCGTGTCTCAATTTTATTCATAATACGAGTTTATTCATTCACTTATAGGTCAAGAAACAAACAGACGAATATTGCTGGCAATTAAAAAAACCATTTGGTTGAGCGAACGAGCCATTTTGACGGCGAGGAATAAGGACAGACGATTTGAACATAAGAATTCAAAGCCAAATCGGCTGGCCAATTGCATTCATTTACTTCGAAGGATTCCATTACCGATCCTGATGAAATCGTCAATTATCCAACACAACTCATTGGATTTGCTAGGAATCCCAGCGCACGATTTGCAACTCGAGGTCGGGTCTGTGATAATCATGTTACGCAATCTAAGCCAACCGAAATTATGCAATGGAACAAGACTCTCTGTGAAGAAGGTGATGAACAATGTGATCAAGAAGGTTAGAAAGTCAGGCTTGATTCCATATTGGAGTGGGTGCTCCACGACTGTATTTGATTTGTGATAATTATTCTTTATAAAGAATTTTATATTTATGACGACTGATTGCTGAATAATTACCACAGGTTATAAAGTGATTAAAGCAACGATAATCACAAAGGAAGTTCAAAGGAGAGGATGTTCTGATTCCAAGAATACCAATGATTCCAACGGACTTGCTGTTTCAATTTAAGCATGTCGAGTTTCCCGTTCGCCTTACATTCGCAGTGACGCTTAATAAGGCACATGGCTAGTCGTTGGAGGTTTGAGGAGTAAGTCTTGAATGGCTGTGTTTTCACATGGGCTGCTTTACGTGGCGTGTTCGAGAGTTGGTAAACCATCTGCACCGTTTGTTTCCTCTTATGATCACGCTACAGTCATTGTTTACAAATCGAAAACTTTCAAGAAGATGTAAACATGTTATAAAAAGCTCGCTACGAGGATAACATGCTAAGCTGTGCTGTAAAAATTTGCGCTTTTGTTTTCCTTTTCCCAGTCATTTTTAACATAAAACAGGACAGCTGTTTTTATGCCTAAGTTTATAATCATAACTATTCGTAAAATAAAACCATTAAAGTACAACCTTTAAAGCTACTAACCTCACAGACAGAGCAGCTTGAAAGGATTCTCTGATAAGCCGTTTCCAATTGATTTACCCGTCCATTTGACTTCTATTCACAATCAGTGTCCCAATAACAGTAAATAAGATCAGAGAAAGGGGGAGGAAGAGATAGAGAATGGGGGAATGAAATGGATTTAAAAAGGGGGGATGATGTAGACGCAGAGAGGAGGGGGAAGAGATGGTTGTAGTGTAGGATAAGAGGGAATGGTGTGAAATAGGCAGAGGAGTGATGGACAAAGGAAGGGGGAGAAGGCGTAGGCGATAGGGATAGATGTAGCGAGAAGAGAAGGGATTGGGGTATATATTCCATACACATTAGCTACTGCGAAGCGTTGCCGGGTTTCCTAGTGTCGAATAGGCCGCGGTGGAGTAGCCGAGCGGTCTGACGCCTCGCTGCGAAGCGCGCGGTTGTTCTCCGTCGGGGGTTCGAGTCCGCCCTTGGGCATGGGTGTGTGTGTGTTGTCCTTCGGTTAGTTTACCTTAGTTTAAGTAGTTTGTAAGCTACGCACTAATGACCACGCAGTTTGGTGCGACAGATTTAAAAAAAAGAAAAGAAAAAAAAAAAAAAGTTTGAGAATCAGTATTCTGTTG
The DNA here is from genome assembly GCA_026315105.1 of Locusta migratoria. Lineage (NCBI taxonomy): Eukaryota > Metazoa > Arthropoda > Insecta > Orthoptera > Acrididae > Locusta > Locusta migratoria. The sequence goes on along the minus strand of CM048749.1, from coordinate 346,984,982 downwards.
TGGAAAAGTTTTGGGTTCGAATTAGCGTAACCTATTGTCAGTCAAGCGCAACTAGAAACATTTTCGGTTTACAGTACACTGTATTTCTTATTTTTTTTTAAATTAAACAATTTTTTTTTGCAGTTGGAAACACTTATACTCGGACTTCACACACACACACACACACACACACACACACACACACACACTCACACAGTCATTCGGACACAGCATTCCACAGACGATTCAATCAGATAAATAGTATGCTCTACAGACGATGACATTAATTAAACATTTTCATTACACACTTTCAGTGCAGACGAACTGCTGCACATGATGAACAAATTGCAGCGCTGCTGTGTAGCTGCTTTCTGTAGTGCCCTGTGGCACATTCCCACAATGTGGGTCATGTCCTGGGCGTCCGCTTCGTATGCAGGCTCGTCAAGGACGACGCGTTGTGCTACCAGCGGTGAGCGTCTGAACAGCGCCCGGGACAATGGACGGGCACAGGTCGCATCGGTGTCGTGGGGTTTCCTATCGAGGGGTTTCCTACTGCCAGTGGCGGACTATAAACCTATCAAACTGATGTACGCCCGGATCGGCATAACAAATTGAGTCACAACTTGCCACTTCCTTCCTCTCCCCCCCCCCCCCTCTCTCCACGCACAGGAGTTCTCTGAGAGTTCAAACGCAAGACGGATGTAAGTGCCACACTGGTTATCACCTTCATTTTCTGTCGTGACAAGTTACAAGGTATAACGTAGTTTTACAGTAGTAACATTGAAATTAACTGCTTTCGTAATCTCGTCGCTGTTCTTTAATAGCTATGTTGCCCCTCATACGACAGCAATCATTACATGATTCGAATCTATCATATATGTTTCGCAAATAAATCGCCATAGTGCGAGCGGGTTGGCCCCCTTTAAGGTGCTGACCACGATGAAATACAGATTTACACAATAATGGGCGTGTTCGTCTGAAAGAAATTACAGAATGTTTTGCTTCGGTTAGATCTGGCATATAAAGTCTAGAGAACTAGAGTGCTTTTCTTGTTGTCTACAGATGATAAGATTCGTTGCTTAATATAGATGAATCCACCGACGCTCATCTAGTTGGAATGACCTTTGAATAAGTAATTTTTGAAATGTAATACTTAAGCTGAAAAACTAAATCACTGGAAACCATTTAAATGCACATATGTGCTTATTTTTATACTGTACTTACAGCGCACCTGTGTAGGTAGTACAGGTATAAAAAACCTTTTTCGTAGAAAACTTAATTTTTCTGCGCTATTTAACTGTCACTCAAAGTTATACAAACATTCTAAAAATTCTGAACACATCGACTCACGCCTTGATGTGATAATTGGGACGTAGGTAGGTAGGTAGGTATGTTTATATTTTCTATAGGTATGGGGCCACGAACTACAGACTTCGTCCTGTTAGTAACTTTCGTTGAGCTGTGCTACACGTTGAACCGTTTTGGAAATACAAACACCAGACTTTCAACCGCTAGCTAAAAGGCTGCAGAAATATCTGGGCTCTGAACATTGTTGTTATGAAGATTACATTACACTGGGGTTATTAAAACGGTTGTCAATAGCTGTTTATTTGCCATTATAATGGGAGACTCTCCGTCAGCAACCTGGATAACGAATTCGTAATCAGCTGAGGAACAGCTAGTAACTACATTTCTTTACGGACAATTAAGCTTAGGATATGGTTGAAAGAAGTTTCGGGCATGCAACCGCATAAATTTGAATTCTTCTAATATTTCGGCTAAAAAACGTTCAGCCAGCTTCACAGAGAGTCGAAGACTAACTAGGGCTGGGCAAATGACACTCGCGTTCGAACATGCTCGGGATTTCCCGATACAGCGGAGAACTCGATACAGTATCGAACTGTTCCAAATAAATGACTCGCGCTGCATATCTACGAACGATACGCGGGAAATTTTTAAGTTAACGGGCTATCCCTTTGCTCAGAACTAATTTCATAGGAAGTAAAAGTACGAGTAAAAGAAAAGAAGGGCATAACTATGAAAAACTGTATTTTTTAAAATACAATGCAGACATGACCCGTCTGGTATCATTGCAAGATATGATCCATTGATAAAATATCTGCTACTATGACAGAACTACTGCATCACATGACTAAGGCTAGCATTCAAAAGGAAAAAAAAGTGAATCCTTCAGAAGTAGAAATCACATTTAATGTGATTATTATAGGTTGCAAATGGCTATTTCATTCCCTGTTCATACTGTATAGTAACAGATAAAAATGTTACCACCTTTCAATAGCCTCGAAAACGAGGTTAAAAGACATGAAATAGGGAAAACATTAGAAATTTAATACTCAATAATAGAGATAAGTCATATAAAATTAAACTGTAATTGCGATCTAGGAATAAACGATGCACGAGCAGCTGTGTTAGTAGTATAAACAGGCGTCGCTTGATCGCAGCACTAGAATTTAAGTCGCGATTGCTATCGTTTACTTATAGCCTATATTCTTTACTGCCTTTACTTATCATCTGCACTCTAGAAGTTACTATAGTCGGAATATCACACTTATTAATCCCCATAGTACATTAATGACACCCGATCTTCGTGATAAATCGTGTACTGCACAACACAGAAACGATTTATGAATACCATCGTTCGAAATCGTAGAGATAGTACCTCCTGACATAGCTAGATAGCGTCGTGATTGAATGTTCGAACATTTCCCGAACTGTGACGTAAATTGTTCGAACAGTTCGAGTCATGTTCGAACCCAGCTCTAAGACTAACGCTCCAGCACGGGCTTCGTGCTTATAAACGCGCGGACCGCGCTACTGCGCATGTGGCCACAGATACAACAAGGCGCCAAAGACGTTACTAGACGTCAAGGAAGAACACGTGTGTGTGAATTATGTCTGTGGCTGCATGATCGATTATTGCGGAGAAATCGATGTATATGATCTGTGCTGTGACGGTGTCTTTGTAAATTTATTAAAGAAAATGCCAGATTGCAAGATTTATCCTAACTGAAGCCACTGTCTCTGTTAATTAAATTTGTCCCCAAGCGGATTTCAATTGCTTCTTTCACCTAATAAATCGGCAATGGCAGAGCGCTGTATTGATACTGGACACTCCATGACGTACGAAAACGTCAAAATTTTAGCCTCCACTTCATCTTTCTAGGACTCAGTGGCGAAAGTAGCAATAGAAATACGTTTGGGGACAAATTTATTTAACAGAGACAGTGGCTTCAGTTTGGATAAATCTTGGAATCCGGCACTTTTTTGAATAAATTTACAAAGACGCCGCCACAGCACAGATCATAACACATCGATTTCTCCGCAATAATCGATCATGCATCCACAGACATAATTTACATACACGTGTACTTCCTCGACGCCGAGTAACGTCTTTGGCGTTTTATTGTATCTGTGGCCGCATGCGCAGTAGCGCGGCCCACGCGTTTTTAAACACAAAGTGCGTGCTGGAGCGTCAGTCTTCGACTCTCTCTGCTGATGGCTGAACGTTTCTCAGCCGAAATATTAGAAGAATTCAACTTTACGCGGCTGCATGCCCGATACTTTTTTGAACAGCCATTGCACCGCGAAAACATGAAGATGCACATCAATCTTAGGTTATAATTATTAAAGAACCAACAAGCCAAATATGTATTATTTAATTCTTTCAAAAAATGTTCATATGTTTGTAGAACTTATGGGACTTAACTACGGGGTCATCAGTACCTAAGCTCAGAAACTACTTATGAACTAGCTAAGACTAAGGACGGCACAAATATCCATAACCGAGGGCGGGATTCGAACCCCCGACTTTAGTAGCCGTGCAGACCGTGACTGGAGCGCCTCAGTCCCCTCGGCCACCGCGGCGCCTTTAATTCTTTGCAAAACTATTTTAGAAACTTTTATGTTGTTTTTAGTAAGCGTTGTTGGTATCACTTCCATCTTTTACAATGCACACAACGGAAATGACGTACGAAAATTCACGGAGCAAAAGCTATGAGCGACGACACTGTCTGAGAAACGGTGACAACACCTGCACTGCACAGACGGGCAGTGAAGTAGGCTCTATTCACAAACACCTAGTTCAGGAACCGGTTGGTTGGGACAGCTAAGCTAAGTGCGGCACCCATGCAGGAAACCCCACAGTAGGAAATCCGTTGCATCGGCTGTGCCACCGGAGGCCGCTGGGAACCGCCTGTTTGCAGTGGACTGAGAACGTGACCAGGCTGACGCTGACTACAGGCCTATTTCATTGACGTCAATTTGCAGCAGGTTTTTGGAACATATCCTATATTCAAACATTATAAATTATCTCTAACAGAATGATGTATTGGCCCAAGATCAACGCGGATTTAGAAAATATCGTTCATGCGAAACAACTAGCTCTTTACTCACACGAAGTGATGGGTGCTGTCGACAAGGATTCGCAAATCGATTCCGTATTTATTGATTTCCAGAAGGCTTTTGGCACTGTACCTCACATACGGCTTTCAATCAAATGGCGTGGTTATGGTATATCGCCCCAAATTTACGACTGGATAGGGGATTTCCTAACAGAGAGGACACATTTCGTAGTAATCGATAGTAAGGCATCAACTGAAACATAGGTGATATCAGGCGTTCCACAGGGTAGTATTATTGGTCCTTATTTACGTAAACGATTTAGGAGAAAATCTAAGTAGCTCTCTTAGGTTGTTTGCAGATGACGCCGTCATTTACCGTCTAGTAAAATCATCTGAAGATCAAAACCAACTGCAGAACGATCTGAATAAGATATCACTATGGTGGAAAAATTGGTAATTGAGTCTAAATAATGAGAAGTGTGAAGGCGTCCATATGAGTACGAAAAGATATCCGTTAAACTTTGTGTTCAAGATAAATCAATCAAAATTGAAGGCCGTGAACTCCGCAAAATACCTAGGAATTACTATTACTTCATACTTAAACTGGAAAGAACACGTAGATAATGTCGTGGGAAAGGCGAACCAGAGACTGCGTTTTATTGGCAGAACCCTTAAAAGATGCTACAGAACTACTAACGAGACTGCATACATTACGCTGGTCCGTCCTTTTTTGGAGTATTGCTGCCTAGTGTGGGATCCTTATCAGGTGGGTTTGACGGAGGACATCGAAAGAGTACAAAGAAGGGCCGCTCGTTTCTTATTGTTACGATACAGGGCAGACAGCGTTAAGGAAATAACACAGGATGTGGGAAGGGAATCATTACAACACCGGCGCTTATCGTTGCGGCGTGGGCTACTTACGAAACTGCAATTGCCAACATTCTCCTCCGAATGCGAAAATAAATTGTTGACTCCCATGTAGATATAGATGTAGACGACATGGCAGCGCCAGTTCTCACTAGTCTGGTGTCGTGACTAAGGGGAGGAATGTCAGGTGCATGTCCGTGTTTATCGATGCACGTCTGCTGGAGATTTGCTTCGTTCTATCTTATTTAAATAAGCCACAGCGAGTCTTGCGACAAATGTGGTAAACATCTCTCCTAGTGTGGAAATTGCATCTTAGACTGTACGAGCTCTTGCGGGCAGTAGGCAGTGTGTGCCATATGAAAATTTACGTCAGTCCGGGGAAGTGCATTGGTAACATAATGGTAACGGGGAAAGCGGGGAATCCGGGTTCGAGTCCCGACTCGGATAAGTACTCATTTGTCGCCGTTAAATCGTGCTGCTGATGCTGGTTCATATTCGCCATTACGATTGCATTTCTTGTATTTAACCTAAGGCGACCAACCGTCCCAGATTCTGCGGGACAGTCCCGCATTTGGACTCGTTGTCCCGCATTGGGATAATTACTGAAAATGTCCCGCAAAATCGCAAAACATTCCGCATTTCCGCATTAAAATTGTTGGTCTAAGAGCACAAACCGAAATTATTTGTTTACGGCAGGCTGTGTCATACTGCTTGCAAGTCAACTTCACATTAAATAGAATAATAATAATAATAATAATAATAATAATAATAATAATAATAATAATAATAATAAATAATAATAATAAATACACATCATCGGACTATTTCAAACTGAAAAATTCATTAACAGTGGAAGTTATCTGTTTTAAGCTGCTACCGAATTTGGTGGTAGGATGACTTATTAAAAAAAATATGTTTTTGGCGTACTTTCTGTGCCTTTTTAAGTACGTTTCAATGAGTTTAATGGAATATTTTTTGGTGCTCAAGATGGCAAAAATGATGTAATATTATCATAGTCTGTATAAAAATATTTAAAATCTGACATGCAAATACAGATCAGCATTCATCTTATTTTCTCCAGGAATGAAAAAGTGGTGAAATTCTAAAAATGCAACAATGAAACTGAGTGAGAATTTCATGTAGTAAGGCACAATTAAACTCTGCAGTTCATCGAAAGAACTTAAATGATATAGTAGCTCAAATGGTTTTGAAAAGTAGTTTTTATCAAATTTAATACGAGGTTATTGCAAAACATAATTCTTTCGGCGGAGTGAGGTACTTATCAAAATGTGTGGAGCACGATTACTCTCAGAGCCGGAACAAATAAAAGTGTTAGAGACAACGAAGGTAATCGGAAAAACGTAACGCAGAAAGAATATGTAAAAATTGTCATACTCTAAAATTCTAAATAGGAGCATGACAAAATATTTATGAACTGTAAATAAAGTTTGAAAGAATGAGATATGTTACTTGAAAAGTAAATGAGTAGGCCTACTCTGCTCGCCTAAATTTCTTTCTTATTTTCAGAATAACTAGCACAATTAGTCACGTGATCTTAGTCCTCCTTCACATCGTCGAAAAGTCCCGCATTCAGTTTTGAAAAAGTTGGCCGCCTTAAATTAATCAATTCTCTCCTAGTGTTGTCATACGCCAAAGTGGTCTCTATCTGTATTTTTTCCGTAAATATTTTCGGTCCCACTATAAAAAAAGATTGGGCACCGCGGTATAACAAGAAAATATTCTGTAGGGGGTTGCTAACCTGTCCTATAAAATTTTCTTTCCTCCTCCATGTTGCCATGGACGATGTAACTTCCTTTTTATTTGACATTTTGGTTGTGGTGGTAATTTATTTAGGTTATTGTAGTGCTTCGGTATTATAGAAGCGACATCAGAGGTTGTGCAAGCTTTCGTCGTCTTCACATAAAGATTCAGTAGGCACGTAAAATTTTATTTGATGCATACGTTGGTTATTTAAGTTGGTACACCTGATATTACTTAATATATTCAGTTATGGATGCCTCTGGTTTAACTTTCCGTAGCCTAACACAGTTCATGAATTATATTTTAACTAATGAACGTGGACTCTGTGATCTCAGGGGCTTGTTTTAAAATTATAAATTATTTTTGTAATTTAATAATTTCTTTCCCGGTAGTTCAATTTAACGAAGCACGTCACATAAACATTCACTAGTCTTTACCTATAAAAGTCATAACATTTTAATTATTTTTAGTCACTTTGATTCACAGATAAATCAAAGATGTTATTTTTAAAAGTTCTTCAATTATTAATGGGAAGGTCAGGTGCTAACTACTATTGATATGGTCGACACAAAATTTTAAATTAATATTTCTCCTATATTTCACCCTATGCACAGATTTACAAAACACTGTCAGTCACACGATGTATTTTATATAAGCAGTTCTCTATATTTCATTTCACAAAATCGCAGTTTGATATTCTTGGCAAAGTCAATATTTAAAATTATTCCTTTTTTTTTTTTTTTTTTTTTTTTTTTTTTGAACAAGTTAAAGTTATTTGATTTAAGTTTGTCAATGAAGAAAACCTTTTTAGCAATGATTAATATTGTCTTGACTATTACGTTCCTATCGGAAGGCAGAATTTTTCCAAGTCCATAGCCTACCCCGAATTAAAGTCCAGAGATATTATTTACGCACTCGCGTATAAGTTCGATTTAATGAAGTCTTTCAAATAAATTCAATCATAGTAAACCAGAAGTTCGGAATAATTTTGCACCTGACTATTTCAGATACAACCACAAAGACTGAGTGAGATCTTATCGTTACGAGCAAAAAATTCTGAGAGCTGTTAACGTTAGGAGAAACAAAGACTGAGAGAGCGAGTAGCTATACTGTGGAACTATTTATACTACTATTGCAGCGATCTCAATACTAACTGGATGAATAACTTTGGTGTCTGAGCATAGTATTCCAACATGCCTACACATTCATATGTTTTGTACACAATTTCGCATTGTCTGCCATGTTTAAATTTGGCAAACGAGTATCCATTAGTTATACATGACTCAGAATTGCTTGCTTACACTTGATTCGGAATTTAATTCAATATTCGATGTTGTAGACTGATATCAGACAGGAATCGAAACATATTTTCTTCTCTTTTTCTTCAAATGCAACTTAGCATCCATGTTTGAATTTGGCAAGAAACTAAATATTAATATCTATGGCTGGCACGCTAAGACAGCTGCAGTTCAACATCCAGAGTGTATAGAGATCAATGTACTATTGCGACAAACGATTACTCTGATTTACGGTGTTTAGACGCGGTTATTCTGAGACTGTACGGTTTCGATACTTCAAAGATATATTGACTGTTACTGAAATTTTGACAAATACGTAAAAAATTCTGCCTCTTACAAATTATTAGAATTGAATCAGGATGAAAATGGCTAGTTTGTGCTGTGATTGCGATGTAGTGTTACAACGAAGCACAACAGTTTGCGTTTGTACCGCAATAACAGTGTACGCGACGGTTGTAGTAACTCTCCACTGCACTGTGTGATGAGTAGAAATTCTAAAGTTCACCAACCTGAAGACTTCCAAAGCTGTCGTCCCCACGCAGATGATAGCGCACAGGTCGGAGTTCTTGAAGTGAGGCTGAAATTATTAAGTTATTGGCAGAAACTCATCTAATTACGAAATTATATTGAAGTTCTTAGGATGCGAGCTAACTTATTTAAGGAATGCAGAAAATCAGCAAACCGCATTATAATATACACTTGATAGACATTGTCTTAACTGAAAGTTCAATATATTGTCATTTCGCATTGTTATAAAATGATTAATCTATGGCCGAGCGGTCTAAGGCGTCTCGCTGCGGAGCGCGCGGTTGCTCGCCGTGGAGGTTCGAGTCCTCCCTGGAGCATGAGTGTGTGTGTTTGTCCTTAGGTTAGTTTACCTAGGTTTAAGTAGTTTGTAAGCTACGGACTGATGACCACGCTGTTTGGTCCGATATATTTACAAACATTTGAACATTTTGAATTAATCTATGTCTCATAACCGCCTACGTATGCAAGAGCTACATGTTACTCCTCTGCGTGCGTGTTTGGAGTGAAGTGTGGCGGCTCGATGCAAGGCTACCTTAGCTCCGCAGTTTGGCGGGCAAACATGGCCGCCGGGCATGGTCCGTCCTAAATTGTTTTGTTCATTAATTTTGTAATAGTTAATATATGTTATCTAGTCAGGGCATAGCTAGGCTTTTCTTATTTGGATTTTACAGGGAATTAATAATTAGGTTTTTTACGTATTAACCCAGATAGCGCGGAATTATTATTGGTTTAATTTTTTTCTCAGAAGCTATTAATTACCTTTATATTACTGAAAAATCATTATTAGTCATTTTTTTCACAATCACGCCATTGGTTTTGAAATACTGTCCTTTCTGGAATGACCTCAAGCTGAATGTTTTATAATTAATAATCTGATGAATCACTATTATTAAAACAACGTTTAAGATGAAATATATACATATAAATCTCTCAGAAATTGAAGAAAGTTCCAGAAATATAAACCCATCTACGAGGAAGTCTTCAATATCTTCAGTATTAACCTCAACTTGTAATATTCCTCGCCTATGGCCACTTCATATTTCTGGCCGCTGGCCGTTTTTTTTTTTTTTTTTTTTTTTTTTTGTTTTTTTTTTTTTTTTTTTTGCTAACATCGTACGTGTTTTAAACGCGGAAGAAAGACAAAAATGCAGCATATGTTAAAATGTGGGGTGGGGAGCAGTAGCATATGGCACAGTAGGTGCTGGTTCCCATGAGAAAGCCCGCCTATGTTACTGGTACTCTCCTCGCATTGGCTGCTGCATTTCACATCAAGTAATTTCTTTTGAAATTAATTTTGTTTATTATATACTAAATATTTATTTTTCAGAGCTGAGAATTTGTGATAAATATCTCTCAAGGACAGGCTAGGTTTTGATAGTTCAAAAAGTTCAAGGTGCCTTCTCTTATTGTAACAAGAGAAGAGCGATTTTGCAGAAGGCGCGCGACGGCCATGTTTTGGCGCGAAATAGAGCGTCAGGTGCCCTCTCGCAACGCGCCGCGGTTTCAGTCTCGAGCTGACCACTATACACGCCGGACCGTGCCGGTAATGAGTAAAGTATTGTATAATTGTGATAACAGTCGAGGTCTCAACATGAACTACGGGCAGCATAGGCCGTGTCGTATTAACAATAGTTGTTCATATTTTATTATTTATTTAATAAATGGCATCCCTAACAATTAAAAATCTCGCGAGTCGCTTCTTATGCTTCCATCCTACAGAACGTATTTTAGCCTTACTTGTATGCTGTAGAAGAACCATCGACCTGTGTGCTGTCTTCCGCGCTGGGGACACAACTATAGAAGACAACAGATTAGTCAGAACTCTATGCTTTCCATAAAGTCTTGGACAGCAACTACGGCACCTCGTGCGTACTGTAGGGCGGTACAAACGTACACTGCTACGCAACAGCATCCGCAAGGATGGGGAGGTTTTAGGGGACTTGTGGGAGGAAGCAGTACTAACTTTTCCGTCCACAAATGAAAAACCCTAGGAAGCTTGTAAACTTTGTAGCTGTATCCAATCACTTTGCAATTGACAATACAAGCTAAAATTGATCTACAAGGGTATCAGGCGATCCAAATAAATAAAATATGACACTGTACACGAATTCTTACAGACAAGAATAAAAAAGTAAGCTGCCGATCTCGTCCTTCTGGAAGGACGTCACCGCTGTCTGGGTTAATAAAAAGATGAGCGCGTTGTGGCGCGTGACCGCCAGTGCTACAGCCAATCGGCGTCCAGTGCCTGCCGCTCGGGGATTTCCCTAGAATTCTGGGAAACTTGCCAGCACTCTTTCTCTTGTGAACACGACCTACTGGTAGCACCTGTCGTGGTTCTCACCAGCTTTCACCATGTGTCGCCTACTGGTCCTAACTTGCTGTACCCAAGCAATTCTCAAATCTTAATATGATGGCTGTAAGCCAGAAATATTACAGCTGACATATGGCAATTGAACATACCACGGTTTGCAATCAACACCGTAAATACCTTGTACTTAACCTGTTTACCAGAGGTGGCGGCGGTAGCTTGCACCGAATTCTTATTGATTCGTGTGAATCGCTGCGCTTGGTAGAGAAAGCCAGTCTTCCACCGGGAGACAAAGGAACTCACAACGGCCTCAAGGACTTGCGGACTGGGATGTGACTTAAAAAATGGAAGAAAGGTACGTAGACATAACTTCAACCCTTAACTGGAATCGTGGCTCAATTTGGACCCGTCGACAACAATAAATTATAAAACCGTCTAACAATTGTTACGCGATGGCTTTCAGTTTCGTTCGCGAGTCAGATCTCAATACGTTGTAAGGTGCACTAGGGTCCGGGAGCTCATCGCTTGAAATTTACTGGAAATTGAGGTATATGCCATTGCTGGGTCCAATTTGACCCGCCTTTGCAGATGCGGGATTTTTTAGTTCGTGTACGCAGACTTTTTTGTAGTGTTTTAGTACAACGCAGCAGTATCTCACTGGAAATCTATGAACTATTACTAGTCGAAAAATATTCAGTCACAATATCAAGCGATTTTCAACGTAGTGATGAAGAGAAAATAAGTGACGATGAAAATGCACAACGAGAAATTTATTCTGACTCAAGTAATTGCTTCCGTGATGATTCAGTAGAAGGTCAAATAACACATATTTTCGAGATAAAAATTTATTCAAGTAGTCTACTCATCCACCAACTAGGTCCTCATATTGACAACTTTTGGACATTTCCATGTTTCGTTGTCATATTTTTGTTTCTGATTGATGGCGCAGCGAGTCCCTATTTATGTTTAGGAGCAGTTACGAATAACCGTATAGTGTATGTAGATTTTTTAATCTAAACCTTGTTTGTAATCATATACATCCCAAAGTAAGGTACTAAAAATTCTCAAATATGAGAAGTTAAATAATAACACAAAATGAAATTCACACGTTCATTTATATTTGAAATAAAGGTTATTTTAATACATTCCTTACGAATTTACATTAATTATATCTTTTATATGAATTATGTGCCTTTTTTATTTAAGGTTCCACTTTGACCTACGATTCAAGGGTCCATTTGGACCCACTATTCCAGTTATGTTAATGGAAATAACGATTCCAGTTGAGGGTTAACGGAACTATAATGAAGATATGCAGCCACCGCACCACAAACTATCAAATACATGACAGCATTACGCAGGAAGAGATTTGGTGAGTTGAAGATTTCTCCTTGTCAGAGCCAAAAGAAAAACAGCACATTATAGATTACATCAAGGCTCAGGCATAATGGAACCGTGATCTTACTGTTTCAGGCTTGTTTACCTGACAAACCTGTGGGATGAGGAGGAGAGTACGTGACGGTACCAACCGGCCGCCGTGTCACCCTGTGTCATATGACGTCACTGGGATTCAGTGAGGATGGTTATGGAGTCACCAGGCTGGTCTCCCAGCCGTGGCCAGCTTTGCATACCTGTAGCATAGCCGCCGCCTGTGGTCAGTTCCATAGCGTCACTAGACTGAATGGATCCTGCTGCAGTACTTCCACCAACGAAGACTCGTCTACTGAGCTGGAAATTGCATTCTCCGTACCTCCGTATGCATTCAGTCTTTCTCATTACGTAGCTACGTAAACTGACGGTACTGTTAAGAGTTCAAAAGAGAAATCGCAAAGCTGAGCTGAGATTTAAATTCAGTTCCTTCCGAATTCTAGTTCGACGTCTTAACGAATGGAAAGCATCCATGCTGTTTCAGAAGGGAAAAGGCCGTTTCTTTTAGCACACTTAACGTTAATACCGTAAGCCCATTTGCGGCGACCTTTTTACAGCTCGAAATTTAAATGAAAATCACGTCTTAACCGAGGAAATTGAATAAATGGATCTGTAGAGGAAAAACTTTTCTACAACATTGCGTTCTTATTGTTTTTCCCACACATCTAGCACCGTTTCAGAGATACGAGAGTTGAAACTTAAATAGTGACAACACTGTTGTGGAGACACTATGCAATGAAATCTACTGTTGTCGAAAATATCACACGTTGTTGACATACCTACCTTACCTCCATGCAAATGGACTCTCCCGTTCCACGTCACCAGCGTGGGCACGATTGAAACTTAAATAGTGACAACACTGTTGTGGAGACACTATGCAATGAAATCTACTATTGTCAATAATATCACACGTTTTAACATACCTACCTTATCTCCATGCAAATGGACTCTCCCGTTCCACGTCACCAGCGTGGGCACGATCGAGGGAACACACTAACTTGTTAACGTGCGGTCTAACGTAACGGTGTCACTATGTTTTCGGAACAGGAAGATTGGAGTCGGATCAATCTAACGAATGGCGTTATTATGAGTCGCCGCAAAAGTCGAAAGTACATCAGGGCCCCACTATCGTGAAAGTTATGATCCTCGTATACGACTGTGATGGTGTTATCCAAACGCATTACGTTCCTCCACGGTAGATCGTCAATGCACAGTATTACTGTTTATTTTTGGAGCATCACCTGCGAGCAGCTTTGCGAAAGAAGCGGCAACACTTTCTGCGCAACTCACCCATCATTTTGCACGACAATGCGCGGACGCATACAGCGTAAGCTGTGGCTGCACTGTTCGGTCGACGGGACTGGGAAGTACTGTATCATCCACCATACTCCCCTGACTGACTTGATTCCGAAGATAAAGGAACCACTTCGTGGCATTCGCTTCACAACTGTTCAAGAAATTCGATAGGTAGAATAGGCTCTGCTAACGGTATACTATGCCTTCCATATCGCTGGCAACGGGTTCTACGCAATGCTGGTGACTTTTTTTTAAGGACAGTACAGGTGCAAACATGTAATGCTTTTGTATCGGTTGTGAATAAATAGTTGCCACTACTTAAGTTGCAACCCTTCTACTTGCTTTAAGGTGTTCCTATTGTTTAGATCGCCCCACTCAACCGATCGGCATCGAAGTTTACAGACGCGTTTGTTCGCCGAAAGCGACTAGAACCTCCCTCTGGCCCCTCAGCGGGCTCACAGCTCTTTCGTACGTGTATGACGAGCATGGTACCCCGAGCTATTGCAGTGTCTCTGCATTCCTTTCTCCCTGGACTGCTTTTATTTTTCCTTCCCTTCCTTTCCTCCTTCCATTCGCCACAGTGGAACAGACGACATTGCAGTTTGGTTCCCCTGTCACAAACAAACAAACAAAGAACCCTTTGTTTCCGGGATGCGGCAGTAGAATGAGGTGGGCCGAGGCCAGCGAGGTATGTGGACAAGGGCTGCAGCTAAAAGAAAAATACATATACACTTTACGTGCGGCTCGGTAGCACAGTGGTAGAGTGCCAGACTTCAAATATAAAGGTCGCGGGTTCGATCCTCGTCAGGTCCGAGGATTTTCATCTGTCACTTTCCACTTCTTTCCCCTCTGGCAGTGTTGCTGATGTGAAAAGTGTCGAGTAGCACCGTGGTTCGGAACCCACGTGAAACTGTAGGTCCTCCTATTACTGGCTAGGTAGTCAGTTCGAAGGTCGGCATACCACCTCCACATATGACCATGCCTAGTAAAGCGCTGTGGTGTTCAAACCAATCTTCGGATTGTTGACTGCTTTACTTTTTTTACTTTAATGAAGAGAATACTCAACTTTGGTCTTGTGCTTCTGATGTAATTTCTTCCTGGCTACAAAACTGTTCTGCAATGATCTCTTCTACATCAGTCACTAGTAGTGTTCTGGCTTGTGCTAACGTAGACTGCTGGCTCGCTGCAGACAGATCTCCTGGAACTATAGCACTCCTAGATCGGCTTCCTGATTAGTATAATGACTGTCGTGGCTGTGGTGCGCCAGAATATCTAGGCGAGCTCCAGGCTTCCGATTGGTCGGCGCACAGAGCAGGCAAAGAGGTACCGATACTGCAGGCGCCCTCGGCGTCAGAAGTACTGAGGAACGAGTTATCGCCTCTTCACGACGTAGCGCGGCGACGTGTGTAGATCGCCGCCGTTGTGGCGAATATCGACACCACTACACTCCCCCCCCCCCTAACTTCTCAGCGTCGTTGTGTAGTGAGTGTAACGATAATGGCGGGATGGTGTGACCATAGGTGCAGTCCTAGGACCAGGGTTGAATCTGTGCACAGCGCTGAAAGACCGTTCGCCACCCGCCATCCGGCCTGCGCTTGGCACGAAACGCGGTCTGGAAACGCATCAAAGGTCGCGATCTCACAGACACGGGCGAAGAAGGAACAGGTGCAGGTGCAGGAGAGACGTTCTCGACGACCAAGCCGGCCGCGGTGGCCGAGGTGACTGAGGCGCTCCAGTCACGGTCAGCACGGCCACTACGGTCGGGGGTTCGAATCCCCCCCTCGAGCATGGATATTTGTGCCGTCCTAGTTCGTAAGTAGTTCATAAGTAGTTTGTAAGTTTAGGGACTGAAGACCCCGTAGTTAAGTCCCATAAGCTTAATCAAACATTTGAACATTTTTCGACGACCAATGCGGACGCAGTCCCTTGGTGGACCGCTGAGTCGGAAGGACCCTCGACGCTCGACGATGAACATGCGATGGCGGACGTCGCTTGAGCCACGACGTCCGATGGAGTATGAATGTGATGATGCTGGAGGCGAAGCAACCGATTAGGAAAGTCAGCCGATCTTGTGGCTTCGGATGAGGCGTGGGCGCCACCATTCGAAGTGACAGCGGCAGTATCCTCTAGTGCACAAGGGCGAATTTGGTTTCTGTGTTGGCGCTGCACACCATCTGCGCAATGCAATAAAAACATGTTACCGCCAAGCTGCCGAATGATGGTACGGTGGTCCCAACACCTGTGTCCGCCATAGGACCTGAAAAGACAGATGCATTTGCGCGATACTGTGTATGCTTCTGCGGAGCGAAATATTCATATGTTTGTAAATCTATCGGACCAAACTGCGAGGTCATCAGTTTGCAGCTTAGAAACTACTTAAACTAAAATAAACTAACCTAAGGACAATACACACACACACACACACACACACACACACATGCCCTATGGAGGACTCGAAGCTCCGACGGCGGGTAACCGCGCGATCCGCAGTCTTAGACCGCTCGGCTACTCCAGCGCGGCTCTACGGAGTGGATGACATCTGTGGTGGGTGCATGAGATGAAACTGAGTGCTGTACCGCCGTCCGTTCAACAACTTCGCAGGTGACGGTCAGTTGCTTGGCTGGGAGCGGTAGGAGCTGAGGAAATGCCTAAGAGCTTGTTCACCCGTGGTACTTGAGCTTGGGCATCTGTGCCTTGAATGTTCTCACAAAACATTCAGCTTCACCATTGGATTGAGGGCGAAACAGAGCACTGGTCGGATGGCGAATACCGTTGGCTTGGCAAAACTGTTCAAATTCCTCAACGCAAACTGTGGACCATTGTCCGTCACCATCAGTTGTGAGAGACCCTTAATACAAAAGCCAGACTGAAGGGCTTCGAAGATGCTGCGAGTAGTTCGTAGAGTTCATGGGGACTGCGAAGAGAAATTTACTGTAGCCATCCATGATGATGGTACATCTCGTATTCCAGAATGGATCCGCAAAGTCCAAATGAACGCGCTCCCATGGCACTGTCAGGGTGGGCCATTCTGAGAACCACAGGTAAGTTACACGTTCGCTCGGGTCGAATACCGTCACTGACAGAACGTTCTCGGTGATGCTAAGACCAAAGAAATGAAAGAGATCCAAACCAAAAATATTTACACTGTCTTAGGATTCAACAACCAAAAGAGAAACTGTCTTGTTCATATCTCCATACACTGCAGGAAAGCTGCAAGTACCTAGCACTGGTATGTCTTGTCCTGTATATGCTGCAAGCAAAGTGTTCTCTGTTGAGGTGCGCCTAGCATTTCATTATGTGACACGATTGAGTAACGACACTGTGGCGCCCGTATCAAACAAAAATATCACAGTTTTGCCAGCAATCTGCAAATGTACGAACAATTTGCATGGCATTGCAAAGAAGTGTCAGAACCTTTTGTTACCGGAACACGAGAGTCTGTCTTCGTGGTAGCACGCTTTTAATGTTCAAAATGTTCAAATGTTTGTTAAGCTTAAGGGATTTAACTTCGGGGTCATCAGTCCCTAAACTTACAAACTACTTGTGAACTACCTTACACTAAAGACGACACAAACATCCATGCCCGAGGGGGGATTCGATCCCCCGATCCTAGACTGTGACTGGCGCGCCGCAGACCGCTCGGCAACTGCGGCCGAAGGTTCAGAGAAGGGCAGCTCGTATTGTTTTATCACGTTACAGGGGGGAAAGCGTCAAGAAAAAGTTGCACGATTTGAGGGGGAAATCATTAAACAAAGACGTTATTCGTTGCGGCGAGATCTATTTACGAAATTTCAATCAACGACTTTCACTTCTGAATGTGAAAATATATTGCTAGCACCCACCTACATAGGGAGACATGACGATCCCAATAAAATAAGAGAAATGAGATCGAAAACGGAACGATTTAGGAGTTCTTTCTTCTCGCGCGCTATTAGAGAATGGAACGGTAGAGAAATGTTATGAAAGTGGTTAATGAACCCTCTGCCAGGCACTTAAATGTGATGAGCAGAGTATCTATGTAGATGTAGATGCAGGTGAGTACCGTCATCAGAGCGTGGGCAATGCTGACACTGGGTACAGTCTATATCCTCCATTTGCAGCAATGGAAGCTCCCATGGAGACGATTAAAGAAGTGTCGAAAGCAGTCTTACTTTATGGCTTGGCATGCAGTTTTTACCTGGTGCCTCTCAGATGGGCCAGATTTAGTGCCGGTCGTGCAGACCGAGGAAGATAACGTCTCATTCGGTCCCAGACATGTTCAATTGGGGACAGACATAGTGATCGTTCTGTCCAGAGTAGTTCACGTACACCTTAAGAGAACGTAGGGTGGTACATGATACACGTGGATGTGCACAGTCCTGTTGGAAAAGCATATCGCCTTGTTGGTGCATGGATGGTAACAATACTAATTAAACAGTACACTGTTCAATTTTTCCTGACAATCACTACAGGAGAATTTTTTGTCGCTTGCTTAGGGATGAACTCACAACAAATGTATTCATAATATATCTTGGACAAGTAACAATAAATAATTTTTTTGTCAACTTTTGAATTACATGAATATATGAATGTTACGTACCAGTTATATTTCTATTACTACGTTTCTTTTTTTTTTGTTTTTTTTTGTTTGTTTTTTGGATACTGCACTTATAATTTTGTACATTATGCAAGTTGGCCTTACTTCTCATATTTTCCCCATATATATGGTATAGGAGAAGTACTAACTCAAGGCTGGAATAAATAAATAAATATCCGAGCAACGCCGGGTTGTCAGCTAGGAAATAATAAATGAAGAGTACTGTTTTCTGGTCAGTATATCTACAACATTAATAGTGTGTTCAGGCATATCCAAAAGAATTGTCAGCATTTGTTGGTATATGTACTATTTTAAGAATCGGCAGATAGCTAATGATGTAGCAGGCTACTTTGTTGCACCAAGAACCATCGTCATTACAGTATAATTGGGTATCTACTGCACGTTTCGTGATTAATTTGACATTGTACTACATTGGAACCTTTTAATTTGAAACTATTAAATATCAAAAACTTAAGGCAATGATTAATTCGTTTTATAGAAAGCCCGACGTTGTACATTCAGAATGCTCCTAAAATTAGGGACAACAAAGTTGTAAACCACTATTGTAAATAAAATGTTAACTGGACAAGGAGAGCTCGAACTGTACATTGTACATTGGAAAACATGCTGTTCCATACTGCCTCTCATGTATATGACGCAGGGGTACATCGCTGATTCGTAAACTTAGGCTTCATTTAAAAGATACTTAAACGGAAAATGTCTATTAGTACGTAATTGACATCTTGTTACCACCAGTCGCTGAAGGTCAGTAAGGTGTACAAGAAAACTTTCTTACTGGGCACCTGATTATATAAGTATGATTCATTGCGAGAATGCAGTTTACCTAAGGCACGAAGCTGTTTTTCTTGATTGTTCAGTGGGAAACTGACATAGTGATCGTTCTGTCCAGAGTAGTTCACGTACACTTGACAGCAAAAAAAGTGGATCACCCCTGAATTACAAAGTGGAGGTTGCACCTGACGCTATGCAACCACAATAGCATAGCTGTGTGGCAGGTCGTCAAAGCATTCCACAGTACAGTTATTACCTACCCACAATATGTACTAAGTAAGTCTGCTATTTCTCCTTATGGCATTCATGTAAGGTGCAAACCAATACAAATATTAGAATACAAGCCATTAGAGATGACACAGTAACACTTTTAAATTAAATTTCGCAGCAATAAGTGAAAAGTTAGATACGTTATCACACTTGTTTAATGACATGATATGTTTTTGTTCGTGATCTGAATCTCAACGCACTATTAAGGAAACAACAGTTCTTTGCAATTACAGGTTACGCACTGTTTCGTGGGCCCTTTCTTATCGGCGGAAGTCGGCTGAGTTCGTGTGTCTACAGAATTTTTATTCTCTCTACCAACCTTACCTCGTAACAGCATTGTACACCGTAGTCCTCGTCAATGTATTGTTGATTTGTGCTTGGTATTGATTATTGTTTACACTTTGATATTTGCTAAAATACATCCACTTGCCCCGACGACTTCTTTTAGAAGAAAGAAGGCTGTCCTTGAAAGTGGTATGAAGAATGTTAATTCTGATTGTTATTCAGTTACGACAGTAAAATGAAGCATAAAGCGTTGCTACACCTGATTAATGAGTCTCTTTAAAATATTAAAGTTTCGGAGATATACGTTCCAGTTTTCTATTACTCAAACATTAATGTGATAATTTCGTGTTACATTTGTGACGCCTTAACCCCTTACATGTTGTTTCTCTTAAAACCTATAATCTATACGCCGTAAGTTGGCGGCACTGGTAGAAAGAGGTGGGTCTTGTTCTAACAGCCAATACCCTACGAGCTGAATGCAAGCTACAGCTCCCAACATTCTCCGCTCAGAGGCCACGTTTAAGTGCGTGATCTCTAGTCATAAATAGACGTAAAACACTGACGTTTTCATTAGTATCGGTTTCCAAGACCGATTTCAGAAATAAATAATAATCCTACCACTGCACTAGGAATTGCATGAAGCTCATATTGTTGCTGGGAGGTAACCGCTGAAGATATGTAATGTAGTCATACATCATGAAGTTGTGGAATAGAATGCAGTATATTGATAATTTGTTAACTAAGTGCAATCAGAAGTCAGATATTAAATATGTTCACAAATAGCGTTACACTAGTACCCGAAACGCCGATACAAGTAATTTTTTTCCCGATAGGAACTCGAAACCGGCACTATTTGCTGTTGTATAATAGGAAGGAATACTGCTGATATTGTTTCTTCCGGGGACCCCAACTCCCCACACGCCGAAACTCTTGACATGACACGATGAGGTGTCAACTATCACATTGTCGTTCACTAGTAGTTAGGATAATACCGTTCGTAGAGACATGGAGGGGTTTGGTATTTTGCGAAAACTTTAACTTAGTAGCGCATGGACATTTTCAATGTTGATTTGAAACAACGCAGAGTCCTGCGTTCTTTACTTGTCGTTACTGTAGGTGCAGATGGAATTTTGTGGAAGTTAAAAACTGTTACCCCCGCGGGAATCGGGCCCATACCTTAGCCATTACAAGTTAACCTCATCCCGGCCCCCAGCGGATTACGGATGTGTTAGCATAATATTTTGTAATAATGAGTACTCATTAGATGTTACAACCAGTCAAAGAGCTCAGAGGTGTCTGACTCTCAAATGAGATCCTGTTACCATCGTCGTTCCTATCCCTTTCTATCTGAAAATCTGACACATCATTGAACGTTTCACTTACATTGAGCAATTCTTCGAAATATTCCCTCCATCTGCTCAAGGCATCCACAGGATTGACTAGCAGCTTTCCCGACCTGTCCAAAACACTTGTTAATTCCTTCTTCCCTCCCTTTCGTAGATTACTAATTACTCTCCAAAATGGTTTTCCTGCGGCTTGACCCAGAGTTTCTAGCTTGCTTCCAAAGTCTTCCCATCATTTCTGCTTGGAGTCTGCAATTATCCGTTTGGCTTTGTTTCTTTCTTCAATATAACTTTCTCTGTCTGCCTGATTTCTAGTACGGAGCCATTTTTGAAATGCCTTGTTTTTGTTTTTACATGCTGCCTTGACTGTGTCATTCCACCAAGCCGTCTTCTTCTTCCTGCCTTTACACACTACAGTTCCAAGACATTCTCTAGCTGCTTCCAGCAGTGTGTCACTGTACCTTGACCATTCCTCTTCCAGTGACTGTAAATCATTACATTCAACTAACTGGTACCTTTCCGAGATCATTGTTATGTATTTGTGCCTAATTTACTTGTCTTGAAGCTTCTCCACTCTTATCCTTCTACACATGGACCTGACTTTCTGCTCTTTTGGCCTCACAAAACCAATTTCACTGCAGATCAAATAATGAACAGAATCATCAAAGAACCCCCTGAAAACACGTGTGTCCTTGACTGTCTTCCTGAATTCCTGGTCTGTTATTATATAG
The DNA here is from genome assembly GCA_026315105.1 of Locusta migratoria. NCBI lineage: Eukaryota > Metazoa > Arthropoda > Insecta > Orthoptera > Acrididae > Locusta > Locusta migratoria. The sequence goes on along the minus strand of CM048749.1, from coordinate 346,963,159 downwards.
TCAATGATAGATCTGGTTCCTCTTCCTTCCCAAGTATAGCGGTGAATGTCCTTATGCTTAAAGAAGGAGTTTGTGATAACTAAGCCCATACTGGAACAGATATCCAAGAGCTGTTTCCGTTAATGTGGGCCTCCATATCCTCTCCAAACTTACCCATAACCTTTTCATACCCCTCTCTTCGATTTCCTGTCCTAGCATTGAAATCGCCCATGAGTAAACACTACCCTTATCCTTCACTCTAACAAATACATCTCTAAGTGCGTTGTAAAATCTGTCCATCTCATCTTGATCTGTCCCTTTACAGGGTGAATATACTGCCACAATCGTAATTTTCTTGCTGGAGATGGCCAAATCTATCCACAACAGTAGTTCATTTACATACCTTATTACAATTATGCTGGGTTCGATTGATTTCCTGAAGTAAAACCCTACACCCCACTATGCTCTTCCTCCTTTGACTCCTGACAGGTAGACCTTGTATTCTCCGACTTCGTCCTCTTTCTCTCCCCTTACTCTAACGTCACTAACAGCTAAAACATCTAACCCATCTTACTTGAAGCCTCCGCCAGTTCTGCCTTCTTTCCATTGTAATCCCCATTTGTATTAATAGCTCCCCATCTCATCCCAGATCGTTTTCTAAGTCGTATCTGAGGAGTCCCTGGTCTGTCAATTAGAGGTGGGACTCCATCACCTCCAAAGGTCCGAGGCATTTCGCTCTGATTATTGTCAGCATGATATTGAAGTACCTGGGAAGCAGATTGCTAGCCTTATTTGCCTAGGGCCCCACTGGGTTTTACACCTAACGGTTGAGGGACTAACCGGTGGATTTGGTAGTCTTTGCTGTCTGAGCACAAAGGTGACCAAGACTCAGAATATGTCCGAGATGCCCAACCTTATTCCAAAGTAACTGGTATCCCAACTGTCAGGACCACTTACTTGGCCACTCATACGTTGCCCGTGGTTTATGAACTAGGACATGACTACAGGAACCCACACCATGAACCATGGCATTCTGAATATTTTTTATTTTTATTTTTTAAATCTCGTGTCTATTTTCATATTGCCTAAGTGAGAGACTGTGGACGATCTATTGGCAACTGATGTTTCTATTTCCTTTGAGCTACCTTTAAACTGAAGTTTTTTAAATATACAGTTCTTTTATTGTCTTATTTTTCTTATACATTTATGTACCTAGAGACAGCTTTTCGTGTCAATATGTGAAAGGCATTGAGTGAAAGGAAGCATCTATATCTACATGTCACAGTTTGTTTTAGGGCCGAGAGAAAAGGAACGGGTGTTTTACAAAACGTATTGAATTAAAAGAAGTATGGAAGTCTGGGTTCGATTACCGCCCGCCACGGCGTCGTGGCCGAGCGCATTGAGGCGCTATGCTACGATGTGCGAGGCCATTCCCCGTCGTGTGTTCGAATTCCCCCATGGGCATGGATGTTTGTGCCGTCTTTAGTATAAGCTAGTTTATAAGTAGTTAGTAAGTTTAGGGACTGATGACCCCGCAGTTAAGTCCCTTAAGCTTAACAAACATTTTAAACATGTTCAAATGTTTGTATATCTATCGGACCAAACTGCGTGGTCATCAGTCCGTAGCTTACAAAATATTTAAACTAAGTTAAACTAACCTAAGGACAAACGCACACACTCATGCCCCAGGGAGGACTCGAACCTCCACGGCGACCAACCGCGCGCTCCGCAGCGAGACGCTTTAGACCGCTCTGCTACTCCACCGCGGCGATGGATTATTGGAGATATAAAGGAACACTGCTTCATGGAGAGAACAGATAGACAGTAATGAAAGCAGATATTAAAAGAGAACGTATTGTTTTAACGGAAACCACTATTTTTTTTTTTTTTTTACGTCTTGAAGGAATAGACCAAGAGGACGACTGAGGTTATAATGTAAGAGAGGTGATAGAAAGAAAGAGAGAGAGAGGGAGAATGGAGGAGAAATTAACAACGAATAAATGCAAGACGGAATCGTTTGCATTTGAATACTTTCTGAAGGTCAGAGAGTGTATTAATTAATGGAGGGTAAGAAAGAGGCTCATTTGAAATAACAAGACATGCTTTGAGTGCGCTAATGTAAACCGATTACTTTGTATGTATGGATATAAATGAAGTAAATTTAGATTAATAAACGGACTGTATATTAAAAAAGAACACTCCAATCTAAAAGGCAACTAAAAAGAATAACTTACATGGTTTATTCCTTTTGCCAAATGATCTTCCACCGGCTTTCACTTACTAAGAAAGGAAAAGGAAGACGTAAGAAATCTTTATAGGGACTTAAAAATTTTTCCAGAATCCCTCATGCATCTTGGCATAGACTCTATAAGTCGTCGGACGCAACACCCTGAAGAAGCAACTTCCTCCATGCCTCCAGAACGCAGTCCCAAAGAGCGTTCGGCGTAGTTGGCTGGTTTTGTGGCTAGTTCTCTGGTAACGTCCTGGCGACCTCAGCCCACATATTTTCCATGGGGTTCATGTCAGCCGCTCGCGACGGCCAGTCCATAACATTGACGTCAGTCGTGGAGAGCCGCTGCTGGACGAATGCAGACTTGTTAACAGGAGAATGGTCCTTTTGCAGCATGAGGTCCTCTTCTCCATACAGCATTCTCACTGACGAAAGCATCACGTTTTCCAGTATGTGGACGTACTGTAAAGTGTCGACGATGCCTTCTATCCTATGAAGGATTCCTGCTTCACTTCTTCTCTTCGTTGTTATATATTCTCGTCGATGGCGAGTCCCTCGAGGCCTGTAAACGACCCTTGGACCATAGTTACTGGTGGAAAATACTTTTTCGTCAGTGAAATTAATGTTTTCCCATGATTCCCAAAGATGGAGCTCTGCAAATGCCAGTCGGTATGTAACAATTTCTTCGCTGCGTTCTTTTTTCAACAGCGGACAGTCGTGCGTGTAGTCCAGTGTCCGTCAGCCTTCGCAGCCTTCGGCGAATCGTGTCACTGAAGTCGCAACTACTTTCCATTCCAGAACGGATTTAGTTTGATCGTAGACATTAGCTCGCGATCCTCCTGCTGTGAGCTTACTCTCTTCCTGCCTGAGCCAGGAGCTCTCTTGGTGGAGTTTCTGTCAAGGTGGTTCCTCCACCATCTAGCTGCAGTGGTATATGATACTCCAGATCTCCTGCCAGCCTCTCTGATGGAGCAACCTCAGCTGTCACATAATCCTTTGACGTTTCATTCAAATATTTAATAAAGTTAAATAATATAATTACATATTTTCTTAAACTTTTTTTTGAGCAACAGCACTCTTATTTAAATTCATATATAGAGAGCAGTCTCGAGTGCAATAATTTATTTTATTCGTCTAGTTTTGGTCTTCTTTTAGACCATCTTCACGTATTTAGCTCCATCGATGTTGTGGAGCTGGAGGTAACTGGCAGCCTTCCAGTGCGTGACTGGAGCAGTGACGCACTGGAAGGCGCCAAAGACAACAAAAGTGCGAATACGAAAGCCCCAAAACGATCATACACGTTTCCTCCATACATTATGCGTTAGTTACCGTCGTTTATTGCGCAGGCGCTATTGTAACGAATATCAACTAAAGTAATCACTACGATAGCGGCAGGCATTGCGGCTCCAGCGCTGGAGCAGTGACGCACTGGAAGGCTCCCAGTTACCCGCCAGCTCCACAACATCGATGGAGCTAAAATTCCTGAAGATGGTCTAAAAGAAGACCGAAACTATTCGAATAAAATAAATTATTGCACTCGATACTGTTCTCTATGTATAAAAATATATACTGATGATGAAGCTACAACCTAATATTTCACATAGCTAAAAATGATACGATGCAGGAAACTATTCTCTCCTGTAAGCACTTTGTGATCTAGAGTTAAGAAACTACGTATTGAACCTAGATAACTAAGTTAGTTGTAAGACTAAACAGTTTTCGTGGCAGCAGCACAAACTGTGTATACCTAGTATATCAAAGAGTACTTATAAAGTGTCTCGGAAACAATAAGTGCTGCACGACTGATACCCTTCATTTACATGATTGTTCTGTTATTCAGAGTTAAGTGATCCGTAATGGGTTTATAAAGTCGCTTCAATTTATTGACTGTTTCACGCTTATACGAAAAAAGCGTGAGTTCTACTTACTCTTATGTTATCTTTACAGTTGTAATAATATACTTTGTGCGGGAGTGGAAAAAAAAGCTCTTTGGATTCGAAGGAGAAGGTTGGTGATTGAAATGTCATGGAAAAATCGGAGCCGGCCGCGGTGGCCAAGCGGTCTGTGACGCGCCAGTCACGGTCTGCACGGCCACTACGGTTGGGGGTTCGAATCCCCCCTCAGGCATGGATATTTGTGCCGTCCTTGGTATTAGCTAGTTCATAAGTAGTTTGTAAGTTTAGGGACCGATGACCCCGTAGTTAAGTCCCATAAGCTCTACAAACTTTAGAACATTTGAAAAATCGGAGAGCAATGAAAATGTTCTTATTTCCTGGTACCTTCCTGGTACGAATATGGCAGTGAAATGACAACATGATGGATCATGTCTGGTGATTCTAATAGTTGTGTTGCTTCCTGGAATGACAGAGACTGAAAGAGTTGTTACCTTGTTGTCCGAGGTCAACGCTGACGATAGACGCGGGGTTGGAGTCCCAGGCAGCACAAAGTTATTTATTGCGCTACTTCAAAATGTTTCGAAATGTTTGTAAATATATCGGACTCAACTGCTTGGTCATTAGTCCGTACCATACAAACTACTTGAACTTAGGTAAACTAAGCTAAGGACAACACAAACATCGATGCCCGAAGGGGGGACTCGAACCCCCGACGGCGAAGGGCGGCGCGCACCGGAGCACGGCGCTCCAGTGCGCACGGGTAATCCGCCGCGGCATGCGCTACTTGTAGCGGAACATGTGCACATTCCGCAAATGGCGAGAAAACAGTAACTATTTCATCTCTAATAAATAGCGAATATAGCCGGGTTTGAGTCCCTGCCGGGAAAGAAGTCAATTGTATCGTCGTTACAAGTTGAAATATAGCGATGGTTTCTGAATTTATTTAACATCTGACGTGTAATCATACTTAGTTCACGATTCATATATTCACCTTTGAGTTGCACTGTATTATATACCTTTAGTGGTTACCTCTCAGCAACAATTTGAGCTCCATGCTGATCCTGATGCAACGCTCAAGTCACCATACATTTCTGGGTTCGGACATAGGCCTTGTAAACCGATACCAATGAAAACGTCAATGTTTTACGTCTCTTTAAGCCTAATCAAGTCCCGATCAGAAACGCAAGCTGTTTTTGGTCAACAGTGCGTTCAAATTCAGAGCATGAAAAAGAAATCATTGTGTCATTGAATGAGTTTGGTAAGGTATACGATTTGTCACTTATTGCAATGAAATTGAATTTATGTTGCTTTTTTTTCTCTAATAACCTGTATTCTAATGTTTTGTTGTGGACTGACTGCCATATGGAGGAATATTCTCTACTGCTTCTTTGGTACCCATTGTGAATAGTTGAACGACTGTACTCTGCAGGGGTTTTGAATATGGAGTACCCGCAACACAGCGACGTTAGTTGGGTTGCATTCAGCAGTGATCCACTTTTTTTGCTGTCAAGTGTACATCTTAAAAGAACGTAGGGTTGTACAGGATACGTGTGGATGTGCACTGTCCTGTTGGAAAAGCGTATCGCCTTGTTGATGCAAGGATAGTAGCAATACTAATTCAACAGTTTACTGTACAGTGTTCAATGTTTCCTCGCAATCACTACAGGAGAACGTCCAGTGTAGGATATGACTCCCCTCGCCATGATCATGCGTGCCCGTAGGGCGTCTTCTGCTCACTCCAAAACACCGTTCAGCCCGCCTCCAGTGGTCTCACGATTGGCGCTTATGGAAGTACGAATGGAGCTGTATCTCCTTCAGTATTGAGAGTGGCTTCTGCCTCCATGCCAATGATAGTCGAGCAGGGGAGTGTGAAAATCGGGAGTGTATGTTGTAAGAGTACAGTTTGATTTAACGTAATGTATATATGGTCTTAAATTTGTTTATTTCACGTATTTTTCATTTGTTGTATGCTAGATATATTTCTTATGTAACGTCATTTTCTATATTAAATCATTTAAATCATTTAGTGTAAACCCGCATGAATGCACGGACATTCTTATGCTGTAAGTTAGCAATGCGCCAGAGAAAATGTTGAATCTGTTGCAAAGACTGTCTTTGGCACAGCTATGAGTGTCGCGCTGCTGAAGCAGTCGCGGAGCGGACTCGCTATAGTAAACACATAAATGTTTTGTTGATGGTGCAGAGGCACGGTAGGCGCAGTGTGGCGCAAGTTTTATGCAATTGCAATAAGTCTGAGAGGCGTACTGTTAATGTATTGAAGGAAGTGCGAAATAAGTTTATTTATACTCGAAAGTGATCAGAGTAATGTTTTTTCATGTGTGCAAGAAAAGTAATTGTTTGGTATCAAGTCTATTGTCACCGAGTGTGATCGTTGTTGTAGTAAGAGTACCTATTGTAATCATATCTGTCTTGTTTGGACTTCACGACGAAGACGACGAAAGCAGATGAGTACTTTTGTAACATTTTATTTTGTATGCGTGTAAATGTAGTGTCAACCCAATCAGAACTTTGGTTCAATTATACATGACTTATTTTGAAACCAGTCTTAATTTTGTCAGTAGTTGTAGTCACCCCATTATCACCATTATTAGATTATGTTGATTATGCAAGCCTGTACATTGACTAACAAGTTCAATCATTTTCAAAGTAATTACGATCAGTTTTAAAGAATTGCTAAACGTGTTACAACCACAGAGACTAGTAATTAAAGTGCAAGAGAGTTTGCAAGTAAAGTAAAGTTGGTTTCATTTATGTAGAAAGTAACCAGGCTAACAGTAGTCAAAGTATTATAGTTGATTAACCAGACTTGACTGAAGTAATTTTTTTATGAAATACGTTAAATGCCAAACTCTGCTCAGCCAGTTACACGCGTACGCTACCCAGGCCCTGGAACCAATTTACCAAAAACTAGTTCATGCAAAGATTTATAAGGAAGTTGAATGTTTTAAACAATATTATTAAAATAATTGGGAACTTTAACTGTAGTATTTGTGAAGCTCATTGCACCACGCAGTTTCACAGTACTCAGCTATTATCACTGCAATCAGAGTCTATCAGCTATTACGATTTTGATTATAACACGAACACGCCATCACCACTACACGAATTCTGACACATTTATTAGTGAAGTTGTGCTGTTCGTGAATCGTAAGAGGTGCTAGTTGGAAGCTGTAGTCAATGCTAAGTCAGATAGGGCCAAGCTTAATTAATTACCACAGTGACTGTTTTAAGTTAATTAATATCAATTTTTTTATTTATTCAAAATTCTAACTTACACTGCGAAAGTGTTGTTGCGACCCATTAGTTGTGATTTGCTACAAAGTTGAATAACAAAATTATTATTACTAGAGTATATTGTCGCGTTGCAATGGAAGCAGGCTTGACTTCGAAGGCAACTAAACACAGCACTTATACTGAAAGCACGTTTATTACGAACTCAACATACACGCAGCACTGACTGCCTCTCAGGCAGAGTGCTCTGCTATTTATACACAGACAGAATTTACCAGAAATTAGAAGAACAGTTAACATAAGAAACAAGTAGAATTTACAAGTGAACATAAGAAAGATGTAGAACCTCCTGGAATTGTAAATTACAAAGAAATAAACTTTTTGCCGGTGGGCGGGATTCAACCGGCGACCTTCTGCTCCGCAGTCCGTGACGCTATCCCCTGCGCCACGCCGGCAGTTGGTGTGCGTGGTCTCTCGCGGCATTGCTCCCTCTCCTGGAGAAACAGCGACCCGCTGTTATGATCCCTGTGGAGCCAGCTGCAATGTCCTGGATCTTGATCGTGTCATGGGTCCTCTGTATGACAGTTCAAGAGAATCCTTCCCTTCTCCGCGATTATCGACGACAGACGTTTCTGTCGTGGCTTCATCAGGAACATTACCGTCCTTAAAGCCCTTGAACAAGAAGCCATTGTCGTCTACCTGCTCTTCAGGATCGTAGTAAGGCTTCATGCGCAGGACGTGAACAATGTCTCTTCGTTTTTGACGTTTCGACGACGGCTCATAATCCTCAACTTCGTATGTGACGTCTGACAGACGGCGTATGACACGATACGGACCAAAGTATCGCTTCAATATCTTTTCTGACAGTCCAACCTTCCGTACAGGGGTAAAAATCCATACCAGATCTCTTGGGCTGTACACAACAGGTCGGTGCTTGTCGTTATACCGCTGACGGTCCTTCTCCTGGGCGTCCAGTGTCCGTATGCGAGCCAGCTGTCTTGCTTCTTCGACCCTGGTGATGAGCTGTTTAACATAGTCATCCTGAGTGTCGTCCGATTGGAACGGGAACAGTGTACCCATTGTCGTCTCAGCTTCACGGCCATGGAGCAGGAAAAACGGAGTGAAGCCTGTGGTGTCTTGTCTTGGGGTATTGTAAGCAAATATCACGACTGGCAGAATTGTATCCCAATTCTTCTGCTCAACATCGACGTACATCGACAGCATGTCGGCTAACGTTTTGTTAAAACGTTCCGTAAGACCATTTGTCTGAGGATGGTATACAGTTGTCATTCTGTAGACAATGTTGCGCCGTGACATTACCTCTGATACTAGTTTTGACTGGAATATTTTTCCACGATCAGATATCATCACACGTGGTGCTCCATGTTTCAAAATAATGTCTTCTACAAGGAATTTTGCGATCTCTGGAGCTTCTGCAGTCGGCACAGGTTTGGTGACAGCGTAGCGTGTGAGGTAGTCAGTGCAGACTATTATCCAACGGTTACCGGTTGTCGACTTCGGGAACCTCCCTAAAAGATCGATCCCAACTCGGTGGAATGGAGCTGATGCCGGCGGAATCGGTACGAGATGTCCTGGAGGTAATTGCGGCACATGCTTCCGTCGCTGGCACTCTTTACAGTGACTCACATAGTGCTTGACAGATCGGTAGAGACCTTTCCAGTAATACCTGCGTCTGATTCTGTCTAGGGTCTTCACGAATCCCAGATAACCGGATATTGGAGCATCATGGAAATATTTGAGAATAGCTGGCTGGAGATGAGCTGGAACAACAAGTAGCCATTTGGGGCCCAGTGGATCGTAGTTGCTCTTGTACAATATTCCGTTTATAAGTTGGAACTCTCCATTGGTCGGTTCTCCTTTCTCCAAGGCCTCTATCATTTTTAATAGTGTTGGATCTTCTCTCTGTTCAGCTGTAACGTCATCTAAATAGCAGAGACACGTCGTCCACTTAAGGTGTCGAAGCAAGTTGTCCATCATGCGTTCGAATGTGGCTAGAGCATTACATAATCCAAATGGTATTACTTTAAATTCATAGAGGCCGTCAGGTGTAATGAAAGCCGTTTTCTCCCTGTCAGCTTCGTCAACCTCGATTTGCCAGTAACCTGTCTGCATGTCCATAGTTGAGAAGTCTGTAGCTCCTTTCAAGCAGTCTAAGGTGTCGTCAATACGCGGCAGTGGGTAGACATCTTTCTTTGTGATTCTGTTCAACCGCCGATAGTCGACATAGAATCGCCACGTGCCATCCTTCTTCTTTACGAGGACCACCGGGTCGACCAAGGACTCTCCGAAGGTTGAATAATGTCATCTCGCAACATCTTCTCCACTTCCTGCCGAATTATCCTTCTTTCAGCTGGCGACACTCTATACGAACGCTGGCTAATTGGCGTATGATCCCCAGTATTGATACGGTACTTTATCGTGGGCCGTTTCGTCTGACTTTTCCCCTGCTGAGGTGTGAATGCACCCGAAAATTGGCGTAGTATACCTAACACCCGCTGGCGTTGTTCCTTGGTCAGTCCAGGCCCTGTTGGCGGTTCCACATTTGTTCCCTCCAGCGTGTTGTCTGTACTAACAGCAGGGCATGGGTCTTCATTGATGACATTGAGCTCACCGTCCTGGATTGGTTCAGCTGTCCCGATACACATTCCATTGGGGATAAGTTGTGATTGCTCGTGACAATTTGTGATCCAAATCTCTCCTTGACCACCGGTAATGCTTATGATAGCCGCTGGTATGTAAATTTCTTTTGTGAGCCTCATGAACTTTTTACTATCAACAAGAACTTCACAGTTTAACCAGTCATCTGTGTTTGTGACTGCAACTCTTCTCATTGTCAACGGCGGTATCGTCACATTGTCAACCACGAATAGCTTCCCAGAAAATTCTGTATTACGTGTATCCGGCGGAACAACTTCTTCAATTTGCAGCTCAGATCTTCCTCAATCAATGATAGCTTGGGATGCCTGAAGAAAGTCCCATCCGAGGATGACATTGTGACTACATTCTGTTAACACGACAAATTCAAACGGCTGCGTCCTGTTTTTGATGGTTATTCTTGCGACACAAGTTCCTGCTGGATGGACGTACTTTCCATTCGCGACCTTCAGCACAGTTGCTCCCGTATCACAGAACATTGTCTTCTTTAGTGTGCGGAGGTAATTATCCGATAATACAGAAAAAGAGGCTCCTGAATCAACAAGTGCCCGGACAGGTTGACCGTCGATTATGACGTCGATGAGATTTCCCGACATCTTGGCGACTGTCGTTCATGGAGGATTTTCATCTGCGGCGGCCTCACCTCCGTAGATGGTCGCCTCGCTTAGTTTTCCTGGGCGCTGCGGCTAGGGGAGCGGCTGGTACCTCTGTACGGCGACGGTGAACGGCTGCGGCGCGTCGGGGAGCGACCTCGTCTAGGGTACGCCGATGGGCTTCTTCCCATAGGTCGACTGAACTCATCAGTAGGTGACTGCCTTGGATAGAACTGCTCCGACGGCTGACGTCTTGCGGCAAAATAATCATCGAATACTCGCCTCCTCTCTCTGCAGTAACGTACGACATGTCCAGGGCGTCCATAGTGGAAACACAGTGGTGTGTTGTCTTCTGTCCTCCAGACGTCTGTTCTTCTGCGGGGCGGCGTAGTTACCGGGGGAGTTGGCTGTGGTCGCGTCGGTCGGTTCATGGTCTGCCGTTTGGCGGCTGCAGCGTAAGTCATAGCAGGGTGACGTCATTCTTCACGTCGGGTGCGATTGACGGGGCAGAAAGGAGCTAATGTTTGAAATACTTCGTCGTCAGCGGCGTCGACTACCTCGCGACTTACAGGGCTCACATCCATGGCCATAATCTGATGCTCGCTCGGTCTAATAGTCCCGGCTGCCATGCACTGTTGTAATTCTTCTCTCACGATTTGTCGTATGAGAGAAGCCAAGTCCTGCTGGTCTTCCACAACGGCCATAGGGACTACATTTGGGAGTCTGTCATACTTCTTGCGTCCAACCCTCCTTTGTTGCATCTCTTCAATACGCTGGCACCACTTGATGAACTCTTCTGTCGTAGCGACGTCTTTTATCAGAAGAGCTTGGTACATATCTTCTGCAATTCCCTTCATCAGGTGCGTGATTTTGTCCGCCTCAGTCATATTCGGATTCACTATGTTACACAGGGCCAAAACATTCTGTATGTACGATTGTGTCGGCTCACCATGTCGTTGGGCCCGGTTCTTCAATTGTTCTTCCGCCGAGCGGATTTGACGCTGGCGGTCTCCAAACGTCTTCTTCAGTTCCTCCTGGAACGTCTCCCAGTCATTCAACTTGTTTTCGTTGTTCTCGAACCATTGCTGGGCTGTTCCATCCAGATAGAAGTAAACGTTGGCCAAGCACATCGTATGATCCCACCTGTTGTACTTGGCGACTCGGTCGAACCCTTTTAGTCATTTGTTTGGTTCCTGTCCAGCGTCTCCAGAGAACACCGACGGGTGCCTGATGTGTTGCTGGCTTACTGCTGGTTTCGTTTCCATAGTTCGTCTGATGATACGGACTCTTGGAAGGACGTACTCGGTGTATCCCTTGTATTCCGGTTCCAGTCCGTGTAAGCGACGGCTTTTACGTTGCCTAATCGGAGCCACGGTGATGCAGCTGTTGCACAGTGTACCCGGCGCCTCCACCAAACAATGTCGAGTTGCAATGGAAGCAGGCTTGACTTCGAAGGCAACTAAACACAGCACTTATTCTGAAAGCACGTTTATTACGAACTCAACATACACGCAGCACTGACTGCCTCTCAGGCAGAGTGCTCTGCTATTTATACACAGACAGAATTTACCAGAAATTAGAAGAACAGTTAACATAAGAAACAAGTAGAATTTACAAGTGAACATAAGAAAGATGTAGAACCTCCTGGAATTGTAAATTACAAAGAAATAATTTTTTTGCCGGTGGGCGGGATTCAACCGGCGACCTTCTGCTCGGCAGTCCGTGACGCTATCCCCTGCGCCACGCCGGCAGTTGGTGTTCGTGGTCTCTCGCGGCAATATTATTATGCATTCTAAATTTTGAGATTATTTGACGACCTCCAACAGGCAATTTTCTTACAATGTGATAGAGACATACCGACCAACATCCGGCATAATGGTGTGGTGAGCCATATTCTTCACTAAGCGTCCTCCTCTGGTGATCTCCGAGATGACACTGAACAGTGCACAGTACATTGAAATTATCATTCAACCAGTCCTGCTACCATTCATGTACCAACAAGGTGATACGCATCTACATCTACATGGGATACTCTGCAAACCACGTAAGTGCCTCGCAGACGGTTCATCGAACCACCGTTATACTATTTATCTCCCATTCCATTCTCGAATAGCGCGCGGGAAGAAAGAACACCGGAATCTCTCCTTTCGAGCTCTGATTTCTCTTACTTTATTCTGATGATCATTTCTACCTATGTAAGTGGGAGTCAAGAAAATATTTTCGCATTCGGAGGATAATGTTGGCGATTGTAGTTTCGTAAGTAGCCCACGCCGCAGCGATAAGCGCCGTTGTTGTACCGATTCCCATCCCAGAGTCTGTATTATTTCCGTAACGCTGTCTGCCCTGTATCGTAACAATACGAAACGAGCTGCCCTTCTTTGGACTATTTCGATGTCCTCCGTCAAACCCACCTGTTAAGGATTCCACACTGGGCAACAATACTCAAAAAGAAAAGGACGGACAAGCGTATTTTATGCAGCCTCTTTAGTAGTTCTGTTGAATCTTTTAAGGGTTCTGCCAATAAAACGCAGACTCTGTCTTTCCCACGACATTATCTACATGTTCTTTCCAGTTTAAGTATGAAGTAATAGTAATTCCTAGGCATTTTGTGGAGTTTACGGGCTTCACTTTTGATTGATTTATGTTGTAAACAAAGTTTAACGGATTTCTTTTCGTAGTCATGTGGACGACTTCACATTTCGCATTATTTAGAGTCAATTGCCAATTTTTACACCATAGTGATACCTTATTTAGATCGTTCTGCAGTTGGTTTTGATCTTCAGATGATTTTACTAGACGGTAAATGACGGCGTCATCTGCAAACAACCTAAGAGAACTACTTAGATTTTCCTCTAAATCGTTTATGTAAATAAGGAACAGCAGAGGACCAATAACACTACACTGCGGAACGCCCGGTATCATTTCTGTTTTAGTCGATGCCTCACCATCGATTACTACGACCTGTGTCCTTTCTGACTGGAAATACCCTATCCAGTCGCAAATTTGGGGCGATATACCATAACCACGCAATTTGATTAAAAACTGTTTGTGAGGTACGGTTTCAAAAGCCTTCTGGATATCAAGAAATACGGAATCGATTTGCGAACCCTTGTCGATAGCACCCATCACTTCGTCTGAGTAAAGAGCTAGTTGTGTTTCGCATGAACTATATTTTCTAAATCCGTGTTGACCTTGGGTCAATAGATCATTCTGTTCGAGATAATTCATAATATTTGAAAACCGAACTTTTCCAACGGAACAATGCACCTCCACAAGTATCCCGCAACATCTAATATTTTCTTCAAGGTATACGTCAACTACCCTGGCCAGCAAGATACCCGGATATGACCCCCACTGAGCATATTTGGCATCAAGATAACTTGATTTAATCACGGCAATGTAAAATGATCTGATTAGGGGAGTCATGACTCCCCCCCCCCCCCATTGCTGGTACCCCCACGATTTCTCCATTTGTTATCTTGATATATATCTTTGATAAGATAGCTGTGCTATGTTAAAGTAGTTGCGCGAGTTCCTCGCGCCTGCGTATGTAGGCATCCTGCAATCGATGTTGCGCGCGCTGCACTATGCTTACATGCAGCGCTCCGCGCAAAAATCAAGATGACGTCATAGGGCGTGGCGTAATCGCTTGCGCGGTAGCTTTGAAAGGGCCGTTAGGAGCGCTCTCGCGGTCTTTCTGGATCGGATAGACGTCCAGTATGGTTCGTAGGCATAGGATGAGGCGTTCTCGTCTAACACTGTTTAAGGCTATTGATAAAATAGACATTAAGAATACGACTAATAATGTAGGCGCACAGGTGTTTCTGCAAGGACCTAGTGTGTTTTGCGGTGGTGTTCTACAGTTTACAGTTACTAGAGCTGACAATACGCCGAGTCATGGTAATGGTTGGATTACAGCTGCAATTGTTCGTGGTAACGGTGATACTTTAAAGGCGCAAGGTGGACTTGAGAGTTTTAATAATAATGATGTGATTGCTCATCGGACATTTCAAGTGTATAATAAGGAAATGGGTAAATCGTATTACTCGTGTAACAAGCCATTTGTTATTAGAACTCGTAATTGAGACGTCATCTTGAGCGGCCTGCACGACGGGGACGAAATCTGGCCCGACTGAGGCACCAGGTGGAAACTGCGTGGCAGGCCATTTCGTAAGACTAAATTTGACACCTCTACGATCGTCTCCATGGGAGAATTGCAGCCTGCATTGCTACAAAAGGAGGATATACACGGTACTAGTGTCGACATTGCACGCTCTGTACGTACATGCGTATGGCTTTGTCTGCGTGACCATGTATTGTATACATCCCCACAAATGACTCAATAAAATTTCCCTCTACCGGATCAATGAATTCATGGTGTTCTTTTTTCATTTTCCAAGAGTGCATAGAGCAAATACTAACAAGACAAAGGGTTAGGAGAATAGGAAATATGTTAACGCAACGGGGAAAACATTCGAAGGTACTAGAGCAGCGTTTCCCTGCGTTTCTGAGAAATTTATCCGCAACTGTCATCAAATATCAGCTAATAGCGATCCCACCATCACCTTTAACAATACAGCACGATTCATACAGACAAGAAAGCAGCAACAAACCACATTTTAACGTGGTTGGTTGGTGTTTCTTTTGTTGTAAGAGCTAAACCATTAACTAAAATATCAATGTGAGAATTGCTATTGCTCGTTTTGAAGACTTTCTATACAATAGTGAGAAAATCACTTGCTACAAAATATGCTTCTTCAGCAACATCTTAGTGACACTTGCTTCACCCACTCCCAGCACAGCTTGTTTCTACATGGAGATTTTTAAAGCAACGACATTGGAACGCCTGTCGCTTTACGCTGTTTTGAGGCATTTGTGAATTAACTCATTGGTGATAACAGTAATTTCTCCGTGTCCAACCTTTAGAATAGATTGATACTTGCTTCAGGGATCATGAATACGAGATTTTGTAATGACGTGGAACCTGTTAGTTTAGTAATATATAAAATTTCAAGGTTTTTATTTTTTTTATTTTTTTTTTTTTTAATGTTGGTTTGCTATCTGTAGGACATTTGAGGTTATTTCGTAACTGACCAAAGACTTTTGTGGCAGCATTAATTCACTCCATTTAACCTTGAATAGTGCAGATCATCCTTTCTCCTAGTGTTATACCTACGTACACTGCTTGATCCTTAAATAAGAGTCTGCAAGGTGATCTTGTGTGGGCACGAGAAAGTATTCTAATTACATGCTTTCATGCGATGAATACTTTTTTACTAAGTGATGAATTACCCCAAAATATTAAAGCATTGAATGAAAATAGGCACAGTAAGCTAATGTACTAAAATGTTTGTCACCAAAATTTGAAGTAACCCTAATAGTCTAAGTTGCTAAACTCAGACGATTCATTAGATCATCATTGATAGTCCGCTCTTGAGGCAAACTATCCCTGTTTATACACTGGTTGAGAAAATAACTTTTAATCCAAAATAATGTGAATGGAATTCATCCACATTTTATTAATAGTGTGTGGGCTAAGAGCTAAGTAGCAGTGAACCCGTACTTGTATAAGCAACTCGGAATCGTGATTGGAGCAGCAAATTTTATGTTACTTTTACTCTCTGTAAAGGGGCTGCAGTTGGGAGCTAGAGGCCTGATAACGTGTTCTAAACTTATCTGGAAGTCTCTGTGCTACACTTGCACCTACATTTTGAAACCAATCACATCTGAACTTTGCGCATTCTGCTCACACTTCCTACTCGTAGATCACTTCATTCCTGCACTTCTTTCCTCCGACTTGACAGAAGTCCCAAGACTTAAGACTGCCAGTGTTTCGTATCTGAAGACTGGCACTAATAATAATACAGTGTACGTCTTAGAATAGAATTGTAACCAGTACGTAATTACCCCTGTTTTGGATCTTATTTCATTTAAATGTTGGAAAATGAATAATGAAAGAATTTCTGTTCCATTCCGAGTACTTTCCATAAATATGAGAAGAAATTTTTGTGGGATTTTTAATCTTATATGAGGTACATGTCTCACTTTTACTGTGATAGATAATTAGTACGAAGTGCTTATGTAGTGAGTGGACCAGGTGAGAAAGATTTTGTACCTACATTCAAACGACGGAAAATCCAGGTTGCAGCATTCGTCTTGTTTGTCTGCTTCTCGTCGTGTCTCTTTTACGGTTAGCAGCAATCTCGTCCCTACATTCATTACATAAGCTGTAACTTTCACTACATTTTGTTACACGTAAAAAAGAAATTTTCCGTAACTTACATAATCTTTATTCCCACTTCATGATGCAATGGTAGATGTATGATTATTTATTTTAAATTATTTAGTTCGTGACCAAAACGCAGTCGACCGTTTTATAACATCTCTCACGCCGTCAGGTGCAGCAACTCTACAAACTTTATTTTTTAATAAAACACTGTTAGTTGCAATAAGAAATGTTTTTAGTGACGCCTTTGTAGAGCAAAATGACTTGATCATGGCCTAAAGATATTAATGAAAGCATTAAGTGAAGGAATAATCGTACGTTGAAAAGAACTAATCCCGAGAGGTTAGTAGGGGGGGAGGACGTTCCTTAAATATAGTCTCGCCAACAGATGCGGCGATGGTACCACACTTACAAAATTGCACAAAGTGCTTCGCTATGCATACTAATCGTACTGTACATAGTGCAAAAATACCTTCATGAAGACTCTCGATCCATGGTAATCTGATGAAGCCCTGAAAGACGAGAGCCGCTATTTATTTTATTTTATTTTATCTTATTTTTTAATTTTTTTTTATTCTTATTTATTTGACATATAATCAAACGCTTTTGCTTCAGTTTTTCATAAGTTGTGTCACTGGAGGGACAACAGGGATTTGTTGTGGAAGGTGAAAGCTGTGGAGGAAGACAGGGACAATATCTACATCTACATAATTATTCCGCTAATCAAACTTAAGTGCATGGCAGAGGGCACATCGAACAGCTTTTATGATATTTCTCTACCCTTCCATTCTCTATCAGCGCGCGGGAAAACTCCTGAATCTTTCCGTGTTCCAGCTGATTTCTCTTGTTTTGTTATACTGATCATCTCTCCCTATGAAGGTGAGTGCTAACCAACAAAATGGGACTAATGAGCTAGTTCTTTAGTTTCCTTAAAACCCGCAATAATCAACCAAATCCTAACAAAATATGTTCGCATTCGCAAGAAAAATTTGGTAACAGAAATTTCGCAAATAAGTCTCGCCTCAACCTTTCAATGATTTCAAGCCCATGTTGCGTATCATTTCCGTGACGCTTTTTCGCGATAATACAAAACGAGCTGCTCTTCTCTGTTTGTCAGTCCCACTTGGTGGTGATCGCACAATGCACAGCAATACTCCAAATAGGACGCACGAATGTAGTGTAGGAAATTTCTTCAGTAGGATTGTTGCATCTTTAAGTGTTCTGCCAATGAAATGTAGTCTTTGATTAGCATTTCCTACAATATTTTCTGTGTGTTCTTTCCCAATTAAGTTGTCCGTAATTCTAGTTGAATTTATGGCCTCTATATTTGACTGATTTCTGGTGTAAATGTGGTTTGAAGTTTAACGATTTTTTTAGTGCTCACTAGGATGATTTCAAACTTTTAATTGTTTATGCTCACGTACCAAATTTTGCAACATGCAGATATATAAAATATTTTGCAGTTGATTTTGATGTTCTGGTAACTTTACTAACCGAACAGTGTAAAAGAGGGCTCCTGAGGTTGTCTCCCAAATCGTTTATAAAGGAACAGTAGGGGCCCCATAACACTTCCCTGGGGAACGCCAGATATTACTTCCATACTTCCATTTTCCTCGATGAATTTCCGTCTTTCGGACAGGAAATCGCGAAAAAAATGGACAGCATATGTGTGTGTGTGTGTGTGTGTGTGGAATATCGCGAAAGCTGTGAATTTTTATTCGCGATTTCCTGTCAGAAAGAACACAGTACTTACTAATTGACGGAAGTTCATTGAGGAAAATGGAAGTAATATCTGGCGTTCCCCAGGGAAGTGTTTTAAGGCCCCTACTGTTCCTTTATAAACGATTTGGGAGACAACCTCAGCAGCCCACCTACACTGTTCGGTTAGTATAGTTACCAGAACATCAAATTCACTTGACATTCAAAACAAGAGGAAGGTTGCTATCTACATGGATGTGTGGACTTCAACTTGTAGTTCTCGTCCTAAGTGAATATGTTTCGCGTAATCCTGCAGCGATGCTCAAACGTTTTTTACTATCATAAATTCCTCGCAACTTGGCTGTTTTATATTCCCTTCGTCTTAGAGCAAAACAAAGATAAACAAATTACGTACAAACTCTTTCACAATGCTGACCACGAACTGTGATTTACATGAAGTTGAAAGTCGGTTAGTAAAATACGGTGGCTACCTGTCGGATAAAAAGTAACAACGACGCTTTTAACGTCTCATAGAGCGAAAATTCCAAGACAAAATTACTGCGAAGGCAGTTATGCAAGTGAAGTGTTCTTAGTGTTCTACACTACTCGCCCAAAGCCTAGGACAATGAAGGAAGAACAAAAAAAAAAAAAAAAAAAAAAAAAAAAATATTGGATAGAATGTAGGCAAATTTATAAAGTAGCGATTAATAAATTTAATGTACAACATTGTTTAAAACTTGGTAACAGTTTTGAAAGCTAATATAAACAGAAGTTAATGGGCGTTGGCGAGAAGTCACATTGTCTAAAGCGTCCTTCAGAAGTTCTACAGTCAGCCGATTTGATTTTTATAAAGGACCTTGAACACATTTGAAAAGGACCTTGGTGTCAGCTAAGAATTGTCTCCTCCAGATGTGTCCTACAGAATTTTTTTCAATACTTCTCTATTTCTATCTCTAAAGTGGACGTGCGGTGACGGAGTTTTGGATGTAGAAGCTTCTGGATTGCAGTCGCGATGCCGTACGTAGGCTTAAACTGCGATGACATGTAATCCGAGTGTTGTAAAGCACGTGATCTCTGCTAGGTCTGAATGTAGAAAGTTCAATTTTACGCTCGCCGAATTACACAGTGATAAAGTTCGCGAAATATGAAAAAATATAGATAAGTGGTAATGGTTAAATGTAAAGCAACAAATGATGGAGTACGTGAAAGAAAAAGACTATTTTGTTGCAACTTAGTGCTGGCGCCTTAGTTAGTAAAACCGCCGTCAGGGGCGCCGGCGACCGTAGTCGCTGAAAATGGCGGCGAACCTGTCCGAGATGGCATTTCGTGTGCCAGAATTTGCCTGCTGCTCATAGGCTGTGAGTCTGCAAATAGCTTTCCGCGGCAAGTATCCGAAGACACCGCCACTTTAGAACGGCGTAATGAAGCGACACAGAAAGTTCGAGGAGCACGGTTGTAAGTGCGTCGAAAATCACTCGGACCTACCGAGCGAGTCTGAACAGACATCGGATTGTGTGAGCCGTGATGGTGCCAAGGCTCATGAAGTATTCGTCTCGATCCAGGACAGATTTGAAAATCTGTTGGCTGACAGTGTGGCAAATCCTTGGAGAGCCATAAGTGTGAAGCAGTGCCAACAATACACACGCATCGACGATGAATTTTGCTGTGATATGCAGTATCGTCACGAAAATGACAACTGCGCAAGGAATTTCATCTTCCGGGAAAGGCCAAACCTTCCCAACAGTCGCGTGTGGGAGAAAAATGCGCATCACGCTCGGGTTTCTGAGGAAGTAAACTTGTCTGTGCCGTGTCTAAAAATGCAGTGTACAAAGCTTTCTTCTTCGCTGAAAAGAGCTGCCAGTGGTAAGTCTCGTCTCGTGTCACAACGTGAAGTTAGCAGAATGTATTTCACCTTTTAATAAGATGACGTCCTTCCACAACTTCACGATTATGTATGAGGTTAAATGAGTCAGACCTTGCGTTACTCGAGTATTGTTAACCGGTGGTTATGCTTGCAACTTGTGACTTTTCTCGTGCGGTTATATAGTGTGTTTCAGGAGTAATAGTAAATATTTCAGGAGGTGGTAGTAAAGAAGAATTGGAATAAAAATGCCATATATCGTGTGTCCAACTTATATTTAGTGTAGAGAGACAGCTGATAGTGTGTATCCTAAACAAACTTAAAGTAACCGCGCAATCTGAGGCGCCATCCGACGGACCTCGTTGCCCCTCCCGTCGCAGGTTCGAGTCCTCCCTCGGCCATATGTGTGTGTGTTGTTCTTACTATAAGTTAGTTAATGTTAGTTTAAATAGTACGAAAGTCTACAGACAGATGATCTGACCAGTTTGGTTCAATAGGTCTACAAACATATCATTTTTGCAAGTTAAAGTAAAGGCAAATGTCTAACATTTTCTCTGGTTCCTCAGTCGGTTCTTGGTAGAACATTATACTGTGTTAAAAACACAATTTTCTGCATGTTCTACATGTTTAGTTACAAGGCTGTCTTCAGACGTTAAGGTGTGAAAATAGCCTTGTAAGCAGAAAACCGGCTAACTAAATAAAAATAAACATGTAGAATATACAAAAAATTGTGCTTTTAATCCTTTACGTTTGTTTCGGTTACATAGCAACAGCTGTATTTCTGTAATCAATCAAAATTGGAAATACGTTATAGAGCATTTTTATCGCATACTAGTCGTGAACCTGGACTTTGTACGCTCGACGTAAGTCCATCCCTTTTTTAACAATCAAATTATTGACATACTGGAAACAAACTTTTTTTTAACAGACAATTTATTAACGAACAAAAAACCACAGACATATAACAAAACACTCTTCATCTTTGACAACTTGTGTAATAAAATCATTGATACAGCCTATATATTTGCTGAATGGGGAAATAAAAGATAAGGAGAGTTACTGAAAATAAATTGAGAAAGGATTCCGTAAGGAAACAATCTTCTTTTGACCACTTTAATCCGCCCCGTGGGAAAAATCTGATAACCTCATTTATTCAATATACGTTATAAACCAGAAAAATTATATAAATGTCTCCAATTAATAAGTATATAGACTTTAATATATACTTACGATAGGCTTTAGACCTCAATTCGGCCCTATCGCAAAATCCTTTCTTAGCTTACGCCTTCTGCCTATAGACTAGACACCTGCCAAATTTATGATTCAGAGGTGAATTAAGTATCGGAATTTCGTGTTAAGTCAGTGAGTGAATGACCTGTCGCTTTTATGTACAGGATGTCCCACTGTAATCTATTCCGGTCAATATCTCTGGAACGACAAAACTCTGCAAAAAGAAAAAATATCTTTGGTAAAAGTTATAGGTTCGAAGGGGTCATGGAATGGTTATATGGAAAATAACTTGAACCCTGTTATCAAGGTCAAACTAAAGTCAAGTTCATTTTTCCAAACACTAACCCTGTTTTTTAATTCAATATTTTTATTGTACGTGAAAAACTATTCTTCTTTTGTAGGGATTTTTTTTTCAGCAAAGTAATGGTTGTCACCAGAGAATATTTCTTTAAAGTACCCCAGGTTACTGGAATCTAGAGGATGAAGCGAGATCAAGGAAAAATTTCAAGGCCATTCCAAGTTCACAAAAATTGCGCCAGAGGATAGCATTCAGTAACCATATAACGTTTTCATCGAAAATTTTTTCCAAACTCGCTACATTATCTAGATCCTGGTAACCTGGAAATCGTACAATGAAATAGCTGCAAACTATTTGTTTTTCGAAGAAACAAAATGTTAATAACGTTCCCCTAATAAAAATGCGTATTTTTCAGGTAGAACACGAATATGGAATTAAAAAAAAAGGCGTTATCATTTGAAAATTGGAACTTGACCTTGGTTCGAGATTGACAAAAGCGTTCTAGGTCATTTAGAGGTGACCATTCGATGACCCGCTTCGAACCTTACCACTTTTACTTGAGCCATTATTAAATTTTTAATTTTTTATGGCATTATGCCGCTCCAGGGATATTGCGATATTTGACGGTATAGGTTAAAATGGGACACCCTGTATTGAGATTAGTATTTCCCCTGAAATGCCCTGTATGAAGGATAGCTTTTGTGTTCCGATCTCCACCACAGCCGTTGTTATACCCCACTTCCAATATGCTGGGTACTTATCGCCTACAGTACTAGCTTAAACACGCGGCTCCGCTTGCGTGTTGTTTGATGATAGATAGTGTGCGAAACGCCAAATCGATTTTTTAAAGAGATGTATTAAAAAAATTTCGTTTTTTCTGCTTTATTTATTTATTCGTATATTTCCTTATTCGTATGCTTATCCTTACAGAGAAAGATCTGAAGACGTAGCACGCATAGACCAAAGATTGGTCTGTGGCATCACGTTTCGCTGTATGGAACCTCCTTGCTATAGAGTCGCAAACGTCATCGCTGGCCTTCAGTCCGAATTATTTTATAATCCGACGACTTTCAACCACCATATCTTCCACCCCCTTATAGTTATCGGCATGGAACTGCTGTGGTGTACAATGGGAGACCTTGGACAACAATTATACGCAGACCATTGGTTTGCTTTCTGTAGTTTTCGCTGCAGATCGAAATATTAACGCACACACACACACACAAACACGTAGAATTTTATATACACCAATAACTTTCCATCCCAATATAGTCCACCCTTTTATCATTATCAACTCTCAAGCAAGAATGCAACTGAATAAAACCATTTTCAAAGAGTAAATATAATTTTCAAAGAGTAATTACTGTTCCGCATTTCGCGTTATATTCTTCAAATTACTAAATATCTATCAGATCGCTATAAAACCGTGCCTAAAACCTTCCTCAGGTATGAATTAGTAACTGTACAAATATTTAAGTCTCTGCATCTTATCGTTTGTACGAGATAAGCGTATACTGAACACACACACACACACACACACACACACACACACACACACACACACATATATATATATATATATATATATATATATATATATATATATATATATATATATATATATTAGCTATCCAATCGCCTAGAGCATTCCCCGGGTAGACATTAATAACTGTACAAATTTTTAGCTCTTTGTGTCTTGTGGTTCAGACGTGATAAACGTATACCGAACAGACATTCACATTTATAGATATAGATTCGTACTGTACGTGAAAAAATACGCTTCTTTTGTAGGGAATATTTTTTTTCCAGCAAAGCAATGGTTCGCACCAGGGGATACTTCATTTAAGTTCCCCAGGTTACTAGAATCTAGAGGACGAAGCGAGATCGGGGAAACATTTCAAGGCCATTCCAAGTTCACAAAAATTCCGCCAGAGGATAGCATTCAGAAACAAAATGTTTACAAATGATTGTTAAGCTTAAGGGACTTAAACTACGGGGTCATCAGTCCCTAAACTTACCAACTACTTATGAACTACCTACAACTAAGGACGGCACAAATAACCATGCCCGAGGGGGGATTCGAACCCCCGACCGTAGTGGGCGTGCAGACCGTGACTGAAGCGCCTCAGTCCCCTCGGCCACCGCGGCCGGCATTCAGAAACCATATAACGTTTTCATCTAAAATTTTTGCCAAACTCGCTTCATTCTCTAGATCCTGGTAACCTGGAATCGTAGAATGAAATGACGACAAACCATTGGTTATTCGAAGAAAAAAAAGTTAATGACGTCCCCCCAGAAAAAAGCGTATTTTTCACGTAGAACACTAATATGGAATAAAAAAATAGGAGTTATCATTTGAAAATTGGAACTTGACCTTGGTTCGACATTGACAAAAGCGTTCAAGGTGATTTAGATGACCCGCTTCGAACCTTACAACTTTTAATTTTTCATGTCATTATGCCGCTTCAGGGATATTGCGATATTGGACGGTATAGGTTAAATGGGACACCCTGTATTGAGATTAGTATTCCCCCCTGAAATGCCCTGTATGAAGGATAGCTTTTGTGTTCCGACCTCCACCACAGCCGTTGTTATACCCCACTTCTGATACGCTGGGCACTTATCGCCTATTAGAAGTGTGCTGTGTGGCACGTAGAATAAAAAAAATCAAATGTTTGTATAACTTATGGGACTTTACTACGGGGTCATCAGTCCCTACAGTTACAAACTACTTATGAACTAGCTAATCCTAAGGACGGCACAAATATCCATGCCCGAGGGGGGATTCGAACCCCCGACCGTAGTGGCCATACAGAACGTGACTGGAGCGCCTCAGTCTTTTTTTTTCTTCAAATGCCATAAAACAAAACATTCCTCTGCTGTAGGTACCAGTGTTATATTGCAAAACAGATCAAATGCGTCTTCCCTTCAAATCATAATACGAAACTAAAATGATGTTCTATGGAATGAGTAAGAACTGCCCACTCTTCGTGTAGCAAGGAAAAAAAAAAAAAAAAAAAAAAAAAAAAAAAAAAGCTTGTAATTCAAACAAATGAAATGATATTCAATACTTAAGTGAAACCTTTTTTAAAAGTTTTGGAACAAAGTCCTGTATTTGGAACGCTTTTGTAGAACGTAATGCTGGTCGTGAATATAGAGTATGAAATCTTGTAAGGTAGGAGCTTTCCGATTAATCGCATAATAAATAAACTGTCCAAAAAGCCATGTGTAACTATTATGCTTGGCGTCAGGGTAATATTTCCAGTAAGGGCGCAGTATGTCATGTACAGTAATGTTCAGTGCGGTGGTGCGAGTCATAAGAGCTAGTCTTCTTCTAGTCCACGTCCAGATTTCAGTCTGATCTCCACAGACAAATGCGTGCGCTAACGTGTCCAGCAGCTGGCACCGAGTGCAGTACGGCGTGGCTTATAATTTGATATTGTACATCTTTTCGCCAGTAGGGATGACATCATTTACAACGTCATACCAGGTGGATCTAACTTTCGTACTAAGTACTGCATTATGGATGTTTTTCCATATAGCAGTCCAGTTATAAAGCGGATATTTCAGCTCGATTTTATTCTGTGGCACTATGTCAGTGAATGTGCGATAGAGTGATGCAGTATCGTAAGTCCGTTGATGTGCTCGTATATAGCCTACTTCTAGGTAAAATTTTCTGACGTGTTCCAGTTCCGGGTTGATACTGGCGAGGTTTACTGACACAGCATTGTCCGCAGGTTCTAAGCGGACAAACAAATTTTTGGTGATCGTATTGTAATCGGCCTGCAAAATTTTGATGGTTCTGCTAACAAATAGTGCCGTACACTGCGCTTCCAAATTTTTGAGCCCGAGGCATCCCCTCGGCCACCGCGGCCGGCACGTAGAATAAACACTGTTACATAAGACGCTCATTCGCTTCTCGCTTCTTTGTTTACGTCCGTCTCGGGCGTTTATCTGTAAGGAGTGTTTTAGAAAAGCCAGCACTACGTTGAACGCAGAAGTGGCTTCTGTCGTGTGTTCTGCGTGTCGTGTATGATGGCGCGTCTGCCTACGCCGCGACTGGTGGACAGTAGGAGGGGGGAGAGGGGGTTGGCCGGGCCTGGAAGCACCGCAGAGGCCGAGGAGGGGCGTTCTCCAGGCGCTCCAGTCTGCAGTCGGCAGCGGCCACGAGACATGCATCGCAGCGAGCGGCAGCCGCTTCTGCGCGCGCGGCCCCACGAGGGCTACAACTCCACCGACGTAAGTACCCGCAGCCACACTCCGGAGGCAGCGACTAGCACCGGGAAGGCAACCCTGTGCCACCCAAAACCCGGTGGTCCACCCCCGCACATTGCGACGATTCTACCTGTTGCGCTAAATAGCGCGTCCCTTCAATAGTGTGCTTAAACTACGTCCGTCGGTAGAGGAAAGATATTAACCGTGTTCCAGGATCGCTAACAGATTTTCATTCCGACGATCGCTTTCAGTACACTCATTTATTACAATCCTGGTGTGTGTAGTGAACGAAGTACAATCTCTATACAGTGTTACATAAAGCCGCGGTGGAGTAGCCGAGCGATCTAAAGCACCTCGCTTCGGAGCGCGCGGTTGCTCGCCGTGGAGGTTCGAGTCCTCCCTAGGGCATGGGTGTGTCTGTTTGTCCGTAGGTTAGTTTTACCTAGGTTTAAGTAGTTTGTAAGCTACGGGCCGGCCGCTGTAGCCGAGGTGACTGAGGCGCTCCAGTCCGGTCGGGGGTTCGAATCCCCCCTCGGGCATGGATATTTGTGCCGTCCTAGTTCATAAGTAGTTTGTAAGTTTAGGGACTGATGACCCCGTAGTTAAGTCCCATAAGCTTTACAAACATTTGAACATTTTGTAAGGTACGGACTGATGACGACGCAGTTTGGTCCGATAGATTTACAGACATTTTTGTTACATAAAGACGAACGTTCTTTGGCTGGAGTGCAGTTTATAGAGTCCGCGAGTGGCGTTTCATGTTTGGAGGTTGGCAACGGCGCCGGAGCCAATCAGCAGTCGCGTTCGCGCCGCCAATAACAAATAGCTTTCTCTTTATGGTTTGTAAACAAATCGGCGTAGTGGATGTAAAGATCCTTAGATCAACGTATTGCATTGCAATAAATGTGGGATTTATATTTATGTTCTACATCAACATAGATACTCTGCGCCGCGGTGGAGTAACCGACCGGTCTAAAGCGTCTCGCTGCGGAGCTCGCGGTTGCTCGCCGTGGAGGTTCGAGTCCTCCCTGGGGCATGTGTGTGTGTCTTGTCCGTAGGTTAGTTTATCTAGGTTTAGGTAGTTTGTAAGCTACGGACTGATAACCACGCAGTTTGGTTCGAAAGATTTACAAACATTTGAACATTTTTAGATACTCTGCAAATCACATTTAAGTGCCTGGCAGAGGGTTCATTAACCACTTTCATAACTTTTCTCTACCGTTCCATTCTCTAATAGCGCGCGGGAAAAAATAACACCTAAATCGTTCCGTTTTCGATCTGATTTCTATTTCATTGGGATGGTCATGTCTCCCTAAGTAGGTGGGTGCTAACAAAATATTTTCACATTCAGAACTAAAAGTCGGTGATTGAAACTTCGCAAACAGATCACGCCGCAATGAATAACGTCTTTCGTTTAATGATTTCCACCCCAATTCGTGCAACATTTCCGTAACGCTTCCCCCCCCCCTCCCCGTAACGTGATAGAACAAACCGAGCTGCCCTTCTCTGAACCTTCTCAATGTCCTCTGTCAGTGCCACCTGGTGAGGGTCCCATAAGGGGCAACAGTACTCCAGGAGAGGACGCACAAGTGTCATGTAGCCAGTCTCTTTGGTGGAGCTGGTGCATCTTCGAAGCGTTCTGCCGATGAAACGTAACCTTTGGTTCGCCTTCCCCACAATATTTTCTATGTGTTCTCTCCAGTCAAAGTTGTTCGTAATTGTAACTCCTAGGTATTTGGTGGAATCTACGACCTTAAGGTTTGACTGATTTATCGTGTAATTGAAGTTCATCGGATTTCTTTTAGTGGTCATGTGTATTACTTCACACTTTTCTTTATTTAGTGTCAATTGCCAATTTTCGCACCATGCAGAAATTTTGTCTAAATCGCTTTGCAGTTGCTTTTGATCCTCTGTTGACTTCACTAACCGAGAAACGACAGCATCATCCGCGAACAATCTAAGGGAGCTATTCATATTGTATCCTAAATCGTTTATAAACACGAGGAAGAGTAGGGGGCCTGTTTTTGAAGTTATCAATAGCGTGTTAAAGAGTAGTATGAAAGTGTATTGAAAACATCCTTTCATTTAAAAAAGTGATTTGTACCGTAGCCTTCAGATGGTTAGGTATAGGTTAAACAAGAATTTCTTTTTTAGTACGTGTAGCGCCCGAATCTCCGGTTCAGAACCTGAACTTCGAGATACACGGATTCTTCCAAATTAACCAACACCTGGTTTTTTTCTTAGGGAAGTTAACACTAACTTTAATAACGTTCATTATTAACGTACTGCAATTCACTGGAAAAAATATCAGTCGTAATACTTGCGAGAGAAACACTTAATTGAATTTACACTGCAAGAAATTATTAAATCCGAACGAAAAAGCATGTGAAGAAAGGCCAAATTCACAACACACGAAACGCGGAATCTGATTGGCCGCCTTCACCTGCGTCATTCATCGCGCCGTTACCAACGTCTACGCATGAACCACAACTCGCCACTCATAAACTGCACTTTTACCAGTTCTTTACATTTGCTGTTAACATACATGATAAGGTTAACAAATTTGCTCTTCCGTAGATGTGCGCCACATCTCATATCTAGACTCTTACCTTAGAAGCAGAATGGTACGTCCCATTTAAAGCAATTTAACGTATTAAAATTTTAAACGTGGCTGCCTTACAGCAACGATGCTACATTCCAAATTGTAGATAAAGGGACAGCCAACCAATTGGAAATAATTAGATTAATTAACTCATTCCATATATTGGGACAAAAGTAATTTTGTCTTCTTCGGAAGCACTCGTCACAATTGTAAAATTATGTGATAGTTATTCTAAAGACATAATTTTACGAATTCAATTGTTTGTTAAGCTTATTGGACTTAAATGCGGGGTCATCAGTCCCTAAACTTATAAAGTACTTATACTAAAGACAGCAAAAACCTCCATGCCCGAGGAAGGAATCGAATCCCCGACGGGGAACGCCCTCGCGCATCGGAGCATAGCGCCTCACTTTACTCGGCCACTCCAATTTTATGAGTCCGAGAAGTCCTCAAGAAGGCAAAATTATTGTCTAAACCTAAGTAATGGTTTAATAAGCCGCGGTGGTGTAGCCGAGCGGTCTAAGGCGCCTCGCTGCGGAGCGCGCGGTTGCTCGCCGTCGAGGTTCGAGTCCTCCCTAGGGCATGTGTGTGTTTGTGTGTGTGTGTGTGTGTGTGTGTGTGTGTGTGTGTGTGTGTGATCCTTAGGTTAGTTTACCTTAGTTTAAGTAGTTTGTAAGCTACGGACTGATGACCACGCAGTTTGGTCCGATAGATTTACCAACATTTGAACATTTGGTTTAATAAGCCTAATTATTTGCAGCTGGTTGGCTGTTTTTCACCTACAATCTGCAAATGTAAAATATCAACGCCTCATAACAGTGGGAGCCGTTGCATATTTACGTAAGAGCCAAAAAACTTGAATTTCATAGTGGCGAGAAGTCCGCCATTTTATTTGTGGTAGCGACAGGCAGGTGGTATGCCCCACCCAATAGATAATTTTTCCTATTTACCCAGTTTCACGTTTTAAATAAATATTGACTTTATAATACGGATGTGCATGAAGTTCCGCCTGTCGTAACCAGAGTGAAAAATCACTGAACGTGCTGCTAGAATGTGCTGGTTTGAGTCCGTTTGGCTCTCAATTTTATTAAAATTAATAAACTTGTACTCTTATGGCAGAAAATATGTGTTAGCCTCGTCACATATGTTAATAGTGAATGTGAACCGCATGTTTACGTAACATTGTTTAGATGCTGTACAGCCATCCCCACAGACCTGTTAACAGAGAACAGAAACTGGTCAGCTGGTCTGACAAACAATCCATTAATATTTTATTTTCCAAGTGCATTGTGACCTCCCCCGAGAAAACTAAATTTGTTGGTGTGATCATTATCCGCACCAAGTTGGCAAATACTTGTACCGAGCCAGGTGGCACAGTTCGGGAGAATGTTGGTTCAAATCCACCTCCGGCCATCCAGATTTATGTTTTTTATGATTTATAAAAATTAGCCCAAGCGAATGCCGGGATGGTTCCTTTCAAATGGCACGTCCAATTTCCTCCACACCATCCTTACCCAAAACTCCGAGTGTGAACTCCGTTTCTAATGATCACGCTGTCGACGGAACGTTAAAGCGTAATATTGCTTGTTTCCACATTTCCGTGTCTCAATCGCTAGAAACGGAATTTTCGTTTCGTCCATTTTCCGTCTGTCTGTTTCCGTTCGACTGTTGACACACCTTTTGCTCTAGAGCAGATAGAGGTACGATGTTGAAATTTAGGTCACATACCTACGTCTACGCTTCCTTTTCGGTAACAAAACTTTCAACAAGTAAGAAAACGCAATGGAAATATGGCCACATATTTCACATGTTTTTATCCTCGCAAACAGACGCCACGTAACCAGTAGCCTGAAATACGCACGTTAAGTGTTGAATGTGGTGGGTTCAGGAATTGAGTCTCGTTCGCAGAGCTGATTTTTCAGTGTTTGTTTTAACCTAACTTTCACCTCTGAAAGATGTGAGTATTCATTACAAACAGCACGTGGTCAGGGTCCACTTGTAGGATTCAGTTGTAGGTTCCATTCCTCCAACTGGATAACTGCGCTGGTTTATAGTAACGCAATCCAATAAAAAACCTGCCATACGAAATAACTATTATCACTTATAAAAATCGTTAAGTCTGAACGAAACCCGCAGAGCGCGAATCTACTGGCATTTATTCGTTTTTCCATGAACACCGAAAACTGCTTTTACTTTCACAGACGGTTTGCCTTTTATATTAAGGTGGATCGCATTTTTTCTGGTTGTTTACTCTCATATAGTTATAATTTAGAGGTGGCACTGACGCTACAATTAAAAAACCTCAACAAATTTATCAGGTCATGCTATTTTCGTTTTATGGCTGAATCATTTCAACTAACTTGTTATGCAACACTAATCGAGAACTTTCTTGTTCGGAATGTGTGTGAGTGATTCTAGTCGTAACGGTGCTTTCAAGCAGTTTACGAAATGAAGAGACAGTTAAGCAGTTAACTTACGAAATGTAACTACAAAACAAGAAGAAGGCGACGTGACAATGTACCGATGTTTTATAAGTGAAGTGGCTGTTGAGAAGAAACGCAGATTTCGATCGGAAAGGAAGTAGTACCAATTAAAGTGAATCCAAGACACCTGAATGTAAAAGCGAAAAGCGAAACTTGTCTGGAACTCCGATAAATATTGATTGCAGCAAGTAAAAGGCGTTTCAGTTCATATAACGATTATTATAAAATTTGATGTATTGTTCTTTGCCACAATATTTTCATTGGATCAAGTTGATCAATCTCTTTTTGCATCAGTTCCCACATAAAAAAATCTAGTTTAATATTCTGAAGTATTTTATCCCCATTAATATTTGAAGCTATAGGCACAATGACACTATGTTTATACTGACAGTTGCCCTGATAGCGGCCTTCTAAGCATCCTACTACTGTGTCAGCTGCTAGTTCCGAAATATTCCGCTTATGGCGCCACTTATGATTATACTGTAATTCATATACTACTGAATATTAATCTGTTATGCGACTAATTTATCAGTCAACTGCTCCTCTTTTTACGCTTTTATTGTCAACTACATCGATTATTACTGTTTTATCCCACGTTTTTTTCCTTATTTATTTTTACCCTTTCACTATGAGGTCCATCCATAGATACTTTTTTAGGAGCTGATTGTTATTCCTTGCATAATCTCTGTACTTAGCATTCAGTCTCCTGCTAGCATGTACATATATTAAGAGCATTCAGTCTCCTGCTAGCATGTACATATATTAAGGGACAATACTAAAATGTAAGTGTAAATTTTATCACTTTATAGGAACATATCTTTTATTACAGTCTACTTGTTTCAAAACTGCATCACTCATTGTATTAGCTTTATAAACTTTCACACTCATGTCGAATACTTTTATACTCACAATTTCAAATTTCTATAACCGACTTTTGTATGTTTTATATGCTTTACTGTAATACCAATGCACTTGTTTCACTGTATAGAGACCAGAAGAAGGGCACTCAAGCGAATGTAAAAGGCAAAAACCGTCTGCGAAAGTTTTTTGTGTACATGGAAAAACGGATAAGTGCCAGTAGATTCGCGCTCTGCGGGTTTCGTTCAAACTTAACGATTTATGTAAATGGTAATAGTGATTTCTTATGGCAGGTTTTTTTTAATTTTTTTTATTGGATTGTGTTACTATAAACCAGCGCAGTTATCCAGTTGGAGGAATGGAACCTACAACTGAATCCTGCAACTGGATCCTGACCACGTGCTGTTTGTAATGAATACTCACATCTTTCAGAGGTGAAAGTTAGGTTAAAACAAACACTGAAAAATCAGCTCTGCGAACGAGACTCGATTCCTGAACCCACCACATTCAACACTTAACGTGCGTATTTCAGGCTACTGGTTATGTGGCGTCTGTTTGCGAGGATAAAAACATGTGATATATGTGGTCATATTTACATTGCGTTTTCTTACTTGTTGAAAGTTTTGTCACCGAAAAGGAAGCGTAGACTTTAGTATGTGACCTAAATTTCAAAATAAAATTATCACAAGCAACTGGTTGATGCAATTTATATATTAATTTAATATATCTGTTACGGCTGAAGCAATGGATGAGTTACATCACATTATATTAAAGGTAAAAATACACACACTTACACATCGTCATTTTTGAAACTAAATTTGAGTCCTTCGGGTGTTGAACATCGATGGAAAGGTGTCGTATAGCCGATGGTGGCATTAAATCCCGCAGTGCTTCACTAAGCACAGTCATATTGGATGTGACACGCTGTTTCCTGCCTTATACGTTTCATCTGGCTTATACGCCGGCGAGAAAGTGAAAACTTATAGAAATCATGGGACACACCGGGGCTTAGAACCCTAGACTCTTAGATACATAGTATAGGACTTTGACGTAGTAAGGTCTCCATTATTCGCACACAACAGTTTCTGTTGGCCAGTTCTGTCATCAGTATGAGTACTGTACATTCTAAACAATAGAATTAGTATTGTTTGTACATTACACTCGCTTCGCCGCGGCAAAGTAGCCGTGCTCACTAAGGCGCCCAGCTGCGGTGCGCGCTGCCGTTTGCCGTCGGTGTTTCGAGTCCTCCCTCGGGTACGGATGTTTGTGTTGTCCTTAGCATAAGTCAGTGTAAGTTAGTGTAAGCAGTTTGTAATCTTAGGTACTAATGACCACCGTAGTTAAGTCTCTTAGATTTACAAACATTTGAACAATTTTGAACACTCGCTTTCTGGTGTTTCTGAAGTCTTTAAACTCGTCTCCGCCTCCGTTATAATTTGTACCGGCGCGGTGGAGTGGCCCAATCGTTCTAAGGCCGCCTGTGTATTCAACCATGTTGTAACATGTTCTCTCAGCTCGTCATCATCGTTGAAGTGTTGACCACCATGTCACGCTACGACAAGTGCCTACAAAATTTCGGAAGTTATGTAGAAAAGTAGTTGAGCCGTTGCAGATTTTTATACAAAAAATATTTTTTCTGTATCTGTTCACGTTCGGCTTATGTAACCAAATGGAACTTACTTTGTGGACATATCTCGTATTTACAAACATTTGAACGAGATAGTCTGCACGTCTCTGCTTCTAATCTTCTCCACGTGTCAGAAAATTAATAAAAAAATTTGAGATCTAGTCAAATACACAGGGTCCTTCAGAATTACTGGGGATTGTGGAGAGGAAAAATAAAAATGTTCAGATGTTTGTAGAACCTAAGGAAGAAAATACTGAAGTAATCGGTCCCTAGACCTACAAATTACTGAAGTGGCCAAAACTAACTTATGCTAAGAACAACATACACAAACACGCCCGAAGGAGGACTCGAACCTCCGACGAGAAACGAGGCCGTGCAATCCGTGGCAAGGCGCTTTAGACTGAGTGGCCATTCCCACGCGAAGACTGTTGAGAGTTCTCAACAGATAAAACGTTTACAAGAAACCAGTGTCCGGAAACGTACCGCGTTGATGTTTTGAGATCGGATTAACTCATATTTCTCGCTTCTCGATACTCGCAGAACGGAGACAATGATCCGTGGCCTGTATGCTCTCCAGCTGGCCGTGTCATGGGTAATGTTTCCAGTAGCCACCTACTTCGTTACGCAATATGTCTTCTTCGAATTCGATAATGGTGCGCGAAGTTTTTGTTGCAGACGGACGAAAATGGAATGTGACGTCATAATTAAACAGTGACTGACGAGTGACGACGGCACGATATTGTCAGCTTGAGTGCGTAACATGGAGCGCTAGATCGAAAGTGATCCGATCTTCAAAACTAGTTTACTTCCAAATGGTACGTTTCCGGTCATGGGTTACTTACAGAAAAGCATCTACTAATTACCTCCTACACTGTCTAAGAGCCTGTAACACGACTTCTGACTTACCTTGTCTAGCTAGTTTACGTAAGTGACTTACGACAGCTGCCTCTCGTTTCGCCGTTCAGGCTTAGGCTACACAGAAATACCCATCCAAAAAATTCTAAAAGACGCATGTTTGTCCTTAAACTTCTGGTTTTGTGATCCAACTTCACATATTATCGGCATCGAAATCTGCCGTTGCCTCTATGTCTATGTTACATATAAAAATCAACTGTTGTGCGTTATTCTCGCTATAACTCAGAAATAGAGGGACCGATTTAAGTAGTTTTTGTTTTTTCTTTTATTCTTTTTTTTATCTTTTAATACATGCGTGGTTTAGAAAAAAGACCAAAGGAATAGCTGAAAACTCAAGGGGAAAAAACGAAATTGCTGCTTTCGTATGGGAGTCTCCACTTCGGATTACATTCGTATTTTCTGCGCTGCCACGCCGTTCAGTCAGTTGCTTTAAGATTTTGCGCCTTTGACCTTCAAAGCAGGAGGAAGGCCATTGTTTACATAAGACTTCGTACGGTGCCTGGCGGAGGATCCTCTCCGACTGTATTCAACAGTTGCATTCCGATTTTGATAATATTTTGCACACTTGACCTTCGAATCAGTTACATCATCGCCGCCGCGGTGGCCGAGGGGACTGAGGCGCTCCAGTCCCGGCCACTACGGTCGGAGGTTCGAATCCCCCCTCGGGCATGGATATTTGTGGCGTCCTTAGTCTTAGCTAGTTCATAAGTAGTTTGTAAGCTTAGGGACTGATGACCCCGTAGTTAAGTCCCATAAGTTCTACAAACATTTGAATTTAGTTATATCATCATCTACATAGATACTCTGCAAGTCACACTGAAGCGGATACATCGCACCGCTTTTATGATATTTCTGTGCAGTTCCAATGTCTAACAGCTCGCAGGAAAAAGGAGCACCTAATTTTTTCTGTTATGGATCTGTTTTCTCTTATTTTATTACAATGATCATGTAGGTGGGTGATAAAAAATTTGTTCGCATTCGGAAGAGAAAGTTGGTAATAGAAATTTCGCAAATGGATCTTGCCGCAAGGAATAACGCCTTTCTTTTGATTTGTTTCCACGCGAACTCGTGCATCAGTTCCGTGATTCTCTCCTGTATCGTGATAATACAAATCGAGCTGCCCTTGTCTGAACTTCCTCTACATCGTCCGTCAGTCGCACCTGGTGTGGTGGATGCGCAGCAATACTCTAAAATAGGACGCACAAGTGTAGTGTAGGCAGTTTCTTTAGTAAAATTGTTGCATCTTCTGTCCTGCTACTGAAACGAAGACTCTGGTTCGCCTTCCCTACAATATTTTCTGTGTGTTCTTTCCAATTTAAGTTGTTCGCAATTGTTACTCCTAGGAATTCAGTTGAATTTACGGCCTATAGTTTTGCCGCGTTCCCCGTGTATGTAATAACGTGTAATTTGAGTAGGTTATGAGTAGTAAAATGAACAATAGGTGTTGAATGGAATAAAACAAAAGAAATCGCTAAGTTGCATTTGATCACAACTGTTCACATAAAATTATCATTGAGAGCCCATCCTCTTGTTTCGAATGCGTTTAACAAATTACAGTGGTAGACAGGCTTAAGTTAATGTAAACTGCGTGACCTTGACTTACTGAAGCAGTAAGTATTTTGGAATTACTTATTGAAATTTAGTACATAGTGAGGTGTCTGTAACAAACGTCCGCAATACTTCGCTACGGTGCTGGCACGTTACGTAACGCCGCGTCGTGGGTTCTATTTATAGTCCTAGACACGTGCGTGTCTCTACAGTTGTGGCGGTAACCGGACCGCCGCGGTGGAGTGGCCGAGCGTTCTAAGGCGTCATGCTACAGAGCGCACGTTTGCTCGCCGTCGGAGGTTCGTGTCCGCCTTCGGGCATGGGTGTGTTGTTTTCCTTAGCGTAAGTTACTTTAAGTAGTTTGTAACCGTAGTAAGTGATGAGCGACGTAGTTAAGTGCCTTACACTTGCAAACATGTTATCCTTTTTGGTAACCGGAGTAGCTGGAACAGGTTGCCGTCTGATATGACGTATATATATTGGCGGCAAAGACGCAAGGCTACAGGTTAATCTACATACACACTCCGCAGTCCGCCCAGAGTTGCCTGGTGGTGGGTACAAAAATTTTAAAATGTTTGTACAACTTATAGGCCTTAACTGCGGGTTCAACAGTCCCTAAGCTTACAAACTACTTATGAACTAGCTAAGACTAAAGACGGCACAAATATCCATGCCCGAGGGGGGATTCGAACCCCCGACCGCAGTGGCCGTGCTGACTGTGACTGGAGCGCCTCAGTCACCTCGGCCACCGCGACCGGCTGTTGGGTACACAGTACCACTACTCGTTTCTTGCTTTCCTATTCCACTCCAATATAGAACGAGGGAAAATCGAATACTTGTATGAATCAGTACGAACCCTAATCTCGCTAATCTTAGCTATGTGGTCTTTACGCGAAATGTTGGTTGGCGGCAGTATAATCGTTCTTCAGACCGCCTTAAATTCCGACCCTCTAAATTTCTTCAACAGTGTTTCTCGGAACGAACGTCGCCTTCCCTCCGGCGACTCCATTTGAGTTCCCGAACCATCACAGGAACACTCGCGCATTTATCGAACTTGCCAGTAACAAATCCTAGCCGCCCGCTACTAAACTGCTTCTATCGCTTCCTTTAAACCAGTGATTCCTAAAGTGGTCTATATAGACAAAAAATGTTCAAATGTGCCGGTCGCGGTGGCCGAGGAGACTGAGGCGTTCCAGTCACGGTCTGCACGGCCACTACGGTCGGGGGTTCGAATCCCCCCTCGGGCATAGATATTTGTGCCGTCCTTAGTTGTAAGTAGTTCATAAGTAGTTTGTAAGTTTAGGGACTGATGACCCCGTAGTTAAGTCCCATAGACTCCACAAACATTTGAACATTTTTTGTTCAAATGTCTGTAAATCTATCGGACCAAACTGCGTGGTCATCAGTCCGTAGCTTACAAACTACTTAAACCTAGGTAAACTAACCTACGGACAAGCACACACACCCATGCCCTAGGGAAGACTCGAACCTCCACGGCGAGCAACCGCGCGCTCCGCAGCGAGGTGCTTTAGACCGCTCGGCTACTCCACCGCAGCCTATGTAGACACCCCGGGGGTTTATTCCAACCTGCAAGGGGTCCACGTCAGCGGAAAAATAATCTGACGGTCATTTGTTGTAACCAAAATTCAGAATTATTAAAAAATCAAATGTTTAAATGTTTGTATAGCTTATGGGACTTAACTACGGGGCCATCAGTCCCTAAACATACAAACTACTTATGAACTAGCTAAGACTAAGGACGGCACAAATATCCATGCCCGAGGGGCGATTCGAACCCCAGACCGTAGTGGCCGTGCAGACCGTGACTGGAGCGCCTCAGTCCCTCGGCCACCGCGGCCGGCCAGAATTATTCTCACAATGCTGAAGCTTGCTCCTGTTCACTTCACTGACTAAGGGAGAGATTGGAGGAAATCTGTATTCTCGGTCTCCTGCTGCAGCCCCTTAGTGAGAGGGATTTTTTTTGAGGTTTGGTGAATCATATGATTATGATGTATATATTCTAACTTTTAAATCATTTTTTTTCGCTCCACCTTTTTACAGTTAAAGTTATCGAACTTAGGAGCACCATATGGCGAGAAAACACATTTTACGTTAGGAATTCGTAAAATAATTACTTACACAAAAGAAAGGGGGTCTACACAGGACAGAAAAATTTGGCAAGGGGTCTACGAGACAAAAGGTTTGGGAACCCCTGCTTTAAACCAATGTGTTGGGGAACCCAATCACTTTTGAAATACTCAAGTCGGAGTCGCACAAGCATTCTATATGCGCTCTCCTTTCCAGACGAATCACTTCTTCCCCAAATTCTCCTAATCAACCGAAGTCGACCATCCGCCTGCCCACGGTTATCTTTACATACTCGTTACATGTTTTCACCGAGAGAGGTGGCGGAGTGGTAACGCACTGGACTCGCATTCGGGAGGACGGTGGTTCAAATCCACCTCCGATTTACGGATCCACCATCCAGATTTACGTTTTCCGTAATTTTCCTAAATCAGGCAAATCCCGGGATGGTTCCTTTCAAAGAGCACGAACGATTTCCTTTCCCATTCTCTCCCAAAACCTCCGAACGTTAGCTCCGTTTCTAAGCTGTCGACGGGACGTTAAACCCTACGCTTCCTTCCTCTCTTTCGTTCCATTTCATATCGCTCTGCAGCGCTACGCCTAGATATTTAATTGGCGCGACTCTGTCAAGAAGCATGCTACTAATGCTGTATTCGAGCTTTACGCTTCAACGTCCGTCAACGATGAAGTCATCAAAGGTCGAGTATTAGCTCGAAAGTGGTTGAAATTAGAAAGGAAACAGCAAGCTGACTGCTCCAAAGAGCCACGCCTGTGAACGTCTGAAGTTGATCGGGTAATCACAATGTGTCAGAATTAAGGAGGCTCAATTACATCTTCTCCATTCAGAACCTGGTATATTCGCCGCTGGCATCGCTCGGTAATTATAATGATGTGGGATCCAAAAACCGGTCCTCTCCTCCTTAAATATACATATATATTCACATCGGCACACGTCCATCACCGGAATGTGCAAATAGTTACGTCCATCTGAAAACGTAAAATCACCCACTTCACTCAGTACAATTTCCCCTACACGATTAAAAAACTGATTGAATATTTACAACAAATATTAAAAGTAATGTAAAACTTGCGTCGGTTCTGTATCGTTTACCACAAGATGGGCTGTAACTATGTACAACGCCGTGAAGCAGCGTGGTGATAAAGAACACTGCACTCTCATTCGAGAGGACGGCGCTGCGCTTCAAACCAGCCTTTGGCCAAAATGTTTAGGTTTTCCGTTATTTCCCGCCGAGATGCTTCGGTTGTACGGTCACGACTGATTTCGTTTCCCACCCCTGATATAAATTATTCGAACTAGAGCCCCGTCCCCAATGACCATGATTAAACCAAAATTTTCCTGAAACTTCCTGGCAGATTAAACTTGTGTACCGGAACCGGGATTCGAACCGGGGCGTTTGCCTTTCGCGGGTAAGCGCTCTACCGTCTGAGCTACCCTGGGTTCGAATCTAGGATATAGAACACAATTTTGACCTGCCAGGAGGAAGTTTGATACCAGCGCACACTCCGCTGCGGAATGAAAATACTTCATTCTGGAAACATCCCTTAGGCTGTGGCTAAGCCATGTCCCCGCTATATCCTCTCTTCCAGAAATGCTGGTTCTCCAATGTTCGCAGGAGAACTTCTGTGAAGTTAGGAAAGTAGGTGGAGAGGTACTGGCAGAAGTAAAGTTGTGAGGACGGACCGTGAAGCGTGCCGGGATAGCTCAGACGGTAGAGAGCTTCCCTGCTACAGGATAAGGTCCCACGATCGAATCCCGGTTCAAGCACACAAGAACTTTCATAGCGCACACTCCGGTGCATAGTGAAAGTTTCATTCTGGCTTAATTTTCCTTCCTTAACTAGAGAACCGTTCCTGAAAATCAGTAGTATATCACTTTGCACACTATATTAGTTTCTAAACAATTATATATTTTTGACGACGTTACAGCATTCAATGAATGAAATAAATCGCAATTTGCGATCACTTATGGCTTCACTGTATTAGGTTTAGATGGAGTACCAAAATTGCAGCGAAGAAAATTTGTGCCCGGCCGGGATTCGAACCTGGGATCTTCTTCTTACTAGGCAGACACGCTGACCACTCCGCCACCGAGAACACAGTGACCAGCCTGACTGCAGAAGACTCTTCCCTGCACGTCTTCCGCCAAATCAAAATCTCCATTCGCCACGCTGTCTCTTTCCTATTACCACAGCCTATTTGTTCTGTAATGCTCGCAGCGTGAATACTGTATTCCTGCATCAGGTAGAACAGACCATGAGGTATCGAGACACAATTGTCGCCAGGAGCCCAGCCTCGGCTTGTATACAATTATATATTTTTGACGGCGTTACAGCATTCAGTGAATGAAATAAATCACAATTTGAGATCAGTTATGGCTTCATTGTACTAGGATTAGGTAGAGTACCAAAGTGCAGCTAATACAGTATTCAGACTGCTGGCGTTACAGAACAAATAAGCTGTGGTAATAGACCCATTTACGCATGTGTTTGTTTAGGTGTATGCCAGGCTTGAAACAAAACCCCAAATGCATCCTTTGCTCGTTCGTTGTCCTGTCCTCGGTTCAGAAATAACGCACTAAACAAGCACTTCGCCCAACAAGTCCAACACGGAACGCACTCGATGCTCAACTGTCCTAGCGTGGGGGCAGGTTGTCGACACCGGCCGCTTCGCAGGTGTAGCGTAGTGGCTCGCGTATGTTGCGCGTTCGACCGTTCTGACTTCTTTCACTGAGCTTTATTATCGAAGGTTGTATTTTCCTCTCACCTGGTTGATACACGGTCTACTACAAATTCCAAGATTTTGGGAACTTTATATTATTTGATTTTTTGCGGCTCGGTGATTTCCTGAAGCAATGAGCGGTACCTCTCTGTAACTGGTGCAAACTTTGACTTCGCTTTCTCTAATGCAAAAATTGGCAAGTAGCCGACGATTCGCGTAAATGATCGTGGAGAACTTTCGAATTGCCATACTCGTGTCAGGTGGCGTACAAGTGACCGGAGGTGTTTAATCCTGATTTATCTCCTCCCGTGGCGGCCGCGGTTGTTGAGGTGACTGAGGCGCTCCAGTCACGGTCAGCACGGCCACTACGGTCGGGGGTTCGAATCCCCCCTCGGGCATGGATATTTGTGCCGTCCTTAGTCTAAGGTAGTTGATAAGTAGTTTGTAAGTTTAGGGACTGATGACCCCGTAGTTAAGTCCCATAAGCTATACAAACATTTGAACATTTTTTATCTCCTCCCGTCTCCAAAATTAGTGCGCTGCTTGTTACGATAAACAAACAAATCAGTTTTTATTCATATATAACAACGTAACATACAAAGTTTCAAGTATGCTCTGTCTTTTGCCACAGTTAATGCAAGTCAAAGTTAGGGTTCTCAAATATTAAAAGCCTTGGCGTTTGCCTTTTAGCACCACGATCTGTGGGAAGCCGGGTTCTTGCTACCATCTGGTGTCTACCGCCGCCTTTTATACTTCCTGAAAATTAATGTGCAGCCAAAAAGCAATGGAAAATGTTCAAATGTGTGTAAATCTATGGGACTTAACTACTGTGGTTATCAGTCCCTACAGTTAAAAACTACGTAAACTTAAACCAACCTAAGATCGAAACACACACACACACACACACACACACACACACACACACACATGCCCGACGGAGTATTCGAATCTCAGACAGCGAGCAACTGCGCGCTTCGCAGCAAGGCGCTTTGACCGCTCGGCCAAGTGTAGCGCTCATCATAGTCGCCGCAAAAAATAGCCGCGTGGTGTAAGGCGTCATGTTACGGTGGCCGTCCCTGGCGGAGTTTAGAGTCCTCCCTCGGGCATGGGTGTGTGTGTTGCCCTTAGTGTGAATTAGGTTAAGTAATTTCCAAGCCTAGAAACTGATGACCGTAGCAGTTTGGTCCAATAGGTTTACAAACAATTCAACATAGGCAACAGGGCTGTTGTGGTCCTATAAACACCTTGACGCAAGTATACAAACACACACAAACAGCGAACAGATGAGACTGAATTCCATTAGAACTGTTTAGCTCTCAATTGTGAAGAATACAAAACAGCAGGAAAACTAACAGTCACCGCAATTGGATCTGTACTTCGTTGCAGATCTAGATGTCAGCTACAGAATAACTATCAGCAGTACGTTTCCAGTGAATCATGTAGACTGAACAGACGAACAAATGGGTACGTGTTGTTAGATGACCTTCAGTCTAAAAACAAGTGCGGTTTTGGGCCCGGTGAATCCGCATGGCTAACTTGAAATGTACTGACTGTGTGATCTAAGCCCCTATTCACTAAATCAGGAAGAGAGTCAGCAATCAGCACAAATTCAGACTATAGCGCAGGTCTATATTTTAGCTACACAATAGCTACCAATAGTACATTTGAAATGAGTCATGTAGATTGTGTGGTGAAGAAACCCCCATATGGGAACATGCTGTTAGATACGTTTAGGAGCAATCATGTACCATTATGATTCCATAGGTACTGCTGGTTGCTATTTTGTACCTCATATGTAGATCTGCAATGAAGTACAGACTGAAATGCGACTACTGCTGTCTGCCTAATTCATCAAAGAGATAGTTACACAAGTATCCCGAAGGAGTCAAAATGCAAGACTGTATTAATAAAATATGTTTGTATAGCTTATGGGACTTAACTACGGGGTCATCAGTCCCTAAACTTACAAACTACTTACAAACTAGCTAATACTAAGGACGGCACAAATATCCGTGCCCGAGGGGGGATTCGAACCCCCGACCGTAGCGGCCGTGCAGACCGCGACTGGAGCGCCTCAGTCCCCTCGGCCACCGCGGCCGGCAAAAAGACTGTATTACTGAAGAGAAAATTAAGCTGCAAGTCGTTTTTATAGTGCTCTAAAAGAGGGTGTTTAAGTGTGGTCATCGAGTGTCTACTTTCGTTGCGCCCCGTTCTGTTTCGGACATTCATGGCTGTTGTTTTGTTAGAAGTGTGTGCTTGTTAAGTTCCCCTGGAGCAGAGCAGAATTTTTCACAATTTGAAGAGAGTCGTACAGTAGTTTGAAAAATATCTTCGCTTTTGGACTACTCAGTCACGAAATGCCGGACAGACTTCTTGTAAGGGAATATGTATTTTAACGACCGTGTTGCACGGACGATAATAATAAGGCAGCATATGCAAAAGACTGAAAAATGTCATGAATAATACTATTTTTTTTTTCTGAAATGTCTTTATTGATACATGTACAGGTATCTGAATTAATGAACACATTTCAGAATTCATAAAATAAGTATTGAGAAATAAACTTACATAGACATATGTTCACACCCAATAAGGGAAACCAAGTCAGTTCAGATAAGAGTGACGATGGGTGCATACTACAAAGTGCACGGAAAACCCAAATCACTGGAATACTATAATTTACAGAGGTTATAGTAACCATTATGTTGCAGGGTTTAGATTTAGTGTCGATTACGACACTGGGCTAAAAGACAGAAGATTACATGTAAAGTTTTTTCAGTGTCTTTTGTTCGTTCATTATTTGCTAGAGTTCAGGAGAGGTACCACT
Source organism: Locusta migratoria (assembly GCA_026315105.1). Lineage (NCBI taxonomy): Eukaryota > Metazoa > Arthropoda > Insecta > Orthoptera > Acrididae > Locusta > Locusta migratoria. The sequence continues at coordinate 346,919,322 of CM048749.1, read as the reverse complement.
ACACGAGTGCTCGTCGTTCCACTGTGTACCTCCCGGACTTTTACTGCAGTTGTCGCAAACCTTGCTGTAGTTCGTTAAAATACAATGCGCAGAGTCTGTGCTTTATCGGTTCAAAATGTTCAAATGTTTGTTAAGCTTGTGGGACTTAACTACGGGGTTATCAGTCCCTAAACTTACAAACTACTTAACAACTAACTTATCCTAAGGACGGCACAAATATCCATGCCCAAGGGGGGGATTCGAACCCCCGACCGTAGTGGCCGTGCAGACCGTGACTGAAGCGCCTCAGTCCCCTCGGCTATTTATCGGTTCAACCAACGTAAATGCCCTTCAGATATGCTGCACGCCTCAAGGAAATTTGTATTCGTTCTATCAACAAACATGGATACTGCGCATCGTATCAATAAAAATAGACGAGTAGATGGTATTCGAACACTTTGTGAACATTTCGCTAAAGGTCCTAAATAACGGGACGATTATATTGATGACGTGTAACTATACATACCGCTTTCAATAAACCCATTTCAGAGAAGAATAATAGCTATCGTTACTTTTTGCAGGCATGTATAAATGTTCCAGAACAAGAAACAGATGGTTGGAATGTGAAACGCAACGAGGAGATATATAAAAATAGAAACTCTGACAATAGTCCTGTAACATTAACGTAGATGAAGTATGAAGTACACTTACCTTACTATCTTTCAAACTTTGCGCGAAATCTTTCTTTTGGGTGGTGTTTAAAAGCCTCTTCACGGTTCGTTGGATACCAGGAATACGGTACAATGTCTTTCAAAGGGTTTGAGTTCAGGTAATAAGAAGAAGTGTGGATGATTGAGATCCGGTAATTATGGAGGATTTTGAAGTTGCACTGCCCTCTTTCTTTCTTTCTCTTCCCCCCCCCCCCCCCCCCTAGGATCTGTATGACGATATTGGCTGTGTGTTGGCGAGCGTGAGGCTCGAACATAGGATCTCAGTTCACCATTCAAACACGCTTTGAAAGTAAACAGATTTGACGAATTGCCTGACACCCAACGAAACCTGATGAGGTTTTTGAATGCCATCCTAAAGGAACACTTTGTGCAACGTTTTCAGGACCAATATCGCAGAGCTCAGCGGTGCATAGTTATGGGAGGTGACTATTTCGAAAGACAGTAAGGTAACTAATTTGTAGTTCATATAAGTCAATTTAATAGGGCTGTTCATAGAAATTTATTCTCATAGTTTGTATTTTTATATATCTCCTCTATGCGTTTAACTTTCCAATGATCTGTTACTTGTTTTAGAACCATTATACAAGGCTTGGAAAAAATCAATGATATCTATTATTTTCTCTGAGATGGATTACACATCATCAATATAACCGCCCCCGTCACAGGAGCAACGTCAAAGCATAGACAGCTCTTTGAACGAATAAAACGAAGATAACGAAACAAACTTTCCTCTATTTCTGGAAAATGTGCCGTGCGAGAGTGGCCGAGCGCTCTAAGGCGCGCCGCGGTGGAGTATCCGAGCGGTCTAAAGCACCTCGCTGCGGAGCGCGCGGTTGCTCGCCGTGGAGGTTCGAGTCCTCCCTGGGGCATGGGTGTGTGTGTTTGTCCGTAGGTTAGTTTACCTAGGTTTAAGTAGTTTGTAAGCTACGGACTGATGACCACGCAGTTTGGTCCGATAGATTTACAGACATTTGAACATTTGAGCTCTAAGGCGCGTGCTGCGGTGAGTGTGGCCGTTCCCCATCGGAGGTTCGAGTCCTACCTCGGGCATGGGTGTTTATGTTGTTCTTAGCATAAGTATAGGGGCCGAGTACCACTGCAGTTTGGTCCATCAGCTTTACAAACATTTGATATTCTGGAAAAAGAAGCGGAAAACACAGTGGATTACAGAAGCAAGGGAAAAAACTAGAATGAATCTATATCAAAGAGTTGGAAAGAAGAGAACCAAAAGTATTTTTAAGAATGGATGATTAAATCTAGTAGTCTTTCGATACGGAGGGGAATGAATTCGGGAACAACAAGGGCCGAAGAAAGGAAAAGACAACTTGATGAGTAGAATGGTAAGAATATCTCCTATTTTTTTACGATCTTAATTGAGTAGCTCCTGAAACAACATATTTTTCCATTTCCCTCTTTCCTAGTGTAGCCATTATTTTACGGGCTCCATTTGCAAAGGCTGCGTGGAATGGCCCCGTGGTCTGTCAAGAAGACCACATGGGAATTGGATTTTATAATTTTTTTTGATATTCTCGAGAAAATCGACTTAAAAGTTTTGCAAGTACACGTAAGTACCAATAATTAGAACAGTTGCATCATCTGTAGGTTTAGCTGAGGTGGTAACATTCTGACCTTCTAACCATATGGTCGGTGGTTCGAGTCACGCAGTGACAGATTTTTTTCTTCGTCATGTTCGATTACTTACACAATTTTAATACCTAATGGGAATTTTTACGAAAAGTGCATGTTTCATTTCTTTATTCGTAGTTTTCTATATTTTATAAAATGTTGTTAATAATTAAGAATTCAATTAAAGAACATAAGTTACATTGTTTTACATTTAGTTGACGACAGTAGTCTTTCATTGTTCAGTTTGTGAAGAGCTATGCTGCGCTTTTTGGAAAGTCATCTCCATAGCTACTGATGGCTTTTCAAGCAGCTAACCTACTCAACCATCAAAAAAATGTTCAAATGTTTGTAAATCTTATGGGACTTAACTACGGGGTCATCAGTCCCTAAACTTGCAAACTACTTATGAACTACTTACGAACTAGGACGGCACAAATATTCATGCCCGAGGGAGGATTCGAACCCCCGACCGTAGTGGCCGTGACTGGAGCGCCTCAGTCACCTCGGCCAACGCGGCCGGCGCCGAATTGACGTCCAATTGAAAGACTTGCACCAGGTCAATGAGCCACATGAAGTTAATAATCGCCGCCCGCGGTGGCCGAGGAGACTGAGGCGCTTCAGTCACGGTCTGCACGGCCACTACGGTCGTGGGTTCGAATCCCCCCTCGGGCATGGATATTTGTGCCGTCCTAGTTCGTAAGTAGTTCATAAGTAGTTTGTAAGTTTAGGGACTGATGACCCCGTAGTTAAGTCCAATAAGCTTTACAAACATTTGAACATTTGAGTTAATAATCGTTTAGTTGACGACCGTGTGTTCAGCTCTTCTAGATACAGATCAACAAAAACTGACACAACACGAGGAATTAGATATCCCAAATTGTTTTATATAACTGAATTCGAAAACGGTCACGGTGGGCTTCGAACCACCGATTGTGCCGTTATGAGGCCAGAACGCTACCACCAGAGCTACACCGACAGATGCTGCAACTGTTTTAATTATTGGTACTAACACGTAGGAGCAAAACTTCAAATCTATTTTCTTGAGTATTTCTGAGATTTGCTTCGAATGTCCTTGGCTGATTGTAATTTAAGTTCTGAACTTCAAGTACCATATATAAAAAAAAAAAAAACTTCGATACTCATGCTACGGACTGGTTGACCGTTCCCGCCGGACGTTCGAGTCCACCCTTGGGGATAGATGTGTGCGTTGTCCTTAGTGTAAGTTAGTTTAAGTAAATATAAAAAATACTACATTCCCTAGAGACAACGTTGTATCGTTATACCAAAGATATTAAATATAAGGAGATGCAATGAATTAAAATTTGTGCTGTTGCTGGGATCCGAAACCGGGACCTCCTACTTACTACGTAGGGTCTTTAGACAATCCGTGTAGCCGCTTTGTCCGCAAAGCTGTGTTAGCTGAGTGGTCTGAAGGGCGTTCCTAGTAATTACGAGGTCCCGGGTTCGAATGCCGACCGCAGCACAAATTTTAATTTAATGCCTCTTCTTGTGTTTAGTTTAAGTACTTTGAAGGTCTAGGGAATGATGCCCTTTGCAGTTTGGTCCAATAGGTTTATAAACGTTTGAACATTTTTGAGAAGATGAATAAGTGGTGGAAAAATAGGGAAGAACAGAGAAGTGCGAGCAGGGGTTACGTAATTCTAGTTGGTCAGTGCGAAGATAAGAAATCGCACTAGCGTGTTTATGGCACACTTTAGATTTGTAGTTTTATAAGTTTTTGCAAACATTTTGGACCAAAATAATAATCTAAATAATAAAAGATTAATTAATAAGAGTGTCTGAAACCCTTTTAGGAAAAAAAGGTAGGTAATGGCGGATTCCGAACCTTTAGCGTCAGAGGCCAACGCCTTGCCCACTACGGTACGCCTATCAAAAGATGAATCCCTTAATCTCATACTATTCATGGCCATTGTTAACTCATGCTAATATGGCGTTTGTAGACACTAGATTGTCATTTATCGTACGGAGGACGATGTGTGTTTGTTAATTTCTCAGTGCGCCATTGCTTTGAAATGACAACGTGTAAGTTACAATAAGAAAATCATCAAATACGCGCCACAGAGAGCTCTGCGCGAGGAATGTCACGTGACATGTAACGGCCGGTTTTCGTTAATTCAATGGAGGGTGTCAAATCTCCGTTATTTTTGCAAATATGTCTCAAACGATACAAGATATGAAAAAAAGATAAGGGAACTAAGTTGTAGAGAATTTTCTCCTCTACCAATTAGGTTATTCAATTTTCGTGTCAGATGAACGGTTCGTTTGCAATTGCAATTATATTAAAACGGCTTTTTTTGTTATTACTACCATATTTTTTGTCCGAAAAATTTGCATTTTTTTTTTTTTTTTTTTTTTTTGCAAATGTCTTTGAAATGCTACGAGATATGAAAAAAAGAGAATTTTCTCCTCTAAAATGGGCCAAAAAGGGACAGTCGCGTAGGTGATAGGCTGGTGCGAAAATGGTAACTGGACGCCGGCTAGGCGGGTTACGTGTCGCAGCCGCGACAGGTGGGGTCAGTCACGCGGGAGCCGCGCCATGGCGTGGGCTTGGCACTGGTGCGCACGTCACCGCGCTGGCCGGCCCGGGCGAGGCCACCCGGGCACCGAACCCGGGAATTTTGGCTCGGCCGCCAGCAAGGTCGCTCGTAGCCGTTACTCGCCGGACAGGATCCACATATGACGAAATCATGAACAGTTTTTCAGCCACATGCCAACCGACGGAAGTGATTTAAGGAAATTCTGATCATCGGTTCAAATACACTGCCGGGAAAGTAGAATGTTGTATACATGTAAAGACGACGTCGGTTTTTGATTTGATGGCGGAAGTTGCCACCTGGGGGATAGAAGATACACTGATAATGGTTTTAACCACAGTCTGACATACACAGTCGCGACGCTCACTGCTGTGAATGTTACCAACTGACAGCAGCAATGACACTGGCGCTCCTAGCGGTGGGCAAGCCACCGAAGGAATGCTGATTGTTTATAGTTATTTTTGTACGCAAGTGACGAAATAGTTACTATAGTTTTTGCCTTACGAGCATTAGTAAAACATCGAGAGATACATAATCGGGAAATTTATCTATTATATAAAGCAGATTTTCCGTATGTTTGTACGTGTTGCATACAAATCAACAGTTTTGTTCCAATCTTTATGAAATTTTGTACACGTAAGCTTCAATCCATGACGACGTTCGCCGTAAGCGTAAGAATCACATACGATATATAATTCACGACACATGACGTCATAAACAATGAGATGAGCGAAAAACTGCTGCATTTTGCGAGAATGCTGCTCATTTTCTCCTAAACCATTGGATCGATTTCAACCAAATTTGGTACACACTTTCCTTACAGTGAGGTAACAGTTGCTGCATGGTTAAGAATCACATACGGCACATGGTACGAAACATATTACGTCATAACCAATAGAAATCGCAAAAAATGCCATATAATGCGGCGAGACTTTCGAAAAACACTGTATGAGAATGACAGTACTTTGCGACTTTCAATAAACTTTAAACATAATTTCAAACCTTTATTAAACTTTTTCTCGCTGGCAACCATAGTAAAATGATGAAATGAAAAAAGTTTCTCGCTTACTACTTTTCCGCTGTTTATGGAGTAAAACTACGGCTCTCGGTATGACGTTACAATTTATAATTTGAACAATACAAATTGTAGCGACAGGAAATTTTACAGACAGTATACACTCATATAGCTGAAAGTACCTTCGAAATTGTATCACAGTACGACACGTAGTTTATGAGATATTAGCACATAAACAGTAACGACTGTAGTGGGCCGGCCGCGGTGGCCGAAGGCACATTCGAGTGACAGCTGCGGTGCTGGACGGACGTGTGGCGGCTGCTCGGCGTCCGGACGTAAACAACGGCTGTGTCGCTGCGAGTAAGGTTCGTTTTGAACTGCTCTCTTCATTAGTAGCTATGGTTTCGAATGAATGAGTACGATAAATGTTCTGAGGAAAGATATGAAAAAATTTACTTTCGATAGAAATTTTGTTAGACCAAAGGCTTTTGAAATCAGGCGGTGGTTCATGGAAAAATTTCAGATGACCTGTACTGAAGTAGAGGGTGTTCAAGTATCATTTGTGACAAATTCTGTATATTTGAAGTTAATAAACCCAGAATTATGTTGTTCAATTGTTGATAAATGTGGCGGTATCGCTAAATTTAACCATTCCGACGGTTCAGTTAGCGAAGTTTTAGTGTCAAATGCCGGACTAGGAATTCGAACTGTTCGTGTCTTTGAGCTGCCTTTTGAGGTCCCGGCTGAAGAAATAAACAAAGTTCTGAGGCCATATGGCAGAATCATATCTAATATAGCCGAGAAATGGTCCGAGGAGTATGTTTCCCGTTCTTAACGGTGTTCGACAAATCAAGATCGAATTACAGAGGCATATCCCTTCATATATAAACGTATGCGGATACCGTGGCATTGTCATTTATGACGGTCAGTCTAAGACTTGCGCCTTGTGTAACTCCACCGACCACGTGAGGAGCGAGTGCAGCAAGAGGCGGCCGGCGCAGCTGCCGCGCGCGGAGCCTGCGGCCCCGGGCCAGGCGGTCAGCCTCAGGCTGACGTATGCGGCCGCCGTCTACCCCAGCGGCCCCGCCGAGGCGACAACAGCTGTGCAGGCGCAACTCGCCGAAGCCCTGCCGGCACCCGGAAACAACGCGGAGCAGCGAGGCACCGATGACGTCAGTGCAGCAGACGAGAGCCACGCAACTGATACGCCGACAGTAACATCTGATGAGCCCCACAATCCACCCACCGTACAGGCGAAAACGCAGGCTACCAAACCATCAGGAATTGCACCGGTCTCCCTAGTTTCACAACAGGAAGGGGATCGAATTTCCGACCAAATACATATGGAAACTGAAGTGCACCCGGACTGTCCCACCAGTGTCAATGACGATCTAACTATGAACAAAATGCAAACAGCAGAGGATGAAATTTCTCCTGGGGACACACAACTTAGTGCACATAAAACTGATAAAAGGAAAAGTCTAGACACTGCGAACATTGGAACTCAGCAGGAGGTTGAGAACAGACATATGGAGGGGAAGCAAGACTGTAAACCTTCTGAGAAATCTTCCGCTGATTCCAATGAGATATCGCCCAATTTGTCTCCAGAGGGCTCCCCAAAAAGGAAGAGAAACAAAAAACGTCGGGTGGCTCATGAAAATGCTGAAAAGGTTGCACCTATTTTGAAGGAAAAATTATGTGCCATTCAGGAACGTGACAAGAAAAAAGAAAAATCTACAACAAGGAATGCTTCCGTGCGCCCTCAAGAACTTAACAGACAACTGCCTTCCGACAGTATGCAGCCCCTATCACCAAACGAAGATGATTCACTGCTTAGACGGAGCAGTAGACAGGCAGAAGTGGACTGGTCTGAAGGCAACGAGGATGGCAAGGATGTCGATATGGTAGACGAACTGCCACAAGATGAAGACGACGTCTTTTACTAAGCTTGCCATTGCTAAAGATGATACTGACAAGGAACCGATCCATACGTACCTGTTATTCATTATTCTTATTATTCTCATTATTAGTCAGAGTGGAGATATGTCACGATTTTATAATTTGAAGAGAAATGATAGAAAGAATAGCAAAGACAGAATTATATTATCCCTTCAATAATTTTCACATTCGTACTTTGCCACGTCTCCTAATGGAGCAAAAGTATAATGTCACTACTTCAAACATAAATAGAATTCAAAGTAATGTTAAGGTAGCTGCTCTTAAAGAATTTCTGTACCAATCAGACACTGATATTGCCTTATTGCAAGAAGTGCAAATACCGAACATCAATGTGGCTGGCTTTAGGGAAATTTTAAACATAGCTCATGAACTCCATTGTGGGACGGCTATCCTAGTCAGGGAGGGAATTGAAATAAAAGATGTCAGTCTTTTAGACTCAGGAACGGGCATTCGGTGTAAACTTCACAACACCACTTTTCTCAACGTTTATGCACCATCTGGGAGTAATGCGAGGGCGGACAGAGCTAAGTTTTTTAAGAGTGATATTTTAACATTACTTAAAGACAATCCTGCAACAGTTTTAATAGGGGGCGACTGGAACTGTGTTTTACACGAAAAGGACCAGAGACCAAACATCAATAAATCCAGGGAACTCGAGGCTCTTGTTACTCACCTACGCTGGAAAGAGGCATGGGAAATTAAATATCCCACCCTAGTCAGATATACTTATATCACAAGTAGGTCACAAAGTAGAATTGATAGGTTCTATGTTTCTTCGAACCTGGAAAATAAAGTGTCAGCAATTGAAGTCATACCGACCGCCTTCTCTGACCACCTAGCCGTAAGATGCAGTGTTCGGTTAGAGAAACAAAAAACATATTGGGGTCGGCAGCTGTGGAAACTGAATATCAACATGTTGTCAGATACAGCCATTGCTGACACAATCAACGAGGCGTGGCAGACTGCTTTACGACGTCGCCACAAATACAGATCGAACATTGAGTGGTGGACCACGGAAGCAAAGAAGAAACTTAGAGCCACGTTGATAGCATACGGTAAGGAGAGAGCGAGATGGCTGAGACACACAGTAGAATTCTATTACACTTGTCTCCGGGATCTTTACGAACAACCAATGAATCAAGAAAACATAATGGAAATTAACAGGATAAAGGCTCAGCTCATAAAAATTAAGAAGTCACAGCTAGACGGTCTAAAAATCAAATCACACACTCAAACTGTTGTGGAAGAAGAAACTGCCTCGCTCTATCACCTTATACGCCATGCAAATTTTCGACGCAAAAGTTTTATAGAGAGTCTTCGGGCAGAGGATAACAGTGTCCTAACGAATCAAAAAGACATTCTACATGCAGCCTTCAATTATTTTACTAAACTCTATGGTAACAGGCCCATAGAGGGAATAGTTATAACGGAGTTTTTATCAGATTCTGGATTACAGGACACCATCACTGATGAAGATAACCGTGATATACAAAGAGCCATAACAGAAGAGGAAGTCTTAGATATTTTAAAGTCCTCGCCCCCAAAAAAAAAAAAAATCTCCAGGCCCAGACGGATTGCCCATTGAATTTTATACTACTTACTGGAACATAATAGGAAGTAAATTTACTGAAATTGTCAATGAAACACTACTTGGGGTGGCAGTCCCCATAGACTTTAAACAGAGTATTGCGGTGCTCCTTCCGAAAGGTAGGAATATGGAAATGAAAGATATACTTAAATTACGACCAATTACACTGATGAATTCCGATTATAAAATCGTTGCGAGGGTCATCAAAGAGAGGTTACGTTCTGCTCTCGTAAAATTATTGGCGGCCATCAGACGTGTTTCCCAGGGCGCAATATATTAAAGACCGTCAGTGAATACAGGGACATTGTATCGATTTTTTCCAACACGGTAGAACACGGAGGACTTGCTTTTATCGATTTTGCAAAAGCCTTTGACAAAGTGAATCACGGATACCTTTTATCAACCTTGACTTACATGGGACTTAACGACTGCAATGTCCGAATTTTAAGGAATATGTTAGAAGGTATAAAAACAAAGATTACTATAAACGGGCATTATACTAAGGACATATCAATAGCAGTGGTGTCCCTCAAGGAAGTCCACTTTCGATGATCCTGTACGTAGCAGCACTGGAACCACTATTAAGAAGGTTGACGGATGCTCTCACAGGTATTTCACTATCAGGAGTGAAATATGTAACCAACGCTTATGCTGATGACGTTGGTGTGATCGTCAGGAGCCAGACTGACTTGGCGAAATTAGCAGACATCGTACAGCTCTATTGCAACGTGTCGGGAGCACAAATCAACGGCGCCAAGAGTGCATTCCTTAATTTAAATGGTCTCACGAACCCCCAGATTAATTGGGCGCAGCGCGTCGAACAGCACACAGCCCTGGGGCTTATTCTCTGCAGCTGCCCTCTGCGAATGATAGCGTCCAACTGGAAGAAGATTTTAGATAGGATTCGTGGTATAGTCATACTAAATCATATGAGGGAGCTGAACATCAAGCAAAAAGTTAGACTCATCAACTGCGTCGTCCTCTCGAAAGCTATATATGTAGGGCAAATTTTACCCTTACCAAAGGAAATAGCAAAAGCTATTATGTCGACAGTTTGCCAATATCTTTGGCATGGGCGATTTTTAGGGTTTCAGTATGGACAGCAACGTTAAAACCGGAAGAAGGAGGACTAGGACTTACTGATATTCAGAAAAAATCGACAATTTTATTTGTTAAGAGATCCTTACAGCTAATTGAAAGCCAGCCTGAAGGTATTACAGCACAGTTATTCAAACTTTTTAAACCTGACAGTCTGCAGCCACCAATTAATATAAATTCAATTAATTACAAATTGAAACATATACGTAGTTATTATTTGGAGCTCAGTTATATGAGTTGAATTTTACCGGACAAGACCAAGAGGAACTATCAGTATATGATGCACAGACTAAGATCACAGGACCATAAAAATAAGATGGAGGCCAGGTTTCCAAACAGAAATTGGAAAATTATTTGGAAAAATATAAGTAACAAAGTACTCTCCTCAGACACACAAGTGGCTTGGTATAGAGTAATTAACAACATAGTAAGTACAAATGAAAAATTATATGCCATTGGCCTCAGTGACACAAACCAATGTTTAAAATGTCACAGAACGGACACTTTAGACCATCGATTCCTTTGCATGGGGAATACCGAAATATGGAAGGAACTTATTAAACAGATATCTTTCCTAAAGAGAAGTGATGGTAGAGAAATAAATTTGGATTACGTCTTTTTTCCAGAAGAAATGTTTTTTCCCCGACAAAAGAACAATACCACCCACTGGATTATTGGCAATTTTTGTCACTACGTAATCGCTAACAAAGGTAATGACAATGTGCAAAATTACAAAGAATATATACTTCACGAGTATTACAATATTTACCGAAAAAAGGATAATAAAAAGAATTTTGGGAATATGTTACAAATTTTGTTTGAAAAGCAGGGTGTAGGATAATTATGTATTAAAAGTAGAATGAATCGCAATCGCATGCTGAAGTAGGGGACTGCTGTTGAGGGTGAAGTACGGTGGGGACTTCGTGGGCCCCGTGGCCGCTACGGTAGCCGTAAAGGCCTCAACAGAACCCTGAAAAGGCATGCACTTCGCAGAAGTTAAATCAGTGATCCAGATTTCAAATTTGTCACAAAAGGATGTTTTCGTTTTTTTTCTCTACTTTTATCATTAACTTTAATATTAATCCCAGGAGAAGGGACTTTTCTTTTACATTTAGCAGTCGTCAGCTCGTATTAATCCTCAGGAAGAAGTAGTTTATTTTTATTTATTTGATATTATACTCTCACATCTCATTCACAAGGAACAACACAGAAGAACCATTCATTTTATGGCGGAGAAGCCAGGCCGAGAAGGCCCCTCGGGCATGGATATTTGTGCCGTCCTAGTTCGTAAGTAGTTCATAAGTAGTTTGTAAGTTTAGGGACTGATGACCCCGTAGTTAAGTCCCATAAGCTTTACAAACATTTGAACATTTTTTTGAACTGTAGTGGCCATGCAGACCGTGACTGGAGCGTCTCAGTCCCCTCGGCCACCGCGGCCGGCAGCTCTGCCTGCGGTTACCTTTGACGCTGCATCACAGACAGGAGCGCCTGAGATGGTGTACGCAACCACGAACCTGGGTGAACGAATGGTAAAACGTCATGTCTTCGGATGAATTCAGGTTCTGTTTACAGCATCATGATGGTCGCATCCGTGTTTGGCGACATCGCGGTGAACGCACATTGGAAGTGTGTATTCGTCATCGCCATACTGACGTATCACCCGGCGTGATGGTAGTGGCGCCATTGGTTACACGTTTCGGTCACCTCTTGTTTGCACCTTGAACAGTGGCCGTTACATTTCAGATGTGTTACGACCCGTGGCTCTACTCTTCTTCGATCCCTGCGAAACCCCACATTTCAGCAGGATAATGCACGACCGCATCTTGCAGGTCCTGTACGGGCCTTTCCGGATACAGAAAATGTTCGAGTGCTGCCCTGACCAGCACATTCTTCAGATCTCTCACCAAATAAAAACGTCTGGTCAATGGTGGCCGAGCAACTGACTCGTCACAATACGCCAGTCACTACTCTTGATGCACTGTGGTATCGTGTTGAAGCTGCATGGGCATCTGTACCTGTATATGCCATTCTAGTTTGACTCAATGCCTAGGCGTATCAAGGCCGTTATTACGGCCAGAGGTGGTTGTTGTGTGTACTGATTTCTCAGGATCTATGCACCCAAATTGCGTGAAAACGTAATCACTTGCCCCCCTCGGACATCGATATTTGTGCCGTCCTTAGGATTAGCTAGTTCATAAGTAGTTTGTAAGTTTAGGGACTATTGACCCCGCAGTTAAGTCCCATAAGTTATACAAACATTTGAACATTTTTCTCCGAGCTGACAGGCAATGCTGCTGCAAACGTCGTCGAAATGTTGTTGCAAATGGTTGTTGTGTTGCAAACGTCGTCATCTGTTGACTCGGGATTCTAGACGTGGCTGCACGATTCGTTACAGCCACGCGGATAAGATGCGTGTGATCTCTACTGCTAGTGATATGAGGCCGTTGGGATCCGGCACGGCGTTCCGTTTTGCCCTCCTGAACCCACTGATTTCATCTTTTGCTAATAGTCATTTAATCGACACCATCGCGAATCGAAATGTCCCGATATGATAAACCGTAATCGCGATAGGCGACAATCCGACCTTTATCAATGTCAGAAACATAATGGTACGCATTTCCCCTCCTTACATGAGGTATCATAACAACGTTTCACCAGGCAACACCGGTCAACTGCTGTTTGTGTATGAGAACTCGGTTGGAAAGTTTCCTCATACCAGCACGTTGTAGGTGTCGCCACTGGCGCAAGCCTTGTGTGAATGCTCTGAAAAGCTAATCATTAGCATATCACAGCACCTTCTTTCTGTCGCGTTTGTAGCACGTCATCTTCGTGGTGTAGCAATTTCAGTGGTCAGGAGTGTATTCCCTCCTCCTTTCAGATTTACCTTCTTTGCTTAGTACTGGTTTTCCATCTGAGCTCAATTAACTTATCATGTAATATAAATCGTTAAGAATAATGTCACACTTTGTTAGACCAGTATTCTATGTTTATCTCAGAAAGTATTATTTACAGATCCGTGCTAATTAAGCATGTTTTTCTTCAATCCACGAGTACTATTACCACTCTAAGTATTCGACACTTTTTTTAGCTCCGTTTATATGCACCTAGAGTGTCTTTCCGGCATAGACAGTAGAGAGAGAAAATCTTTGAAGTTCCTGCTTGATAGCATGTCTACAGCTCAATGAATTCACGATAAGTTAAAAATTAGTCCGTTTGTTTCCTTCGTGGCACTTCCATTGGAAACACAAACTTATTTCTTCTGGGAGCCGGCCGCGGTGGCCGAGGAGACTGAGGCGCTCCAGTCACAGTCTGCACGGCCACTACGCTCGGGGGTTCGAATCCCCCCTCGGGCATGGATATTTGTGCCGTCCTAGTTTGTAAGTAGTTCATAAGTAGTTTGTAAGTTTAGGGACTGATGACCCCGTAGTTAAGTCCCATAAACTATACAAACATTTGAACATTTTTTCTTCTGGGAACAAAAATGAAAAGTGATCAAAACTGTAAGTAAATCAGGAGAGGAACCACTTCCATGCGTATTTTTTTTAGGAAAATTTATTTTGAGCCATGTAATACCGCACTTAATGAGCATCCCGAAATAAACTCTGTTTTTCGTGTGACTAGCAAAACAAAATGTAAACAATTGAGTCACTTAACGTGCAGTGTTTTCCGTAACAAAAGTAACTGATGAAGGCGTCACAGCCGAAAACCGGTTTGTAAAAAGAATAATGTGCAGAGTGTTACACATTTATCTCGTGTCTTCCATTCAAACAGCAACTGTAACTCACTACACAGCCATATTGCAGTTGGCCGCCAAGCACGCTGCTACTGTCACGGCAGTGCCTTGGCTGCTGCAAAGCAATTGTCAGAGCCCGCAACTGGTGCACGGCGAGCTCAATGCGCCGTTATGAACAGCCTGTTTTCATTACAGAGCGTTGTGCATGGTCAGATGAGGTGGCTATTTTATTTTGAAATAAGTACTGCAATGACACCGCGCCATACATTCTTTGTAAAAAGGGTCCACTTCGTCGCGCCAGTCCATTCCTGAGTGGCCTAATAGTTCAACGAAATCCATCACTCACGTTGAACTGACGACATTAAAACGCACTGATATGCCGCTGATGATGAAGTATTATACTGTGTCTTCAAATGTAGACCAACAAATCAGCATTTAAATTAGACAGATTCATAAATTAATGCGTTGCCCAAATTACTTGTGTCACAAGTGCCATTGTTCGCTATCACTGCCGTGCGAGAGTAGCCAAGTGGTCTGGAGGGGCACGTTACGTATCTCGCGGCCTCCGGCGTCGGAGGTTCGACTCCTCCCTCGGGCATAGATGTGTCTGTTGTCTTTAGGTTAGTTTAACTTAGTTTAAGTAGTTTGTATGACTATGCACTGATGACCAACGTAGTTTGGTCCCATATAATTACAAATAGTGGAACATCCTTTTTATTTTATAATTATTTTTTTTCTCTATCATTGGTCTTGATGGCGGTCGTACAACTTCTCAGTTTTTGTTTTCACGAGCAGTGCTGTGTGTTTATCTCAGAGAGTATGAATTACGGACCATGCTTATTAAGCTTATTTTTCTTCTTTCCCTGAGTTCTATCACCACTTCAAGTATTCGACACAGTTTCTAGCACCGAGAGGACTGGACAGTAGAGAGAGAAAATGTTTGAAATTCCTGCTTGATAGCGTGTCTGCAGCTCAATGAATTTATGATAACAGTATGAAAATTTCACTCTGCAGCGAAGTGTGCGCTGATATGAAACTTCCTGAAGGATTAAAATTGTGTGCCGGAGCAGGGACTAGAACCTGAGACCTTTGCCTTTCGCGGGCAAGCGCTCTACCGACTGAGCTATCCCGAGACGACTCACGATGCCGCCTCACAACTTTACTTCCGCCAGTACCTCGCCTCCTACTTTCCAAATTTCACAGAAGCTCTCCTGCGAAACTTGCAAGACTAGCACTCCTGGAAGACAGGATATGGTGGAGACATGGCTTAGCCACAGCCTAAGGGATGTTTCCAGAATGAAACTTTCACTCTGCAGCGGAGTGTGGGCTGATATGAAACTTCCTGGCAGATTAAAATTGTGTTCCGGCACACATTTTAATCTGCCAGGAAGTTTCAATTTATGATAAGTTAAAAATTGGCCAGTGTTTTCTTCGTGGCACTTCCATTGGAACCACAAACATTTTTTCTCCTGAA
Source organism: Locusta migratoria (assembly GCA_026315105.1). NCBI lineage: Eukaryota > Metazoa > Arthropoda > Insecta > Orthoptera > Acrididae > Locusta > Locusta migratoria. Next base: position 346,903,564 of record CM048749.1, on the reverse strand, counting down.
AAATAAAAAAAATATAAATAAATAAATGAATTCATGATCAGTTAAAAATTACCCAGTTTGTTTCCTTCGTGGTACTTCTATAGGAACCACAAACTTATTTCTTCTGGGAACAAAAACTGGAAAATGATCTGAACTGTAAGTAAACCAGGCGAGGAACCACTTTCATTCGATTTTTTTTTTTTTTTTTAATTTATTTTTTTTTTTTTTTTTTTTTTTTTTTTTTTTTTTTAGAAAAATCCATTTTGAGCCGTAGAATACCGCACTCAGCGAGCATCCCGAAACATACTCTGTATTTCGTGTGACTAGTAAAACAAAATGTAAACAATTGATTCACTTAATGTGGAGTGTTTTCCATGACAAAGGAACTGATGATGACGTAACCACCGAAAACAGGTTTCAAAATGTTCAAATGTTAAAGCTTATGGGACTTAACTACGGGGTCATCAGTCCCTAAACTTACAAACTAGTTATCAACTACCTTATTCTAAGGACGACACAAATATCCATGCCCGAGGGGGGATTCGAATCCCCGACCGTAGTGGTCGTGCAGACCGTGACTGAAGCGCCTCAGTCCCCTCGGCCACCGCGGCCGGCAAACAGGTTTGTAAAAGAAATAAATGTGCAGAATGTTACACATTTATCTCGTGTCTTCCATTCAAACAGTAACCGTAACTCACTCACTACACAGCCACGTGGCTCTTGGCCGCCAAGCACGCTGCTACTGTCTCGCCAGTGCCATGGCTACTGCAAAGCAATTGTCAGAGCCCGCAACTGGTGCACGGCGAGCTCAGTGCGCCGTTATGAACAGCCTGTTTTCAATACAGAGCGTTGTGAACGGTCGGATGAGGTGGCTATTTCATTTTGAAATAAGTACTCCAATGACACCGCGCCATACATTCTCCGTATAAAGGGTCCATTCCGTCGCGCCCGAATTGTAGTCTAGCAACTTTCCGTTCCACATCCCTCGCCAGTCCATTCCTGTAACAGTTCAACGAAATCCATCCCTCCCGTGGAACTGACGACATTAAAACAACACTTATATCCCGCTGATGATGAAGTATGGTACTGTGTCTTCAAATGTAGACCAACAAATCAGCATTTAAATTAGGCCGGCCGCGGTGGCCGAGCTGAATGCGGCGCGCCAGTTACGGTCTGCACGACCACTATGATCGGGGGTTCGAATCCCCCCTCGGGCATGGATATTTGTGCCGTCCTTAGGATTAGCTAGTTCATAAGTAGTTTGTAAGTTTAGGGACTGATGAGCCCGTAGTTAAGTCCCATAAGCTCTACAAACATTTGAACATTTTTGATTTAAATTGGGCAGATAGATTCGTAAATTGATGCGTTGCCCAAATTACTTGTGCCGCATGCCATTGGTTCGGCATCACTGGTCTTGGTGACTGTCGTATAACTTGTCAACGTTTGTTTTCATGGGCAATAATGAGAACTGAAATGTTTTCGTATATCTCTATTCCATTTTTATATTAAAGGGTACGAACCCATAAAAACCATAGATTTTTTTTTACCTGTTATTAAAATTGTGAGAAATGTGAAGAGGATTTGAAAACAGAAACGTAATTCTTTGAACTGGAGGTGTTCGTTCCTAACAGTTGTACACATACATCGTGGCTTACAGTTCCATTGCAACGTCTATTTCACCATATATATATATATATATATATATATATATATATATATATATATATATATATATATATATACAATGTAATTTAAGTCTACTTTTGTTCATCAATGGGTAGACTACTATTTGACCACGATAACTTGTCGATTGACGCGGTGGCTGTTGGGCGCTGCAGGAGACGGGTTGAAGGCAGCATCGGCTGCTTGTTGCTTGGCTGGAAACGTTAGTCTAACAATGTGTAGAGTAATACTTCGCGTCAAGGAGCATTGTAATGTTGGCAGTGCATGTAAATCAATGAATATCTTTAAACTACTGCAGATATTCTCTGCTTGTGGCAGCACCAGTAAAATCGTCAAGTTATCGTGGGCAAATGGTAATTCTTTCGTAGGTGGTCATTCTGTAAATGTGATAAATAAGTAAAATATTACTAACGACGTATCAGAACCATAATTATTGCTAGGTTACATGAATCATGTACGAAACTACAGTTGATTTATGATTTCAAATAAATGTCATCTTATTGCGCTGTCAAATTGCTGTCACATTAAATATCGTAGAAAAATACGAAATCTTAATCTACAGATAAAGAATGAACGAATTTAAAGACGTTCACATCACGGTGGAAACGTCTAAATAAATGAGATTTTTCGACGTCTTTCTTACGACAGCGACCGCATCAGATGAATTATGTACATTGGATCAGAACATAATGAGCTTGAATATGGCGTAATGGCGAAATAGATCTATTACACAATAAGACATAACATCAGTTAAGCAGCTTCCTGGATTATATATATATAATGTCTGTAAAAGATAATAAACGTGCTGCGGTCCCCCAATACAAGGAAAACCACTTCATTTTGTTCATATATATATATATATATATATATATATATATATATTGCTGTTCGTTACTCTCGCTAAAATTCGAGAACGGCTGAACCGATTTGGCTAATTTTAGTCTTGAAATATTCGTGTAAGTCCAGGGAAGGTTTAAATGGTCAGAAAATATGGAAACGTTGTCCGGAAAAGAAAATCTGGAAAAACTGATAAGTCTTTTTGCAGTGAGCTATCAATACCGTTCGTCCAACTGTGATAAAATTTTGTACATTTCATGTTGAAAGCAAGAGGCAGGTTCGCATCACATAAAAATTTGGAAAAGTCGCCCGGAAAGTAGGAAAATTTAGGTACCATGTTAATTCAAATCATATGTATGTTAGACCCAGTAGCTTTATAAAGCATCAGATAGTCTAAGTATCGGCTCGATAGTGGGCGGAAACATTGGGCAAATCACGCACACAAGTCCAGGATAATGTTTATGTCACATTCGTGGAAGTTCAGGGAAGGTTTAAACGGTGATAAAATATGGAAAAATAACGAGGAAAATTTAGAGTTAAAACCTGTAAAATAATGACAGGTACTTCTGTTGTTCTGCCATTCTATCCACTTTTTACAAAAGTGACAATGCATTTTTAAAAGTTAATTATAACTTCTGAAAAATAGTTAAGGAGTCAAAAAGTAAATAGCTTTTCCAGAGAGTAATTGTTGTTCAATATTTCGCTTTGTATACTTCAAATAAAAAAATATCTTGAATTACACACTCCCTAAAGTATCTTATCCGGTACTTCGGCGCTCAAGCTATCTCCACACCAGATTTCAGCACAATAGATTCAGTGCTTTATGTAATGATTTACAGCCAAATTGGTTCAGCCGTTGTCGAGTTTTAGCGAGATAACACACAGCAATTCAGTTTTATCTTTGACTGTCCATATACGGGTTCAGATTGTGTAAAGCGAACTTTACTCTTTCAAAGTATATTTTTGAACGCACCCAACACAACAACCGAGTCATTATTTTACACGTTTTAAATCTAAATTTTCCTGGCAATTTTTCAATATTTTCACCGTTGAAGCCTTCCCTGAACTTCCACAAATGTGACATGAACATTATCCTGGACATGTGTGCGTGATTTGCCCACTCTTTCCGCCCACTATCGAGCCGATACTTAGACTATCTGATGATGCCTTTATAAAGCTACTGGGTCTAAAATACATATGATTTAAATCAATGTGTTTTCTATTAAGAGGTAAGTGATACGAAGTTCACTGGGTAATCTAGTTATAAATATTATAAAATCCATCCTAACGCGGTCAATGTGCTTTTATTATATTTTGCGTAGCTGAAAGAGAAGCACGCCAGATAAACAGGAAGTAATGGATGTGTATGGAATATTGCGTTCACAGAAAACCACAGTGGTGGATTGGTGATGCAAGTGCTGTTCATCCTAGACGGCTGTCAGTCTGGGAGGTCTGCCTCATCCATTACGAATACCCATGGCGGACGAGCCTCCAGAAGCCACCTTGCACCCGTGGTCTTCGCCACGCGCCGCGCGGGTGTTGCCGAGCGGTCTGGAGCGCCACGTTACGGATCGCACGGCCTCCCGCGTCGGAGGTTCATGAATGGATGTGTGTGTTATCCTTAGGATACTCTAGGGATTGATGACAACGTAGTTTGGTCCTATATAATTACAAACATTTGAACATTTCTCCCCACGTGATTATCACACCCTCTGTCCCTCAAAACCAAAAATTAAATTAAAAGTGTAGATCTTGAAGGGTCTGCATGTCCTGTCGGAAGAGTACGTGCAACACGAGACGGTGTTTTACCAAACGGCTAACACAGTACGTCGGTCGGATGATTGTCTCAGTGCTCACGGTCACTTGACCTCATTGGCATACCCAATCTGTACAGGACGGCCTTCGAACGTTTTGGTCGCCCCTTTCACAAGGTGTTTCAGGAGGAAAAGTACATATTTTAGCAGATGCAAGTATAGACGAGTTCAATGTCTTTACTTTTTGTGTTATGGCTCACCGGTTGCTATGAGCGTATTTATCGAGTGTCAGCAATAGAATGTTGTTCAAGTTATGCCTTAGTTTACATTGAATATTTCATTGTGATTTGTTGTCCACCTATACAGTACTGCAGAGTGTAAACATCTTCCAGCAGGAGATGAAGATACACGTCTGGAATTGACATAGATATTAATATGTGGTTCAAAGACAAATCATTCAAATTAAACTTTAAAAAGACTCATTTCATGCTGTTCAGAAGATGCAAGACGTTTCCATCCAACATATGCATGAAGTATGACGAAGAGCTGATAGAAGAGGTTGACAGTACTAAATTCCTGGGATTACAGCTTGATAATAAATTCAATTGGGAGGAACACACCGCATAACTACAGAAAGTGTTAATAAATCTGTATTTGCGGTTCGAATATTAGCAGATCTAGGCGATATAAAAATTAAAATAGCTTGCTTAGTTTATGGCCGGGATGGGTTATGTCTTTAAAGTTAGACAATGTTATTATTTGTGATTGAGTATGCCTGTTTCCAAATTTTTCCTTCTTTCTGCCCTCCGTCCTGCTTCGTACATCGTCAGGCTATGAAGACGAGAGTTTCTGCTCACTAACCTGATATTTTCTTTCTCTGCTGTTCCCCCCTGCACAGAAGCAGCTCTCAGGTCGTAAATCAGTTGTTTCGTGATATAGAGGCTGAAATAGTAATGGAATGTCGCTAGTTTTTAACAATAACGAATGTCAAATGAAGTTTCTGGATGCCAGTGGCTGTCCTTTTATTGATGAATTCACAGTTCCCATACAGAAAGCCACAATTGAATAATAAAAATTCTTAACTATTCGACTATTGTATTTTACAATATACGCGATTCCCGCACTCGACTGACATACTAGTTTTCCGTCTGAGGCCTCGCTAGAAGTAGCAGTAAGCGCGTGTGGCTACATTTTATCGCCAACGGAACTTTCTACAGCGTTACAGCTGTCATCTTTCTACTGAAATGTTTGTTAAGCTTATGGGACTTAATAAAACTATACAAACTTCTTATAAACTAACTTATACTAAAGACAGCAAAACATCCATGTTCGAGGGAGTATTCGAACCCTCTATGGGGAACGGCCTCGCGCATCGGAGCATAGCGCCTCAATGCGCTCCGTCACTCCGCCGCGGCATCTTTCTACTAAACAAATATTTAAAATAATTTCTTAAATGACAGAAACATAGTTTAACATAAGATAACTACGTTATATAAACAGACATATTTAAATTAATTGCGGCATATTAAATATTAATAAATATTCTGGAGGGCTTTGGCGACTTGTAGGAACCAACCAGATTTTAGATGGAAATAAGGGCCAGTTTTCCCACTGGGTACTTCTTCATCGGACCATGTGCTCTATGTTTTACTCACGCCACAAATTACGTAATGCTCTCCCTAACATAGTAAAAGTATCTTACAGAATAAAAATATGAAAGAGCAAATACATGGCAACAGATTAACCCCATCACAACTTTCACTACATAATGTCAAATTGTATAATTTTTTGCGGTAACTCCACAAGACAAGCAAAAGTTTCAGGGTCTAACGGCGTGTAATAGTATTATTCAGGAACATCTTGTAGAGGCCTCTTCAGAGAACTGGGTATATTAACTACTGCATGTCACTATATCTATTTCTTAATGAAATTTGTCGTAAATAATTTATCCCTTTTTCGAATAGACAGCTCAGTTCATAAATACAAGACTAGGAATGAAAACGGTCTATAAGCAACGATGTTTCACATACAAATTGCGGACACTACAAATGCACCGGTTTCATCTGAATCATTCACAGCTCATTCAACACCTTCGAGCGAGCGATGAAGGTAGACGATTTGGAATTTTGTCGCTGGATACTTGAAAATCTGCAAGTAATCCCATTTATACTCTTCACTGGTGAAGTAATTTTCACTAGTGACGCCATCAATAACGAGTGTGATTCACATCAGTGGTTCGAAGAAAAACCACATGCCATAATGGACACAGATATTCAAGACCGCTTATCTGTAAATTTGTGGTGTGGTTTCATAGATGATCAGTTGATTAGGCCTTTGGAGTTACCACTTAGTCTTACAAAACACCGTTATCCACAGTTTATTGAAAACGAGCTTCTAGCCTTATTGGATGAGATTCCTTTGGCTGCAAGAATGCTTATGGACATTCTTGTCGTCCACATTAGACGGTTCGGTATAAAGACCACTTTTCTTGGCTGCCAGGTGTCCCAGACCTTAGGACTTTTGATTTTAGCCTGTGAGGATGGTTGAAAGGGGAAATCTACAAGGAAAAGGTAACCACTGGAGTCGATATAATCGTTTGGATTATTATTAGAGCAGTCCTCATAAAAGAACGCAAAGATGAGCTGGGAAAAGTTACACGTGGTTTTCTCAAGAGAAGTCAACAATGATTTCAAACTGGCTGTATAATTTTTGAAAATCAAATTTGACGTTCTTATTTGCCTTTGCTTTATGTGTGATGGCGTTAAATCCTAACAGCTGCATCTCTGCAGGCTGTATTTTAGCATAACATTTCGGCAAAGTGCATCCGCTTTATTATCGCTCTGTAATTATATTCGCCTGTGCAATGACTTTTACTGTCGTAGCTAATCATTCACTTTACGTAAAAGTGTTTGCTACTTTTTGAATAGTTTTTTGCGGAATGTAGGCAGTCAGCATATAATTGCATTTGTATATAGGTAATGAGCAGGACTGGTTTCTTAGGAAATTTACTACTGATACCGATACAAGTCCAGTAACTTATGCAACCTTTAGCTTTCCACTGGTTCGTATAATGTCAGGACAAGAACCAATGCAAATGGAGTTTGGCTAGGTGCTGAATTTTACTGTTCCGACCAGATTAGAGTTTCTTCGATTATGTAACAGAACATACGATAAATATCTACGCTGGATTCGTGTTTTCTTAAAAACCAACGTACCGCACTTGTAAGAGAGAGGCTGCTATTGACTTGCGTGAAAGTCAACTAAGAGTTTGTAACATGACAGATTTCCTACGAAGCTAGTTTGTGATACTTCCCTGACTGTCTATAAAAGGGTATAATGAACTGAAGCATCAACCAAGTGTGATTTTAGTTATGTGGGGAGAAAGGAATCATTGGGTACTTATTCCCTCGGCACCGAGGTTATTAGAGTCAGATGAAGCGCTCGGAATGTTTCGTTCTTGGGGAAGGGAATCGGCCGTGCCCTTTCAAAGAAACTAAATCTCCATTTGCCTGGAGTGACTTTGGAAACTCACGGGAGAACCTAAATCTCCGTGGCCGGACGTGAGTTTTATCGGTCGTCCTTCCGAAAGCCTGTTTCTATGGCATCTTTTATTGCCTTACGTTCAGTCTCCTGACGCTAGATTCATTATTAGAGGCTACAGATATTTAGTCAGGTGAGTTTCAAGGTCAGCTGGTCGGGTCCTGTACATGTCAGTCACGCAACTGCCGACCCGTTACGTCATCGGAGCGTTGCCTCCGATCGCGAAGGCGGGTCTGCTTGTGCTGTGGAGCGAATACTGCCGAACAGTTGGCATTGACAGGCGTCCGTTACGAGTAAAATGGGAATTTCGTGGACACTGGATGTATTGACCGTGGAGGAATTGTTTTACTTGCGCACGAACTGCACTAAAGACGTTATGTAGCTGACACCAGTATGATCTTATACGATGTGACAGTAACCGGGGAAGGGAGTGTTAAGTGTTAGCTAAAGCGCAATTAAGCTGTATCAACAGTGCATTTAAGATGTAACTGTGAAACAGTCATTTAAGGCAGAGAGGAAAATACATTAGTGATTTAGTGATTTACTAGATGTAAAGAAAGTATATTCACTGATTGTTGCGTCGGTTCTTGACATAATATTTTACACACTATGAATCAAACACACAAGATAACTGTAAGGTATTCTGCAAATTTACTGATTTACGAACCAGTTTTCGGCCGTTATGCAATCATCAGGTAAACATTACAAGTTTTAATTTCAAAGATCTTCTGAGAATCCCTACACCCTGCATAACACCTATGAAGTCATCGACTTCATTAAAAATACCCAGAAACTATACTCAAATTTTCATCACTGGATATAATCAGTCTACATACAAACTTCGAGGTAAAATAATTTACAAACACAATAAGAAAAATAACCTACTTAGGTCAATTATTCTCGAAGAAAATTATTATTTCAAAGTGGTATGAACTCACAGTAACAGTCAAACTTGAGTTCGTTTTGTATTGTCACGATATAGGGGAGACAGCGTTATGGAAATGATGCAGAATCTAGGATGGGAATCATTACAACAAAGGCTTTAATCGCTGCGACCTGGGGTACTTGCGGATCTCCAATCGCCAATATTCTCCTCCGAATGCGATAATATATTCCTGACTCCCACTTACATAGATAGAAAAGATCGTTGTTGTTTTCAGTCCGCAGACTGGTTTGATGCAGCTCTTCACGCTACCCTCTCCTGTGCAAGTCTCTTCATCTGAGAATACGTTTGGCAACCTACATCCTTTTGAATATGCTTACTGTATTCCTCCCCTCGGCCTCCCTCCACGATTTTTACCCCACACACTTCCAATGCTAAGTGGACGATTCGTTGATGTCTCATCATGTCTTTCACCAACCTATCCCTTCTCTTAGTCAGGATATGCCATAAACACCTTTTCTCCCCAATTCGGTTAAGCACCTCCTCATTAGTTACGTTATCTATCCATTTAATTTTCATCATTCTTCTGTAGCACCATATTTCAAAAGCTTCTGCCATCTGTTTGTCTGAACTCCTTATCGTCCACGTTTCACTCCCATACAATGCTACACTCCAGACAAATGCTTACAGAAAGGACTTCCCAACATTTAAATTAATATTGGATGTAGTTTCGTTTCTTTAGAAATGCTTTTCTTCCCATAGCCATTCTGCATTTGAAATCTTCTCTATTTCGGCCATCATAAGTTATTTTGCTACCCAAAAAACAATTCATCAACTACTTTTATTGTCTCATTACCTAATCTAATTCCTTCAATATCGCCTGAGTTTCTGACTCTACATTCCATTAACCTCGTTTTACTCTTGTTAATGTTCATCTTATATCTTCCTTTCAAGATACTGTCCATTCCATTCAGTGGCTCTTCCAGATCCTCTGGAGTCTCTGAAAAAATTACTATGTCATTGGCATACCGCAAAGTTTTTATTCCTCTCCCTGAACTTTAATTCCCTCCTGAAATTTCTCCTTGTATTCCTTCACGGCTTGTTTAATGTTGCACGAGTAAAGGTCGGGGTGAGAGTTTAAAATAGGGAAAGATTAATTTTTAAAACTCACAACCACCAACTGCGAACCAAATTCCTAAACATGCAAAAACACTGGATCTGTGATTGCTACTGTTTGACTCGTTTTCTAGGGGATGATATCACACGTTTTCAGATTTCCTTCCCTGCATATTATTAACAAAAAAATTCATAATAAATTCAAGTTCATGAGAAGTACTAACTACTATTTTTGAAAACACGTAAAAGTTCACTTTATATTGTTTATTTCACAATATTAGAACCCTGTGGCTGATACGTCTGTATGTCGACACATTTATCAAATAAAGTTATAGCTCGTGAGCCCCCAGACAAAATGAATATTTGTCGCAAATTGTTTTCACACCATTTATGTTCATGCCTATGTGACGACACGAGTTACATTAACAAATCACAATCACTTTAATTCAATGCGATGCACACCTTGTTCCACCGGCTAAATATTCACAAACACACAGTAGCACTCGATTCAACTTGGTGCAGTCTACGACGAGCAACCACACGTGGCGATTGCCACACACAAATCTATAACCTCCATCTGGAGGTCCACATGCCGACTGCTGCAGAGCGACACCGCCCGGCCAGCTACCCCATTTGCTTCTGCCTCGTCACTTCCTGCCCTCGCGCGCGCGCGTGCGCCAAACGCTCAACCGCCAGTTTATGTTCCCTACGTCATCAACTTCCCCATGTGAGCTGTTCTAACCGACTTCCAACGTACAGTGCTCAGCCAATACATTTCTAAAACTTTACTTAAAATCAAAATAATTACACTACACATTAAATAAATGTCTTCTTAGGTTTTTATATTGGTATAAACATCCTTTGTACTATTTATCATAATCGTGCAATTTCTTATGTCACAGATAAGTGATTTAACTGAATACTTCAAAATAAAATACACAAGATTAATTAAAAATAAAATGAGAAATAGTTAATATATTATTTTCATAAACAAACATTGCCATGCTAGTTGTGTAACTGTCTTGTATTCATTGGTAATTTATTACTTTTCATTGTCAATTAAACATATTACTTCAGATGTGACTATATCAGCTAATGTATTGTTTATTTGTCAACAGGCTATTTTGTAATGAGGGCCATAAAGGTTCCTAACTGCATCGTATTACTTCAAATGCAAGTAGTATTAGAATATTTTATTTCATGCTGTGCACTGCACTGCACCTGGCACTCGCCATTGTCCCTCTCTCCCCTCACCGGAAACGAAGCCTGGAAAATCCTAAGCTGGAACAAGCCACCAACGTCGGCCTGCTCGCTGGCCTCCCGTCAGCTACAAGCACACAGCAAATCTCAACGTGGATAATTTGTACCTTTGGCCTAACTATAAATGTTGTCACCCAACTGCGTACATACATTGCTACCATAATTAATAAGATTAAAATTGTGTAACATTTAGTGCATTGGCATGGTCAATGTTCGCAGTGAACTTCATACTGTTTAATTATCAAATGCTATTAATTACCAGTATTTCTATTGGGCGGTAATCTCACAATGTACAGATTGAACAACATCGGAAAAAGGCTACTACCTTGCCAACCTCTTCTTCCCTATCTTGCCCTTCGTTTCTAATAACTGTTGTCTGGTTTTTGTATAGGTTGAATGTAACTCTTCGCTCGCAACATTTTACCCATGCTACCTTCAGAATTTGTGTATTTTGTATTTGAGGAAAGCAAGGAGAAATTTGGAGAAGGAATTCAAAGTCATGGAGAAGAGACGAATGCAAAAGCTGGTAGGAAAGGACGTGGGTTGTAGTTCTTATTCAAAGATGAAGAGACCTGCACAGGGTAGGGAAGCTGGAGAACTGCATCAAAGCGGTGTCGCGACTCAAGGCCAAACAACACGTCTTTTGCAAGTGTTTGATCAAATGCGAAACGTACAGGCATGGGTCAAGGCACACAAAAACAGGTTTCGTTCCTCTTAATGATCAGGCATCGTGTAGCTCAGGGCTGAAAATAGCCTGCACCTTGGGTTACTTCTTATTTTCCGGAGGCTGTCTCTAAAACTTTCGTGTAATTTGGCAAGCTGCTGTCGATACGGCCATCGGGAGAGATGCATCTAGAAACCGGCTTCTCTGCTCTGAGTGCTACTCACGTGCTCGGTTAAAAATCAAAGTAAGAAGCACGTGGATTTCACGAAAGAAAGATAGTGTGGAAGTGTACCATCTACCCCAGCGTCGACCAGGGGAACCGGTTCAGAAGAGCTCGGGAACGTAATAATGCTTTCCACGTTATCTGCCACTTTGAGCTTCGTGATCACTACATTAATAGTGGAAATTCTTTTTCCTTATATCAGGAAGGAGAAGTCAATGGTCAGACTGTGTTGCATCACATGTAATTAGTGCTTCAAGCAATCTGATAGTAGGGTCGAGTGGAGTGCTGATTGAGGAGATACGACCGTGAATGAAATTCATATAGCCTGTGAGGTATTCACTCGGCGTCTCTTTTAAGAATTTAATGGTTCAGATTGCACCTTCACAGGGAGACTAATGCCTACAGCTTCGACGTTAGAAAAAGACAGCTTCGTTAGCAATTATTGAAGCAGTTAGTGATTCTACTATCTGTTTGGTAGATAGCTGCATACTTTTTCGATAATTTGCGTCAACATGCTGTGCGGGTTAGCGTACTTTTGATATGACTGATTTCTCTGCAAATCCCCCCCCCCCCCCCAACACTCATCTTTTTTCCCTCTGTTCCATTCTCGTTCGGCGCAAAGAATAACGTATGTCGGTAAGTGACCATATGGAAACAAACATTTCTCTCAAGATATGACATATATATTGACATTATTGGAGAGCACGGAGACCCGTGATGGTGCAGTCTTTCTTCCATCTTTCCTCCCTGGACTGCATTTCCTATCTCTTTCCCCCTTTCCTATCCTCACGCCTTCCCCTACCCACAGGGGGATTATGACCTAGGCACTTTGGAGCATTTCATCCACTGGAAACAATAGAAGCATTTAGATTTCGCTCAGTCTCTTTCTTTACAGGAAATCGCAGGACGAATATTCAGCAATATGAATGGAGCAGTCATCTGAAGCAAATACTTCTTATAGACATTTTCCTTATACCGAAAGATTATTCAAGATCGAGCACATTTAATGAAAATTGTTATTTATTTTCTGTAGTATTCAGTATATTGTCAGGTGCACACATGTACAATTATAGGTTTATTAGCTATATACAATAGCTGTTTCAGCAGTTTTCCATTAACAAGGGTGTCTAAGTTGTCCTGAGGTGCATTTATAATATCTGGTGTCACTGTCACTGGTATATTTCATGAAATTTTCTATGAAGTCTTGATGTTCTACATCTATTTCTGTGTTACTCTGATTTCTGCAGCATGACAAAGTATTTGCGTTTTACAAATTTTAAATAATTTATTTTATTGGACTTTATGACAGCGACACCGTACATATTTTATATTTCATATACAATTATAATTTATATTTTATAGCAAACAAAGAAACGAAAACTTATTTTGACTGGTTTCAGCACATTCGATACTATATACTGCACCATCACTGGTCTCCGTGCTCTCCAATAATGTCAATATATATGTCAACCGTTGGCCGTTGATTAAAGTAAGAAGATAGTGCGAACATCAGCGTGCCAAACTAAAAACTGCATCAAACTAACACACAACCTCTGACAATAAAGTTCGGTGAATGGTACTGCAACATTAACGTAGATGAACTATGAACTACAGTTACCTTACTGTCCTTCGAAATAATCACCTCCCTTATCTATGCACCGCTGAGCATCGCGACACATGTCCTGGTGACACTGCGCGAAGTCTTTCTTTGCGGTGGTATTTTTTTAAAGGCTCGTCACATTTCGTTGGATGTCAGGAATATCGCCAGATCTCTTTCCTTTCAAAGCAAGCTTGAATCGAGAGAATAGGAAGAAGTCTGGAAGACTGAGATCTAGCAAGTATGGTGGATAGTCAAATTGCACAACGCTCTCCCATATACACAGCCAATATCGTCAAGCAGTTCCTGACAAAACACGGGATGGCTCAACGTGAATATCCACCATACTCGCCGGATCGCAATCCTCCAGACTGCTGCTTCATCCGTCGACTCACTCTCGGTTTAAAAGGAAAGAATTGACGTCATTCCTGGCATCAAAAATGTTCGAATGTTTGTAAATCTATCGGACCAAACTGCGTAGTCATGTCCGTAGCTTACAAACTACTTAAACTAAGTTAAACTAACCTAAGAACAAACACACACACACACACACACACACACACACACACACACCACACACCCATGCACCAGGGAGGACTCGAACCTCCGACGGCGAACAACCGCGCTCTCCGCAGCGAGGCGCCTTAGACCGCTCGGCTACTCTACCGCGGCTGACATCCATTCGTGCAAAGTTTCCAGGACGTATGTAGCAGAGCTCAGCGGTGCATAGTTATGGGAGGTAACTATTTCTAAGTCAGTAAGGTAACTGTAGTTCATAGTTAATCTATGTTCATGCTACAGGACTTTAATGCTGATGTCCTCTCATGCTGTTTCATCCAGTACCACAATGGCGACTGATAGCAAATCTGCCGAAATCGGTCAAATACGAGGCGCGTCCAGAAAGTAAGTTCCGTTTCAATTTATCTCCGCTGCAGCGCTGCGATTGCAGTTCTGCACTTGCGCTGTAGACGACGTGTATCAAGGAGAAGAACGTGCGCCATTTGGAGATCGCTGTCAGTTACGTACGCTTTGTTGAGCTTGTCTGAAATGTCGGCGTTGATTGAAAATCCCGCCGCCTGTGAAATCAGGTCGGTGATTCGGTTTCTGAATGCGAGGAAAGTGAAACCAAGTGAAATTTATCGGCAAATTTGCGATGTTTATGGACCAAATGCGATGAGTGATTCGATGGTGAGAAGTGGGTCCGACAGTTCAATGGCGGGCGTAGTGATGTGCACGATGAAGAACGAAGTGGGCGTCCACCTTTGGTTACAGAAGAACTGGTTCACGCGATTGATGACAAGATCCAGGAAAACTGTAGGTCTACAATTAGTGCTCTCGCTATGGACGACGACCTGAAGAAACTGTTTACAACTGGCTGAAGATACAGGCGGCAGATTTCTATGAAGAAGGTATACAAAACCTGGTGGCACGCTATGACAAACGCCTGCAAAATTTTGGCAGTTATGTGGAAAAGTAGTTGAGTTGCAGAATTTTCTGCAATAAAAATTTCTGCTGTATCTGTGTACAATTTAATTTTATTAGCAAACGGAACTCACTTTCTGGACGCGCCTCGTAATTTTGAAGCGATCTTCGGCAACTACTTTTTATTTATTTTTTATTTTTGGTCAAATGTTGTCAATGACAATTTTTATTATCCTATGGTATAATTATGGTGCGTGAAAATGATTGCGGTCACCATAAAGTACAATGATGAGTAAGACTGGGTCTTGTGTGCTGATAAATTACTGGAAGCAACTGAAGTAAAGGAAGGGAATTGGTGTAGGAAACCGGAAACATGCAATGCGCCGCGCGTTGTGACTAGGTTTCAAGAGTGCTATATTTAGGACGCTTCTCATCGGTAGGGTAAAGGTGCCTCTTAAGCTCTGCCAGCAGCGAGTGGAATAGGCATGACGTAACATGAAAGTTGGAATTTAGTTGTAGTGGTCGGCGATTAGTGGCTGGGGTATTTAGTTTTGCAAATAATTTGTTGGATCAAAAGGTATTCCCATTCTTTAGGAAGTGCATGTTAGCAGCCCCAAAAAAATGTTCAAACGTTTGTTAAACTTATGGGACTTAACTGCGGGATCATCAATTCCTAAACTTACAAATTGCTTATGAACTAACTTATACTAAAGACAACACAAACTTCCATGCCGGAGGGAGGATTCGAATCCCCGACGGGGAGCGGTCTCGCGCATCAGGGCATAGCGCCCCAATGCGCTCGGCCACTCCGCCGCGGTTTAGTAGCCATTAACTCTTTTATATACATCGATCGGTTACGATTTGAAACCATCATCACGGACTGACTGTTAAATAAAAAATGACAAGTATGAATAGCACAGACTTTAAATAAAATACATAATATAACCCAGTATTTACATCTAGTAAGTACTTACAAGTCAAACTGATTAAGCTAAAGATCGTCATTAATACTTACAGGCACGTAAAATCAATAAAATCCATAAGATATCACTTAGTATCTAGTCTTGAATAAAACATAAAAAACAGTGACAAGATATGTTACAGTGGACATGGATTCTTGGATTCAAAGAATATCGAAGAAGAATATCAAGTACTGCATTATTTGATGTGATAAAGTTAACAGTTGTCTATGTATTCATGGTGTGAAACAGTATGTCTTTCATAATCATCAGTGGTTATATATTTGATAAAGTGTCATGGCGAGCCGGCCGCAGTGACCGAGCGGTCTGCGGCGCGCCAGTCACAGTCTGCACGGCCGCTACGGTCGGGGGTTCGAATCCCCCCTCGGGCATGGATGTTTGTGTCGTCTTTAATATAAGGTATCTCATAAGTAGTTTATAAGTTTAGAGACTAATGACCCCGCAGTTAAGTCCCTTAAGCTTAACAAACATTTGATTTTGTCATGGCGACTGATACAGACGGTCGTATGTAAACATAGTGCAAATGACAATTTGGACTGTGAAAATAATAAATACAACAAACATTATATATAACAGAAGGCAAGCAATATGTGTATTAGAAGACATAACGCTAAGGAAATGAAATAAATCGCAATTTGCGATCACTTATGGCTTCACTGTACTAGGTTTAGATGGAATACCAAAGTGCGACGAATGAAAATTTGTGCCCAGCCGGGAATAGAACCCGTGATCTCCTGCTTGCTAGGCAGACGCGTTGACCACTCTGCCACCGAGGACAAATAGGCTGTGGTAATAGGAAAGAGACAGCGTGGCGAATGGAGATTTGGATGTGGCGGGAGACGTGCAGGGAAGAGTCCTCTGCAGTGGGGCTGGACACTGTGTTCTCGGTGGCGGAGTGCTCAACGCGTCTGCCTAGTAAGCAGGAGGTTCCGGGTTCGAATCCCGGCCGGGCACAAATTTTCATTCGTCGCACTTTGGTATTTCATCTAAACCTAATACAGTTAAGCCGTAAGTGATTGCAAATTGCGATTTATTTCATTCATTGAACGCTATAATGTCGTCAAATATATATATAACGCTAAGGAATTTAGAGAACTGATGTGCTGTGACAAAATCGTAAAATTATAATACATCATTGTGTGTAGTATTATAACAAGGCTTGTACAGTATTATAAAATGTATGGATACATCATCCAGTGATCAAATAATAACATATTACAAGCATGTCTAAAATTGCAGTGGATGTATTATACACATAGACTTTGGGATACGTAACACAATTGGTAAAGAGTAAAAGCGAAAACGTGTATACAGTTATATAGCAAGGGGTATACGAAATTATATTAATTGTGTATACCTTCTTCTTCCATTTCTACAACATCCCGAGGGTGAGGGGGGGGACTTATCACCCTCAATAATTTTCCGTTACTCCTCTTTGGACTTCGCCGTGACCCTCCAGTCCAGCTACGACCGAGCGAGTTGGCGCAGTGGTAATGCACTGGACTCGTATTCGGGAGGGTGGTCGTTCAAATCCACCTCCGGCCATCCAGATTTGGGTTTTCCGTGATTTTCCTAAATCACTCCAGGCAAATGTCGGGATGGTTCCTTTCAAAGGGCACGCTCGATTTCCTTCCCGTCCTTACCCAAAACTCCGAGCTCCGTCTCTAATGACCAAGCTGTCGATGGGACGTTAAACCCTAAGCTTCCTTCTTTCTTCCTCCAGCTACGGCAGCCGTCTCGGGTAGCGTCCTCTACAACCTCGTCGCTCCATCTCATCTTAGGTCGTCCTCTTGCTCTTCTTCCTTCCTTCAGGTTCAATGTAGCAGACTTTCCCTGCAGGATCTGTCTCATTGAGTCGCATTACATGTCCAGCCCATCTCAGTCTACACAGCTTTATGAACTTGACCACATCATCCTTCTTATAGCAGTCACAGAGTTAGTCATTCCTTAACATTGTCCAGGTACCACTTTCATATGTACAAAAATTACCTCAATATAATTCTTTCATGTGATTTCATTTTGTTTTCACCCTGTTTCTTAATTGTCCGTTTTCTGAGCCATAGGTGAGTACTGGGCGTATAAGCGTTTTAGAAAGTCGGCACTTAGTCCCCTCGTGATAGAAGCTTAGATGTAAAATGTCATTCCAAAGTATCATCGATTAAAAGCACTTATGCGAGCCATAATTTCAGTAAGGGTGGTGCCACTTGCTTCTATCTATGAGCCTAGATAAGTGAAGCATTCCAATCGCTCAAATGTCATTCCATCAAGGGTGACTGAGGGCTGTAAGGGTTGGTGAGAGCCATTATACATATACTTGTTCTTCCCTTCGTTAATTCTCTGGCCTATCTTCTCTGCACTCAGTTTTAATGATAAAAAGGAGCTTTGCAGATTAAATCCAAATCATTTGCATACCCCAACAATTTTACAGAATTATAGTAGAATGAACCTCTTGTCTGAATACCTGATTCGCGTACCACATTTTCAGTGCTAGGTTGACATGTAGGCAGGAAAGCCCATATCCTTGCCTTAGCCCAGTTCGGGTGGAAAACTGAGGTGAAACCTTGGACTCCACCCGCACGGTAGACTGAGGGTATTTTAGAGTGGCCTCTATTAAATGCACCAGTTTTCCAGACATTCGAATTTCCCGCATTACCTCGGTTTGTTATGTGATATGCAGGAATGTGTATACCAGTTACAGAAAATAACGTAATTCAATAGTTTCAAGACTGTATCAAAATGAAGTAGGCACGTAGGCCTTGGGCCAAGTAGAACATTTAATTAAGTGTATGTGATACCTATCTACCGACATAATTTAATTGTAAGCAGGAAAACTGATGGAGATAGTACATACTAAGCTACAGAGTCTCATCTCGATGAATGAGGAATAATGAAACAAAAACAGAAATGCTCAGTGTTACAAACGTATAGACAGCAGGTCCTGTAATGCGCTAAGAAATTTTAACAGTTATGCAGGTCAAGCATATTGCAAATGCTACTTAAACAAAATATGTATGTGATTTATTAGGAACAGGTAACTAGATTTCTAGCAGTAATATATGAGAGTTATCTAAGAACGGTAGGTAGTTGTGAATATGATGAAAAATACATTTCACATTACAGAATGCCGGTAAGCGTTGATGAGAACGTTAGCTGATGTATTCACTTTATCAGTTTGTTTAACTTGTAAGAACTTACTAGAAGTAAGTACTGGGTTATATTATGTACAGTCTTTAATTTGTGTACAATTCATGCTTGTCATCTTTTATTTAACAGACAGTCTGTGATAATGGTTCAAAACCGAAACTGGTCGATGTACTTAACCAAAATAAACAGCTTTTCGTGTTATTTATGCGATTCCGGACAAATTTGTGGTGGTATAAGATACTTGTGAACTAAGCTATAATAACGACGTCATACTGTGACGATTCATATCTCACATATTGTCGGCTTAAAAGTTTGTAAATATATTGGATCTCACTGCTATGGTCATCAGTCCCTAGACTTACAAACTACTTAAAGTTACTTACGCTAAGGACAACACACATACAACCATCTCCAAAGGACGACTCGAACCTCCGAAGGGAAGGGCCGCTCAGTCAGTTGCATGACGCCTTAGACCATGCAGTCATTCAGCGTGACCATTTTGTCTGCTGCCAACACAAATTTGAGCTGAGCATCACATAAGTAACACGAAAAACATTCCCAAACTCAGCACGACACTACACAACACCCGTTGTTTGCTTCCAGTTGTTATGATTAATGACAGACAGCACACTGATCTTGCGAATCTCAATGGCGTAGCATCTCCCCTTCTACACACAGCTTATACATTCTAGCAGATATGGTTGTAACACGAAAGTACTAATGCAGTCAAGTGTCCATTCTTCCTGCCACAAGGAATTGAAACTCTTTTAGTAGGCTAGAAAGTGTTGCGTATCTACTTAGTACTCTCCAGGCGTTGAGCATTTCTAAGTAGGTAATCATTCAGCTGCCAAGCGAGTACGTTTCAAGAAGGCTAACAGCAAATTCTTTCTTTCCACGTGAATTTGACAGCCAGTGGGGCAGCCAGGATTTGGATCTGGGGGGCTCAATTTCAAAAAGCAAGCCTACTGAATTCATTAATGGTAAAGGGTTCTTATCATTCGCTACCAGAAATGTAAGAAGCTCGCCGATGTTATAACCGTTTAATTAACATGAGACCATGCGTAAAAATTGAACTAAAGTAACACTACCGTTGTTCGTAGTTTCTGGCGACGGCCGTCGCATATGAACAATCGGCTCGTAACTTCAGCATAGCAGTATTAATAGCGGCAGCATCTAAGCTGGTCGTGGCGGCATTAATACCGCTCTCAGTAACAGCAGCACACGTTCACAATGGCGGCATCACGCTGGCGACCCCTTGTCACGTTCAACTGTGCTTGGAAAATTATAGATACGTTCTGATTTATTACACGTGTACTATTTCAAATTTCCGGTGACGACTTGTTTTTTTTTCTTTAATAAAAAATAATAAAATTAAAAAATCTTTTGGGTTCAGCCCCGTTAGCTTCCCCCCCCCCCCCCCCCCCCCCCCGCCTGGCAACGACACACTGTGTACAACCTCTGACAGTAATGTTCGGTGTGTATAGTTCCGTAACATTAACGTAGGTGAACTATGAACCACAAAAGAAGGAAGGAAGCTTGGAGTTCAACTCCCGTCGACAGCGTCGTCATTAGAGACGGAGCTTGCGCTTGGAAGGTTTAGGTAAGGATGTGGAAGGAAATCGGCCGTGCCCTTTCAAAGGAACCATCCCGGCATTTGCCTGGAGTGATTTAGGGAAATCACGGAAAACCTAAATCTGGATGGCCGGAGGTGGGTTTGAACCACCATCCTTCCGAATGCGAGTGCAGGAGTCCAGTGTGTTACCACTGCGCCACCTCGCTCGCTCGGCTATGAACTACAGTTCAAATGTTTGTTAAGCTTAAGGGACTTAACTACGGGGTCATCAGTCCCTAAACTTACAAACTACTTATGAACTAAGACTAGTGACGGAACAAATATCCATGCCCGAGGGGGGATTCGAACCCCCGACCGTAGTGGCCGTGCAGACCGTGATGGCCCTCGCCACCGCGGCCGGCCAGTCATGAGCTTTGAAATTTAAATATTTGTGAAGCTATGGAACCAAACTGCAGTGGTAATCACTAGCTAGTTTTACAAACTACGGAAACTAACTTATCTAAGGACAAAACACATACTCGTGCCTGAGGGACGTCTCGAACATGCAACAGGCCGCGCACTCCGCAGCAAGGTGCCTTAGACCGCGCGGCCATTCCCACGCGGCCCTGAGCCTTGCTGCCGCTCTTGTGTATTGCGAAAGACTCGACCGTCTTCTAAGAAAGGTTATTTGTAAAGAGAATTGGTTCAGAATTACCGAAATCACAAAGCAAAGTATATATATTCCTGCTTGACTGATTTTTCCTTCGGTTCTTGGTGCAACATCATAATACTGAATTAAAATCACAATTCTGTGTATGTTCCACAAGTTTTAATTATTCATCCGGTTTTCGCCTTACAAGGTCATATTCAGAATTTACTAATACAACTGTAACGTCTGAAATTGGCCTTATTAAGGAATTAAAATAAACTTGCAGGATTGCACACAAAATTAGTAAATAAATTAGATAGTTCAAATATTCAAATGTATGTAGAGCTTACGGCACTTAACTACGGGGTCATCAGTCGCTAAACTTACAAACTACTTATGAACTAGGTAATACTAAGGACGGCACAAATATCCACGCACTAAAGTTTCCGCTTAAGTTGTCACAATTTAAAAATGTCCGAACGACATGTTACGGGCCTACATTAGGCCATTCTCAAGTTCTAAAAGGAGAAAGCCAAGGAAATCAAATTAAAACAAAAACATAAAAACGTTAAATACGATTCATGTCAATATAACCAAGCGTGTTCATCCTAGACAGGGTTACCTTGAATTCTAAAACATATCTGCCCTAAGGTAACGTAAATCGTAAAATGTTCGCGGCATATGCACCATGTCAACAGATAAACATTCCTCACCGTAAAACATGTTTCTAGTTGGAGGCACAGTTGTGGACTGCTAACTATCTGCTATGTCAGAGATAGTCCAAACGCTACCCACTACCAAAGATAAACCTATCATATTGCTACTATCGCAAGTAAATCCGTCTAAAAACACAAATTTAAAATGTATACAAAAAACTAACAGTAAATCAGCCAACCCCAACCCCAAGGAAGCGAATGCGAAGTGAAGTTTCACTGTTTATCGAGAAGGACATTACCAAAATGAAACCAGAAATTTCCTTTAGACACTTCCGTCTGTTCATTTAGTATGCTATTCGGTTCTTTTCTTAAGCTGGAGGAGGTAGAAATTTTTTGTGTGTTAAGAAAAGAACACCTACATGATATTACGATATTTTTTTCCCCTTGGTTACAATGTCTTTTCCTCCCTTGACCCGATTTTGATTAAATTAAGCCTATACGTTGATCGAAACTACTCTCAATTTACCCGCCAAACACCACGAAAGTTCATGTACTACTACTAAAGTCTAGCCAGTAGCGTTACACACAATCGATTGCTTTTATAAAAATATTTCCTTTACGATATCTTTAATTGTGTTCATTCCAACTGGTGTGGAATGAATCCTTTACCTAACTGTGCGATACACTCAAGTTACCTGTCAAACCCCTATGAAAATTCGTCTAGTAATTTCCAAGATTAAAGTGTTCAAAGAGACAGACACACATGAGGATAAGAAACTTTACATTACGATATATTTTTGTCGTGATCCGATTTAGATGAAGTGATTCCTGCATATTGACCCAAACTTCGCTCAAGTTCCTGTGAAAACTGCACGAAAATTCATCTAGTAGTTTTCAGTTTTTATGTGTACGTAAATGTACAATTTTATTGTTAGTGTAGATATAGATAAAGATAATTTAGGCATACGATTGCCTAACAGTTGGTATATCATAGCTAGCTAGTGCTGCAGTGCCGTAGTTGGAATTAATATGTAGGGGAACTCTGCTTTAAGATAGTTAACAAAAGTATATGTTGCCGTCGTGTCATGAAGTTCAATTACAAAAATGTAAATAAAATAAAATGCTTGGACTCATAATCTTAGTCCTTTATTTGACACACACGGAAATTACGCGAAGAAAAAATATTAAGCTATTTAAATTGGACGTGTAGTCGAGCGGAATGGCCAGGTGTGTGTGTGTGTGTGCGTGTGTCTGATGGAGGACTATAACCTCTGGCAGGAACATCCGCCCAGTCCGTAGAATGATGCTTTAGATCACGTGGCCATTCCGCGCGACTACACTTAATATTTTTTCTTCGCGTGATTTCCGTGTGTGCCAAATAAAGGACTAAGAATATGAGTCTAACACACACAACACGTGTGTGTTGTCAAATGTTCAAATGTTTGTACAGCTTATGGGACTAAACTACGGTGTCATCAGTCCCTAAACTTACAAACTACTTATCCACTAGTTACAACTAAGGACGGCACAAATATCCATGCCCGAGGGGGATTCGAACCCCCGACCGTAGTGGCCGTGCAGACCGTGACTGAAGCGCCGCAGTCCCCTCGACCACCGCGGCCGGCCTAAGTAGTCTGTATAGGGGCTGATGTCCACAGCAGTTTCGTCCCGTAAGTTTACAAACATTTGAACATTAGACGTGCAGAGCAATGTGAACAATTTTTATATCATTTTGTGTTTCAAAATATAGCTTATTGTCTGTAAGTAAGACTTCCCATAAAAAGTGCATGGGCGCTATAATATAAGTAGCACAGTCATATTCGTATAGCTTTGGAAATTATTGTATTTTGGACTACTTCATGTGGAACGTCTGAAAAGAAGTCCTTTTTTGGTACAAAGTCCAGGAGAAATCCACAGCCGACCGCGCTGGTTGAGGGGACTGAGGCGCTACAGTCACGGTCTGCACGGCCACTACGGTCGGGGGTTCGAATCCCCCCTCGGGCATGAATATTTGTGCCGTCCTTAGTCTTAGGTAGTTCATAAGTAGTTTGTAAGCTTAGGGACTGATGACCCCGTAGTTAAGTACCATAAGTTCTACAAACATTTGAACATTTTTAGAATTCCACAATTTTTACTTTCATCCAAAAAGTACCCGTGAAGACAAAACCCACATATTACTTTTGGCCCATTATCTGGCAAGTGACGAAAACTTTTGTGTCGTACATCACTCAGTGGTAAAGGAGCTTCTGTTTTCTTCTTCATCTGGACAGATTGCTTCCATTCCACAGACGTATGCGAAACCTCCTCTCCCCAATAAACATTAGTCCATTTGCAATGTCCCAGGTATGAAATTGCCAACGATTTTGCATAATAAATCACGTCTAAGGGTTTCTTTTCCTACCTTATAAGCAATTTGTCGCATATCAGAAAAATATCGTCAGTTAATCTAAAGAATCTGGTGAACTGGTAACTTATGCTTACAGTGTCTGCTTAAGATTCAGACTATTGCCAAACTTACGGGAAAGTCAACGACATATCGATACGGTAGATGCGAGAAACGAAATATATTCACGAGTAACTGCGTATTGATACGGTAGATGCGAATAACGACATGTATTTATGACTAATGATTTAGTACTTCTAGTCGGTCAAAGCATTCGTTACTCAGTATCGAATACTTGCGGTTTAGTGCGCAGTGAACAGGTATGCTTTTGTTTCTTTGCATTAATTGTGTGCTACGACGAATTTATTCCGCATGTGAACAAAATGTTCGTAAATCCATCGGACTCAGCTGCGTGATTATTAGTCCGTAGCTTATAAACTACTTACAATACGTTAAACTAAACTAAGGGCAACACACACATCCAAGCCGGAAGGAGGATTCGAACCTCCGACACGAAAGGCCTCGCGATCCCCAACGTGACGTTCCAGACCGCTCAGCTACTCCCGCGCGGCTCCGCATGTAAACATAAACGTCTCTGTGCAATGAGCTTCCACAAACCCTATGGTTTACACACAGATATATATTAATAGGCTAGCAAACTTCCCTCTGTGACTGAAGCTTGACGCCGCCATCTTGCTTACCTCACGTCACAAAGTTCCCATATGGTACTACTATGAAGTTCTGACACGATATGACGTTGTAAGCTATATTAGTTGGTTTGAACAGGATTTTCATTTGAGTCAATACTTGCACAATAGGGTCATTCCATGGAAAATCGTAGATATTTTGGTGAATGATAAGGCGATCATTTCAGAATTTGCCCATATTTGGTGTATGGGTACCTACATGAATTAATAGAAAAACTACCAAGTATCACTGTCCTATCTATAACCATTTTTGAGAAAATTATATATGAAGGCTGAAAGGTGTATGCGATCAACAGTCGGGCACCAATATTCCCATCTTCAGAGGACTACTGCTTATGAATAAAATATATAGAGTACTAAGTTGATATATGATATAAAATGTGAGAAACATCATAGATTATTTATGCTGCGTTTTAAATTCACGATTTTTTAAAAAGCTATAATTCTGCCTATGAAAAAACTAAAGCCCTCAATTTTGGTATAGTAGCTCTTCAGTCCTAGTATTAACTGTAAAAAAATGGAAATCATATTGAATTGCATTTAATAGTTCTTACTTTCAGTTAGAATTGACTCCATCAGTAAAAATGGTCGAATTTGATGAACTTCCAAGTCATGGATGGGTACCTAAACAGTTGAATCTGAACTTGAATTTTAGCTGAATTGTTTACATATTTGGTAGTAATCTTAGGTGCAAAGAAGAATATACTAACTCACTTACTTCATAGATAAATAATAACATGAAAATGCCATATACACCTATCATTAATTTTCAGCACTACTGGGAATTAAAAAATTAAAATCATGGACATACCTTGAAAGAATGTTCTCAAATGGTATATGGTAAGCCTCAACAATACATAGGGTATCCTTACTCTATAACTGCATGTTAAAAGGACAAGACTATGAAACAAAATTGAGATTTAAAGCAATAATGAAATTCATAAAGAAATATACATATATTTAACCTTTACCCACATATAATACGTACATCTTTGATATACCCTTGCATTTTCTAATATACTGGTCTCAAAACACAAAAAGATTACCTAAAGGTGAGAGACAGGATCTTTTCATAACACGTTATTATCCAGTTTATATAACCGGGCACTGTAGCTTTGTAATGATGGGACATTGACCTTGCATATAACACTGGAGAATATACTTCAGTGATGGTGCTGCTTTGCAGAATAAAAAATTACAAGAACCTCACAAACCTAACTTACCATCAAGAAGATTTTGGTACATATTGAAAAATGTCATGGGAAGAGCCCCTATGATGGTATTGGAGAGACTGTAAAACGCCTAGCTAGAAGAGCCAGCTTGCAGGTCACACTATACGTTTGTAGTCATTGCTACTAACACCGTTCTAATGAAGAGGATTTTCACAGATGCGAATGGGACTACTGTTGCTATGGGAATTCCTGAAAATTCTTCATCTGAACAGTTGCCAGTGGGGCACTATGTGGCTACCAAATATGATAAAAAGTAGTACATAGGTCACTTTCCCAGGTATTCAATGAATTTAGAGATGTTGAAATTATCTGTATGCCTCCTGCCGAGTCACGATTATTAAAATGGCCCAGTAGGAAATACATAGTTTGGGTCCTCTTCTCCAGTGTTATATGCAAGGTCACTGTCCCATCATTAGAAAGCCACAGTGCCCGGTTATATAAGTTAGATGACAGGTATTATGAAAGATCCTGTTAGGTAACCTTTGTGTATTGAGACCAGTATATTAGAAAGTACGAGGTTATATCAAAGATGTGTTTCTTTGTGTATCTTAAAATTTGTTTGTGTGAGTGTTATTTGCAACTATTTGCGTAGTATATGTTGGTATAGGTTATACATATTTTGTTTATGAATTTCATTATTGCTTTAATTCTCAATTTTATTTCATGATCTTGTCATTTTAATATACAGTAATAGAATAAGGATACCCTATATATTGTTGCATTTCTGCACCCAAGACAACAAAAGTTAAATATAACATATTTATTAAGTTCAAAATGTTCAAATGTTTGTAAAGTTTATGGGACTTAACTACGGGGTCATCAGTCCCTAAACTTACAAACTACTTATGATCTACTTACGAACTAGGACGGCACAAATATCCATGCCCGAGGGTGGATTCGAACCCCCGACCGTAGTGGCCGTGCAGACCGTGACTGAAACGCCTCAGTCCCCTCGGCCACCGCGGCCGGCATTTATTAAGTAATTGCTAGATAACTGTTTTGAACTATCACTTGTATACAGTTCCGTCCTTCAGGTCAACCATACACAGTTTGAGAACACTGTTTCAAGTGAGTTAGGATATTATTCTTTGCACCTAAAATTGATATCAAATATGTAAACATTTCAGCAAAAAATCAAGTTCAGATTCAACTGTCTACGTACCTATCCAGGACTTGGAAGATCATCAAATTCGATTATTTTTCCTGATGGAATCAACTTTAACTGAAAGTAAGAACTATTAGATGCAATGCAATGTGCTTTCCATTATTATTTATAATTAATACTAGGACTAAAGCGCTACTATACCAAAATTGAGGGCTGTATTGTTTTCATAGGCAGAGTTATAATTTTTTTAACTAGTGAATTTAAAACGCAGCATGGAGAAAGTGTATTTTTCATAAATACTCTAAATGATTCCAGAATGAAACTTCACTCTGCAGCGGAGTGTGCGCTGATATGAAACTTCCTGGCAGATTAAAATTGTGTGCCGGAACCGGGACTCGAACCTGGGACCTTTACCTTGCCCGCGAAAGGCAAAGGTCCCAGGTTCGAGTCCCGGTTCCGGCACACAATTTTTATCTGCCAGGAAGTTTCACTCTAAATGATAATTCCCCCTTTTTATATCATATATCAACTTAGTGCTCTATATATGTGATGCATAAAAAATTGAGGTCTTCATGTCAGATCATCACTAAGCAGTAGCCCTCTGAAGATGAAATATTGGTGCCCGACTGTTCATCGCATACACCCCCCTTCAGCCTTCAAACATAATCTTCTCAAAAATGGTTGAAGATAAGACAGTGATATTTAGTAGTTTTTCTATTAAGTCATATAGTTACCCATGTAACAAATATGATCGAATTCTGAAATGGTCACCTCCCACTCCCACGGAATGATCAAATAGTTGAATTTAACACATACATTGTCTAACCGTGTTATGAGAAGGACGTGTTTCGTACGGTTAAATTTTACGTAACGAAATGTTCAAACGTTTGTAAAGCTTATGGGCCTTAACTGCGGAGTCATCAGTCCTTAAACGTACAAACTACTTATGAACTAACTTATACTAAAGACAACACAAACATCCATGCGCGAGGGAGTATTCGAACCTACGACACGGAAGGCCGCGCGATCCGCAACGTGGCGCTCCAGACCGCTTGGCTACTTCCGTGCGGGCTTACGTAACGTCCTGACGGCCTCGAGTGATTATGTTGTCAATCCTGTGACGGCATTATTAGGTCGCGTGACAACGCAAATGTTTGTCATGAAATATTCGTTTTACGTGCGCAGTTTCTTTGATTTAGTTAACGAGGGTACGTACAAGAACCTGGCAACCATGGACCAGGATCTGTACGGAACACTAATCAAGTCACTCTATGTGGATTTCTTAGAGTATTAACATCTCGACAAGGTCTTTCTACTGCTTCGTTGATGTTGCCAACATAATCATGCGAGGGCACTGGGATGGTAGGTAAAATGTTTCCGTTACGTAGAGTGAAAGCAGATTGTAGTTACCAGAAAACACTTATAAGATTAAAGAAATGTGTTATCCATGACAAATAGCACATTTATAACGGTCAGACTTTTAACAGAAAAACCAAAGTTGATCGAAACTTGTAACATATTAATAAAAATAGGAAACGCGACTCGTTAGTGAATATGTCAAAGCAGTCTGTAGATTTCGTAAAATCTCTCAAAAGAATAAGGATACGTGTTATTCACGATAAACAACACTTCTATAATTACCGTACTACTGAATGAAAATCCGAAATTGAATGAATTTGTTGAGAGATTAATAATAACAGCAAATCGATACAATTCATTACTGTAGGTGTCAATTTTACTCTCGCCGAAAAAGTCACAGCCATATACAACACACGAATTTCCCAAGTGTCAAAACTCTAAAGACAGCATAGTTACGTCAGTTCATCAGTATTTTTACGACTCTTTTCTGTGATAACACACACGACTGCTGTGACGTTTGGCCGGCCGCAGCGGCCGAGGGGTCTGCGGCGCGCCAGTCATAGTCTGCACGGCCGCTACGGTCGGGGGTTCGAATCCTCCCTCGGGCATGGATGTTTGTGTCGTAGTAGTATAAGGTAGTTTGTAAGTTTAGGGACTGATGACCCCGCAGTTAAGTCCCTTAAGCTTAAGAAACATTTGAACATTTTTGCAATGACGATTATAGTATAGAAATGATATAGTATACAGCATTGCCAGTCGAGTAATATATGTCTGTGGATTTACACAAAAACTGACTGGTAAGGAACTAGAAAAAGTGAATAGATTTTAGTTTTATGCTCTGCCGGTGACATTTTGGTTGAGATATTAATTTTGTAATTACGGCTTAAGATCTGTTGCGCTATAAACGTAGCGCTGGACGCTACTTAGATTTAGACATAATCACGACAAAAATAAGCATGAGTGTGATAAGTGAAAATAAGACGTCATCAATCGGAAATGTCGTGTAAACGCAAATTAATCACAAATTCTGGGTCTAAAAGACTGCAATGTGATAGGCAAGGCATATTATGTTTAGTATTCAGGAGCGGTACTGTATAGGCGGTGATTCGGTTGGGTGGGAACGGCGTTCCCAGATACATTAATGCCAAACTATGTTAAATCAATTTTATTGCAATGAACAATTATCAAACGTCGCAGTTTTAAACGTGGATGTGCAGGCAGTAACTGTATATAAAATTGAAATATATGAATTTCTGTCTATTGGCTGCACTGATTAAATCAACAATATTTACCATGCTTTCCACATCAGGTAAGGGTTTCGTCATAGACATTTTAAAATTACCTTAAAAAGTTACATACAGATGTTAATAAAATGAGACATACATTGTTTACAATTTTTTTTTACAAATATGCTATAGCGGAAGGCTTGTACTAGGTATTCACTTTATCACTGACTGACAGTGATCAGTGTTTCATAATTCTATTTTATGACAATTCCTTTTGAGTAGTCTCACATGACGAGAGCGATCTCACTCTTAGGTAAAATTTCTTTTAAATGTGAGTAGTCTCATACATGAAATTGTAAAAAATTGTAAACATTATTTCATGTCTCTCATTATTATTATTATTATCTCTATGTAATCCATCTTAAGATATCTTCAAATTCTGTGAAGACACTCTTAGCTGGTGTAAAAACGACGATAAATATTACCGTTTTAATCAATGATGCAAGCAGTGGGCTGAGATCCATAATTTTAAGGTGAACTAACCCTTTTTTGTTTACGTATTATGAAACATGAAACAGTAACATTCTTTTGAATACATTGAAATTGCTTTTAAAACTGATACTGCGTTCAGGTAAGAACTACTTGTTGAGTTCTGCCTGCATTTACAAAATACTGAATGCATTTAAAAAAGGTTGATTTAGTACTCCCTATTCTTATATGAGGAACTGTAGAGTGTGTCTACCAGCAACACGACAGTCTTATATGTAGGAAAAATCACAACAATTGAAAAATTTCCATTCTCGTTTGCTTCACTTCGAAATGAACCGAAAGACTAATCCTCAACGAAAGTTTTATGCAACAGCATCCATGTGGTACTTCTTATGGTGGATGGCCAGGATTTATAATTTTATCTGAAATGGTGACTTGTAAGTATACATAAAATAGTTATAGGTCAGACCCTGTTGTAACGTTCTTCAACTTAGTAAAATACAGCTTTAAATCATTTTCTTGGTTGAAGAATACCTGACTGCACTATATTTTTAGCTTTCACTGAAAGAAAGGATATTGCCGCCTGTGGTTGCACGCAAGAATATCTGACTAATTTATTACATAATGTCACAGAGTTTCGAGCAACAATATAACTGAGGCCTATCTGCTGCTCTTCGAATGGACTACCTAGTTTATCAGAAAGATGCAAACTGCTACTGATACTAAAATTCTGCACGTGACAACTGTTTCTATATAACAACATATCTACCAGAAAATTTCTAATGTCAGAATCGGCGAATAATTTTCTAATGTGATGTTTGTGATTGAGGTTAAAGTAAACTTACGTGCCGAATCCAGGTGGATTTATGAATTTCGTAATTTCTGTTTTACGTCCTCGTCTGTATTTCCGCTGCACATGTAATAAAATTCACAAAACAGATTAGTCATTTGCTCCACAGTAAAATATAGTACGTATTATCAACGTAACTTTATTTAAAATAATATTTAATTGTATTTTGTAGGTCCAATGAAACATATGTTCTAGTGTCCTTTGGACAATATCGACGTTTTTCACGTCACGGAGAAATAGAACTTGTGCATTATTACACTTTACACTTGACTTAATCACTTTCAAATAAAATAAATATTTTTCTCCGTATGTGAGAACACTGATCCTTCTAATTCCGTTGTTGCTTAGCAGCGTCTATTTCTAACAGAAAGCTGGAAAAAAATTGGCTGAGTCATAACGACATAAAAAAACGAAATGGAAGAATTTATTTACCTGTGTTTTCAGCATTGCTTTTATCGAGTGCTGAGCTAAAATGTTTCCTTTTCACCTTGTGGGACAATGATAATACATGAAATTATACTTCTTAAAATTCTGGCGATATACGCGAGACGGAGTCTTATTAACGCAAGATTTTTAAATTAATGACCTAACGATTCAGAACTCATCTCTGGAATATCTGTGTTTCTGTAGCCACAGTCTATCACAGATTTAGCAGTGATCTCAATTCTCTGGAGAGAGAAAGACAGCTGAAAGTTCGGCGAGTAAGAAATGTATATCGCTGTCTTCCTATAGATCGCATAGGGCAACAGTTTTTACTTACGTATTTTCTGTTAACTTTGTACACAACCACGGAGCGCCAAATTTAGAATGTCGCTCTTTCGATGTAAGTCGAATAGTCTGAGTCACAGCTGTTTCAGCATAGCCGTCCTATCATTGGCAGACATCATGTGTCCGTACCACTTTCATACAACAAAAGTTCAAATGTTTGTAAATCTATCGGACTCAACTGCTGGGTTATCAGTCCGTAGCTTACAAACTAGTACTTAAACTAAGCTAAACTAACCTAAGGACAACACAAACACTAATGCCCGATGGGAGACGAACACCCGACGGCGAACGGCCGCGCGCACAGCAGCATGGCGCCCCAGTGCGCACGGCTAATCCGCAGCTGCTGAGATACATCATATGTCTGTAGTTCGTAGATGTAAATAACAGAAGACACAGTTCATTACTTTAACACTGACCACAGGAATGTTGTCTTTTTTTTTAGTTTAATTAAAACTTGATGATATATTGAGTGAAACTATGTTTTCGTACAAAAAAACGTTGCAGTCACTCCAAAAATGAAACTTTGTTATTACAAGACTTAAAGAAACGTTGTTTCTAATGAAAATTCGTGTATTTTTACTGTACACGTTTTGTTGTATTCATAAAAATATTGTCAGCGGGTTAATTTTTTTCATCGGGAAATTTCGCCTACTTGCACATTTATTTGTATGCAAAAAATAAATAAATAAATAAATAAATAATTATTGAACTACTACCAGTCATACATTTTTTAAATAATAAACGAAACAACAAATCTCAAATGGCAACGCAGCATGACACTTTGAAATAATATAGCTGTGGGCGTACGAAACTAGTAGTTGCCAGCGATTGAAAACAACCGAATATTGTTGTGAACTCACACACAGTCTTTCGACTAGAGATAACAAAACTGAAACATCTTTCCGTTTCGGAACAAATGAAACCGTACAGATTGAGGTTTCGAAATGATGAAAGATATTTGTTTATATTGTACTGCCGTCTATGTGTACTGCATAAGTATTGCTATATAACCACGAACATAGAGCAAGGACAGCAACTGTATGATAAAAAAAAGTTTTATTCAGATGTCTCCGCACTGGTTAAATTTTACTGGTGGCCTCACGTGATAATGTTGGCAGTCGTGTGACGTGCATTATCCAATTACACGACAACGCAAATGTTTAGTTATGAAATCTTGGTTTTATGAGGAAAATTACTTTTACAGATTGGACGAGGGTACATACAAGAA
Source organism: Locusta migratoria (assembly GCA_026315105.1). NCBI lineage: Eukaryota > Metazoa > Arthropoda > Insecta > Orthoptera > Acrididae > Locusta > Locusta migratoria. The sequence continues at coordinate 346,870,278 of CM048749.1, read as the reverse complement.
CCTGTCAACCACAGGGCACGAACAGCATTATTTATTTACTTTATGGTCTGTACGAATCACCAAGCAAGTCATTCTATGTGGATTTCAAAGGATATTAACTTCTTGTCAAATATTTTCTGCCGTTTTGTTGATGTTGCCAACACAACCACGCGAGGCCGCCGGGATGGCAGGTAAAATTTTACCCCTGCACCAAATGCACTACTTACTCAATAATTGACGTTCCTGCTGAGGACTGATGTTTTTTTTTGTCTGATGTATTGGTTTTTATCGAAATAGCTATAATTAATAAATTTTCTTTCATCTATTCTAGTGCCTAAGTTCTATAGATATTGTGTGTCCTAACCTACAGTGGTATTAAAAAGGCCTATTATCAAATAAAATTTATTGAGCTAACATTTTGGGAAGTGTTATAAGTTGGTATACATCGTTATCGCACTGCTGGACGCTTTACGTATTTTAAAATTCCAGTTTTTGAAATATCTTTAATTCGCAGTTCCTTTCCCCAGACTTTAATATGCAAGTATAAAAACGAAATTCTGCGGCACCTTATGTTATAGTTGTCATACCTCTTTTCATTTAAAAAACGCAAGCTGTAAGTTTAGTCGTGTGTTTTCAATTACCATCAATGGACAGATGTATCTAGAATTTTACTGGATATTTCAATGCAACTAGTGAGCGTACTTTACTATTTATTTACGTTTATAAAATAGACACTATGTCCTTTCGGAATACAGCAGCCACTTAAGAAAGGAATCTTGATTTCCGTAATCTTAAGTAGCAGACTCACGTCTCTTAATTAGTTTTCGACACTCTTTATACTGTTCATGTACTAATAACTAGTAAGTTAAATGTCTGCCTTTGCCGAGCTTTAGCAAAATGAAACACAACTGTTTCGATACAATTAGTCTGTTCCCCATACCTGCATTATTGGTCTGAAACACTGCTGTTTTGAAACAGTGAAACCGACGGACGAAACAGTTTCAGTATCAATCGCGAATGTGATCGGAAACCGAACAGAATTAAACACGACGGTTTCGATACCGTGAAACATGGTTGTTGTGAAACACTGAAATTGTTCCGCTTAGCGAAACACGGTTCCAAACAATGAAACATTGGCCAACTATACTTACGACTTTTATCAATCGACTCGCGACAGTCGCCTCGCCTTGGCTCTTTATAAAGTGAGTAGACAGTATATAGCTAGGAAATCATCTTTCTACGTGTAAATAATTGATCTTTCTACTACCTTGATGTTGAACTTAAGCTATCTGAACGTGCCAGCCATAAATGTTCATTTTTCGATTCTAGTCAAATTCATATGTGGCTGCTATGAAGCATTACAGGAAAATGGAAAGAAATTACGTTTCGATTCCTCTCCCATATCTGCCTATTACAGAAAATATTGGCATAAATTTCAAATCAAGAGATAAGTAAGCAATTCTCTGTCACGTAATACTTGATGGAAATTCATTTGCCAAATTGAAACATGGCGGACAATGTGAAATCATGTTAAGAATATGAATATGCTTAAACTAAAAATTATCAGCCCATTCAATTGATAGGACATATTAGAGTGATGGTAGCTAAAGTAAATGTCGGAACTGTATGTGGTGTAGTCGACAATATAGTTCCCAGTTATGTGATAGAATGGTAAAGCGGTCTGAAGATTTGATGGCTTCATCAACATTGAATCGCTCGGTAATAGTCGCTGTACTTCATAATCGTTTATTCTTCCACTGCTGCCAATCTTTGCAATATACAGAGATTGATACCAAGTATTAGTTTTTGCTTGCTTGAACTGTGTGACATGAAAGCAACTTTCCAGTTCTGTACGAGGAAGATCCTGAGGCACCGCCACTTTGCCTTGATAGACAGGCTGCTTCCTTCGTCACAAAACCACCTGACATGACCTGTTACTGTGGGCGCAGTGCTATCGTCATATTTGAGTTTTACTGTTCCGTCTTCAAATACTGACAGATAAGGTACGCCCATCACTCAGTTTACCATATCGTACCGTCTCGGCACAATTAGGAATAAAATTCTAAAAAAATCACTACTTTGTTTACTACTAAATTATTTTAATTGAGTCCATTTGATAATATCATATGCTGTTAAATCAGTGATAATATAAATAAATAATGTATGTAGCTGCTCGCCGTGAATAAACAACAGAATTTGTAAAATAAAGATCAGCAAAACAAAACGTAAGGAAATCCGTGTTCTGGTAGATACAAATTCTGTAAAACTCATGGGAAAAATAAAACAATGGAGTGGAAACATTCGCATTTGTTCCGCATTTCTCGAGGATTTGTGGCTATTCGTGAACGAATAGTTCCTTTGAACGAATATAAATAAAGAATCGAATCGTGGTATGGAAGAATCGTCGTTCAAAAGAATCGCAAGAAAGATTTTTTATGCTGATACTAAGAATTAAGTGTCTATTAACCCGTTGCGTAAAATATATATACCTGGATTATTGATTCAAACACTGTTGTGCTTTTTATAATTTTTAGTTGGTAATTTACTCAAATATCATTCTATGTTTAACATATGGACCTTTTCGCATGCGAAATCATCCTACAAAGACAACGAGACCACCTGAATTATAATTATTTCATCTGTAAGCTGCTGAGATGTTATAGCATTTCGCTACCGTAAATGTTACTTGTGCCATTTTTGCCGCGGTTCTGACAACACGAGCACAACTGGACGCCTGTTTACTTATTGTTTTGGGTAGCTGTCATGCTATAAGCTATACCGCGTATGTCACGCAGATCAAGACCAGCGTTTTTTCACGTTCGATGAGAGCACAGCGCGACCTTGGTTACGACCTCGGCCTTGTGCTTCTGCCCTGCTGTCCTCTGTCGGCAGCTGTCGTGGTGTTTGGGTAGTATTAGCGCCACTGGTAGCGTTATTGGAGCTGTTGACTGGTGGTCGCCATTTCTGATTCCTCACTTAATCCTCTTACTTCCTGCACTCCGCTTGATGCTCTTCTTGTCACGTAGGTTCGCTACATCGCGCCAGAGTTTAGAATGTTACACAAAGCAGAGCGTTCTTCGGGCGCTTCCAGTAACAACTAGTTCCGTTGTTTACACTATCTAGGAATGCAAATACAACCTCTGACAATAAAGATCGATGAATGAAGTCCGAACGATCGATCTGGCTACACAGGCGAATCACAACGCTGCACCTAAATAGCGGTCTGCACCCACCGTACTTGAGTTTCGCAATGTGTGTGTTACGTGTTCGTTAAAAAATACGATCCACTACAGCCCGCTCGTATGTAATGCATTTTGTGTCGCCTGCACTGTTTCGTTACGATAAAAGAATCGCCAAGTTTATAATTAGCTTGTTTTTAATTTTTCTAACCCTGCTTCTTATTTATAAAATAATAAATGTAAGATTCGCACGTCACTGTCGCGATAAGAAACGCAGTAATGAAAGAGGAAATACCAGTGATTCAGTATTAAACAATAAAAATTTAATACCGTTTTTTTGTGATGTAGATTCATTTCCTGATACGAACTTCATTTAATGTAAGTTGTTACTGCGAATTTCTTATTACAATAACAAATTTGTGCCTATTTACAACATTAAATTATGAACTTCAACATGCAGCTGAATCCGCCTGACTATAACTTGCTGTTTAATTAAATAATTTTCTCCAACTTCCATAGCGAAATCCCCAGTCATTGGTGTGGCTGCCTTGAAAAAAGATCTTAGTTTCTGCGATAATAACCATAAACGTTACGACGAATCCCATCCTCAGAAAATGAATGAATATTGGTACTCAACTTGTGCACCATTTTTCCCTCGAGAGTTTCAACTTTAGATATTCTATTTTTCGAATATTCGCAATGATGGTTTCGTTTAGGTCCACGCCAAGATTCTCTTCCGAATGCGAACATACATTGTTAGCACACACCTACATAGAGAGACATCATCATAATAAAGTAAGAGAAAACAGATCGAAAACACAAAGGTTCTGCGAGCTATTAGAAAATGGAACTGCAGAGAAATGTCATAAAAGCAGTTCGATGAACTTCTGCTATGCACTTCAACGTGACTTGCAGAGTATTTATGTAGATGTATGTATTGTCCAATTAACGCGGGTCAGTGCAGTTCCATCGCTTTTGAAATAAAATAAAGATTAATACATACAGATAAAACTAATAAGGCACCAAACTAATTTGCTCTGCCGAATGAGAAAGTAAAATTCCGTTGTAAGAATCTTTTTGTACGTAACTAGATAGGGCGTCACATGCGAGTCCTCGGCCCTATTCACGCGAGGACACGCAAATCGAGTCTTGAGCTACCTGACACCCAGAAGACTGGTAGACTGGCTGCACGAGTCGAGGATACGGTTACATTCACACAAGGCGGCACACGACTCGAGTTTCCCATAGTCGCTTGTAGTGTGAAATAAGTGAGTTTCACTGACTGAAGGTGACGGAAGCGTGCTTTTTTGTGTACCCTGCCACCTGTAGTACAATATCTAGTGAAGATGATATAGTAATTCTATTATTCCTGCCGGTATAAGCGAATAGGCCTGAAAATTCGTATCTGTGAATTTTAATATCTAGCACAATATTTGTAATTATTTCAAAATAGGTCAAACGTTTGTAAATCTATCGGACTCAACTGCGTGGTCATTAGTCCGTAGCATACAAACTACTTAAACTAAGGTAAACTAAGGACAACACAAACACCCATGCCCGAGGGGGGACTCGAACCTCCGACAGCTAACGGCCGAGCGCACCGCAGCACGGCGCTCCAGTACGCACGGATAATCTGTAATTATTTGGTTAGTTGCTTCTGGATAAGGGTCTACCTTGAGCAAGACATTTTTTTGTTTTTGAATGCCCATACATGTTTCACTATAGTTATAGCATCTTCAATGGGTCCTTTTTATGGGTTTAAAATTGAACGACAGAAATATTTCTAGTTTTTTACAGGTATTATAAGTGCATCTTGGTAATTAGAATTATGTTGCAAAATTTCATATATGTATAAAATCCTTATTTTACATGTTGGATTGATTAGTTTTCCTACACCATCCTTGTAGGGCTTCGTTTATAGATTATCATCTACAACCATATGGTACTTATCTACAAAACTGTTTATTGTTGGCATATATGATTTGTTTTCTTGTGTTATTTTTATGGTTAGGTCTACTACTTCAGTTTTAAAGCAATAAAAAGGACCCAATGAACATGCTACAACTGTAGCGAAATATGTATCGGCATACAGAAACAAAAAACTAGTGTTTTGCTCAAGAGGGGAGGAGGATAATAAACAAATTCTGAGGTTTGTATGAAAAAAATGTTTTCATAATTTTCTTAAATGAACTCCAGCGCAGCTGCCGTCGCCGGCCGGCAGGGTTACCAAATTAGCGGAATTTCCGCTAAATTTAACGGATTTTATACTCAGTCGGCGGATTAAAATTGTCATTTACCGGTCAACGGATTTATTAACGGATTTGTGTATTTTTGTCTGCAACAATATTTTTCTGTTTAATTCATTGTTTCTATTATAATTCCTATTATTCATGTTTTTATTGCATACGCATGAAGTTCAATAATCGATTTCGATTCCCCTGCCCCAACACAACAGAACAATCCTTTCCAGTCTTAGTTCTTTACTTTTATTATTGCATGTCTAAGTCATCCTCGTCACCGAAGTTCTGAACATTGCTAAGTATTAAAGTTTTAATCTTTTATCCTGGATCGAAGTTTAGCTGTCGCCTCGTTACTGTGCTTAATGCTAAAGTGTTAATCTTTGTGGTGCATTTGATCGCAGTGTAAAGAGTGATTATATTTTCTTTTTTACTAATCGCGTCATAAAAATGTCAAACCAAAAGGACAAAAAATAAACCCAAAAATTTTTTCTTGATGAGAAGTACTATACTACCCAACTTATCCATAATATGTACAGTAATGACGTAAGCAATATTTTTTTACTTTCCTGAAACCTCATTTAGAAGAATGCCAGCTGGTAGATAAGGCATTTCAGTCGAATTCTACGGACCAATCATGGATCCTAAACGATGGGCTTCTTAGGAGAATTGTTGTGCCGTGTTATACAAGTGATCTTTTAACCGCAGATCTTAGCAAATATAAGTCACCGAGAGTATACTTAGGACATGAAGTCAAAGTCTTACTGCAAGATATGAAAACTTCCAACAGAATTTCATTTATGGTTGAGTATGTCATAAGGAAAAGATGTGAACATTTCTTCGTTTCCCTTGCTTCTGAGCTGGAACGCCGCTTGCCCCACAGTGTAAAATTGCTGAAAGACGTATCTTTAATTACTCAAAGAGAATGCTTACGAGTGCTGAAAGAACCAAAAGTATCTCTGGGTAATAAATGGGCTTGTCAGACGGTACAGTCACCAAAATTCATTTTCAGTGGGCAAATCTCACTACTGTCCAATGGAAAGAAATAATACTGCAGCTTTCTGGAATGAAATTAGATCATACAGAGATGCCAGCGACTTAAATCATTTCCAAGAAGTTTCAGATTTGGCTCTTATGCTTTTGGTTATACCATGGTATGATGCAGAGATGAAAAGGGCCTGTAGTCAACTAAATTGGTTAAAAAAGGACCTCCGGATCGGACTAACTACTACTCTGGTCAATGCTATTATTACAACAAGACCTGGTCTTCATCGTCTTGACAAGTGCTGTCAAGATTACGAGCTGCCGCAGAATATTCTGCAAGCAACCGGCACCATGAAAGCATACACCACTGATATTTCTACATTCAGCCCAAGTACTTCAGGATCTTCAGCAGGGGGCATAATACTGCAGGAGGAGGAGGAAAATGAAATATTGTGGCCTGAACTACAGTAATGTGATGAGTGGGATCGAAACTTAGTAAACTTCCTTTTAGAAATAATAGTACCCCCATGAACCACAGACATTGCCGAGGTGGGATGGCTTGAGTGCCTCAACGACACAGATAGCCGTACCGTAGGTGCAACCACAGCGGAGGGGTATCTGTGGAGATGCCAGACAAACGTGTGGTTCCTGAAGAGGGGCAGCAGCCATTTCAGTAGCTACAGGGGCAACAGTCTGGATGATTGACTGAGCTGGCCTTGTAACATCATCCATCATGGCTTCACCATGCAGTTACTGCGGACGGCTGAAAGCAAGGGGAAACTACAGTCGTTATTTCTCCCGAGGACATGCAGCTCTGCTGTATGCCTATACGATGATGGCGTCTTCTTGGGTAAAATATTCAGGAGGTAAAATAGTCCCCCATTCGGATCTCCGGGCGGGGACTGCTCAGGAGGATGTCGTTATCAAGAAAAACAAAACAGGCATTCTACGGGTCGGAGCGTGGAATGTTCTAACTTAATCGCGTAGGTAAGCTAGAAAATTTGATAAGCGAAATGGACAGGTTAAAGTTAGATATGGGAGGGATTAGTGAAATTCGGTGCTAGGATGAACAGGATTTGTGGTCAGGTGAGTACAGGGTTATCAATACAAAATCAGTTGGTGGTAACGCAGGAGTAGGTCTGATAATAAGAAAATAGGAATGCGGGTAAGTTACTATGAACAGCATAGTGAACGCATTCTCGTATTAAAGATAGACACGAAGCCAACCCCTTCAAATCTTCAAATCTTTGTAGAGCTTATGGGACTTAACTACGGGGTCATGTGTCCCTAAACTTACAAACTACTTGTGAACTACTTAAGACTAAGGAGGAGGATTCGAACCCCCGACCGTAGTGGCCGTGCAGACCGTGATTGGCGCGCCTCAGTCAGCTCGGCCACCGCGGCCGGCGACCAACCCCTTCGACAGTAGTGCAAGGTTATATGCCAACTAGCACGGCCGATGATGAGGATATCGAAAAGATGTATGAGGAGATAAAAGAAATCATTCAGAAAGTTAATGGAGACGAAAAGTTGATTGTAATGGGGGACTGGAACTCGTAAGTAGGAAAGGGAACAGAAGGAAATGTAGTAGGTGAATATGGACTGGGAAAAATGAATGAAAGAGGAGACCGCGAGACGAATATAGTAAGAAGATACAAAAGGATGTAGGTTGCCGAACGTATTCTCATATGAAGAGACTTGCACACGACAGGGTAGCGTGGAGAGCTGCATCAAACCAGTCCGCGGACTGAAGACCACAACAACAAACAACATTAGTAATAATAGTAGTAGTAGCAGTAGTAGTAGACAACGGCGAAGAAAAAAATTATTTGGAAGTTATCAGTGCATTGAAATTTCAGATTTAGAAGGAAAAATAACAGTACTAAACATTTAGCGGATTTTAGCGCAATTTTAACTCCAGTTTAGCGGAATAAATTTTTCTGAGTTGGCAACGCTGCAGGCCAGTCGCACGCTGCCAAGGCGGTTGCGCTGAGGATGGATCCCCCTGTACAAAAAGTCAATTTTCGTCATATTAATTACAGTTACACGGTGTCTGTAAGTAAAAGTTAATAATTCTTATGCTGAGATTCTCTCCCTTTTTCCTTCGCCCCCTCTCTCTCTCTCTCTCCCCTTCTTTCTCTGTCTCTCATTATTGGCCCACTTTAGGTTACGGTAGTAACACTAAAAGTGGGCCTTTACGATCGTCTAAAAACAGCTCGAAATTTAAATGAAAATAACGATTTAACTATTCATCTGACACGAAAATTGAATAACCGAATTTGTAGAGGAGAAAATTCTCTACAACTTTGCTCTGTTGTGTTTTTTTTCATATCTCGTAGCGTTCCAAAGATATTTGTAAAAATAACGGCGATTTTGCGATGTCTGTCTGTCCGTAACGTGTTCCCTGTTTTTAAGACGAACCGTTCAACCGATCAGCACCAAATTTTACAGACATGATTGTAGGCCGCCAGAGACGAGAACCTCCCTTTTTCAAATTTACGGTACTAATGCCAAAAAAGCCGTTTGTAATGTAATTGTAATTGCAAACGAACCGTTTATCTGACACGAAAATTGAATAACCTAATTGGTAGAGGGGAAAATTCTCTACAACTTAGCTCCCTTATGTTTTTTTCATATCTCGTATCGTTTGAGACATAATTGCAAAAATAACGGAGATTTGACACTCCCATTGAATTAACGAAAACCAGCCGTTCGGAGATATCACGTAACATTCCTCGCCCAGAAATCTCTCGGGCATACGCCATCTTGCGTTGCGTATGATTTTCTTTATTGTAACTTACACGTTGTCATTTCAAAGCAATGGCGCACTGAAGAATTAACAAAAACACATCGTTCTTCGTACGATAAATGATAATCTAGTGTCTACAAATGTCATATTAGCATCAGTTAACAAAGGCCATCAATAGTACGAGATTAAAGAACTCATCTTCTGATTGATAGCCGTAGCGTAGTGGGCAAGGCGTTGGACTATGATGCTAAAGGTCGGGTTCGGAACCTGCCACTACCTAACTTTTTTTTCCTAAAAGGGTTTCAGACACTCTTATTAATTAATTTTTTATTATTTAGATTATTATTTTGGTCCAAAGTGTTTGCAAAAACTTATATAACTTATAAAACTTATAAATCTAAATTGGGCCGTAAAACAGGTCAGTGCGATTTTTTTTTTTGTCAGTCTGTCTTGGGGGGGGGGGCACGAGCCCCTGTGACCATCCTCCTCCCCCTCCCCTAAATCCGCCCTTGAACGTGACAACAGCGAATGTACGGTGGTTGGCGGCAGCGCGGTGCTCCGCCTGCGTAGTTCTGCGCACGCGCGGCATGAGGATGCACTTGGCGCGTCCACGGCGGCCTTGGCACGCAGTGACCAGTGAGCGGAATGCAGGCTACCCCCACCACTCCGCCAGCGCCCGTCTAGCCGTTGCGCTAGCCGTTACGTAACCGCCAATAACAGCTTCATTCATCCTACACGCTTAGGCTAATGCCACACTAGGCGTTTTTATCCGCTGAAGGCCAACGGTTTTTGTCGCGCTGGAAATAGGACTTCCTGAAGCAAAAGGAGGATGGCACACTGGGCTGTAATTATCGCTCCGTCAAGTTTCCGCACGCGACTGTCGCTGTCGAATGTGCTTGTACTGGGCGTATTTGTGACGCGGCAATAACCGTCGGCATCCCAGCCACAATAGGCTGTTTTTGTCGACAGTCGAGCAGCAGCCACGAACTATTGTACTCACAAAGAGACCACACGGATATCGCATTTTAGAATTTATTTATATTTATGGTACGTGAATTTCAGAACTTAAATAACAATCAGGTAAAGCCATTCGACGCAACTCTCAAATTTTCGAAAAAATCGACTTTGACGTTTTCCAAAGTATATTTACATACAAATAATTAAACGAGCTACAGCGTTTGTCGGTGTAGTTTAGGTGGCAGGGTCGTGCCTTTGCAACCATACAGTTCGTGGTTCGAATCTCGCTAAGACAAATATTTTTTCGTTGTTTTCGAATTCAGTTATATAAAATATTTTGGGGTTCCTAATTCCATGTAATGTATCAGTTTTTGTTTATATGTATGTAGGCGAGCTGAACACTTTGTCGTTACCTAAAACGATGGGTGAGTAGGTTAGCTGCTTGGAAAGCCATTAGAAGCTATGGACATGACTTTCCAAAAACTGCGTCGTAGCTCTTCATAAACTAAACAATCAAAGACTACCGTTGTCAACTAATATTGAAGCCAATACTATAAAAAGTGTAACTTATGTTTCTTGAATGAAACCATCATTATTAACTTTTTTAACGTGTAGTTCTATTAAGTGGGACCGCTGATCGTGTTTGTTCGTTGTCGTTCGATATGTTCTTGCTCAGCTTTTTTTTATTACAGAAATGTTCAGTCCTCTGACCGGGCGCGCTGAGCCACCTGAGCTACCACGATAGACATTGAAACTGTTTTCCTGCAAAACTGTTTACTTGCAAAACTTCAAAGTAGATTTTCTCGAGAATTTTTGAGACTTAAGTCGAATGGTTTTTGCTGATTGTTATTTGTGTTCTGAACTTCAAGTTCCATAAATATCAAAAAATTCTAAAATACGATACCCATGTGGCCTCTTTGTCAGTTCTGTCTCGTCTGTGTGTGCCGATGTCCTAAATCTCTGCAAATGTCGTGCCAGTGGATGATTGGGTCACTGAACAGATAATAATTGAGGTGCAGAAATATCCCTGTCCCTACAACATAAAATCTCAAGGTTATAAAGGTAGCCTACGTTGACGAACTACATATAATGCTACTGCAGATAAATATTTAAGTTTTGAATGACAGTTCTTCATGCGTGGTGCCTCTCGTGCCTGGTTGCAATACACCTGCAGAAGCCACCCAGGAAGGTACGGCGTGACTTCATCCCTAACGATTGTAGTCGTTTGAAGTGTGGCAATTTAAAGGCGACTATTTCAGCCGCGATTATTATCGAGAGGAGAAAATCGCCTAGTGTGGCATTAGTCTTAGGGTGACCGGACGTTAGGATTAATCCGAACATGTTCTATTTCCTCCAGGTCTTTGTCCCAGTCAGGGAGGATTTTTACATTGTCCTACTTTTTTGCAAAGCTGAGAGTAATAAAATAATTATTGTATTGGCCCAAAGCGGGAGACCCGTGTTCGATTCCCGGCCCGGCTCACATTTTCGCTTGTCGCCATTGCTTAATATCATTGCCCAAATGCAGGCACTGTCAATCCTTTCTTTCCTATCCTTCTTCCTTTCCTTCCTTTATCAATCGTTTGCAAATAATAAAATAATATTTACAATTAGTCCTGCTCTATTGCTGTGTTCTTAAATACCGGTACTTTATCTAATGGATCTGCCTTTGTTACAGTTGGCAGAAGGATCGTTGATTTGATCATGGATGGATCCATAAGCGAGGGCAAATATTGATTATTTAAAATTTCCGCTCCGTATATTCACTTCCGGAGTCACATTATCGTGGCTTCACAGTTGGCCTTACAAATGTTCTGCATTAAAAAAAAAAAAAAAAAAAAAAAAAAAAAAAAAGGGAGAAATTAATTTGAAGCAGTGTGTTAAATAAGTGAAGCTGGAACTTACATCTCACTGGCCAACTTGTAGAAGTTGGTAGCGGTGCGATATTTAGCTTTGTAAACAGTTCATTGTTGTGGACATGATCATTTTTACGAGTGATATTCCAAGACTGCTAACAAATCGTTAATTGAAAAATAAGAACGAGAACCAGTCATTACATGTGTGTAACAATTTGTTCGATATACAAGTACATCGTTAAGAAGCCTTGTCTTCAATACGAAATGTTGTCTTCAAATTAATTTCTACTGTAACTCGTCGAAAACATGAAGCAATTTTCTAGGAATATGACACGCCATTCGATTATGTTGCTGCGAACCACAGTAGATTAAATATCCTCGTTAAGCGATTGTTTCCTTGCCAACATTACAACACATTAACCACGCCGTAAGTAAAATTTAACTACGAATTCTTTACACAGTAAAAAGAGTAAAGTTGCATTCTTATTGGCTGTCCTAAAGTACCGCTATGTATGTTTTGTCTTTTAATAAATAATTTATTTACTAAATTTGAACGTATGTTTTGTGCGCCCTCTTTTTTTATTACTTTGTCATCCTTGTTGAATGTTTGTCATCTTTTACATACGACTGCATCTGGTCACCCTATACACTCTCATCTTTTGCCCGATATAAGACCAGTCTGTTCCAAAAGCGAGACGGGCGACATTGGCGACATTGGCTGCAACGTTTCATCGCACACATGCGAAGGACTATGCGACGAACCAGTTTAAGGGAAGTAGCTTGTTTATTGAAGAAGGAATGAAGCTTACACTTTATCGTCCCGTCGTCAGCGTTGTTATTAGAGATGATTTTTGCTGAGGATGATAATTGAAGAAACTGATATATTCCGACCATGGGGATGAGAATTTTCGATTCAGGGGAAATAGAGGAACACGTGAGGCAAAATTCACCTTACAACTTATCTTAGAAAGTAAAGTTATATAGAAGTTGTACAGAATCCAGGCAGGAGTTGTAACAGTCGAAGGGCATGAATGGTTCACAGTGGTTGAGATGGGAGTAAGACATGGTTTCAGTCTTTTTACAATCTTATTCAATCAGTGCGTTGAGCAGGCGTATAAAGGAACACAAAAAGAAATTTGGAGAAGGCTTTTAAGGTCAGAGAGAAGGAATAAAAACCTGCGGTTTGTCGATGACATTGTAATTCTGTAAGAGGCAGTTAAAGAACTGGAAGAGCAGTTGAACGGAATGGACAGTGCCTTGACAGGAGGATACGAGATGAATATTTCAAAGAGCAAAACAAGGGCAATGGAGCACAGTGTAAGAAAATTAGGCAACGCCGAATAACAGAAATTTGATAACATTGAATATTAATTTAAATGTTAGGATGTGTTCTTTGGTGGTATTTGTCTTTGGTGTAGCCTTAAACGGAAGTCAAATGTGGAGTTCAGACAGAAAAGTGATAGAAGCTTTTAAAACTTGGTGCTGTAGGTGAATGATGAAGATTAGATTGGTAGATTGCATAACTAATGAGAAGGTATTGAACAGAATTGGGAAGAACAGAAATTTCTGGCAATATCTAGTATACAAGAAGGGATCGCTTGGTAGGACACATACCAAAACATCAAGCAGTCATGGAAAATTTTAATAAGGGTGGCAATCCACCAGAATGTATGTTTACTGTTCGGTTTCTATTGTCAATAATGTGGCTGTGGTGGTCTAGCAGATGAAGTAACACTCCGCTCATAGAGGTACTGGCCGAGCGTTATGCAATGTTTCTCAACGGTTGGCACTCTGTCGTAGCTCCTCCCCTCCACGCTTGTTGAGTCAGGGAGATATTATACCATCCCATAGCTCACTTTACGGCAATCAGCCACCACTGTCATTTGCCCATATTGGAATATGAGGTATTCTTGTCTGTGAATTCTATGAAGACGATAAAAAATAATACACTCTCAGAAATAAAACTTAGCAGTCGTGGCGTGTGCGCAGAAACGCTTTCTGGACTTGTGCGCTGGGCGAGTCCATTCCTTTGTTTTGGAGGCGCAGCCGCCTCAGTTGCGTCTTGCCTACTGGTTGCTGGGCGCAGTTGACAGCTGACGTTGGCAACGGCGCCGTAACCAATCAGAAGTCGCGTTTGCGCTGTCAGTAAGAAATAGCTTTACTCTTTATGGTTTGTAAACAAATTGGCATAGTGGATGTAAAGATATTTATATCAACATAATGCGATGTCCACACAAAAGCCTGCAAAAGTCATGCAATTACCACAATTAAAATCACAGGGGAAAAAATTTTCACAACATAGTACGGCCACAATGCAGCTTTCACAGTAGAAAGACTCTGAAACGATATCAAAGAGATATTTTTTGTCATTATCTTACTCTTAAACTTCATTAAAGAACGTAAATGCAAATTTCATACTCATTGAACTGTTGAACTGCATTATGTTGATCTAAAGATCTTTACATCCACTATGCCGATTTGTTTACAAACCTTAAGGAATGAAACTATTTCTTACTGACCGCGCAAACGCGACTTCTGATTGGTTACGGCGCCGTTACCAACGTCTACACATTAAACACTACTCACGTTCTCATAAATTGCACTTCAGCCGTATCCTATGACAGTGCTTCCCATCTGCTTGATCGAATGGATGTCAGATTCAAAGCCTTCATTGCTGCCCATGAAGGTTACACCACATACTAATACGTGTGTCATGGATCGCCACCTGGCTCCGCAGTACTGCTTTGGCCGTTGATCTGTAAATTCAATAATTTTGTGTAATCCATACGCACTGTTTGAGCAATACATCTTGAGTGGACTGGAAAACTGTAAGAGGGTGTAGAGGTCGTGCAAGAATCCGCAGCCCATGTGTAGGAATGCATTCACGAGTTGTGCGCAGGGTGTGTGCATTCCTTTGTTTCTTAGGGGTGACCGCCACAGTTGCACGTTGCCTGCTGGGCAGTGTGCTTCGTCTGTCCAGGGTTGCCAACTTGGCGGTTTTCCCCCAGATTTATGGGAAATTTTTTTTTCAGGGGGCAATTTAGGGGAAAAGGAATTTCAGGGTGATTTTTAGGGGCAGTAAGAAACGTCAGGGTGATTTTTAGGAGGAATATGAGAAAACTTATTTTACGAGTTTGCATCAACTAAATTATTTGACAAGTTAAATGTGTCAGTTGTTGTTCCATCAAATCCAACACGTGCTCGATTGTAGACAAGCTAATGAAGTAGCTACATATGTTGCAGAGCACGGGTTTCAACAGCTTGCTCGCTTGGCTCCCAGGCAAATTGCTTGGGGAGTTTAAGCGCGGAGAGTGTCCACGTGTGGGTTGCAATGGTGTGTTGTCGGTCGCAGGAGTACACGTCGGTGACGCTGGACCCGAGCGACCTGTCGACGACGGACGAGGCGTCGTCATGCACCGAGGCGGACGACTGCATGCCGATGGTGGCTCCCAGGAGCCGGCAGGCGGGCTTCACCTACTGCTGGCGCAACCTGTGCGCCTACGGCTCCAGGGACCGCGGCGCCGGCGGCGAGGAGAAGCCGCTGCTCAGGGACGGTGAGTGGGCGGGCCCGGCTGCGCCGGACGCTCTCCGGCATTGTCTGCGTGGCGTCCTGAAACTGGCGGCATTGTTACAATATGGGCTACAAACATGCAACAACTTGAAAGTCACAGAACAGCTATATTAGTATTGTCGCATCCTGAGGATGGAGCTAAGAAGAATGATAATCAATTGGCAGCAGACCTTACGGCGGGGTCGAAGATAAAGCAGGATAGAGATTATAGTCGGCGTCACGTGGGAAGGCAGCCCAATTTTCAGCCGTTCTGCGCATCCCCCTCCATTACTCCACCGGCGGCCAATAACATTCATTCTGTAGGCGCGTGGCTGGCTGCGAGTTATGCAATGTTTCTCTCACGGGATCAACGGTTGGCGCTCAACCATAGCTCTTCTATCCCTATCCCCTATCGCTCCGCCTGTATGCGCGGAAGCGCCTTCCTACATGACGTGGTTCTAATCCACCTCCGGCCATGCAGATTTAGGTTTTCCGTGATTTCCCTAAATCACTCCAGGCAAATGCCGGGATGGTTCCTTTCCAAGGGCACGGCCGATTTCCTCCCACATCCTTCCCCGGAAATCCGAGCGTAAGCTCCGTCTCTAATGTCCATGCTGTCGACGGGATGGTAAACCCTAAGATTCCTTCCTTCCTACATGACGCCAACTATAGATAAATGTGATTGTCTAACACATTACCTCGGCGGTCTTCTTCTTATTTGTGTCAGAGACATCATAAAATACCTACATACTTAAAAGCAGGCTACGACAGTAGTGTTTGGTTGTGCTGGCATTTAAGTCCTCAAAGGTACAGTGTGAGGGACAGGGGGGGACATGCGGGTGGTCGTTCGAAGGGCTTCACAGTCACAGAGGGTGAAATTATTTTTAGAGACCCATTGGCTTAGGTTTACTTTTGACCTTGCGGTAATTTACAAGGAAGCTATCAATTGAAACAGCCGCGCACCTATCGATATATCGAACGTGCGCGATGGTCGATGATGACGTCGTGCAAATTTTGAGATGTTTCCTTGTCATACACGGGATGCATTGTCTCATTCTGTGTTACTGAGTGTCACTGAAGGTATTGACGTGTTTACTACTGTCATTGATACGAGTTCGTGTTATAAAATTTCTGTGGGTGAACGCTTAACGTGGAAGAGTTTAATTCCTTCTTTGTCGACGGTGGATAAACGTATGGAAGTTTGTTGAAAGTACGGTTTATTACCTGATGACAGACTTCAAATTTGCATTAATTGTGAAGGTGTTCAGACAGCGCGAGATGGAGTTAAATCGGCAGATAAGGAAAGTCCTTTTCTGTTGGTTTGCAAGAAATGTGGGAAGAAAACAACGATAAGAAGAAACTCATGGACTGAGGCACGAAATTCTCTATCGATAAAAATATATCCGCTCAGGAATAATGTAAGTGCACTATATTCTTATATTTGATTGTGACAGTAGTTCATAACATAACACATGCCGTAACTCTCGCCAGAGCAGTAATCGCACGTTCGATACATCGACAGGTGCGCGAATATTTCGATGGAAGACTTTCTTGTACATTACCGACCTTGCTACGCCACTGCGTATTCGGTTCAGAGACTACCACACTGTCCAACATTTGTTGTGTCCGGCATCTAAGGCTTAGGAGGATTCACTCCACAGGTGTCCTACCGCATCCTCTCAGCGTTCTACTGTTGTTCTCTAGTCACTCTGCTTCTCAGTCGATGTGAGAAAGCTGTTTCCAGATTTAAGCCTCTGTTCTGCTGGCTCCATCCCTTGGAGTGCGCGCCACATGGAGACTAGAGATTTTTGTCTCTCTTCGAATTGCTGGAGGTGTAACACCGGCAAGATTATAGATTTTATTTCAGTGCTTGGCTGCAAAAATCCTGTAATGATTCTGGCTGATTCATTGAGGGCGACGTCGACTTGTTGGGCGTGTAATGACCTGTACCAGACTGGGCTAGTGTATTTGCCAGCGGAGTTTGCTGGAGATAAGGCTGACGTTCTTACAACCTTTTG
The DNA here is from genome assembly GCA_026315105.1 of Locusta migratoria. Taxonomy (NCBI): domain Eukaryota; kingdom Metazoa; phylum Arthropoda; class Insecta; order Orthoptera; family Acrididae; genus Locusta; species Locusta migratoria. The sequence goes on along the minus strand of CM048749.1, from coordinate 346,852,772 downwards.
TCTTGCGCCCCAGATGGAACCCGTTAGTTGTCGCAAAACGTTGTTTCGACCACACATTTAGGAATGGTGATAAGGCGATGCAGTTTAAAAGTCAAAACTCGGTCTAGAGTAACGCCCAAGTATTTAGGGTTTTTGCAGTGTTCTCAGTCAGCACCTCTCCACCTCACTTGTAGCTGACGAGATGCCTATTTGTTATGCAGGTGGGATGCACATACTTGGGTTTTCATTGGGTTGAGTTTCAGTTGATTACGGCGGTGTTACCACCACACGCGTGCCAAAGTTGCAAGATTTAATTACTAGCACTGAACATGACGGCCGTAGAACTACATGCATCGCCAGTGCGTGCAGTTAAAGTTTCTGTTCCCTAACCTGGCTGCTTCTTTTCCGATGTTGTCCCCACACAGAAGCACAGCAGAGGTCGTCGTTCTTCGGTTGTTGAAGTGCTGTGGATATTTTACAACTGGTGGCTAGGCTCATACGTATTTTTCAAATAAGAAGGGATACCAGTTGTTTCATAATGTCGTGAAAAAACAGGCGACATATGTAACACTATCCACAGTTTTCGTACACTTCAATCTAATTACAGTAGTTGGAAAATACAAAGTTTAAACTGCCAGACAGGCTGTTTTAAGAGCGCGAATGTCGTAGGTCTTAACGCGAGAGCCGTCTGTGCTGGACTGCCTGCAACTGGGCAGTGCTGGTCCCGTGTACCACCGATGCACTGCGCCTAGTGCAGTTTCTAGAACATCTACATTCAATTGTTTCTTAATACTAGAGCATAATTACGTGAACAAAACATACCATGATGAAGCTTCATGTAAACACATTACTCTACACCTCAAATGAATGGCATTGCTGGACACATCTGCTTCCTCCTCGACTCTGGCGCAACAGTGCAACACATCGCGCACTAGTACGGGTGACCGTCGCCGTTTCTTAAGGAATGTGTCACGTGCGTTTCATACAATTCTCTGGCAACCTTTAGATAAGGGGATGTTATTGGTAAGGCGACGAACACACCCTAACAGAAGGATCAAATGTTCAAATGTTTGTCAAGCTTAAGGGATTTAACTGCGGAGTCATCAGTCCCTAAACTTACAAACTACTTACGACGAACTACCTTATACTAAAGACGACACAAATATCCATGTCCGAGGGGTGATTCGAACCCCCAACGGGAAACTGCCACCGGCCGCGGTGGCCGAGGGGACTGAGGCGCTTCAGTCACGGTCTGCATGGCCACTACGGTCGGGGGTTCGAATCCCCCCTCGGGCATGGATATTTGTGCCGTCCTAGTTCGTAAGTAGTTCATAAGTAGTTTGTAAGATTAGGGACTGATGACCCCGTAGTTAAGTCCCATAAGACTTACAAACATTTGAACATTTGTCTTTTGGGGAACTGCCTCGCGCATCGCAGCATAGCGCATCAAAGCGCTCGGCCGCTCCGGCGCGGCAACAGAAGCATCCCACAACTCTAGTAACTCTAGTAACTCTTCGGCGTCGAAGAACTACAATCATTGCAAACTAATACTTCGAAGTTCCATTGACAGTCAGCGGTAAGTCTCAACACGTTCACAGGTGTTGAGGCACAATGAAGCATTACAGCAAGGTGAGGACACACTTTCGACGAAACTATGTGCAGAGCTAAGACTTTTGTCAGACCAACACAAATATGTCGTGAACCACATTTACTTTGTGACTAAGAGAATGGGTATAAATAAAATAAGTTTTACTTTTCTGACGACGAATTCAAATAATATGAAAACTGACGATTCGTTTGATGTATTACAAAGTTCGGTCCTATTAATATTTAGGAAGTTGAAAAATTAATCGATAATTAAATCATACAAAACTAAGTTTCCTCAAGAATCTAGTATCACCGTTTGCTTGCCTGACTAAACAACCACCTTCTCGTGGGGTTAAAATAATTATCCGGGTCTTGGAATAATTGTTATATTAAAGTGACAAGACGGCGCTCAGCCACAAAGGCTGCCGGAGCCGTTAAATCCAAATCCTGAGAACCAAAGTCTCTTCAAGGAGGGACACTACGCCACGCGAGAGTAGCCGAGCGATCTGGAGCGCCACGTCACAAATCGCGCGGCCTCCCGCGTCGGAGGTTCGAATCCTCCCTCAGGCATGGATGTGTGTGTTGTTAGGTTACTTTAACTTAGCTTAAGTAGTTTGTAAGACTAGGGATTGATTACCAACGTAGTTTGGTCCCATAGAATTTAAAAAAAAAAAGATTTTTTTTAAGGACACTGGCCCTCTCTGTAGGGCTGCCGCCACGGCAACCCCAGAGGTCGTGAAGCTGGAAATGTGGGCCGTAACGAACTCAAACAGTACTCAGGACAAGCTTGGTAGCACGACACTAGTTTTGCCGGCGGAAGAATCACCGGTGAGAAACTCACGTTAACAAAACTGGGCGTGAACGACGTGGCCGCTCTCAGATGCTTCGAGTTCTTAGGGGGGCAGAGGTCCGCGATCGTCCTATGTCCCGAAGTAGCCGCCATGTTAGATCTTCGTGATTTTCCGTGGTGACCAACATGAAGTTCACAGTTTCACTGAACAGGTTCTCACAATATCAATAAAGCAGTGTTTCCCAACCATTTGAAGTACGCGAATCCCCCTTACTAGGAAAAAAATTGGCGTTCTCCCAAAAATGAGTTTGCATTATATTTTTAGAAACTTGTAAGGAAGTACAGGGTTTTTTATTCGAATTTATCCACAATTACTTACTGCAACTTGTCCAGTTAATTATCAACTGTTTCCTGGAAACGATCTTCACGCTTTGCGTTTGTTTAGCGCCAACAAAATGTTCAAATGTTTGTAGAACTTATGGGACTTAACTACGTGGTCATCAGTCCCTAAGCTTACAAACTACTTATGAACTAGCTAAGACTAAGGATGGCACAAATATCCATGCCCGAGGGGGATTCGAACCCCCGACCGTAGTGGCCGTGCAGACCGTGGCTGAAGCGCCTCAGTCCCCTCGGTCACCGCGGCCGGCACCGCATTTAGCGCTAACACTATACTTACTGTAAAACAATCTATTCAAAGTAGAATTAATATTAACAAGGAATTACGTAATTCTAAAATAAAATACTATTACTTTTATTAGACCGATGCTTTATATTACTGAATCACTAGTATTCAGACATGCACTGGGCTGGTTACTTTATGGTGCAACTACTTCCTACACTGACGACGACCAGTCCCCCCCCCCAGACCACCTGGCTGTCGCGACCCACAGGTAAAAAAAAAAAAAAAAAAAAAAAAAAATCCAATAAAGAAATCGCATTTACTAAATATGCAATAGTTTGCATATCGATCGATAGGCACGAAGATTACTAAAATGATTTTTAGTTTTTTGGCGCCTGTGCATTGCGGTTAGTCTACTGAACTCATGACTAACGAATATTTTCATAAAACACTCTCCTAACACACTCTCTCTTTAAAGGCTGTTCAAATTATTTAAATTTTCTTTCTTTACAAAGTTTTTTTTCTGTTTATTTATCTTGTACTTCAGCAAGAATTAGTAACTGTTTTGTCTGATGTAACAGACTACCTCGTAATTTTGTGTGATACTTGCAGAATATATTATTTTGCTGAACTGTTGCTACCATTTTTGTTCATTTATTGAGTACCAGAATCGTCTGCTAGGAGGAAGGAAGGAAGCTTAGGGTTTAACATCCCGTAGACAGCTCGGTCATTAGAGACGGTGCTAACGCTCGGAGGTTTGGGTAAGAATGAGGAAGGGAATCAAAATCAAATGTTCAAATGTTTGTTATGCTTATGGGACTTAACTACGGGGTCATCAGTCCCTAAACTTACAAACTACTTATGAACTACCTTATACTAAAGACGGCACAAATATCCATGCCCGAGGGGGGATTCGAACCCCCGACCGTAGTGGCCGTGCAGACCGTGACTGAAGCGCCTCAGTCTCCTCGGCCACCGCGGCCGGCGGAAGGGAATCGGCCGTGCCCTTTGAAAGGAACAATTCTGGCATTCTCCTGGAGTGATTTAGGGAAATCATGGAAAACCTAACTCTAGATGGCCAGACGTGGATTTGAACCACCATCCTCCCGAATGCAAGTCCAGTGTGTTACCACTGTGCCACCTCGTTCGGTCCTGCTAGGAGGGAGGTGTGCGTGCGTGCGTGCGTGTGAGTGTGCGCGCGCGCGCCTTTGTGTATGTATAACACACACACACACATCGAAGCACACAATAATATTTTGAAATCGGTGCATCTGACTCCAATCGACTTTGCTTACTAGCCTTATTACTCACAGCACCTGGCTGCCGGAATGATACTATTTTCACCAATTAACACGAGATACAAAGTAGGACCAGAAAAGTAATGTTCTCTATTAGCTAGCCAAGCGGTAGTGGCCGTGTAGTCTAAGATATCATGATACGGACTGCTTGGTCGCTCTCGTCAGAGGTTCGCGTACTCCCTCTCGCTAGTGTGTGTTTGTTGACATTAATTAGAATACATTATTTCCAGTAGTTTGTACGTCGCTGAGGTTTACAATCATTTGAACATATCTGTATACCCCAACGGAGCTGCAGCTGTAACTGAATCTCGTCTCGCCAACGTAACCCCTGCCGAGCTGGCAACCCAACTGACACTGCTGTACAGCGTGGAATCCTATTAGGGGTCTGTATATGGGTATTTTTGCAAGCTCCTATTCGCTCGAACACGCTGCGCTCGAGCTTGGCTTTTTGAAGTACGTATGCTGGGAAAGGGCAGGCTGTGTTCAGTAACAGCAGGAAGCACAGAGATCGCCCGGCATGGCTCGCTCGCCGCTTTTCTGTTGTGGCCGACACAGTATAAATGACAGTCTGAAAGCAGTTTACAAAAGGAATGACAAACCTCGATGGTAATGGCGCCAAAATCACACTTGCAAAATGGATTTCAAATCACATCTACACATTAATGTGTAGAGAATCCTGAGACTGCAGAATAAAGGGATAATCTAAATAATAAGTCAAGGAAATTGAGAAATTTAAGAGATTTAATAATCTGAAGGGCATGCAAAACTCACATTACTAATACAGATGCAATCCGAAACATAACGGTCTTTCTTCTTCACAATAAAAGAACAAAATCGGGAGTGTGTGTTGGATAAAATAATTCAGATAACTCTCTAGTCAGAGAGAGATGGTTTTTCTTTCTGAAGCAAATTTAGTGTTTCAAATTTTTACTACTAATCTATTACAACATAGAAAACAAAAAAAAACCCAAAAGAAGAAAAAAACATTGTAAGTTATATAAAGAAGATTCACCCTAATAGATAAAACAATTTTTAGCTGGAAAAAGGTATAAATAATATAGCAAATAATATAACAGAAGTGGTCTGTTCGTTACAAATTAACTTAATACCATCACTAAACGGTTTGGGAATATCTAAAAAACTATCTTACTTGGACCTTTACGAACATGAATATAAACTAATACCTTCACTCCAATAAAGTTAAAAAGCTACATTTATTAAAGCATGGAATATTGAAAAGAATAATCATCAGAAGAAGCAAACTAAATTACAAAATATCTGTGATATTGGTTCACAGGAATGAATTATATACTCAACACACTAATTAGCTAAAAAAGTAAATAAATAATTTTAATCATTTAATATATATAAATAAGAATTTATATTTTTTCGCATAGAAAGTGACCAGAATTACACTGGTCTGTACTCATATAAGAATTTAAAGTAACAAACCTAATTATTGAGCTCCTGCACTCAAAACCTGCTTTCACATTCAGTTTGCAATCTGACTAAGCAGTCGAAAACAATTACCCCATTATCTCAAAGAGACATTAATCTTACGTTCAAATAAACATTCAAGAAGTAAATAACGCAAACATCTTTATCTATGTGTTGTTTACTTCCTGTATATTGTGTAAAGCCTGAGATAGAGTGTCTTTGTAGTGTGTAACTGGAAAACATGGACATGTCTTCCAGAGAAGTAAGTGCAACAAAAACAACATTACCAAGGACGTTACGAATTATACATAACTTCCAAACTGCGCTAAATGTGGAATAAAAACTTCTTTTACCATCTGATGATGAATTTCAAGGCTGTTTAAAACCGGTAATTGAGAGAGAAAAACATTATAAGACTTTTGTGCAAGCCCAACTTGAATATGCCAGGTTTGTCGGTCATTAAGGCCTATCTATCTTAAAATGCTGGATTTAGTTCACCATGAAGGTATTAGGGTGTTGACAGGCGCGTACCGAAAAAGTCCCGTTATTAGTCTGTTTACAGATGCTGGAGAGCCTCCACTGTTCCCTGCCATCGCCTCATTGTACACCAGGCATACCATGTCTCTGTTTGTCTCAAATTCTCAAATTCGTTACCATCGTCTACTGTTGCGAAACAGCTATTGGAACATCTATTCTGTCCCCTGGAAACAAGGCCGTTTGGGATCCGAGTAAACCGAAGTGTTAAGTTGCTGCAAGTGCACGACATTATGGTCCAATGCCAAGAGTGGGGTAGAGAATCTCTCTTTGCACTTAATAGGTCAAGTTTACTTCTACATATGACAGTTTATAGGAAATATTGTACCTCAGACCACTTTTACAGAATTAAATTTTTAGACCTTTTGAACCACCATTCAAATTTTATTGCTGTATACCCGGACGAGTCCAAGAAAGGCAATCAGATTAGTTGCTCTGTCGTGTTACCTGTTGATGTCCTTCGGATAGGGCTCTTGTTTATTTCGTTTCTTTGAGAAACCCCTTGCTATTCTGAGGGCGCCGAAGCAGATAAAACGAAATCATGACACGAAATTCCTCATCTAGCTCAGATTACCAAATTGCTCTTCTTGCTGTCGATCAAATTGACACATCAAGTCGGATGGTGCAATAGATTGAGGACGCTCTTCTGGCACTGCAGTGACAGCACAAGGACATAGTTTTCTGCTGGGTTCCAGAGGACAAAGCGAGCTGGGAAAACAAGCTGGCTGATGCGGCTGCCAAGGCTTGAACCCTCCCACCTCCCATACGTTGCTCTGTCCGTCTCAAGGATGTTAGATAATTTGTGATTGTGGTACCCATGTCTTGCAGGAATTCCACTAATAAATTACGCTCAGTAAAACCTTCAGTGCGCCCATGGCGTATCTCCTACTGTCTTCGATGAACTGATGTTACCCTGATTCGCCTTAGAATGGGTTATTGTGCAGTAACAAATGATTTATTTCTACACCGCGAGAAACCACCAGCGTTTTACAGATGTAAAACACAAAAGTGAATATGGCATGTTTCAACGGAGTGCATGTTATACGATCGTTTGAGGACAAATTTAGATCTCCTTCTGGACGTTGAGTCTATTGTAACAGACGATGAGGTAACTACATAACGTGCTCTAGGATTTTATATGATGTGTGGACTTCTTTCGAAAATATTGGAATGTGTGACACATTGGCTCAATCAACTTTTACTTTTTAAGAAGTCACCAAGCCACAGCCAAGTGTCTATCTTTTATTCATGTCTGTAGTCATAGTTTACTGTGACTTGTTTTATCTAATTTTTACAGTTCTTTAACCATCATTGCGATATTAGGTTGTACGTTTCCGTATGACTTTATGTCATAATGCACTTTGAATTCTATTATTTTTCCACCAAGGGTGCTGATGACCTAGTTGCTTGCTGCTGTAAAACACTAATCATCATCAGCATAACCATCATCATCATTGAAACATTTTACATAAAATGCGATGATTTCTGTCATTTAAAGAAACCTTTACATTGCATACAGGTTAACAACTGTCATAAAGAAAGCACTTAATTTGTTTTTCAAAAATGTTCAAATGTTTGTAAAGCTATGGGACCATACTGCAGTGGTCATCAGTCCCCAGACGTACAAACTACTTAAATCAACTTATGCTACTTATGCTCACACACACACACACACTTATGTTGGATGGACGACTGAAACCTCCGATTGGGAGCAGACGCACACTCTGAAGCAAGGCACCTTTGAGTGCATAGTCACTCCTGCATGGTCCTTACTTTTGAAAGTTATCATCATAGAGATACTCAAATACTGCAAATAATTAACTGAATTGCAGGTATTACAATATAGAATATGGACAATGACAACTCAGGGAACTGTATTAAAAATTATCAAATTCGGGCCTTGAGCCCAAGGAGCTGACCCCAAATGTTGCCCTGGTGTGCAGAGATTAGAAAAGAGGGGTGAGATCAGCATCTCTTTAGGGTGTGAGGAATGGCATTAGCCAGGCCTGTTGAAGGTGTCCCCAAGCTATGTCTGCATGAGGGAAAAATGGATCAAGGGAAATAGTTTGGTAATGGGATTATGACTACAACTTCTGCATATGAGTGATAGGGTGGAGGGATTAAGGGCCACATCCTGCTGGGCTTGTGGGCGGAATGGCAAGTGGGGAATCAGGAAGAAGGTGTCTGGGACCAATGACAGCAAGACAGAGCTCTGGGAATAGGACCCAATTGACTATTAACCGAGCAAAGTGGCGCAGTGGTAACATACTGGACTCGTGTTTGGAAGGATGGTGGTTCAAATGCACCTCTGACCATCCAGATTTACACTTTTCGTGATTTCCGTAATAGCTCCAGGAAAATGACGGGATGGTTCCCTTCAAAAGGCACGGCCAATTTCCTTCCCAATCCTTACTCAAACAACCCGAGCGTAAGCTCCGTGTCTAATGATCACTATGTCGATAGGGCATTAAACACTAATCTTCCTTTGATTGACTATTAAGCACGAGATGCCGCCATCATTTCGTTTACCTTATGTTTGAGATGTGGCCTGGACCAACACCACTTAGATACAAGACCTCACAACAGCCCCGTGACGTCACAATGACCAGGCCCGACAGCCAGCTGATTGGCTGGCCACTGGGGCACAGCCCACTGCCGCATAGTGAACAGCCAGTCAGCTGGCGCTCGCAGCCCGGTTAGGGTGACGCAACAATGGCATGCATTGCGAGGCCTAGGACAGAACCGGCGGTGCCCCACTACTGACGGCAGCGGTGTGTGGCGTGTTGCAGTGAGCGGGCAGGCGGTGGCGGGCGAGCTGCTGGCGGTGCTGGGCCCCAGCGGCGCGGGCAAGACGTCGCTGCTGGAGGCGCTCACGTTCCGCGCGCCCGCCGCCGCGGGCCAGCGGCTGCTCAACGGCCGGCCCGCCGACGCCGCCCAGATGGCCGCCCACGCCGCCTACGTCGCCCAGCACAACCACTTCGTGGGCACCCTCACCGTGCGCGAGCACCTCGTCTTCCACGTGAGTCGCTGTCGCTTATCTACTGCAAAAATCTGCTCATTTCTCAAACAAGGAGGCTATCGAGAATGGGGTCCCCCAGGGTTCGGTTTTGTATCCTTTGCTGATCTTGATTTATATTAATGCAGATGCAATGCTAGTCTTCTCGGCTGTACTGGAAATGGCTATGCCAAAGCTGAACTGGGAAGGCAAGGGAATCAGAATTAATGGATGAAGGCTTACCAACTTGAGATTTGCTTATGATATTGCCTTACTGGCCAACGACTTCACAGAGCTCCAAAACTTAGTTACAGATCTTGCTTCGGAAGGCAGTTAGTTGGCTTGAATTTGAACCTCTCCAAAACAAAAGTAATGTCAAACAAATGGGCCCCAGCTGGTGATGTGAAAGTCAAGGAGAGTCCATTAGAAGAGGTCACTGAATATATCTATCTTGGTCAGATTATAAACATGAAGGGTGATGTAAGGCCCGAAATCTATCGGCGCATCAAGCTTGGCTGGCTGGCAAGCATTTGGGAGGAATTCTACAATATTCAGATAAAAAATGCCGGTAATCCTGAAGAAAACAGTGTTTGATCAATGCATTCTTCCTGTGCTAACGTCTGGCTGCGAGACATGGACACTGAACTCATTTACAAAAGGGAAAGTTAGGACAGCACAGAGAGCCATGGAAAGAGCAATGCTGGGCTATACAAGAAAGTATAGGAAGAGGGCAGATGACATCCGACCTGTGACCAAGGTTAAGGACATCTTAGAGACCGTAGGCTCCTTGAAATGGCAGTGGGCCAGACACATCGCGAGAAGAAAAGACAACAGATGGACGAAGATAGTACAGGAGTGGATTCCGAGAGAGCACCAGAGGCCTAGAGGAAGACCACCGGACAGATGGGACAAAGATATCAGGAAGATCGCTGGTAGCACCTGGCAGAGAACTGCTCAAGACCGTTTCACTTGGAGAAGACTGCTGAAAGCCTACCTAAATCCACGACGCAAAGAGGCCACATCATTAAATGATTGAAATGGCTGATGATGATGATGATGATTATGAATGCTAGTCTTTTTTGCTCACGATACAAGTATAGTAAACATTCCCAACAAGTAACAATTAACTGATGAAATCATTGTAAATCATGTTTTTCAAAACATTATTAAGTAGTTCTCCTCAATTGGACCCTTATTAAAATTTGATAAAACACAATAATACAATTGCATATGGTAAAGAGCAGTACACTGTCAATACGAGAGTTAGAACTTAAATAGTGGCAACACTACTGTGGAGACACTAGGCAATTTAATCTAGTATTGTCGCTGACAGCACACATTGTTGACATACCTACCGTACCTCTGAGCAAATGCACTCGCCTGCCCCATGTCACCGCACAATCGTGGGAAACACAGTCACTTGTGAGCGAGCGGTCTGACGTAAATGTGTCACTATATTTTCGAAACAGAAACAACGAAGTTGGATCAGGATGGAATGTCGTACAGCACGATAGTATCATCAAAGTCTTCCAGGGGAGTGCGGGGAATCGGCATTGCTGTACAGAAAAGTGGCACATTGGGTAAAAGCCTCCAACGAAGATCGGAAAACTGTGGCAGACATGCATCGGGCAGGTCAATGCACAGTATTACTGTTCGTTTTTGGAGCATCACCTGCGACCAGCTTTTCTTAAGAGCCGCAACAGTTTCTGCGCAACCCACCCATCATTTTAAAAAACAATGCGTGCGGGCATGCAGCACAAGCTGTGCCTGCTCTGTTCGGTCGACGGGACTGGGAAGTACTGTACCATTCATCATACACCTCATAGTTAAGTCCTTGTGACTTTGATTTAATTCCGAAGATGAAGGAACCACTTCGTGGCATTCGCTTCAGAAGTCTTCTAGAGATTCGGGAGGAAGCAGACAGCGCCATTCGCACCATCAACAGAACAGTCCCTTATAACGGTATACTACACCTTCCACATCAGCGACAACAGGTTCTATACAACGTGGTGACTACTTTCAAATGTTTGTATAGTCTATGGGACTTAACTACGGGGTTATCAGTCCCTAAACTTACAAAATACTTATGAACTACTTACGAACTAGGACGGCACAAATATCCATGCCCGAGGGGGGATTCGAACCCCCGACCGTAGTGGCCGTGGAGACCGTGACTGAAGCGCCTTAGTCTCCTCGGCCACCACGGCCGGCGGTGACTACTTTGAAGGACAATAACAGGTGCAAACATGTAACGCTTCTATATCAGTTGTAAATAAATATTTGCCACTATTTAAATTCCAACCTTCGTAGATATAATCTGTGAACAGAAGTCTGTCACTAAGGGAGAAAATCCAAAGTATTTAGGTACGTGCATTGATGAGAAATTGAATTGCAAGCAACACATTGACCATCTACTGAAACGTCTGAGTTCAGCAAATTAAGCTATGAGGTTACTGAAAATTTTCGTGACAGACATCTCAGTACATTAGCTTACTGTGCCTATTTGCATTCATTTCTTTCATGTGGTATCATATCTTGATGTAATAGATCATTGAGCAAAAATGTATTCATTGCACAAAAGCGTCTAGTTAGAATAATATCTGGAGCCCACCCAAGATCATCTTGTGGACACTTATTTAATTATATAAGGATCTTCACAGTAGCTTCACTATATACATATTGTCTTATGAAATTTGTTTTTAATAACCCAACCGAATTCAAAAGTAATAGGAGAAAACATTAACTATACTATTTATGGTTAAATCTAAAGGGGTGAATTGTGTTGCCACAAAAGTCTTTATTCACTTACCAGAAAACATCAAATGTCTGACAAATAGCCAATCAGTGTTTGAAAACGAATTAAAAGATTTTCTGATTGACAATTCCTTCTACTCAGTAGATGCATTATTATATATAGGTTAGTACTCTTACCATTATATAAAGAAATAATAAATAAAATTAATAATAACTTTCTGTATTATCTTTTACTAAACTGACACGTTCCACATCGTTACGAAATCTCATATTTATGATCTGTGGTACCCATATTAATCTAATCTACTCGGTCTGTCTTTTATTTATAATAATATCGGAAATCCGATATATCTAGAGTAGATACCTTTATTGGCCTAAGATATATCGAAAACGAGTATCCAATTATTGACCTATAAAAATATTGGATTCACACTGCAAATATACTGCCGGTTTTAGGCTTATATATTTCAGTACTATTTTATTATTACATATTCTATTAACAACAAGCCAACAGCCTGCCTATTCCCCTTACAGAAACAGTTTAAAGAAATAAATCAATGAGAATATTTGTAAGTTAATAATAGGTCTCTCTCCTTAGTAAAAGCTGGTATTAAAATTAATTTTGGTTCAACTATTGTAATGTTAATCAAAAGTTGTGTACGTGGTAGAGTGTCACGAAATATTTCATTCCTTATTTTCTTAATTTTTCTTTGGTTTCATGTCAAAATTAACTTTTGTTCATGCTGATTTAGGAATATTCAAAATAGTTCATTCAGTAGAATCATTGCAAGAAGAACCTTCCATTTGGAACATGGCAAGTACATCGCTGTCTCTTCATATGCGTACTTGATTTCAAAAACACATTAATCTTTAGGAACCTGTGTCATTTTAAGCAACTGTTTTTGAAGAATGCCGATTTAAACAGTACAATATATGCGGTAAACATTGTTTTTGTTATTGTTTATTTTATAACTCATTTGGTGCACTTTTACTTTCCATTTGAAATATCATTCCATTGAAATCACTATCACCCTAGTGAAATTCGTCTTCCATTGTGCCAACTGTTCTTGCTTCACACATTTATGAGCAAAATTGAACCAAATGAATGTTCAAAAAGCAGTAAGACGCTTTCACACAGTGAAACTAAAGTTACGTTCTATTTCAATTTCAAAGCAGCTATTTCAATAGTTATTGGCATTTGATATTGACATTTTGATTCCGATATATGATTAAAAATATCATCGATAAAATTATGGCGATATGTTTCGGGAAAAAATGTCACCGAGATGATGCAAAAGTGAGAGTGACTTATTTCAAGTACAGGAAGTTGTCTGACAGAAGCTTTTGACAGACATTAATGAAGTTAGAGTCGCACAATAACGAGCAAATTATTAATCTGAAAATTATCAGGGAGCTATCCCTGCATTTCGATGCAGGATAACCTCCTGGAAAAGTAGTCTGAGTGGTAAATCTTCTTCTATCTATATCTATAAATGTGAATGTCTGTTCGGTGTACATTTATCACATCTGAACCACAAGACATAAAGAGCTAAAAATTTGTACAGTTACTAATGTCCACCTGGGGAAGGCTTTAGGCGCGGTTTTGTGGAGATCGGATAGCTATTTATCTATATACATATATTAATGTGAATGTCTGTTCAGTGTACGCTTATCACGCCCGAACAAGATGCAGAGACTTAAATATTTGTACAGTTTCTAATCTATACCTGTGGAAGGTTTTAGGCGTGGTTTTATAGCGATCTGATAGATATTTAGTAATTTGAAGAATATAACATGAAATGCAGAACAATAATGAATATTTGAAAATTATATTTACTCTCTGAAAATAGTTTTATTTGTTGCATTGTTGCTTGAGGGTTGATAATGATAAAAGGGTGGACTATATTGGGATGGAAAATTATCTGTGTATATAAAATTCTACATGTGTGTTAATATTTCGCTCTGCAGCGAAAACGCAAATGAATGGTGTGTGTGTAATTGTTGTCCAAAGTCTCCCGTTGTACACCATAGCAGTTCCTTGCCGACAGCTATAAGGGGGTGGAAGATATGGTGGTTGAAAGTCGTCAAATTATAAAAAATTGGACTGACGGCCAGCGATGACGTTTGCCACTCTATAGCAAGGAGGTTCGTACAGCGAAACGTGATGCCACAGACCATATCTTTGGTCTATGCGTGCTACAATGTTTTCAGCTCTTACTCTGTAAGGATAATCATAAGAATAAGGAAATATAAGAATAAATAAATAAAGCAGTAAAAAAGGAATTTCTTTTAATACATCTCTTTTAAAAAAATCTATTTGACGTTTTGCGCTTCACATCAAGTGATCCATCTGTGATATTATTACAATCATTATTGTTGAATTTCGTGATTGGATCCTTCAAAACGAGTGCAATTTTACCGGTGATTTCTTATATTTTCTCTGATAAATGTAACATGTTTTTAGAAAAAAGGAGATGAACAGAGGTAGAGTGAATAGGAAAAGTACTAACTCAAGGTTCGAATAAATAAATAAATACCCGGGCAATGCTGGGTTTTCAGGTAGTTCGTACTTAAAATTAATTCTGTGCTCTTGAGTTAAACAGAAGTGAATCTGAAGTACTTCTTTATATGTAAGAGATGTAACCTTTAGGCTCAAAGCAAATTTGTGTTATAGTAAAGAGACCTGTGTTACTGCAGAGAGAAAAAAAGATAAACAATTATGGTAAAGTGTTATCTTTTGTCTGCTATCCAAACAATTTTCTTCTATAATGTAACACGTATTTCTCCATCACTGTAACATGCCTCCCACGTCAGTACATCCCATATTTTACCTAGAGACGGAGAGCATTCCTTCACTCACGTCTTTGTTTGCAGGCTATGCTGCGGATGGATAGGCATATTCCTTATGATCTGAGGCTGAAGCGTGTGGAACAACTAATTTCAGAGGTAAGTAACTGTTGAATATATTATTAAAGCAATGATTGGGCTTCACTCAAAACGTCTTTAAATTTTTTTACAAGCTACTGTAAACTTGGAATAAAGTTGACCTGACAATCCATACAAATATTTGACTGGTAAGTTGTTTGCTCATAGGCGATAAACTACTGTTAAGGCAACGAATTTCGTACCTGTATAAACGATACAAATGTATTTCAACATGTAGAAACTTTTTTCCATAGTTTACTTCTAAATAGTGTATGCTAAATATATAATAGTATATACTAAATAGTATATAGTTTATCATGTATTATTTTTTTCTTTTATAGACATTTAATACACAAATTCAGTTTTTAAATTTTGATACTCATAGAGCTAAAATCAATACTTTACAATAACAGAGTTTTACAGAGCTCTTTTCGGCGTTTATTACACTTTTCACGTGTTGTAATAAAACTGCTTTTACCTCTCGATATGTTCACCACGTTCAAAAGAACAGACAGCACACATATAATTAATGCAATGATAGATCTGTGAGCACTTTAGTACAGATGCAGATCATGTAGTATGTGTTACTGAAATCGGAAAAACTTCGTGGCTAATGGGGCTAGTAGGCAATGGCCCAACGTCAGTAGTACGTGAAAAAGTTCAGCATCTGTGGCTGAAGGAAGGCATGCTATGTAGTACATTGATTGTTTTTGAGAGTTGTGTCCAGGTCGCGTAGTGGCTAATTCACTTACCAAAAGAGCAGGAAACTTGGTAAAGCCCAGTGACAGCTAATGTTATTAATTGCTTTGTGAGAGGGATTGGTTGGAGAATCAAAATTGTGTAAGGCAAGCTTGGAAGAACATGCACCTCATATATTATTATATTATGACACTTATTTTGATTGCTTTGGCTGTATCTTTTGTTTCAGTTCTTTTTCTTTAAATCCAGATGACCTCGTAGAAATGGTCTTTCCTGTTATGAGAATATTAAGTGTTATAGTTTTAGTGACTCAAGGAAAACAGAAAAAAAAGAAAATCAAAATGGAAGACATTAGTATGTGGATATTAGCTCGTAGTCTAAAGAAAGTTGTTCAAATATTACAAGCAACCTTGTAAAATGAAATGTAAATTTGTGGTTAAGCTAAGTATAAAGGCTTTGTTAAACCAACTTCTCAATTCTTTCATTTTCTTGCCATTCATGGAATTATATCAGCTTCATCTGAATATGCAAAATACTGATCTTAATTTGTACCTCATAATTCCGCTTGTTTTGATGCTCACGCCTGTTGTGTTCTTTTTCAGGCCTATACTAAATAGAAAGCATGATAATGTATTTTCCTACCTAACTCCAAATTTTGCCTCAGAGCACTTGACGTGTTTTGTATTTTAACTTTGGTGTTTCCCTAACAGCTTTCACTAAGGTGATCAGTTTATTAGGAAACTCTAACTCTTAGATTGCTGTATGCAACAGTATCATAAGTCTATCAAGTGGTTTACACTTTTATAATAGTTGTCATATGAGTTGATCAACATTAGATATTTCTTGACGAAATGTATATCTTCAGCATTTTCAGTGTCTGGTGCAAGAATGCTGAAAAGGCATATAATCTATAGGGTATTTTAATCAGGGACACTTTATCTATCCAGATATTAATTACTAGCTTGTGGAAATGTTGGGTACCTTTCTTTCTTGCATATCTAGTGAACTCTGATTTTGTGGAACAATTCCTGGAGCCTTATTCTTCAGCTTCCTGATAGCTGTCCACATTCCGTCAGTTGGTGCTGGTTCCTTTGTTTCTGAGTCCCTTGTATTTACAGCTGGTTCTCAGCTAAATGCCATTCCACGGTTCTCCAAATTGTTGATCCAATCCTTTACTCACCGCTTTGTCACTACACAAAATTCAACCATTTGTAATTCTATACAAATTCTTACTAGGATGGAAAAAGTTTCGGCCCTAATGTAGCTTTTGATACAAAGCTATCACCGCACGTATGGTTTTAATTTGTTCCATTTCTTACTGTTCTTTCCTGTCACGGTTTCTCTTTTACTTTTTGTGCAGTATCTTTTTTCTCTTATTTCTGTTGTGAAATCATCCACAGTTCTTCAAGAATCGTTTACTTGTTCCATTCTCGTGTAGGTTTCATTTTGATATTATTTGTGTACACTCCTCATCAAATTATCCATTGTGGATCTACTTTATGCTACACCTTCATCACCAGCTTATGTAAAGGCTTCTTTTAGGTTCTTCAATGTTTTTTCAATACTCTTACCGTCGGGAAAATCCTTGAATATACCATAATGTCTTTTAGGCGTCTCCCGCCCTTTGAACATTTAGGTCTGGAATCTTCTTGCACGAGATTCACGCACCGCTGTTACGTTAGATACACGGCTTATCACTCCTGCTCCTGGTCAGAGTCAAATTTAGCATTCCTCTAGCTTCTAACATCCATTAATTTGGAGAGACATCTTGCATATGTCAGGACATGGTCAGTTTCGTTCGAAGTACTTCCATCTGGATTTTTTACATGTCACTGTATGTATACCTTGGTGTTTAAAAGTTGTACTGCCCACTCCCATGTTTCTCAAGGAAACAAAGGGTAGAAATCTGATCCCACTGTAATTTCGATTACCATATAGCCTGTATTTTCCAGTACAAGATCACCTTCTGTTCCTATTTTAGCAGTCATATCGCTAAAACGTATTGTAATCTCCTCTTGGACATTCGTTTCAAAACTTCGCATATCACATCATAGAAACAAGACTTCTCTTTTTCTCTCTTGTCATCAGTTGGGGCACAAGCACGTCTGAGGAGTAAACTGAAGAATTTCCTTCTGATCTTGCATCTGCATAGTCCGTGAGATTTCGCTTCAAAGTCCATTTCTTCATAGTTATGAGAAAAAAGTAAGAAATATGTGCTCTTGCTTTCGGCAGTTATAAAACATCATGCATTTGTTCTTTTATCTCACGCCTCCCCTAACCATCTTGCCTCTTCAATAGATTTAATATCCAGTTGGTATTTATCCAGGTAATCAAGGAATTTACTTAAGGCTCCATCTTGACGCGAGACAACATTCCAAGTTCCCAGTCTTAAGTGCTTTGATCATCTGCCACTTTGTCACAAGTCAGGCTGGCTATTTATTCATTATATTTCCCAAAACGCAACTATCCTGAAGTGCGGATGTTATCTGTTATGGTTGGCTACGTTAGCTCAATTTAAAAGTGTCAAGAACAAGCTTTTCGTCTGTGCATGATTTAATAGTGTATAAGAATAGTGCCCATTGATCAGAAGTTATGACGTTGACTTCATGAATCGAAATTGGCGGGAATACAGGCACCGATAGGAAAAGCACCCACAGGGCCACATACTGTCTCTTTGACACCACAGTATAAAAATGTTAGACTGAATGGAACCAACAGCAGTACATAATTTTCACTCTACAGTGGAGTGTGCGCTGATACGAAACTTCCTCGTGGATTGAAACTGTGTACTGGAACGAGGATTCGAAACTGGGACCTTCGCCTTTCGCGGACAAGCGGTCTACAGACTGAGCTATCCCGGCACGATACACGATCCGTCCTCACAACTTTACTTCCACCAGCAGCTCGTCTCCTACTTTTCAAACTTAATAGAATTTTCCTTCTTGTGGATGGTTCTATCTTCGAATCCCGGTTCCGGCACACAGTTTTAATCCGCTAGGAAGTTTTATATCAGCTGACACTCCGCTGCAGAATGAAAATTATTATTCTGGAAACATATCCTATATTGTGGATAAGCCATACCTGTACCACATCCTTTCTTCCAGGAGTGCTAGTCCTTCAAGGTGCACAGGAGAACTTCTATGAAGTTTGGAAAGTAGGAGGTGAGTTACTGTCGGAAGTAAAGCTATGAGGACGGATTGTGAAGCGTACCGGGATGGTGGGATAGCTCGGTCGGTAGAGTTCTTTCCCGTGAAAGGCAAGGGTCCCACTTCCAAATCCCGGTTCCGGTGGTTTTAATCCGCCAGGAAATTTCAAGAGCAAGAAATTTTTATAAATAATTGATTTATCTAGGATTGAAGGGATATCGAGGCCTGTGAACCGAATAACACTTGCATGTCAATTTGCAGTACTAGAAACCTACATCTGGTGTTGTAGATCACGGAAGTCCTTGACCTGCCACCAACGATGGCTGATGATAACCAGAAGATAAAGATAATAAAAAATTTAGCTCAACCTCAGTTGTCGTTGGTGGGAGGCCAAAGAAAGGTGTATATCCACGTTACTAGCTTAATGGGCTCCCAATACTGTGAAAGGACATGGGACCACTATTTGTTTTAAGTGTTTGAATATGGTTTTAATAGTAGAAAAATAAGTTATTTATAAAAATTGACGGCTACTTGTTCATTCAATTCAACTTATCTTGACGAGATGACGTTCACACTCAACATTAATGATGGACCCAAGTATAAAGGTAAAGTTAAACAAAATATAAAGGCGTAGCTAAACTAACTATAAATGAGCATTTGAATCAACTAGATTGATGTAATGAAGCCAAATAGAAAGATAGATCAACAGCTATAAGGTGTAATTAAACCAGTAAATCACGCATAAAGTATCATCCAGACCAACACTATCTCTTTAAAGTCTCTGAAGAGAGCTACTAGAGAAAATTACGAAATATGAGAGGTAGATCTATTTTTAGTTCTCAACATGATTACAATAAAACGAATGAGCCACACATGAAAATACAGTCCGTTAAAAGCTGCAGTGCACGATTGAATCAGATGAGACTGAGGATGCTTGTTCCTACCGGATTCTCTGATAGATACCAGAAACTGATTAATTCTTTTGATAGGACAATAATCACTAAACACAGTGTGTAATAAAACAACGAGTTTACGAGTAGGTGCATTGTTATCACACCGCGTATGCAATGTAGACGTGCCAGCAATTGTGAATTATGTACGTAAGTAAGGCACGAATTGTGTTGTATTTGTCTATTCATATGTTTAAAATAAACAGTCCGTTGTTTAAGTTAGGTGCACGGCTGTCTCTGGGTCTATTTCCCGTTGATGCTGTCGCATCACTCAAGGGTACCCATTCTGTGTCTCACAGTTTTCGCTGATCGACTGCCAGCACACCACAATCGGCATTCCTGGGCGCATCAGGGGCATAAGCGGCGGCGAGATGAAGCGGCTGGCGTTCGCAGCTGAGGTAAGTCTCTGGTGGAGACAGTCTGCAAGTAAACTCGACACCACCACTGGCGCTAACTTCAGTTTACGGTAACGTAAGACGTGATATATTTGACAGTATATTTTTCGTGTGTATATTTTTATTCTACAAATCAGTTTCGTGTAGCAAGGTAGAGAGAGATCTTGACACACACACACACACACACACACACACACACACACACACACACATATATATATATATATATAGTGTGTGTGTGTGTTCCGGAAGAACAGACGTCAGACGTCGGTTCTGATCATATTCACAGAATATATGACATCAACTGCGAATGGGCAAAACTGAAAATGTGTACCCAGCCGGGATTCTAACGCGGGTCTCCCGCTTTCTATGCAGTTGCGCTGTCCAATACACCACTGGGGACACAGTGATCACCGCATCTGCAAAGACTACCTAAGCACGCTTCCCGTCAGACACAAATTCCCACTCTAACCTGCCCACAGTAATCAAACTCGTAGTTTCAGAAATTAACAACTGCAAGATCAGAAGTGACGTCTATTCTTTCGGAACAGACGCCATATATATATACGGCGGTGATGGGCAATGATCATTTCCTTAGTGGGGAGGGGTGGGGAAGTTTGTGGCCCTTACTCTTATGGAAATTAGTTTCTGAAACTATGAGTTTGAGTACTGTGGGCAGGGAATTTGTGTCTGACGGGAGGCGTGCTTAGGTAGTCCTTGCAGGTGCGGTGATCACTGTGTCCCCAATGAAAGATAATTTTAAAAACAGAAAGAAGAGAGACATATTTTTTTGCATTATTAAACAAAAAAAGTGGTATAGTGGTTAGAGCAACTACCTAGAAAGCAGGAGACCTGGGTTCGAATTCCGGCTGGGTACACATTTTTGATGTCATATATTCTGTGAATACATATGGAAATGTTTGTGCAGTGAAATAATCGAATTTGCCCCAAAATTAACTCGAATATACAGGGTGCCCTACTTAAACTTTTCACCCAAGATATTCCTGGAACAATAATAGATGTTGAAATACGACTTTCACAGACATCAACTTATGGCAGGGTCTGATGAACGTAAATACTTTGAGATATTCTAAAATGTAAATAAATATATATATATTTTTCTTTTTCAAAACAAGGTTATCTTTTTAAATACACACCACATGTTGTTTCTGATACAATCTATTGCATGAAATATACAAAATAATAATGGCATTGGTTATATCGTGATGCATCAGTTAGGTACAGAGATATTGACAAGCGGAGCTGATGCTAGAAATAAATGAAGCCCACTACTAGCACACTTTTGTGGGCAGCGCAAGTTTCACACTGGAGTCTCGGGACGTGCACTAGCTGTGCACATGGTTCATTGCAAGTGTCAATTTCGCTTCTCAATATCTCAGAATATAATTAACGTATTGCGATGTAACCAACGGAATTATTATTTCTATTTTTGAAGCTATTGATTGCATGATAAAAAATTTATGGTATCCACTTCAAATGGAAGTTTGTATTGCAAATAATATTTGTTTATGGTTCAGACTGTTTCATAGTACTTACATTTATAAGTTCATGGGTGTGTAAGTCGTATTTCAATATATACTGTTGTTCCAGAGATATCTGGGTGAAAACTTTACCTGGGACACCCTGTATACAGCTGTGATGACACAGCTGTGATGTATGTTGCGTATCAGATGAAATAACGCTACAGTTTTATAACCTGTGAAAATGTACTAAACAAAATATTAGACTGAGAAGGTGAATTTAATTCCAGTGTTATCTTCAATGAAACGATGAGATAAAATATAGAAAAATTTATTTGAAGCAATTTTACTTCAAGGTAATGGCTTCATATTTTCGTGGTTAAATAGAGGTACTATGCTACCATTATATATTGGTTCAAGTAAATGCTTTTGCATGAGTTATTTACAAAGCAATAATTGTTAAAAGGGTTCATAATAGAACTTTGTTCTCCCAAGTCTTAAACAACAAAAGTTGAATCAGAGAGTAAATAAAAATGGCAATGAATTAACAAGAAGGAGAAATGTTTATTAATAATCAGACGAACTATTTAGCCTGTTCTGGAATCTCAGAGGCACCAGATCTGATGGGAAAACATGTTATGAAGTGGAAAACAACGCCAAAGATATTTTGCCACACGTTAGTGCAGTGTGTTAATTTGACTAGTGTTTGTACTTGCCACGGTTCTTTCATAGACAATGCGAGACGTCTGAATCACACGAAACAAGCCGCTAGCGCGACCTGAGACTCTGCATGTAATGGATTTAGTGTGATATACCAACGGTATTTTGTGATTTTTCATGCTATTAATTGCCTTAGAAATAATATGCGGTATCTATTTTAAATCAAACGTAAGTTTCTGTTAAAAATAATATTTCTTTACGTTTTAAACTGTCGCATGATACTTACATCCGCATTCCCCTGCTGAGCGGTCATGTCCATATCAGTAGTTTTTCAAATTCAGATGTTTGTACAGTCTATGGGACTTAACAAAGGGGTCATCAGTCCCTAAACTTACACACTACTTATGAACTAACTAAGACTAAGGACGGCACAAATATCCATGCCCGAGGGGGGATTCGAACCCCCGACCGTAGTGGCCGTGCAGACCGTGACTGAAGCACTTCAGTCCCCGCGGCTGGCAGTAGTTTTTCAAAGCCTATTCTTGTTCTAGAGATATTTTCGGTGTAAAAGTTGCGGAGGGGGGGGGACGCTATACAATATATAAGAGATTAACTTTTGAACGAACGAACATTCACAGCCGCGGCGGAGCGCCCTAGCGCATTGAGGCGCTATGCTTCGATGCGCGAGGCCGTTCCCCGTCGGGGGTTCGAATCCCCCCCTCGGGCATGGATGTTTCTGCTGTCTTTAGTATAAGGTAATTCATAGGTAGTTTGTAAGTTTAGGGACTGATGACAACGCAGTTAAGTCCCATAAGCTTCACAAACATTGGAACGTTGGAACATTCACATTTTTATTTACACTATGTGATCAAAAGTATCCGGACACCCTTAAAAACATTCGTTTTTCGTATTAGGTGGTCATTAAACATCGTGAGAGTTTACAATGGGGTGCTCTGCGGAACTCACTGACTTCAGGTGATTGGATGTCACTTGTGTCAGAAGTTTGCACGTGAGATTTGCGCCTTCCTGAACATCCCTAGGTCCACTGTTTCTGATAGTTAAGTGGAAACGTGAAGGGAGGGACACGAACAGCATGAAAGCGTACAGACCGACCTCGTCTGTTGACTGACAGAGGTCACTGACAGTTGAAGAGGGTCATACACTGTAATAGGCAGGCACCTATCAATCACACAGCAATTCCAGACTGTTTCAGGATCCACTCCAAGTACTATGACAGGTAGGCGGAAAGAGAAAACTAGGATTTCATGTCGAGCGGCTGCCCATCAGCCACATATCACACACAGGTCAGCGCCAAACGACGCCTTCTTTAGTTGAATACAGTAAATATTAGACGACTGAACTTTGGGAAAACTTTATGTGGAGTGACAATGTGGCGATCCGATGGCAGGATTTGGGTATGGTGAATGTTCAGTGAACGTCGTCTGCCAGCGTGTGTAGTGCCAACAGTAAAATTCGGAGGCGGTAGTATTATGGTGTGGTAGTGTTTTTCATGGAGTGGGCGTGCACCCCTTCTTGTTTTGCGTGTGACTATCACACCACAGGCCTACGCTGATATTTTAAACACCTTCTTGCTTCCCACTGTTGAAGAGCAATTCAGAGGTGGCCACTCAATATTTCAACACGATTGAGCATCTGCGGAGGAAGAGTTCCACAATAATAACATCCCTGTAATGGACTGGCCTGCATAGAGTCCTGATATAAATCCTATAGAACACCTATGGGATGTTTTGGAACGTCGACATCGAGCCAGTCCTCACCGACCTACATCGATACCTCACCTCAATGCAGATCTCTGTGGAGAATGAGCTTCCGTACCCAAAGAATCCTTCCAGCACTTGACAGAACATATGCCCGCGAGAGTGGAAGCTGTGATCAAGGCCGAGGGTGGGCCAACACCATATTGAAATCCAGAATTTCCGATGGAGAGCGCCACAAACTTGTGGATCATTTTTAGCCGTGTGTGTTTAGCCATGAGGTAAGAGGGAAAACCCAATAGTTCACTCCCTTTGATAATTAAATTCAGCCAACACCCTCGTGCTGTTGGTGCCTTGTTGACTGGGATTCCTACTGATAGTGACCTGGTGCTGTGTGCCAGGTGCTGACCGACCCGCCGCTCATGTTCTGCGATGAGCCCACGTCTGGGCTGGACTCGTTCATGGCGCTGACTGTGGTGAGCGCGCTCAAAGCGATGGCGCGCAAGGGCAAGACGGTGGTGGCGACGGTGCACCAGCCGTCCTCCGAGATGTACGCACTCTTCGACCGCATCCTGCTGATCGCCGAGGGCCGCGTCGCCTTCCAGGGCACGCCCCAGGAGGCGCTCACCTTCTTCTCCAGGTCGGTATGCCCATGCAGTAGCTTAACTCTCCAAGTGACCTGTCCAAAGCCTTAAAAAGCACCTTGCGCAGCACCGACTACTGCCATACATCTGCATGTACAATACGAGGCAGAATGATAGCCAGATCCGAATAATTTAGAGTCTAAGAACAGAGTATTCTCGTGCCCAGTATCGGAAGTGGCAGCTTCTCTTGCTGTTTGTGGAGCTTCAGCTTCCTGTCTACATGGCCCAATAGAACCACCACAAGCACTATAATAGTTGGGATACAGTATCTCTGGACATTAACAGCATTTTAACTCATCATATAATTTCTTCTATAAATCAGTATTCGAACATATAAATGGTTGAAGTGTAACAATTCCATCTCCCTATAACTACCATGAGAAGCGTTTAACATCAGTGTCAGAGGCTGAGTGGAAAGGATGGCGGTTTATGAACGTAAGGGACGAGCGTTCTTACCTATTTTTTATTGTATTTAAACCTGAGCAAGTAGTATATTAAACTTTTATTCACTACTAATACTGCAGCTATAGGTTTTTCAAGGCTCCACATTCTTTCAAAAACTTCCATTTTATAATAGTCTAATGTTAAAACAAAGAGACCAAATGTTCAAATAAAAAATACTGAAAAATTTATCCGTTCAGAGACTGGAGATCTTCAAAGTTTGTACCAATGGTAAATATCACTCAGCCGATATGTTTCTAGTAACTAATGATTACAGCTTAAAACATCACATGGTGATCGAAGTAATTACCGATAAATACATCAATTTTACTATTACAATTTGTATGCCTTGATGTCATATTTTGAAAGAATCTGGAACTTAGAGAAAATTGAAACTGACTAACTGTAGCAATTTAAGGTTTAATATTTTACCTGCACAGACATAAACAAAATAAAATTATGATAAATTTCTTTCCTTGGATGTGAACGATCGACCATTACATTTGCAAATCACCAGCCTTTCTCCTTCTTTTAGGTAAGTTTGTCCTTTGGGAATATCGGTTCATGTTTGTTCTATGTTCACGATTCCACTCAGCTACTGACAGAGATGTAAAAAGCTCATCATTGTTCAATAGTGATTGTTCCAAGGTGGAGCTCTTACTCATGAACCATTCATACATACTCGCATAATAATTTTCAAAACAAATGATATTATGGCTTAAATTGAAATGAATCTTCGTATATACTGAATCCTAAGTATTATAGTGTTTCTGTTTGACAGTGTAAACGACAAGATGAATTTCCACATACTGTTACGATATGGAACACAAGCATTTCAGAACTTGGGCACATGTAATTCCCTGTTCATGGACTCTAAATTTTTCAGGCCAGAAGATCTTTTCATTCTCCAAATTAAACTTAAGTTTCTGACAGAGGGCTTATCAAAGCACTTCCATACTATTTAAAAGTGTGTAATAAAATATAATTTAGATTTGTCATGTTTGTGAAATATGATTGTATCTTTTGCAAAATGGTGTGTGTGTGTGTGTGTGTGTGTGTGTGTGTGTGTGTGTATTTGTACATCTAAATCACCATTACTACTACATTTTATGAGGAGAGACAGACAAGTCCAAATATAAATGTTTCGAACTTCAAATAAATTTGTTTCTTTCTTTATCATGAAAAGTACGAGAGACTCTAAACTGAATATATTTCAAATTGTGCTCTTATAACAATTTATTGTGTGTAAATTGCAATTAAAGCTTCTCTGACAGAAGAATGATTGACAGAATGTATTATTTTAAACAAGTGTTTTGCCCTACTTATCTACTTAAATAATAGAAAATCGCATAGTAATGTAATCATAGAAAAATATTTGTCTGCATTACTTTTTTGAAGTGTTTTCAAAGATTGGGTCGGTGCAACAAAGTGAATACAGAATGTACATAGTCTGTGAAACACAATTCTTGAAAGCATGAAAAAGAGAACACTAAGGTACAACACTGTGTTGACAGAAACAGAACTTTCAGTTTTTTTAATTGTATTTCTTACTTGAAACTGCACACTTCAGAGTATAACAGAGATTGTCACAATGAATTAAAAACAGTTACCAAATCAGACTGCCAATTCGGTAGCAATATATACCAACTGTAGGCATACAGGTAAATATTGTTTTTATTTGCTATGATAATTTGTTTTTAAATCACACTATACTCCCTCACACAAACAATATGTTATTACCTCAAAACAATTTCTTGAATTATGATTTTAAACTTAAATTTTTAAACACACAAAAGATTTAAGTTTAAATTAAGCCTCAATTTTTCCTACAATTATTTGGAAAGTAATCGTTTGCTGATATTCAGTAGAAATATTAACAATTTGTTCTTGAGTCTAACATCAGTGTTCAGCCAGCCATTATTTAATTGATCACCGATGAAATGATACTTCACATCAATGTTCTGGCTTCTTTTTGAGATTGATCTGATTTCAGTATTACTATCAGTCTATCACACTTTAGATGTCTACATAAAGTTTTATTTTCAAGCTTCAATTCAGCAATTCTTCTATAAATGTATTCAAAAGTTCATCTCTTGTTAGCACTGAGCTGCAGATATACTTTCTGTTTGCACAGTAGATAGTCCAAACACAAATTGTTTGTGATTCGAGATTTGTTGTACAGAATCATATATCCTGTTATTTATCCCATATTTTCTATCACTGGCAGCAAAATCTGCATCACAGTAAGCCTCAATTTCTTGTGCTTGCTTTTTTGATAGTAGAATATTTCACTTCCTGCATTTTAATTCCGGTACCTTCAGGATTTTTTATTCTTGCTGTCTGTGTGACTTGGGTTACTCATTGCTCTTCTTTCAGAGTTTGCTACATTATGCCAAGTCTAATAATGTTTTACATGCTAGATAAAATAAAGTACTTATTGCTTCATCATATTGAACGTTCTATGTTGCTGCATTCATTTCTTCAACTTCTCCTTGTGGTCAAATTGGAGTAATTACTGTTTTTAATTTTCCATTCCATACATTTTCATCGCTTCTTTAGCATATTTTTCTTGATTAATATAGATACCATCTTTTGTTACTTTGATTTGTGGCCAAGATATAGTGTTGCTGCTTCATTAATTGTAATGTCAAAAATTTTCTTCAGTTTTTTCAAGAACCTTTCATATAGTAGATGTCTTCTCTAAACGGAATTTCATCATCTACATACACAGTTCATAACATTTTCTTCTCTCAATGTAAACACAGTGACCAGATTAATGTTGAATCAATTTTTTATTCTTAAGAAACTCGTTCAGTTCCTTTTTCCATTGTAAAAGTAGTTTCGTTCACATACAGTGCCTTACTGAGTAGGCAAATTTTCAGGGTTTCTATATCCCTCTGTAAATTCTACGAAAACTTGTTCTTTCAGTTCCCTGTCTTCACATTCAGTTCATTACCTTTATGTATGTATGATAGTTCTTTGGCAAGACTTACTTGATGTGTTGGTCTCTGATATGTATTCTGATTTTGTTTTTTTCTTTTTCTTGGTCTTATCTTATTTCTTCTTCTGGTCCTTATCTTCTTTCTTAATCTGGTCCTACTCATCATTCTTCTTCTGTTTCTTCTCTCTTCTTCCTCTTCTGCAAAATTTTGGTTGTCAGCAATCAGATCTATTCCTTGCTTAATGAAGACTACATTCACAAAAATACCCAAGAGTAGCTTTGGGGTAGCTGGAATAATATGAGAAGTAATAGTGGAGAGACAGGAATAATATGATGCATTTACAGTGAGTGTTTGTGGAACAGTGGATGTAAAAGTTACAGAATTAAAAAAACTTTTTTCTACTCAAAGCATATGGAGTTGGCTCTATGGTTTGAAGTTTGTCGTTGACTTTTGGCAAGATTGTGACAGAAGTAGAAACTCTTTATTTTGTACCCTACTGAAATGTGGATATAAATTTGTTCTTCTTCCTAACCACATTTTAGCTAGAGTTCTATCAACTGCTCTGGTAGGCCTTCTGTTACTGAGATAACCTGCTGTCAAAACTGCATAGACCCTTAATTGCTTCCAATTTTTGAATCAAAGAATGTAGCCCTTACTTTATTCATAATAATTATATTAATCCTGTCTTATCATTCAGTTCAGGAGATTCTATGATTGTGTAGTCAATCACCATACTTTTTTCCATACAATTCCTTGATGTAAATACTTCAGTCCTCTCCTATTTTATCATATCCTATTTATTTAGTTTTTAGCCTGAAATGTGCCTCACTTTCACTTACACAATCCTTGAAGTGTTCTACTGCGTCATATTTTGTAAACAGAAGTTACACTTTCCAGAAATCTATGTAATAAGACATGGAAAAAAATTTCTATCAAATCAGTTGGTGGACTTCCCTTACCACATACATCAGTGTGAATAATCTCAAGAGGACTCATTGCTTTGTTCAACACAGTGTTTAATGGTCATTTTACATGCTGTATCATGATACATGTTTCCCAACAAGGCATATTGTCTTTTGAGACAATTTCATACAGAAGCTCACACAGCTGTGGTAATTTCTTAAGATAAATTCAAATATCCTATTTTTGTGTCATTTAATCATTTCCTCCATTTCAGTCATTATTACTTCCTTTTAACAGTCAGTTTTGATGTCAGTGATGTAAACTCCATTTTATGATTTGTTGTGTCTACACTAACATTTCCATCTGTCAAAAACTTCTCTTTCCTCTTATCAAGTATTGCCATTCTCTTTTTGTGTAATAAAATTTACTGACAGTAAATTTCTTGTCTTTTCATGGACATAAAGTACATTTGTCAACATCACCTGATGTAATTCAACTGCCGTAATTTTTGAATCTTCACATTCTTCACACAATATCTCTTTCATGTGCCATGTGTTCATTACTAGACTGTCAGCAAGAAACTTGGTACCTAAATTAGCACTCCTCTTTTCTTGCCAAAAGTACTTCTGAAAGAGAAATTGTGTTCGGTCCTTTCTTCACCTTCTAATGTTTCTCCCTGAAGTGGAAATTTTCAGCTTGATAGTATGTGTTTTCTGCAGTACTACATGGAGGTAATTCACTTATTTCCCAAACCCTCTCCTGTTTGATACCTATTGCATGTAGAACATTGTGTTTTGTACTTGCTGTTACTTAATTTATTTTTACACTCACATAATGACCCAAAGTACGATAACCACAACACCTCAATTACTTCTTATTTTGGAACCGATTGAGGTGGTGCAGTGGTAACACACTGGACTCACATTCGGGAGGATGGTGGTTCAAATCCACCTTCGGCCATCCAGATTTAGGTTTTCCTTGATATCCCTAAATCACTCCAGGCAAATGCTAGTATGGTTCCTTTCAAAGGGCACAGCCAATTTCCTTCCCATCCTTACCCAAACAACCCAAGTGAAAGCTCGACCTCTAATGACCATGCTGTCGATGGGGCATTAAACATTAATCTTCTTTCTTTCCATCTTATTTTGGAACTGATTGAGGTAATAGGCCTACAGCCTGGAATACCACACATTATTCTTTATTTCTTTTATTTTAGGTTTTCCAATGTTTTCTCTTTGACACTAGTCAAGTCCCAGGCAGCTCCAAACATTTATTTTCATCATGCAATTTTGTTGCTGTGCTTGTGATCAACGCTGTTTCACAATTTTTTGCTCATTTTGGGCCAGTCTGGATGCTATTATTTGCACTTAAGGACGATGGACATCACATCCAAGTTTCTGTCATGTTTGAAGTTATAGAAATCTTCAAGTGATTGTGTCTTGTATTTGGCTGTATAATTATGATATATCTTTGTAAGACTCTCATACAGGTAATGACATGTGTTTTATGGTTCCCAAAATATAGTATTTCGAAAGTGCATCCTTTCATTTCCACTCTAATATTTATTCCTTTCTCAGTTTCTTTATATGACCAGTAATGTGTCATATCACATTTATTTGAAGATGACACATTTCGAGACATGAATAACAAATATTCTTACACGAAAACTACTGTCTTTTTTTAGCATTGTGAATTTGCTGTTTCAGTTCTCCAGATTTCCAGCACTACTGGGACCATGGCCTGTTGAGAAAAAAGAGATACCTTGCGTTTTTCATTTTACTTCTTACTTGAAACCGCACACATCTGAACACTACAGAGACTGCCATATTAAATTTTTAATTGAAACAGTAACCATATCGTACTGACAACTATGACATTATAGGCCTAGCTTAATTTCTTCTTAAATCACAACACAATGATTAAAAAATTTAGTGTTTTTGCTATGAATAATATCTGCATCTACTTTACTAGAAATGCACTTGTCCTCTCTGTTCAAGAAACAATTACTTCAGATATCAACATCAGAATTATCAGCATTGTGCAAGATGTGATATGAGGAGTGAAATGCAATACTGCACCACAAAAATTGATCTGAAAATTTATTAAATGCTATTTAACAACATTTTCAAATACCCTTATCTGTCAACAATGGTGTTTGAGGACAGCTAGAGATACCCTCTAAAAATTAACTTTATTCAAAGAAAAATTGATTTTCAAAAAGAAGTATAAAACATTTTGAATTATGTTCCTGTTCTCATTCTCTGTATTTAGATGCCATCTCACCAGGAATGAACGAAATAAAGAGTTCTTACCTGTCTAATAATCATGGCAAAAAGTCATCAATACATACTTCAAATCATGCAGCAAATTTCTCCCCCTCTTAGACACACACTGAGACTCCAGTGATGCAACAACAATATCTCCTAAGATAAAATAAACTCTCTTGTTGCCAACATATCTGAATGAAAACAAAATGCACCAAGAGAAGAATCATGGCATCTGTGTTTTATTAAGATGATCATTTCTTCCTAGTTAGGTGAGATTAACAATATATTTTCACACCCAGAGGGTTAAGTCATCAATAGATATTTCGTAAGGCAATCACGTCAAAACGTTGTAATTATTTTCGCTACTGATGCTGTATAATTTCGTGTACTGTATCATGGTAATATATGATTAGCTATCCTTCTTTGAATTCTTTTGATGTCTTCAAATACCCGATCAAATGACACCCCCCCCCCAAAAATACTCCAAAACAGGAGAACAAGAACAGTTTATGGAGTGTAGTTTATTAAAAGATTTTTTCTGAAAGTATACTGATTAATTGTTCATGATTGCATTATCTACATTTCGTCAGCTATTATACTCAAATATATATTAAATAGAAACATTAAAAGATATGGAATGTTTGGCATTAATAAAATATATGTAAAAGTGTAATGAGTTGTCCACTTGCTTACAAAAGATAAAAAATCATCAGGCATCTGTATGATGTGACTCATTGTTGGAAACACTAAAACTGTTACATATGTGTGAGACCACACTCACAATATAACTGCTATCCGTACTCCCACAAGTTAACACTTTTTTCTGGATGTTGTATTGCAAGTTCACTGTTAAAATCAGACTGTAATCATCGTTTGATAAATAGCAGATACCATTAAGCAAAGTGAGCCAATGATCAAATAGTGCCTTGGTCACAGTCAGTAATGTATAGTCTCTACTGTGTCAAGAGGCAGGTTAAGGTGAACTGATTGACATGGTCCCTACATTATCTTTAAATAGTGTTTACAATGTGAAAAATTGAAAAAATCAAAGCTCATGTGGCAAAGTAGAAAATTACATTATCAAATTATAAATCTCTAACATGTAAGAAAATTAGTAATTTTGTACATGGTACATTTATAAGTAACTAGTAGATGATATCCTCATTAAAATTCTGAAACTAATCCCTAATCTGAACATTCTTAGACTGAAATTAACAGAAGTCAAACTATAATTTCAGTTTTGAATTGAACATACTAGGCAATTGTGAAATATTCTGCAAATTTCTTGTTTTTTACAAAACAGTTTTTGGCTTCTACACTATCATCAGGAAATACTACAGAGATACGGCAATACAGCTAGGAAGTCTATCGTTCAAAGATCTTAAGCTGCTGGACAGGTATTACTCGTACATGTTCATTAATTGTCAAAGGCGATGTTTACAGAACAATGATAAAACATGTGAAACAAAATATAAATTAGAATAATTGTCCTTAGAAGATAAATTGAAACAATATAAATGGTTAAACAAATTGTCTTATGATTAACAGGTCAAATATTTGGAACATAGAGGAGTTGGAACAAACTGAGTGAAACATCTGTGAATATATAGGTAAAAATTTTAAATGGGTAAATTAAATTACAGTTACAGGGAAGCATCCAAACAGATCTGATTTTAAAACTAATTAGGCTATGAATCTGTAGCATGGGCATGAGGGAAGTGAACAGGAGTGGGTAGTTTCCAGGATCTGAAAAGATTCTGCAGACAGAAGTGGTGTGTATGGACATTGTGTCTGGTCATTTAGTGCAAATTTTGCAGAATCTGGAATGTGTGATCGCTATTTTGCAATTTTTTATTATTGCTAACTTTACTGCTTATCTTAGATGATGGGTTGAGATAAGACAAATCGACATTAATAGTTTTGTAGATTTGGAGCTTTTTACAATGCTAGAGTCAAAAAAGTCTACAGAAATCTTAAGGTAGCAAGTGTAAAATGTACGGAACGAAATGGTTTTATACGACTTGTACAGATACCAGACAGTAGTTATATGAGTAAAGGCATAATAGAAACGCGGTAGTTGTGATGAGAGTGAGAAAGGGTTGTAGCCTTTCCCCAGTGTCACTCAGTCTGAACATTCGGAGAGCTATTAAGAAAGGTGGAATTTGGAATGGTGATTGAAGTTCATGGAGAAGTAATAAAAACTTTTGCAGTTTACCGATGACCTGAAAGGAGGGAATAAAATTAAAAAGAGAAAATCCCAGGAAATGGGATTTAATCGAATTACATCAGGCTATGCTGAAGAAATTAGATTAGGAAATGAGATGATATAAGTAGTAGATGAATTTTGTCATTTGGATGGTAAATGCGTAATCATCATAAGAAGATATAAAACTTAAATTGGCTGTGAAAAGAAAAGAGTTTATGAATAAGTGTAATTTGTTTGCATCAGAATATAATTCGTTAGAAAATCTTTCTCAAGGCATTTGTCAAGAGTGTGGCCCTGTACAGGTGTGAAACGTGGTCAATGGACTGTTCAGACAAGGAAAGATAGAAGATTTTTCAGTGTAATGGTACAGATAATTCCTGAAAAATAGATATGACGATTGTGTCACAAATTAGTAGGTAACGAACAGAAATAGTTGTGCTCTTCCGTCCAGAGACTGGTTTGATGTAGTTCTACACTCTACAGCCTACTATATCCTGAACAAGACTCTTCATCATCTCATAAGAACGGCAAGCCACATCCATTTGAACATGCTTACTGTAATCTTCTTGTGGTTTCAAATGTTCAAATGTTTGTATAGCTTATGGGACTTAACTAGAGGGTCAACAGTCCCTAAACTTACAAACTACTTAGGAACTAGCTAACACTAAGGATGGCACAAATATCCATACCCGAGGGGGGATTCGAACCCCCGACCGTAGTGGCCATGCAGACTGTGACTGACGTGCCGCAGTCCCCTCGGCTACCGCGGCCGACTCTTGTGGTTTCCTTTTGCGATTTTCACACCACGCACTTACCTCCAATGAAAATTTCACGATTCCTTGATGTCTGAGAATGTGTTCTACCAAATTAAGACAAGGTTTTCAGGAATTTCATTTTATTTCCTATTCTACGAATTGTCTTGTCATTAGATAAGATATCTATCCATCCAACTTCCAACATTCGACTCTAACACCACATTTCGAAAACTTCTATGCTCTTCTTGTCTGAACTATTTATTGTACATATTTCACTGCTGTACAACGCAACACTCCACT
This sequence comes from Locusta migratoria, assembly GCA_026315105.1. Lineage (NCBI taxonomy): Eukaryota > Metazoa > Arthropoda > Insecta > Orthoptera > Acrididae > Locusta > Locusta migratoria. Next base: position 346,818,347 of record CM048749.1, on the reverse strand, counting down.
CAAAGTCCTGCAGACAAGACTTTCTAACACTTAAATTAATATTCAATATTAAATAATTTCTCTTTTTCAGCGAAGTTACTTTTCCTGAATTGCTATTCTTCTATGCGCTGACCATCGTGCGTTACTTTACTGTCCAAGTAACAAAACTCATCCATCGTCTTCATTATTTCGTTACCTAATCTGATTTCTTTATCATCGTGCGACTTTATTACCCTTGTTTTGCTCTTGTTACTGTTCGTCTTATATGCTCCTTTCAAGACAATGTCCATTACGTTCAGTTGCTCTTCCAGATCCTATGCTGGTTCTGTCAGAATTACAGTGTCATTGGCAAACTGCGAAGTTTTTATTTGTTCACTTTGAACATTAATTTCTTCTGCAAATTGCTCCTTACTTTCCTTCACAGCTCTCACGATGTACAAACTGAATAACAACAGAGAAAAGATACAACCCTGTCTCACTCCCATTGCAATCAATTCTTCCCTTTCATGCTCCTCGACTCTTCGCTTTCTGGTTTCTGTACAAGTTGCAAATAACCTTCAGTTCTCTGTATTTTACCTCTGCTGACTTCAGAATTTGAAACAGTGTATTCCAATCATCATTGTCGAAAGCTTTCTCTAAATCCAACAAAGCTCGAAATACAGCTTTGCCTTTCCTTAAACTATGTTCGAAGATGAGACATAAGATTAAGATTGCCTCACGTGTTCTTACACTTCTAAATCCAAACTTCCTCTAGGTTAGCTTCTACCAGTTTATCTATTGGTATGAACAGAATTTTGCGGAATAATTTCACTAAAAGAAGGGGTCAGGAAGATTAGGAGAACACATTCTGTGACATCACGAAATGGTCATTTCAGGTTTGATGGGAAGTACTAGAGAAGGGAGTAACAATCGCAGAGGGAGGAGTCAAAAGACGATAACATAGCCAGGTTCTAATGCACGATGTGGGTTGACGTTGTTATGCAGAGCGTGCACAGAATAGCGTGGAGAGCTGCATCAAAACGCCTCCGGACTGAAGAGCACAACAACGCGTTACAAGGCAGCAGGGAGCGCATGTACGACCCAAAGTCTGACAAGTCCGTAGCAGGTGGCGGACGGCAGGGGAGGTATGACGTAAGGAGCTCTGCAGAGCCGCGGCGTGACTCACAGTCAAAAGGGGCCCCGAAGGAGCGCTGTGATTGGCCGCTCGCCGAAGGCGTGTCACGCGCATGCGCGGTTCTGCTGCCGCACTTGCCAGCCGCCTGCGGAGCAGTCACGTAACAGGCAACGCACGCTGTCTGATTCTCAAGGTCTTATACCAGTCTTTCCGCTGCGTACCTTCTATACTCGGATTAATATCACCCAGTAAGCCGGGTGATAGCTGCCGGCCATCTAACAATGATACGTTTACAGGCCGCGCGCTTTTTTTACGTTTGCTCCTGAATGGAGAATGTTAGGAGCGGAAGCTTCCATTCGGCTCATAGCGCCTTGGCTGTTATGTAAAGCCCCTCCTTCTTTCTCCCAGTGAACCCAACTTATAACCAACTTATAACGACGTATAGCTTACAGTTTTTGAAAGTAACATTGTGTAATGGGTTAAATCGCTGCAGAAGAACGGGAAATTGATTATCACAATAATGTTGAGCAATCGCAAACTGAAACTTAATCGTAGGAAATATGAAAAATTTTAAAGGCATTATCAAGCAATTGTAGCAACGCTTTCTGTCTTTTTTCATTGTCGCAATCTGAGTAACTTTTACCATAACATTTTCGACACCACTCTGAATGACAGTCTTTCCTTTTCCGTCAAAGCAATCGTCCAAATGTTTGGAATTATTTTTGTAAGTAACGAAGTGGAAGATCATTTTCAACACCATAATGAAAGCAACAATACGTTAATAATGGTAGCCCTCCGCTCTATCCGAGACGCGCGACCTTCGTTCTCTCGTAAAGATAAGTAATTGAGGCAGTAGTAACAATTTAACTCCAATACCTAAATGAATACATATATTAATGTGCTCTTAAAGCTTACCACTAAAGATTTCACGTTTCTTGCGAATTTCGCCATAAAACGCGATAAGATACTTAGCAGTGCTACCCTCGTAGTTTTGTTTACGTCTGGGCCCAGTGAATTTAATAAATCTGTTACTGGTACTTTTTCCTTTTTTACAAGATAAGGACAACGTACCCTTTCATTGTTGCTCTTCTTATCAGTATGTAAATACGCTAACACGAAATATGTGGTACAGATTACTAATTTATTCGTACAAGAATGCCAATGAAAGTTACATAATTCGAAAGATTGTTCTACATTCTCCAACAATCAGCTCACTGATTGGCTATTCGTCTCGACAAAAAGACGCTGTAATTCAGCGCATCTGCAGTATTAAAATAACGTCTTAAAATAAGTGAATATCGAAACATGGAGTGCTCCAAACTCACTTTGTTGTGCCGTTCAAATGCTTCAGTTTTCGCAGTGATTAAGAGTGGTTAAAGGAAATGGATGTTTTCATATGAATGCCGATATAAAGGATGATGCGCCGGGAGAGGCATCTAGCGGGGTCGGGTGGAACTACGAAGTCGAGAATGCCCATATAAATGATGATGCGTCGGGAGAGGCATGTAGCGGTGCACGGGTGGAACTACGAAGTCGACATGTTGTCAGCTCTGGAATTCTGAATATCGCAGTATCGAAATAACATCATTTCTTGGCGTTGTATAAATATACGAACACAACGAAATTGTAGTTCCATTTCAAATATTAGGCTAATGAACGTTATATAATTCGAAAATGGCATGAGAAGTATATACTTCACTTTTTATGTGTTGTTATTGTGTCAGGCATTTTCATCAACACCTAAAGGAAACCGTTTCATACCTTAAACTTTACCAAATATCCCAGCGGCGTCCTATGATAATGTTGGCAACAGATACTGAATAGAGAGAATGCTGTGAGTCTTCATTTTAGCCAATCACTTGACAATGCTGCTGTTTTCTCCTGGAATCTTCGCTTTACGAGGGCAATTATTTTTACGGAGCGGGCGAGGGCACATACAAGAACTTGTCAACCATAAAGCAGGAACAGCATTATTTGTTTACTTCATGGTCTGTACGATATACTAATCGAGCTATTCTATGTGGTTCGAACGAATGGGCAAAGTATTTCTATCGTGTTATTGATGTTGCCAACATAATCACGCGAGGCCGCCGACATGATACGTAAAACACAATTAGTCGATTTTCGACCACAGGCAATACTAGTTTGTGTAAAAATTTTCGACCATAGGCAATACTAGTTTGTGTAAAAATTTTAATTTGAGTCTCCAGAAACTTTGCACTTCAGTTTTTACATTCAGTGAGTTTCTAGCACCAATATCTTGCTGAAGGAAGGCAGATGCAAATGACAAATAGTCCAGCCCTGTGACAAAGGGAGAGTGTCGTAATAAAATTATCCCGTGATTTTGACAGCAGATTCGGACCTTCAGTGAAATTACGAATAGAATGATATCGATCGCTGGCTGATCGGCCCATTACTTTACAAGTAGTATAAATTTAATTGCTAATTTAATCGCATAAAGTGAATTTTCCCCGACAAGTAAGAACCTCCACAGGCTTGGCTGACACCTTGACTCCCCACTGGCGGAGGATTTATAATTTTATCAAGTCCCATTTAATTAATACGGAAATGAAGCAATATGGCGTACTCTTGAAAGGATCGTTTGGCCGTTGGTTCAAATTCGTTTCTTCCTCATCAACGGCGGAGGAACACGCGCCTTCGCGGCGTCTGGCTGAAGAACCGCTAGTCCAGGTGTCCCAACCGCCCAGGGCGCCGACCCTGCCCGCAAGGGCCGAAGGAAGGCCGCAGAAGTTGCGTTGTTAGGTTGGCTGCGGAGCCCCACTTCTCCTCGGCGGAGCGATACAGCATCCTGCAGTGACGGACACAAAATGACGGGAGACGCCCAGTCGTGTGCAGTTCTACGCCAGTGCTAGTTGAGCCAGTAGTCGTCCGCTATTAATCGGTTATGTTTCCGCCGGGACGAGTAAACGCGTTCGCCAGTCAACGGGAGAAATTGCACGGAATGTTACCGATAGACTTAAACTGGAAAGAACACGTAGATAATGTCGTGGGAAAGGCGAACCAGAGATATTTTATTGGCAGAACCCTTAAAAGATGCAACAGAACTACAAAAGAAGCTGCATACACTACGCTTGTCCGTCCATTTTTGGAGTATTTCTGCCCAGTGTGGGATCCTTATCAGGTGGGTTTGACGGAGGACATCGAAAGAGTCCAGAGAAGGGCAGCTCGTTTCATATTGTCACGATACAGGGGATACAGCATTACGGAAATGATACAGGATCTGGGATGGAAATCATTACAACAACGGCGCTTATCGCTGCGACGTGGGCTACTTACGAAACTCAAATCACCAACATTCTCCTTCGAATGCGAAAATATATTGTTGACTCCCACTTACATGGGTATATATCACCATCAGGATAGAATACGGGAAATCAGAGCTCGAACAGAGAGATTCAGGTGTTCTTTCTTCCCGCGCGCTATTCGAGAATGGAATGGGAGATAAATAGTATAATGGTGGTTCCATGAACCCTCTGCCAGGCACTTAAATGTGATTTGCAGAGTATCCCATGTAGATGTAGATGTAGATATAGAGAGGACTGTAGCCGTTGCCCCTGCCTGGGCTGTTTCGTTAACTCAGATATACGTAATGTTTCTCAGCACACTCTCCCTCTGCTAAGGGATGGGCTATTTCAGTTTGAATGATTTTTCTGAATTGACTTTCATAGTGTCTTGGTCCTGCAGCAAGACTTGTTATTATTTCAATATTTGATTAGAGAAGTAACCGTCTTTAATGTGTAACAGGCTTCACTTACTGATTTAACAATTGCTAAGTTTAAGGAAAACTTACAGTAGTTAGACTGGAGTGCAGTATACAAGGTACCAGATGGTAGTTTGAATTGTAACATATTTCATGATACATTTGTAAGTGTATTTGTTAACTGTTTCCTCGAGAAAATAGATTTAATTGCAAGAAACCAAGTAAAAACCACTGGCTAACTAAAGGAATAAAAGTATATTGTAACTGGAAGAGGCATATCTAGCAGAGGTCTAGAAGTTTGTTCCCAACAGATGAATACGATTCTCAGCCACATATATAACAGCCCTCTGAAGCAGGGTATTTCCCAGACAGACTAAAATATGTTATTGTTAAACCATAAGATGTCGACAACTACTGCTCATTCTCATTTCTGACAGATTTATTCAAAGTTCTTAAGAAAGCAATTTATTCAAGAAACCTTCTTATATTTGTGAAAATAGGGTACTAGTAACATGTCAGTTTGGTTTCCAGCAAGGCTATTCGACAGGAAATGTTATATATGCATTTACTGATAAAATATTTAATGTTCTGAATAACCAGACATCATTCATTTTTTTGGGATTTCTCAAAGGCTACTGATTGTGTAAATCGTGGAATTCTTCCAGTTAAGCTTAAGCATTGTAGTATTAATGGAGCACTGCACAAATGGCTTACATCATCCTTAACTAGAAGAGTGCAGAAAGTTAAAATAAATGGTTCAACTAAGCTGCAAAACTCAACTGATTCCTCAAGCTGGAAGACTATGAAGAATGGTGTCCCACAGGGTTCAGTCTTGAGTCCTTCACTGTTCTTGTTATATAATAATGATTTGCCATTCTATATTCATAATGATGTAAAGCTAGATGTTTTTGCTGATGATAGAAGTATTGTAATCACACCCTACAAACAAAAATTAACTGATGATATTGTAAATGTTATCTTTCAGAATGCTATTCTAGTAGAATGTTGTATTAAAAATTCAAAGTTATTTTGGAGATATAAGATTTTGAAAATAACACTATACATTGCTCTAGGTGTGATATAGTTCTAAGAGGAGACAGAGGAGGTGGAGAAAATTGATGTAGAGGGGGAAAGGGATGAACAGGTAAAGAGTGATAATGACATGGATATTAACATGCAATTCCTCCTTAAACGAGAAAAGTTCATTGCGACAACTGTTTCCTGTACTTTTAGTGTTATTTCACTCACTGTAATGTATGGTCTAAAATGCATTGAACAGTAAGTCACCCACTATCGAATTTTTCGAATAAATTACAAACACATACTTGACAAAGAGTGTCATTTTGAAACGACTTTTACGAATTCAGAAATGGTTAATGCGTTATTAGATAGCTAAGATGCTGTACTAACATATGTCAAAAAATTATATCTTTAAACTGTACGCTTTATTCAGAAGAGAGTGAGAAGCAAATTTTTACTGAGATCTGTGGTAACGGCTGTAATATACTTTAAAATGCACATTGCCAACCATCAGCTTTTTGTTATATTTACAACTTTATCGGTTTCCGTTATGAACCATCATCAGAAAGCCTTTTAAGTAAAAAGACAGTCATAAATTATACATAAGTTAAAATAAAGAATGACACAACCCAGTAGTTTCATCCAGAAAATACTTCCAGACTGATTACCATGGTGCATTTTCTGTCATCATATCCATGTCAAACAACAATAGATATGTAAAATGTCACTTGACATTAGGTGTTAATGATAAATAAAACAATGCCATGGTCTACGAATTCAGAGTATCTAACGCACATGTTAAGAGCTACATACTTGATGTTATGAAGTTGGTAGAAATAGAGGCATTATCAAGGTATGAACATATTTTAACTTGAGTATAATTCATGATTGTCCTGATGATCATTTATAACCGAAACTAATAGAGTTGTAAATATAATAACAGGTGATGGTTGGTAATATGTGTTTTTTAGAGTGAGAAGCATTATGAATCTAAAAAATTACGCAGAGTGAAAATTAGACATTTTCGATTTTCAAAAGCAATGGAAAACATGAAGGGAAAAAAAGTTGATAAAACGATGTGTGGTGGTTGTATACACTGTCAACAGTTTTCCTCATATTTCCCAGACTGGCCCAACTGGGTGTAACCATCCCGCGCAGCTCATTGTACATAAATATTTCTTGAAATCAAGATAACTTTACCCACTCTCTATGATTTGAGTGGGTTCTGTTACTGCTGGCCTGATGTGGCTTCTGTGTGCCGCAGCATGGGCGCCAGTTGCCCCGCGGGCTACAACCCGGCCGACTTCTTCCTGCACCTGCTGGCCATCGTGCCCGACCGTGAGGCCGAGTGCCGGCGCACCATCGAGCTGCTATGTGACAACTTCCAGCGCTCCTCCTCCGCCCAGGCCGCCATCTGCGACAGCCAGGTGAGTGCCTCCACCCACATGTGTCGATGTATTATTATTTTGGAATATGTCTCTGTTACGTATCAATATGTTAGTCCCAGTTTGTTGTCATGGATGGTGAAATATTCATTCAAAGTTATCCAACCAGTGGGGTAATGATATAAATAGTTGATTATGGCAATATAGGCACGCAAATTATGAGGGAACCTACCTCATGCTTGATTGTAGTAACCTTCTTCTACAGTTCTCCATACATAAACCTGGTTGTCTGTAGCAAGCAATGTATGTGATGATTCATCAAAGAAGAAACCTTGGAAGTCACTTTATATTATCATATGAAGTATTGTGATTTTTCTGAGGCACTATAAGAATTATGAAGTGAGGAAAGTTCTGTTGCCTATATGAGGCATCATTCTTTATTGACTATCTGTCATGTATCCATAAATGGGGCACCATAAGTCTTCACTGGTCCCTTTAGTGGACTGCATGTCTAATTTCTACTAGGGAAGCGGAAAGTTTACTTTGCAAATGTGATATTATTATTTACAGAATAAAAAATTTGAAATCCTCACAATAAGTCATATATTAAAGTTAGAAACTATGGATAGTCCACCAATCTCAAAGTTATGGATTGCTTGAACAAAAATATAGAAATAAGAGGTAACATTTCAGGAAATACAGGAATATATAGATGTTAATGTAAGTTTTACTGTTTGTTTTTTTACTGTTATCATTATTTTAATGAATATTACCTGATTTCTTCAATTTTATTGATAAATAATTTGAAAAGAACATTGCTGCATACTTTAAGAACTCACACTGTCACACGTGGATAACATTCTGAGAGTTTACTGTAGTTATCATTTTCAAAAAGTGTTTGGGTACTGAATAAATAAATGTTCCAGTTTTTTATATCGGTTTTAGAGCTCTTGAGACTTTATATTGCAATTTATCTTTAGTATGTGTTACTACTGCACAAAAAAATTGTTTACCACACATGTATGTAGTCCTTAGCAAATTTTTCGTTTTTAGATGGAGTGGTTAGCAGAAAACTGTTCCTTATACAGTAAAATGTAAGTTGTGGGAAATTGCAAAATAAAATATTATAGGTACTTATTTGTATTTTTGTTAATAATGCTAATAATGGTACTTAAAGCTCATTTGGCTCTTTCAATCTAATGTGATATCTTAGGTGTGCCCTGCTTAGAATATCATTCAGTGATATTACGAAACTAACAAAATGTAAATTACCAATCTTCTTCAATTGGTTTTCAGATACACAACCTAAAACAAGTTCTAGTCTCATAAGGGTTCTGATTCTTCAATTATGGAAAACAGAAACATCGTATGAAACAGTTTTAGCAATAGCACACTAGGAAACTGGTGTGCCTTCCATATGTCACACTGACTCGAATATCAGTTATGTCACAACAGCATTGACTCCTATGTATTTCTGCACTTTTTGATTTTAGTACATTCGCTTGTACAATTTTTCTCCAAGAAAATAAGTGTGTGTTTTCCATTTCTTCAACAACACTTCTGCAACACCAGATTGAGAGATACTGCTCCATTTCTATTTGTGATGTTGACATTCTATATTTGCACTATTTTGTAGAAACTCTATGATTGCGTAAAACCTTTTTGGGGACTAACAGTATACATAATTGAATATACATACCAAGTTATACCAATGTGTGCCAAATATTTTAGATTATGCCATAAAAGTGAATAAAAAACTAACTTATCTTTCTACAGAGTATGAATAACCTACACTACACTTTTACAATGTTTCCTAATGAGATTAGAGGACTAGTTAGTACTTGAGATATTAAAAGGATTGTGGAGACATTGTATGTCACTGGTAAGAGCACTTGGACCAATAGATTACTATTTTTTCGAAACTAGAAGTATTGTATTGTGCTATTCTTAATTCTGTGTTTGAGTGGTGTAATGCTACAATGTCTTTAAGGTTTGTACTTAAATATTCTCAAAAGGAAATGACAAGGAAAACTTTTTAAGCAAAATTCCAAATGTTAGAGAATATTACTAATGCTAAAATAAAATAATGCAAGTCACAAACCAGGTAATGAAATGTGGGCTAAAATTTTTACAAAATTTGATTATGAGAATGTTGGCAATATAGTAGTGGTAATCCTATCCACCTGCAGAATATTTTCCATAATGAGCAATATAACTTTAAAAATTGTGATAATTACAAAACTTAATTTAAATGAAACTCTGTAGAGTTCTTTGATACACTTCTGGCAAAAAATAAAACCATTTTCATCATGTGGAACCAATATTTGATTATATTTCACCATGTTTAGAATAAGTTATTTACAAAACTTTTATTTCATTGTTATAATGTATTTAATCATATTTAGAGTTTGTAGATTAAACTTGTGGCATGTTTCATTAATCATCAGCAAAGAGTTTATAAATACATAGGCAGTCATTTATTAGTATTTCTCTTACTACTGTTCCCATTACAGGTACATACTTGAGATATGTTGGGGACAGTTTTAATTTTGAGACATTTAGATTGTAATTAAAAACAAAAGAAACATTTCTTGGTTTACCTTCTTATTTTAAACCAATAAAGTCATTCTTATGTGGTAACATTTATAGTACATCATATGACATACAAAATTAATAATATATTTTATGCATGCAATTACATGTTTAAGTATTGAATTTTGACTACTTCATTTTCTGACTGTATTTTGCTATGCTCGTATCTAAAATAAATATCTAAAATTATAGCTTTGTCTGTCTACTGAAACTGAATAAATCAATTTTTTATTTACATGTCATTAATGTATTGACATTCCAATCAGATTTTACATTATTGAAATTTTAACCTATATATATATTTGTAATGTTCTTACAAGAAATATTCAGTAGCCTCAAATATATAAACGTTCCTTCATTAAATAGTTCATTAGTTATAAATAGTTCTAGCACTTTGTACAGTACTTGTCTGCAGTGTAGTGGTGGTATAAATTTGTAGTGAAAATTCCTGTTGTCACTGATTTACATGTATTCTACTACATTTCCTTGTTCCCTGCTGTTTTTTCTTCATTTATCCTGTTTGAAATATCATTACCACTGCACTAGAAAATTAAATTTCGTCTTAATGTCCTGTATTTCTAGATATTAAAAATTGTTGAATGGGCTGCTAACTGTTGAATGTGTGTCTGTGAATCAGTGACCCCCTGCTCTCTCTCTCTCTCTCTCTCTCTCTCTCTCTCTCTCTCTCTCTCTCTCTCTCTCTCTCTCTGTATGTGTGTGTGTGTGTGTGTGTGTGTGTGTGTGTGTGTGTGTGTGTGTGTGTGTTCACTAATTAGGTGACAATGCAAATTTTCTTCGCATTTTCGTCTTCTGTTTCAAGTGTGTGAGATTCTATTGATTTAGGACGTGTTTCTTTTCTGCATTTGCTGCTGTCCCTATTGAATTACAAGGTTTTTATGGTTGTTTGTTTCAATAATTTACTGTGTTATTCCATGTTTGTAGGATGATGGTGTGGCATTCCAGGTTTTCTGCTGATGTTGAATGATTTTTTCCAACATCTGATGTGTTCTTTGCACCATTATTGAAAGTTCCTGTGTGTCATGCCTATGTAACTGAATCACAAATTTAACATTCTAGTTTGCATATTCCAGATCCTTCAGATTTAACTGTATTGGCTGTTGGTTACCTTACTTTCTAAGGCTTTTGCAGTTATTGTCTGATATATGCAAGCCCTGCGTTTATGTATATGTTTCCCATTCTGTGTAAGTTACAATGTAAGATGTATTTTGCTTCTTTCTGATGTTATTGTGTGTGTGTGTGTGTGTGTGTGTGTGTGTGTTTGTGTGTGTGTGTGTGTGTGTGTGTATATGTGTGTGTGTGTGTGTGTGTGTTTATGTGTGTTTATGTTTGTCGTGTTGTGAGTGTCTGTGGTTTGTTTTTGTAACTTTTCCTTCATTATGGATTCACTGCTTATGTTGTGTTTATGTTTTGATTTGGTGACTAAGTCTGTGTAATACATGTTGTCATTTCCATTATTTCTTGACATCTGTACAATTACATTCACTTTCTTTTAAATAGATTCACTTCTAAACTGGGATGCTATCCCTTTTTTGATATGTCTTAATGGTTCTGTTTAATGCAATGACTGCATGTGGAATGTATTACTGTAACATGTACACTTCCATCTCTACTACAGAGACAATAGAAGTTACAGAAAACAGAGTCTCAGATCTTAGGGTAATATCACTTCAGAAACAATAAAATGTTACAAATGTGCTTAAACTGATTACTAAGCAAAACTACTTTCAGAATGAGGATAAACATTATCTGTAGAATGAAAATCTCCAAGTAGGGACCCCAATGTCATTTTCATAAATAATTAGGAATCATAATATTTCAAAAGATAATTCCTGCTGAAAAATTTTAAAATCGTAGCCTGGGGTATATTTGTAGCTGACAATATTTGTCTGATATATCAATCAAATAATAAATAGATGAATTACATTCATAAATGAACAAAACAAATTATAAAACTCACAATTTAAATAGAAACTCCTAGTTATGCATATTTACTTTTTGTAACAATAATATAGGAAATAATAAAAGAAAAATACCTTTTATATTTGTAAAATCACAACTATCTCAGATACAAAAATGCATTCTAAATCCAATTATTCCCATATCCCTACATATCCCTAAGGTATCTACAGCAAAACACAGCTTAAATTGAATAAATAGGATCCCACCTGATATTAGAAACTTTGGAAATGAAATTAATATAACCATACAAACAATTATGAATAATGGATATAAAATATGTAGTACATAGACTGAATCACAAAACAAATACAAAAGAAGCACAGCAAGTAGTGTATTAATAATGAAGCACAAAAGTACACATAGCACATACATACATGATGCTAACACTATTTGTAACAATATGTATGATCCACTATAAGTTACACAATTAAATTAACACAATGAGTAGCAAAATAATCAATTTTTGTCCTTATATTTGTCTGACATTTTATTAGTAACAATTAATTACAAATATGTACAGATAATGCAATTTTGGAAATGTGGCACCCAGTTCCACACATGCTCTCTAACAAAACTGTACTGCATGCAGCATTTAGAGGGTTACAGAAACACAGCCTACATGTAGCATATAACAATGCGTAAACCAGACAAACAAATTTAAGCCATTTGACAATGAAGAGGGATACATTTGAAAGATCAGGAATACAGAAATATAATATTGAAATTTTGGTGTAGTTTGGATAGGCAAACATACAGAAGCTTTAAAACAAGGTACATAGAAAAAAAGCAGATTTGGAAATATGAAATATATCATTCAACATTTTCAGAATACATATAACACCAAGATCATCAGCTTACTAATATGGAACAACACTTGCAAATCATTAAGAGCAAGAACCCTTATACAAACACAGAGAAACTATCCATAAAGCCATACAGAAAACCAAATGCCCTAAATGACACACATTAATATAAAAGTTTGGAAAATGTAATAAAAGAAACGTAAAGTGGGAAAATCTCACACACAAATATATATGGACACACACACACACACACACACACACACACACACACACACACACACAGAGAGAGAGAGAGAGAGAGAGAGAGAGAGAGAGAGAGAGAGAGAGAGAGAGAGAGAGAGAGAATCTGATGTAGTTGGCAACTGATATACTGTTTAGCAAGATCAACTGAAGTATAAATGAAAACAAATAGTGTTTTCATTTTGGTGTGATAACAAAATTTCACATGGTAGAAGGGATATGAAAGAGTAACAAATAAGGAAATGCCACAGAACACACATAGCCTAGTGTCTAGAAAAACTGTAAATACAAATTTATACTACCATACATTAGTATTGGATAAAAAGTAATGGGAACTATTATTTTTGACTTAAATTACTTAAATTAGAACAATCAGTATAATCACCGCCATGATTTATGAACTTTTGTCAAACGCCCAGGAGACATTGTATAAAGTATGTGTGTCTATTTCTGTTAATTCACATATTGACCACACCATGGCATAGATGATGTCATCTTTGTCATTGTACCAGATGCAAGACAGTCGTTCTTTCAGTTCGCCAAAGAGATTGCAATCGCAAGGACTCATTTCATTTGAAACTGGTGGATGTTGCAGAATATCCAATTGTCAGCGGCACTAGAGGTTCTGGTCCACACCACTGCTGCTGTTCAGGATTTCTTGCATTGCTGGCAATGGGAGATTCTGGAACATAGATGTGCAGATGGTGTACAACGTTTTCTGGACATTTGGCAATAGGTCATAAATAATGGGGGAGCTTATATTGAAGGTTTGTAAGTATGAATACCTCTGATGATAAAGTCACTCCATAAATATAGTATAGAAAATAATAGTTCTCATTACATTTTATCGAGTCCTTGCAGTTTATAAACATATATTCACTTCTCTGAGACCACTTTAGAAATTTGGTTATAATCATAAATTTAACATTAATCAAACGAGTAAGTCAAGGAAAAAATGTTACTAATTCTCAACTATGTCTTCCATGAAAAAACAATGGGTTTTCATCAAATAATTAGCAATCTCCTTGGAAATTTTCAAAACATTTCACCCAGTTACATCTTTTAGTGCATCATCAGACTGCAACAACAGGCAAATATTTTATTTCAAGTCCTTGTAACTAGCAGACAGCGAATATAATAGGATAAGGTAAGCAATTTTGACAAAAAAAAATCTTGGAACTCACTTGGCTGGAGAGGTGGAGTGTTTGAGGTATTTGAAACGGTGGTGGGATCAATTTAACATTTGTATATTGCTTCCGTTAAGGACCCCCTAAAAAAAAGGTAAATATACTTACATGTTTTACTATGACACAGCTCACCATAGCAGGAGAAGAGTCAATGCCGCAGTAGGTTCACATTTGCAAATGGCTGTACTGTTGTCATTTGTGGAGCACTTATGTGACCATTAAACACAACAATATGGGAAAAGTTGTGGCAAGCATGACTGAGTGGCCAGCCAAATGTCGAGGCAGGAGAATCGTAGATGTATGACGTGCATGTAAATGAAAACTGGTGGGGGAGGGGGGCGAGGGAGGAATATAGTGGGTATCTATTATATTATTGTGAAATAATACATGATAAATAAAAATAAAAAAATGTAGCAGAGACTGCTGATGATTTGAGTGATTTACCACTGTTGCTGCACCAGCACCACCACAGAATGTAACGAAATGTATAAACGGGTTTTCACTTTCTTTTGTCTAGCAGTTTTCCTTCTGAATTTATCATTAGACAATCAGTGAGTCATCCTCAATTAATAAATTTTTTTTGTCTTGAAACATAAGTGTTTCACATGATTCTTCTGCCTCCCACAGACAGTGAGGCCATTGGATGTTCTGTGGTCAGGCATGTTACCATGTTTCTGTACCAGTCGATGTAGGGTTACTTGACTTGGAACAGATACTGATCAGTCAAGTTAGTTCTCTTGAGTAATGGAAGATCACTGACAGTTCCGGTAATCGAAATCAGATCGTCTGCATATGTCAGATGCATTAAGCGCAGAAGTGAACGTTTATTAGATGTAAATTAAAAAAAAAATAAAAAATGGTTTCCCCTAAGGGAAGGATGTGCAGTCTCTGAAAACTAAGTTCGATGAATAGTCCTGTAACATTAATGTAGATGATGTATGAAGTACAGTTACCATACTGTTCTTGGAAATAGTAACCTCCCATAACTGTGCTTCACTGAGCTCTGTGATACATGTCCTGGAACCTTTGAACCAAGTCTTCCTATGAAATAATGTTGGATATCAATAATATCATCAAATTTCTTTCCATTAAAAGCGGTTTTGAGTGGTGGCAATAGGAAGAAGTCTGGAGGATTGACATCAGGTGAGTATGGTCGATGTTGAAGATGCACCACCACTTTTTTTTTGCCAGGAACTGTTTGATTATATTGGTTGTGTGTGGACGAGCGTTGCCGCGCAACTTGAACATCCAAAACAGTCACCAGATATGAATAATCCAGACTTCTTCCTATTCCCTCGACTCAAACTTGCTTTGAAAGGAAAGATATTTGACGATATTCCTGACATCCAACGAAATGTTATGAGGCATTACAACAGCAGTTCAAATATGTCATACAATGTATCCAGGACTTGTGCGACAGAGTTCACTGGTGCATAGTTATGAGAGGTTAATTCGAAGACAGTGGGGTAACTATAGTTGGTAGTTCATCTGCGTTAATGTTACAGGACTATTTACGAAACTTTAATGTCAGAGGTTGTAGTTTCTGCATAACAGTGGACAATCTGCCTTTGATTTGTATGTAATAAGTACCCAAACAGCACGTTCCATCATTGTTGGAAGGGGAGGTTATGTCTGAAGGCCAGTGTGATCGCTGGGCCTTAAACCATCGGAGTGTTTCCTCTGGCCTTAGATAAAGACATTGGTATTGGTAAATGAAACACCTTTAAGGACGATCTGTCTCCCACTGGTACAATAGACACAAGAGATCTTTAAGATAGTGTTGTGGACTTTTATGTACCCTTGTCATGCATGAATTAAGAGTCGTGATGGATTTAAATATTAAACATAAGGAGAGGCATTGAATTAAAATTTATGCTGTGGCCAGGATTCGAACCCAAGACCTCCTACTTACTAGGTAGGTGCTTTAAACCACTCAGCTAACACAACAGTGTAGCCAAAGCAACTACACGGACTGTCTTAAAGCACGTCTCCCTCCACACCATATACCATTTGATGCGCATTTTACCAGGGACATGAGGCAGAATTAAAGTATATGGTGTGGAGGGAGGCATGCTTTGAGACAGTCCGTGTACTTGCTTTGGCTACAATGTTGTGTTAGCTGAGTGGTCTAAAGCACCTACCTAGTAAGTTGGAGGTCTTGGCTTCGAATTCTGGCCACAGCAAAAATTTTAATTCAATGCCTCTCTTTATGATTAATACTTATGGTATAAGGAGACAATGTTGTCTCATGGAATTGTATTATTTGTTGAAATTTATATATTTACTGTGAGTTTAGTTGTTGGTACTCCGTGTATGCTGTATATTTGCTCATATGCATTTACCTCTAGTTCCCTATTCCAATATAGTCGTTCTGTACTTGCGCTTGTAATAATTTGTAGAAACATTTGCCTGTTACATTTACCATGTGAGTTTGTATGGCCAGGTCAGAGTATCTGTGTGTGGAGTGCAGCAGCCTGGTGACATTGCCACTCTGTGTGCCGCAGCAGGCAGACGCGGACCTTGACGACGAGCATCAGCTGATGGCGCAGGCCGCGGCCCGCCGGCGCGCCTCCCCCTACAAGACCGGCTGGTGGGGGCAGATGCGCGCCGTGCTCTGGCGCTCCTGGCTCAGCGT
This sequence comes from Locusta migratoria, assembly GCA_026315105.1. NCBI lineage: Eukaryota > Metazoa > Arthropoda > Insecta > Orthoptera > Acrididae > Locusta > Locusta migratoria. The sequence goes on along the minus strand of CM048749.1, from coordinate 346,801,691 downwards.
TGTCAAGGAGCCCGTGCTCATCAAAATGCGCATGCTGCAGACCCTGGTACGTGCTGGCTGCCTCATGCTGGCCCACACTGCTGGCTACTAACAATAAAACACCACAAACAAACATTACATTTCCTGAGATTGCAGTGCAGTAGATGAACCATAATGTAACTGATAGAAATTACTGCTTGCTAAGATGTAGCAGATGCCATAAAAGTCGCACATCTATTACCAACACCTACTTTGGTCACAAACGATAATGTTTACTGAGATTCAGCATGTGATCAGAAGTATTCGGACATCTGGCTGAAAATGACTTACAACTTCTGGCGCCCTTTCCTCGGTTATGGTGGAATTCACTATGGTGTTGGTACACTCTTAGCCTTGATGACAGCTTCCACCCTCGCAGGCATACGGTCAGTCAGATGCAGGAAGGTTTTTGGGCAATGGCAACTCATTCTTCATAGAGCGCTGCACTGAGGAGACGTGCCATACCCTCACCCTGCCAGCTAATCACCACATTGTCTATCGTGATGAGTCTCTCTACACAACGCTTCTACTGATCAATCATCCAATGTTTACGCTTCTTACAACAAATGAGGCGTCATTTGGCATTGATCTGCATGATGTGTGGCTTAAGGGCAGCCGCTAGACCATGAAATGGAAGTTTTCTCACTTCCTGTCTGACTGTCATATTACTTGGAGTGTGTCCTGATACAGTTTGGAATTCCTCTGTGATGGTCTGGATAGATGCCTGGCTATTACACAGTACGACCCTCTTCAACTGTCGGCGGCCTCTGTCACTCAACAGCTGAATGTGTCACTTCACATTTACACGCCACAATCACATCAGATATGGTGGACCAATGGATGTCCAGGAATGGGGATATCTTGTGTACAGACTTCCGACACAAGTGACACACATTCACCTGAGTGCACCATTCTGTCGTAAGAGACATTACTCTTAATTTATGAATACAGAAGCTGAGGGGAAACTAACAGCTCAAGCTTCATGAGCACTGCGAGGTTTGGGAAATAACTTTAGCAGAAATAACTGTTATAAGTAAAAAGTATAAAAACTAACTGCAACCATGAATACGGATAATAAAGAATAAGTGTTAGACACACTACTACAGTACTGTTGGCAGGATACACAATTAAATTCTCATATTCTTCTTTGATGTATGTTTTCCGAAATTTAGGACACAGAACTGCCACCTCTAAAACATAGTACAGTACCAATACACTGGGTATAGACTCAAATTTCCTATGCCAACTTCCCCTTCATTTCCATTTTATAAGTGGTGCTTCCTGCTAAACTATATTTCTGATCTGTATTTAGAAACATGAAGCTATGAAATACTACTATATTGTATGTAGCTTCATTTCCCTGTGGAATATTACACATGTGTTCTTTAAGGAGAAAGGACAATTAATAAAGGGGGGACAAAGTCACCGTGCATGCTACTCACTGTATTTATAGTTATTGGAAAGATGAAAGTTAAGAATGTTGCCTTAACTCACAATAGGAAACTCTGGAGACCCTCATGAGATATATATATATATATATATATATATATATATATATATATATATATATATATATATATATATATATATTAGGATCCTTCTTAATAGAACGTTCCCATTTAAATCTAAATGTATACAAAACCACAGTCAAGAAAGCAACTAAGGAACATTTACACTAAGTCCTACAACATATCTGACAAATAGACAGATGTATTCACTAGTTCAAAATGTTCAAATGTTTGTATAGTCTATGGGACTTAACTACGGGGTCATCAGTCCCAAAACTTACAAACTACTTACGAACTAGGACGGCACAAATATCCATGCCCAAGGGGGGACTCGAACCCCTGACTGTAGTGGCCGTGCAGACCGTGACTGGAGCGCCTTAGTCCCCTCGGCCACCGCGGCTGGCTGTATTCACTAGTTAACCGTATAAAATATCTTTGCCTAGATCAAATGCACAATTAATGGCTTGGGACATAATGATGATACATCTGCAAAGATAAGCAAATAAAAAATTTAAAGTGATGTTTCCGGAATAAGTAACACTAACATAAAAACGTCTTTGGAATATCACTTGTGTAACAACTTGGAAAGTGCATGTTGTTCATACCTTTGGAAAATCAACAAAAGCACATTGGTATCCAGTCTGCTAAAAAAATGTAACTTGCAGTGACTTGACATGTAGTGTTTTCTATTGCCCAGTTTGGCAATAGTTAGACTATTTTTCTTTCCTTAGCTAGGTTTATATAACAACTAATGTAATGATAATACAAGTGCTTCTATGGTAAAAAAACCAATTTGTAATTTTCATTATTCGTTTCTTAGTATAAACAGAAATTAAAAATATTTTACCAGATAACTTTCCAATACTATCATGAATTCAATAAACTGCCAAAGATCGATTTTATTTAAAGATGTATTCACTTCTGAAGACTTCTGAAAATTACGTCATTTTGAAACCAGTGAAATGATTGTAAAAATCAGATACTAAACGAAAATAACGCTGAAGGAAGGGTATACAGTATTCCCCTATTGCCACACATCAGCTTGTTAAGATAGAAACTGACAGAGAGTATCAGTGCAGGAGAAGATAAACCTCTAATACCATGGATCCCAAACTGTGGGCCACAACCCACTGCTGGGTAGAGTTACACAATTCAAATATGTCTTCAGACGTCTTTAAAACATCGAAATAAAGTATGTTACTCAGTAAAGATAGTGAAAACGTGTTTTATAAGTCTCTATTACTTTTATGATATTATTTGGAATAAGGACAATAAACAATTAATTTCTAATACTTCTAAACTGGTTATAGACTAATGTTCCAAGTTTAAAGCTTTTAGGAACTAATATCTTCACTGTTGGGGCCTGCATAAATTGATTGTTCTCTTGTAATGTTACTTAAAATTGATTTGAGTTTTAATAGTTCCAAGAATTTAATATCATTTATTGCAGATAAGAAATCCATTTGTAGGGTGCAACAGTAGAAACCAAAAACATTCAGCATGGGAGGAAGCCTTCCCGATGGCCCTATCATGTAATTATTCTTTGTACACTTTAAACACTCAAGGATGATCTCAGTTTAAATCAGTAAAGGAAAAGTGTCACATGCCTAAAATCTAGTTGTGGAGGAATTAATGGGATTTACAACTACTTACACAGGCATTCTTCTATTCTTCTATCATCATCATCATAATACATATATACAATATCAGAATAAACTATGTAGAAACGATTTACAACTGAAACCGACAAGCTTAAGTCTAGACATTGAAAGTATAATTAATATAAAATGTTGACAATCTCTCAGAAATCACTTGATATTACTATTTAATAATATAAAAAAATAAACTCCTTATTGGACAAAACAGCTATCTGTAGGACATATAATGTGTTAGATATTGTGAGACAAAAATTTTTCTGAAAGATTGTGGGACTCAAAATAAAAAGGAAATAAAAAATAAAAAAAATTAATTAATTAATTGGTAGCCACTGGTCTAGGGCAATAATTTGAAGTTATGTGGACCGGATGGTGAATTGTAAAGTGCCACTTTCTGATCACTAGTTTAATACTTTATTTTTTGTCCACTGTTCGAAGAGAAATGTGTTACGTATTATTTTTTCACGAGCCTTTCATTTGTCTTATAATCTGGTGACACATTTTATGTCACCACACGACACATCAGACCATTGGAACACCTGTCAGGAAGCTCTTCTGGACTAGGTACTAAAGGAATCCTGAATTAAATATATTGTGTGTTAGCACAAGATCATTATAGTAACTAGCATTCAATGTTCATAATATACATTTGTTGTATATTTATTAATTCTACTTCCAGATATATATATATATATATATATATATATAAAACTTTTGAGAAAGACCATTTCAGGTATAACTGAAGAGTAGAGTACCTATAATGGACTAGATGCCTAATACTAGCGTCACTATTACCTTGATGTGTTACATACCCAATCCTGACAAACACGGGCTGAGTTATTAACAACCACAAACAACTTTTGTCAGACTACAGAAAGAGGCATATTGTCAACTGACCATCAACCACACATTTATAAAGAGACTAACATACACCTTCAGCTGTTGATGTTATAAATCCTTTATTACTAGTTTCGGTAACTCAGTGTTACCATCATCAGACCCCTGCTTACTTGACTACTATCACATAACCAGGGTTCATATAGATGACCACGTAGTAGAGCCAACTATCAGGTGCAAATTCGTTAGGCAGGTATAAAAAATGTGTTTACATACGAGATTATCTATATGGACCCTCGTTATGTGATAGTGGTCAATCAAACAAGGGTGTGAAGATGGTATCAATGAGTTACCGAAACTAGTAATAAAGCATTTATAACAGTTGTAGGTGTGTGTTGGTCTATTTAAAAGTAGACTTGCGCATAATAGTTCGCGATCGGGAGTGCTCAGAGCCGCGAACTAGTTCGTTCTTTTTGTTCGTCCGCTCCCAGTGATGGCTGAGCGGCGTGGTCTGCACATGCAAGTGGAGGGAGAAGTTGCCCAACCTAGCTGCTTCAAGCTCTTGCTGCTTGAGCCGCTAACGATATCACGCAAACCGAAAGAAACAGTTTGTGGATAATTTCTCGCATTCTAGTTAGGAGTTATCTCTATATCTTGACATTATGGAATTTATTAGTCAGATATTGCAGAGTGCAGAATATTTCAAAGCAGAAATTTTGTAGCACTGAACTATGTATTTTATCAGGCAGACGCTAACCTCGAAACGGCTCGCATCAGCGGAAGGCAAACACGTGATTTTTAATTCTGTTCGCGACCTATCGCGCATATTTTAGTTCGCAACCGGTAGCTCTCCTTTTAGTTCGCAGCTCGGCCGCGAAGTAGGTCGCTCTTTTTAGTTCGTCCGCTCGTTTTGGATTTTTCTACCGCTACTAAACCTACAGCTGATCTGCATCTCAGCTCGAAATGACGGCAACTGGCAGAAGGGAATCACGCGATTCTGCGCGCTCTCATGTCCTCTCGCTGTCACTCGTCAGTCTTCGGAAAAGGAGCGGACGAACTAAGAGGCGAGGGATCTGCGAACTAGTTGACGTAGTTCGCCTGTTCGTTCGCGAACTACACAAGACTATTTAAAAGTAATTACAGAGCCTTGTCCTAGTCATCTTAAACCAAGATGGAGTTACAAAGAGTAAAACACACAGTTTCTTTTTCTATAAGCTAGTCTTCCTACAGCACTTAAACTCAGTTGTAGGACCACATCTTACGCCGCATTGTCTTCCAAGTTCCACGGTGTAATCTGTGTCATCTGTCTTGTTGCTCTAAACTGTATTCCTTCGAAATCAGCCTCAAAGAAAATAATACACATTAACAGTCTTCAGGTGTGTAGTCTATGTTACACAATGAAATCGCTAACACATTAAATGATTATATTCGTGTTTAAAACACAATCTCTCTCTCACGTCTGAAAGTTGTATACATATTTAAATTACTAACAATACTACTAATGAAACATATTAATTACATCATATTGGAAGATCTCTGAGATCTTTCCTGTAGAGCTACTTACTGTGCACTGCCGCCTCATAGTCGTATTGCTTGCTGCTAGATTGCATGACTCCTGTTTATAGCACACCTGTTTGAATACTGCACTTAAAATTTTGTACATTATGGAACACAACCTTATTTCTTAAAATATTTCCCCATGAATATAACACTCTTTAGAGGAAAAAAGAGATTGACAGAGAGAGAGAGAGAGAGAGAGAGAGAGAGAGAGAGAGAGAGAGAGAGAGAGAGACAGAAGAGATAGGAGAAGTACTAACTCAAGGCTGAAGTAAATAAATAAATACCCTGGCAACGCCAGGTTTTCAGTTAGTTTCTTTTATACATAATACAGATGCACTGTATCTTCAAAAGTCTGATACAAGCAAAACTATTTGTACATCATTGTTGTGACATTGCATTGCATTGCACGTATCATGTACGACTGAATGTTACCTATGGCAGCACACAGATGATAAGGTAGTACATTTGTAGTATTTAGTGTAATGTGAATCGTCAAAAGGTTGCAAAATGAATTTTGATAAAGAGATCCAAATACATCCCTCTTATTTTCTATAAATGTCGTGTGTTATCCATCTCTGTAATAACTTACCATTATGTTTCTCATAAGTACGAAGATCTGCAACCATTTTAAATTGTCAAAAGCTTTTTCTGGAATGATAAATCCTGTAATTGTGACTTTTTAAAGCAGATTTTCAGTAGTTTGTCTTTTAAAACAACTTTTCATGCTGCCAAATGGTGTAAAGAGAAAAAGTGTGCACGGGATAAGCGCTAAACAATTATTCTAGTAGTTCTTGCTGACTGATTAGGGTAAATAATTCGGGTTGTAGGCAGAGATGGAAACGGAATTAAGAGCTCGATACCTATTTTTGTGTTCAGAACTGTGGGAAAATCAGCGTTAATCGTCCAGAGACTTCAGGAAATGATCCCTGTGTGGCTGGAGAGTCTGTATCGAATCTGTATCCAGGTTGATACGACTATGGCAGCGCCTTCTTTTAGTGTTAATTTTTCAGAGATATGTCACAACTCTTGCTTGAGTGATCGAACTTTCCAGAAAAAAGTGAAATAAAATAAAATAAAATAATACCTGCAACCTGAAATAAAAACAACAAAAATGCTGGAATATAGAATAACGCCGTTTGTTTCCAAAAACTCCCTATTAGATGACATGTAACGTGGAGTTAGGTAGTGGGAAGGCGTCACTGAAGCACGCGAGGCGCTACAGAAATATCGGCAGCAGCACGGTCAACAAGGGTTAATGGCTGGATTGGAGGAGCGAGTTCAAGGTGGCTTCGACGCCTCTTGGTAGACAAGTACCATCAGTGCGTTTCAGAATTTTACTGTTTGGTGAACAGATACCTTTATTTGAAATTTATTTTGATGAGCGGAATGAATTTTGATGGACAAGGCTCATGTGGAAGGTCAACATTTTGGATCATACAACATTATTACATTTAGGTCACACAACACAAACATAGAAATAGTAATAGCCGCAGTTCGAAGAATGGGACCACGGCGGAATAGACGTGCGCACTGAGGCACCGTGCTGTGGTGCGCGCGGCCGTTCGCCGTTGGGGCTTCGAGTCCCCCTTCGGGCATGAGTACATGTGTTATCCTTAGGTAACTTTAACTTAGTTTAAGTAATTTATAAGCTAGGGACTAATAGCCAAGTAGTTAAGTCCCATAAATTTACGAACAGTTGAAATTTTTTCGAAGAATGGGCCACAAACAGTGAAATTTGTTTCAGTGAACATAAATCGAATGTTTTCGTAATCCCAAGAAGGAAACGGACAAAGTAACGGAACAATAGAGACTTGTAAACTTTCAGGGAATCATGTAATTTTAACGGCAACTTCGTTTCTTATAATCACATATGATGGGGATAAATGATTAAATTGACTCTTGTAGGACTATTATCAAGGTCAGTCGAACTAAAATGGAAAATTTAATGCAATGTCACAACAATGATGTACAAATAGTTTTGCTTGTATCAGACTTTTGAAGACACAGTGCATCTGTAGTATGTATAAAAGAAACTAGCTGAAAACCTGGCATTGCCGGGGTATTTATTTATTTACTTCAGCCTTGAGTTAGTACTTCTCCTATCTCTTCTGTCTCTCTCTCTCTCTGTCAATCTCTTTTTTCCTCTAAAGAGTGTTATATTCATGGGGAAATATTTTAAGAAATAAGGTTGTGTTCCATAATGTACAAAATTGTAAGTGCAGTATTCAAACAAAGAAATATAGTAATCAAAATACAAATTACATATAAATTTCGTATAAACTTCGTACATTCTCATATTTATTGAGTTATATGTTGTGCAGTTGTATAATTTTTCAGGTATGTATTCATTTGTGTATGTGCTGTATGAGTGTAAAATCTCTTGGGAATACAATTAGTAGAAAAGAAATAATTGATTAAAGCTTGTTGCGTGGTGGGTCTGTTTCCATCAACGTTACTGTTTATGTGTTCATCAACCACGTGTCATACTGTGATACAATTTCGAAGGTTCATTCAGCTGTATATATATGTATACTGTCTGTAAAATTTCATGGGGCTACAATTTGTAGTGTAGAAATTATAAATTGTAATGTCATACCGAATGCCGTAGTTTTGCTCCATGAACAGCGAAAAAGTAGTAAGCGACAAACTTTTTTCCTTTCATTATTTTGATGTGGTTGTTAGCGACAAAATGTTTAATAAAGGTTTGCAATTATGTTTAAAGTTGCAAGTCGCTAAGTACTGTCATTCTCATATAGTGTATTTATAAAAGTCTCGCCGCATTATGTGGCAGTTTCTTGCAACTACGAGGTATATTGTTTATAACGTCATATCTTCTGAACCACGTGTCGTATGTGCTTCTTAATCCTGCAGCAACTGTTATCTCATGGTAAGGAATGTGTGTACCAAATTTGGTTGAAATCGGTCCCGTGATTTAGGAGAAAATGAGCAGCATTGTCTCTAAATGCAGCAATTTTTTGTGCATCTCATTGTTTATGACGTCAGATCTCGTGAACTCTTTGTTGTACGTGATTCTTACATTTACGGCGACCGTCTTCATTGGTTGAAGCTTACGTGTACAAAATTTCATAAAGACTGGAACAAAAGTGTAGACTTATATGCAATACGTACATACAAACATAGAGACACTCTGCTTTGTCATACTTTACAATGCCATGGAAAGAAAAATGTGTTTGGTTGGGTACAGGTTCTTGCGTGTATCCTTGTTCGATCAGTAAAATAATTATCTTCGGAGAGCGAATATTTTGTTATGAACATCAGCAAATTACGCCGCCTGGAGGATACGCAACCCGCACGATCCGTACTTTGTCAACGGCAAGTAAATCCCCAAACAATTCTGTATTTCGTGTACCAGTCGGAACAACTTCTTCAATTTGCAGCTCAGATCTTCCACAGTCAGTGATAGCTTCGGATGCCTGAAGGAAGTCTCATCCAAGGATTACTTTGTAACTACATTCTCTTAACACGACAAATTCAAACGGCTGGGTCCTGTTGTTGATGGTTATTCCTGCGACACAAGTTCCTGCTGGCTGGACGTACTTTCCATTCGCGACCTTCATCACAGTTGCCCTCGTATCACAGAACATTGTCTTCTTTAGCGGCGGTAATTATCCGACAATACAGAAAAAGACGCACCTGAATCAACAAGTGCCCGGACAGGTTGGCCGTCGATTATGACCTCGATGAGATTTCCCGACATCTTAGCGACTGTCGTCCATGGAGGATTTTCATCGGCGGCGGCTTCACCTGCGTAGATGGTCGCCTCGCTTAGTTTTCCTGGGCGCGGTGGCTAGGGGAGCGGCTGGTACCTCTGTATGGCGACGGTGAACGGCTGCGGCGCGTCGGGGAGCGACCGCGTCTAGGGTACGGCGATGGGCTTCTTCCCATAGGTCGACTGAACTCATCAGCAGGTGACTGCCTGGGATAGAACTGCTCTGATCGCTCACGTCTTGCGGCAAAATAATCGTCGAATATTCGCCTTCTCTCTCTGCAGTAGCGTACGACATGACCAAGGCGCAGACAGTGGAAACACAGTGGTGTGTTGTCTTCTGTCCTCCAGAGATCTGTACTTCTGCGGGGCGTCATTGTTGCCAGGGGAGTTGGTTGTGGTCGCGTCGGTCGGTTCATGGGCTGCCGTTTGACGGTTGCAGCGTGTCATAGCAGGGCGACGCCACTCTTCACGTCGAGTACGATTGGCGAGGCAGAAAGGAGCTGTTGCCTGAAATACCTCTTCCTCAGCGGCGTCGGCTCACATCCATGGCCATAATCTGATGCTCGCCCGGTCTAATAGTCCCAGCTGCAATGCACGGTTGTAATTATTCTCTCACGATTTCTCGTATGAGAGAAGCGAAGTCATGCTGGTCTTCCACAACGGCCATAGGGACTACATTGGGGAGTCTGTCATACTTCTTTCGTCCAACCCTCCTTTGTTGCATCTCTTCAATACGCTGGCACCACTTAATGAACTCTTCCGTCGTAGCGACTTCTTTGATCAAAAGAGCTTGGTACATGTCATCCGCAATACCCTTCATCAGGTGCGTGATTTTGTCGGCCTCAGTCATATTCGGATTGACTATGTTACACAGGGCCAAAACATTCTGTATGTACGACTGTGTCGGCTCACCATGACGTTGGGCCTGGTTCTTCAGTTGTTCTTCTGCCGAGCGGATTTGTCGTTGGCGGTCTCCAAACGTCTTCTTAAGTTCCGCCTGGAAAGTTTCCCAGTCATTCAGTTTGTCTTCGTTGTTCTCGAACCATTGCTGGGCTGTTCCGTCCAGGTAGAAATAAACGTTGGCCAAGCACATTTTGTGATCCCACTTGTACTTGGAGACTCGGTCGAACTCTTTTAGCCATTTGTTGGGATCCTGTCCAGCGTCTCCAGAGAACACCGATGGGTGTCTGATGTGTATCTGGCTTACCGCTGGTTTCGTGTCCATGGTTCTTCTGATAATACGGACATTCGGAAGGATGTACTCGGTATATCCCTTGTATTCCGGATCTAGTCCGTGTAAGTGACGGCTTTTACGTTGCCTAATCGTAGCCACAGTGATGGAGCTGTTGCACAGGATACCCGGCGCCTCCACCAAACAATGTCGCGTTGAAATGGGAGCAGGCTTGACTTCGAAGGCAACTGAACACAGCACTTTTATTCAAAGCACGTTTATTACGAACGTAACATACACGCAGCACTAACTGCCTGTCGGGCAGAGTGCTCTGCTATTTATACACAGACAGAATGTACCAGAAATTAGAAGAACAGTTAACATAAGAAATACGTAGAATTTACATGTGAACATAAGAAAGATGTATAACATTCTGGAATTGTTAATTACAATGAAATAAATTTTTGCCGGTGGGCGCAGTTGGTGACACTATCCCCTTTACCACACCACCAATCAGTTTACATGGTGTCTCGCGCCAATATTGCTGTTTACTTATTGTATTCCAGAAATGAGGCTAATGCAACACCTTAGTCCCTGTCCTTTCATCTGCTTACTCATCTGGATTTTAGATTACTGAATGAGATCACCATTTCAATCTCATTATCCTAACAGAAGAAACTTAAGTATTTAGTGATAAAATGCACATATTGTGTTTGATCTTGCATGCATGCATTTCAGAATCAATAGTTTCTGTACTACAGGCTCACAGACTAGGTAAACAATGTTAGTTCTTCTGATTTGACGATTTCTATAGCCATGAATAGGCACTGCACATAAAAATCACTTCATATTTAGTCTTCTCACTGAGATACCATAAATTATGTCAGATGCTTTGTAGAATAAAATGTGTATAATTCAATTCTTTTTCTGATACTTAGGAATTCACTTTATTTCAGAATCTGTTTTACTCGCTATTCAGAATAAATTTCTTGCGAGTTGCTACTTTGAGCTTATGTAATCTTTTATAGTTATATGTTTTTCTTTACAGATGATCTCCCTTATGGTTGGCATAGTTTTCTTCGGTCAGAGTTATAATGAAGAAGGCGTGATGAACATAAACGGTGCTATAATCATCTTCATTACAAACATGACGTTCCAGAACATCTTCGCTGTTGTTACTGTACGTATTTTTAGACGTAAGATTTAAAATAGCTATTACCTAAAATTTTACCATATATTCTCAGATGTGATGATGACTTTTATCTTCAGCAAGTATCAACGTTTTCAGGTGAAGAAGCGTTTTTGACGCCACAATTACACAACACGTTTAGACTCTACTAAAATTATTACCACTGCTATTCCCACTTCTTGTATGCTTATACCTTCACTTAAGTTCTTCACCCAAAACACAGGATCTAAAAATTACTCCTAGCACGTCCTTAAAAACGCGATCAAGTGTAACTTAAACTACCACGAGATCTAAGATGTACAATACGCAAGGAAACTTCCTACCACATCTCAGTATGTTAAATCAGACGGATATGTTTCAATACCTCGTCACAGTAGAATATTTCATTAGCGGTGGTTCTTAGAAGCAACGTCCTGATGATATTGTTCTTTCTTTGTTAATGAAACTCTTCACCCCGATGCTTCAGTCTAAAGTTTCACGAAATTACTTTAGCTGTGTGTGTGTGTGTGTGTGTGTTTGTGTGTGTGTGTGTGTGTGTGTGTGTGTGTGCGTGCGTGTGCGTAGTGATATCTTTTTTTTTGTGTATGGGGGGGGGGAGGGTTTGAGGGTTGCAAAATTGTACTGTCTTTTATTGTCGGAACTATGACAGGTGATAGTTCATGATCAAAAATGAATACACACGGTCTAAAAAGATCTGTGAACTTAACAGCGCCGTAGACACATTTGTATTTATGCAGTTTTGACCACATTTAATAATTTTGGTGGCCACATATATTTTTAAATACCTGCAACAAAGACAATAGCTAATAGTTAAACAAATGAATCTGTGAGATTGCATCAACATAATGTAAGTCTTGTGTTACAATATAGATCCACCATTTATACAACTTTCAAAATGAATGCCAACAATTCACTACATCAAGGCACTTGGCAGCTGGATTGGATTGGATCGGGGATTATGTGACCACGAATCTAAGTCTTTAGTGCCCAACAAGTATAATAAGCGCCGAGTGTGACACAGTTACATAGAAAACGAGTGAAAACCAGCAAAGGAAACAACCAGATTTTGTGTACATCTAAACTGACACACATAAACGTCGTTTATTTCAAAAATATAAGTCAGCCTACTAGAAGAGAAAATAGTTGAAAGAAATTAGCAGATGACCATGGATGGCTGATTGCAGGAATAATAAAAAAATCAGTCTGCCAGTCTTTAACGCAGTCCAGAAAATCACAAAATGTTAAAACTCTGGTCATAATCGCCTTGTAATCAGCTCAGAAATTACAGCATAGAACACTACGACGATTCGCCTCTGCCCTCTCAATACTGAAATGTGGCTTCAAGCTATTTACACGCCACAAGCATCACAGAACTGTGGATCTTACCAGCTCCTTCATTTCCACGTAAACCTCATGCCCTGGTACCAATAAAAAGACTACTTCTCTGCCGCCAGGAATACAGTTGGTAGTCTCTTAACACACGGTCGTTACTTAGAATGTCGGATGATAACTACCCTGAAGAGGTAAAGAAACTAGGACACTTGGAATAATGTTCGAAGTAGTGCTGAAGAGAACGGACACTATGCACCCCGCAGGGCTGTCCAAAAATCCGCAAGAGTACGATGAGATGGATATCTATTCTGAAAGGTACGCTGTAAGGCATCCTGGATATGCTCAGTAATGTTCATGTGTGGGGAGTTTGGTGGCCAGAGGAGGTATTTGAACCCAGAAGAGTGTTCTTGAGGCCACTGTACAGCAATTCTAAACTTGTGGGGTATCGCATTGCCCTGCTGGAATCGCCCAGATCCATCGAAGCGCACAGTGGAAATAATTGGATGGATGTGATCCGTTAAGATGCGTACGTACTCGCATGTTTCATCGTCAGAGTCGCGTATATACGTATCAGCAGTCCTATATCACTACAACTACTCACGCCTCACACCATTCCAGCGCCTCCGCCAGCTTGAACAGTCTCTTGATGAAATGCATGATTCATAGATTTATGAGTTTGCTTTCATCTGGTGGATACAATTTGAACCAAGAGTAGTCGGCCCAGGCAACATATTTGCAGTCAACAACTGCCGGTGTTGCCGAGCCAGGCGGGGAGTAATGCTTTGTGTCGTGCTGTTAGCAAGGGTACAAGAATGTGATGATGTTTCGCTTAATGGTTCACATGCTGACACTTGATCGCCCAACATTGAAACTCGCGGAAGGGTAGCACTTCTATAACCCTGAACGATTTTTGTCAGGCTTCGTTGGTCCAGTTCTTGAGGATTTTTTTCCAGCCCCAGCAATATCGTAGATGTAATGTTTTACCAGATTCCCGATATTCAGTGCACTCGTGAAGTGGTCGTACGGAAAATCCCCACATCATTGCTACCTCGGAGATGCTGTGCCGCGTCTCTTGTTCGCCAACTATATGACTATGTTCAAACTCGCTTAAAACGTGATAACTTACCATTTTAGCAATAGTAACAGATGTAACACCTGCGCGTATAAGTGTTACTGAATGTAGCGCCGTCCTACGAGTAGGTATCTCTTTTTTTGCATACACATGCGTAAATCAATTTCTTTGGATTTTCAGTGTATATATGATACCTACACCACATCGCCGCCAGATCTGCAACAATAGGGTACAGAAAAAAAGGTCGTTTTGTTCTCATGTTACTGCGCGAGGCTCCATCGTGATCGTGTTAGTTGTCTTTGACGGGCGTTTTGAAACTTTACCTTAAACACACATCGGCTACTAGGGCTCTACCTCCGAATATTGACGAAGGTTACCGAACAGCTACGAAGTCGACGATTCGGGATCGGTCGAATCTCTCCCTGGCATAGGACATCGTGCTTTGTTTATTTGACGATTTTATAATTGTAACTCAGTCGTTGTTATTTCAACGTAATAGCGCACTGTATAATTACCAAAAACACATCGGTCTTTGTAGAATTAATCATGATCTAGAGCGTCAGAGTGGCACATTAGCAAATAACATTTAACTTTAATGACAAAGAGAGTCCAATACAGGAATGGTAAGATATCCACTGTAGCGTAGTGAATAGCGAGTTAGATATACCAAAGAATTTCAAACATGGTAAACTGAGGAGATACTGTGATGATACTACTGTAGTATTTTTGTCTGTGGATTAAGTACCAGATTTCTGTGAAACTGTTTCTCGAGTGTATACATTCCAACAAATAGCCTTGGTTCTTTCTTTCTCTCTGTCTCTTTCTTTCTTTACTTTTCTTTTCTTTTTATTTATTTATTCATTTATTTTTTTAAAGTCCGCAGTGGCTGAGAGGTGTGCGGTGCTTATCAAACATTTGAACATTTGAATTTCTTTTGCAATATGTTGAAAGTAACCAATGCATCAGCTAAAATCTTCTTTGGCAAGGTTTCTATAGACGTTTGTAATCTACATTTGCCTTTTGATAGTTTAAGTACTGGGTGATCAAAAAGTCACTATAAATTTCAAAACTTAATAAATCACAGAATAATGTAGAGAGGTAAAAACTGACACACATGCTTGGAAAAAAGAAAAAAAAGTGTTGTTAGACACGTGAAAGATCTCTTGCCCACGTCGTTTGGTGATGATCGTGCGCTCAGCCGCCTATTTCGTCATGCTTGGCCTCCCAGGTCTCCAGACCTCAGTCCGTGCGATTATTGGCTTTGGTGTTACCTGAAGTCGCAAGTGTATCGTGATTGACCGACAAGACAAGACAACATCCAACGCCAAAGTCACACCATAACTCAGGACATTCTTTAATGTGCTGCTCATATTATTCTGCGACTACAGCTATTGTTGAGGAATGATGGTGAACATATTGAGAATTTCCTGTAAAGAACATAATCTTTGCTTTGTCTTAATTTGCTATGGTAATTATTGCTTTTCTGATCAGATGAAGCGCCATCTGCCGGACTTTTTTGGTTCTAATACAACGGCATGTTATTCCAAGCATGTGTATCAATTTTTATCTCTCTATCTACATTATTTCATGATGTATTAAGTTATCAAGTTTATATTGCCTTCTTGATCACTCGGTATGTCTGTGTTCATGTTACTTCATACTGCGCTAAACTAAAGTGCAAACGTGACAGCGTTTGTGACGATTGGCACAGGTACATCGATTATGTATCAACATGTAGCTTTTCAACGTGATTTGAAACGGAAGAAGCATACGAGGCTCACTCTAAAATAAATGCACACTATTAAAAAAATACAGTTTTCATTGTGCATGTCGGAAAGTTTTACAGTGTGTAGATACATCCTATCCGCTTGTTTTCAAACTTAGTTCAACCTGTTTCCATGTGTGGCGCCGTCACAGCATGTCTTCAAGATGGCTGCTGCACTTGACGTTCGTCAGAAGCAACGTGCTATCATTGAATTCCTGTGCTGTGAAAACGAGACAGTGGGAAATATCCACAAGACGTTGAAATAGGTGTATGGAGATCTGCTGTGAATCACAGTACAGTTAGTCAGTGGGCAAGCAGGTTACACGATGAAAGCGGGCACGGAAATATTGAGGATTGTCCTCACAGCGGCAGGCCTCGTACTGCACACTCCAGACAATGTGCAGAGAGTTAACCAATTGGTGACTGTTGACAGACGCATCACAGTGAACGAATTGGGATAGTGGAAGGTACTGTTTGCAGAATACTGAAAGTGTTGGCGTTAAAAAAAGGTTTGTGCCAGGTGGGTTCCCAGGATGTTGACAGTGGCTCGCAAAGAAATACGAAATTTTGGAATAGTATAGGAATGGTGGATATTAATTTCTTGGAAGAATTGTGACAGGTGATGAAACATGGCTCCATCATTTTTCACCAGAGACGAAGAGGCAATCAATGGAGTGGCATCATGGAAATTCACCCAAGAAAAAAAAAATCAAAAGTACACATTTTGCTGGAAAAGTTATGGCTATGATGTTTTTCGATTCCGAAGGACTCTCAATTGTGGACATCATGCCACGTGGGACCACCATAAATTCTGATGCATATGTGACGACACTGAAGAAACTTCAAGCTCGACTGAGTCGTGTTCGACCACATTGGCAAAAGCAGGATGGTTCGCTATTGCACGACAATGCACATGTCAGTCAAAAAACCATGGAAGTGATCACAAAACTTGGATGGACAACACTGAAACACCAGCCTTACCTCGCTCCATGTGACTATCATCTCTTTGGGAAACTGAAAGACTCTCTTCGCAGAACAAGATTTGAAGACGATGACTCCCTTGTGAACACTGCCAAACAGTGACTCCAATGTGTTGGTCTAGAATTTTACCTTGCGGGTATAAAGGCGCTGGTTCCAACATGGCGTAAGGCAGTTGAAAGGGGATGGGGATTATCTGGAGGTATGAAAATATTGTCTCTAATGGATGTATCTACACATTGTAAAAGTATCAAACATGTAGAATAAAAACTGTAGTTAAAAAATTAGTGCGCATTTCTTTTGTAGTGAGCCTCATATATAGGCAGTAGTGGGGAAGTTAATCGACGATTTCGCTGTAAGTACTGCTCGTGAGCTTTGGATCAAAGGCCACAGTAAAAATTGGTAATTGTACTGCTAGGTTTGCATTTTCGGAAGTATGGCGGTTAAAACCTGCCTCCCACCATCTTGATTTAGTTTTCCCATAACTTCCTAAATCACTCCAAGAAAATTCCAGAATTGTTCCCTTCAAAGATCACGGCCGATTTCGTTCCCGGTCCCTGTCGAAAACTATCCGAGCGTGTGCTCTGTGTCTAATGACAACAATATTAGCATGAAATATTAGCGTGAAGTTAAACACCAATGCTCCCTCCTCCTTTTTGCTAGATTTGTTACTGGTAGTTCATAAGGGTGTTATATTGGACCATAAAGACTTTTAGCCAATCTCTGATAGATGGAGTACGGTGACATTACCTGACATTGCAGGCGGAAGGCGATCTACGATGATTAATCAGCTCCAAATGGTCAATAGCCAAGATCGCAGAGGTTAAAGAGAAAGTGAAACCTCCATTTTTTTTAAACATGACCACATTGTAAAAATATATACGACCAGATGATGATGGTATAGACATCTAAACCGGTAGTCAATAAATAAATCATACTGAGGTCATTGCTTTTGTCCTTTTTGAGCTGATTGGACGAAGTATGGACCCAAACTGACTGTGTCGAAGTAATGAGTCAAGTGAAATATAGATGTAAAATATAAATATCCATTTCTTGTCATTTCCACTTATTAGTATGTGTGTCATAAATGTCTGCTACGTAGTTTTTTTCTGTAAATTGTACAGCACACTTTGGTGCCAAATACAGCAGAAATATTAAAAGAACTGAGTGAGCTATCGAAATAGTGGCTTTTAAATCCAGAAGGAAGAGCTGATGAACAGTACAGACATAGCTTACAATTAGGATATGTTGATCTATTTCGAAACTATTCTATGAGATTCTTATACGACATCTAAATAGCCCTGTGGCCATTTATGAGTATTCCGGTGACAGTGGAATTTTGGCAGTGTAGTTTCAAGGAATTTAAGTTGTTAAATAGCTAATCAACATCGAGCTTCGGTGAAATTCTGCTAATTTGTAAACAGAATACGTTAATTTGACTTTAACGAGTCGCCTAAAATAATGAACTGTAAAGATCGTAGAAGGGAATGTGTTTTCAACACTTATGCATAGTCCTTGAATTTCCAGTCAATAATATATGAACTATTAATAATTTATAAGAGTCAAAAATGTGTTTCTTATTAAACATCACCCTAAAATCACCTTACAGTAGCTGTCATAACCAAAATACATTTATTTTATTTCGCTTCTAGCTATTTAGAAAGTTTATAGAATTTAGCATTTACTTTCTGTAATAATATGGTACATGAAATTTCACTTATAACACATGTTTAATGTATTTAAATTAATTATGCCTCACAGTATCAATGAGTGGTGAGTAGTTCATGCCAGTACCATTACATTACAGTTAAAACTTCTGGAGGCAATATTAATTGCATTTAAAAGAAGTGTTATACCAGTTTCTGTAACAGTTTAAAATTTTTTTGTGAAAAGTAATCCAAATGTAATAAATGTGACCTTTACAGTGGATGTCTTACTATATATTTTTAGGCTCCATTCTGTATTCA
This sequence comes from Locusta migratoria, assembly GCA_026315105.1. Classification (NCBI taxonomy): domain Eukaryota; kingdom Metazoa; phylum Arthropoda; class Insecta; order Orthoptera; family Acrididae; genus Locusta; species Locusta migratoria. The sequence continues at coordinate 346,782,909 of CM048749.1, read as the reverse complement.
GATATCAATTTCTTTTTAAAAAGTAGATTTTGAGTACAATGTAACAATAATTAACCAAAACAGTGGATATCATATTCAATATTTTTAGGTTCTGTCTCATATTTAGACATCAATATCTATTCATATTCTGACGGAAACTGAATAAATAATCATAATTGTGCTTTAAAATTTTTTGTGTTTCTGTTTGTTGATAATATATGTTAGTGTTAGTGTATTGGTGTTAATGTTAATGTGCTAAAAGATATTCTCACGTGAGTTCACATTACTAGTTCTTTAAACAGTATGCTGTTACGAAAAATGAGCATTAGTTAACAAATTTAGCATATTTTCGAATATTCTATCTAGTGTCTTTAGAACAGACATAGTTTCGTTCTCCCCTCCCCCTTTGGTAATATGCATGACAAAAATATAATGGTTTTGCAAGGGCACAGTATAATTTTGGAGAAATCTCATTCGAATTCATTATAGAATATGAACTACAAAAGTACTCAAATCTGTCTAGAAAAAATTATACATCATTAGTGTTTTCCCTTGGGTGGGGGTGGGCATGGGGGCAGCAGTTTGACAGTTCTGCCAAGGGCATGAGGTCATGTTGTTATGGATCTCCTACTTTCAGCCACTATGGCGCTGCATTTTCTCAGTTAACTTGATGTCTCTGCAAATCGCTAGTGTCTGTTTAGTGTCAGTGCCTATTTATCTCCGGTATCCACTGCTCCACTGCTACCTGCAGCAGACCTAACTGATGATTTGCAGTTCTCTTGCCTTCTGAGGCAACCTTCAACATTATATGTGTGATGTTGGCAGGTGTTCTGCTCGGAGCTGCCAGTGTTCCTGCATGAGCATCGCAGTGGCATGTACCGTGTGGACGTGTACTTCCTGTCCAAGACGCTGGCAGAGGTGCCCATCTTCTCGGCCATCCCCTGCCTCTTCACCACCATCTCCTACTACATGGTGGGCCTCAACCCGGCGCCAGAGCGCTTCTTCTACTGCATGCTCATCGCCGTGCTTGTCACCAGCGTAGCCACCTCCTTTGGTGAGACCCTACTCTACCTATTGTTAACCTTTAGTACTGAGTACCTAAAAACTACATTAGCATTTAAGGTGGAGAAACATACAAAATACATCATTTGTTGCACTTACACTGCAACGTATATCGAAACCTCTTAGTATCTATGTTATACAAAGACTGCACACTAGTATCACTTTGAGGGGTTGAGATGATAAGCCATCTTGTGACCTCATTTCCACCATGCTGTAACCACCTAAGCAATTGGTAATCTCCAGTCTCATTCTGCTTAAGTAGATGCAATATGGAAGTTGTGGCCACCACGAAATAATTTTAACTAGAAACATATTTAATTAATTAATTAATTGAAAAAATCTACTGCAGAAAGTTGCATCTAAAACGCAATTTACAATACTGTAAAATTTGTGCACTAGAAACATGTAGCTGTTAGAAAATATTCACCTAAATACAATCTTTGTGAATGAATCGTTATAAAATTCTCCAGTCTAGTAGTAATATATAATTTTTCTAATTACATAATATAAACAAATGTAATTAATTTAAAATGATATAATTTAAATTCTCATATTATTTCTCTGTGTAAATAATTTTCCCCAATACACAAAGTAACTAGATGAGCATTGAAGAATGTGTAAAACTGCAGAAATCCTTTACAGAAATAAGTAGAAAGTTATTTTACAAAATAACTAAATAAAATGAGAAACTTAACACAAATGAAATAAAATAGTTAGATTTCAAGGGAGTTTAGCTCATGAAGTAACTAGTTTTTACACAACAAGGTAACAATGCAATAGGTCTTATATCAATTTTATAGATGAACGTCAGTTATTCCTGTTAATAAATAGAGATAAATAAGCAGGCTCAGAATTTGGAAATTGAAGCCATTAACTAGACATATGAAGATAAATTATTATTATGTGCGAAAATACGATTACTTAAAGATGTAGATGAATACTGCACAAGTAAAAATAACAATATATTTCAGTTATTATGTCACTGAAAAAATAATTAAATGTTGAATTTGACACTTAATACATTTATCAGTGTGATACCAGCTATTAATATACTTATGCTTTACATGAAGTTCATTAAAATTCATTCATTATAAATTAAATATTGTTTCTCACTTATCTGATCCAAATTTCAATTATAGAATGTGGCACAGTGGTAGAGTGCCAGACTATAAATTACAAGGTCATGAGTTCAATACCCGCCAAGTCCTAAGATTTTTATCTGACACTTTGAACTTCTTTCACCTCTGGCAGTGCTGCTGATGTGAAAAGTATCAAGAAGTAGAATTGTGGTAGGTCCCCCTATAGCTGGTTGGGTAAGTCAGTTCGAAGGTCGGAGAAGGGCAACGGTATACCACCTCCAAAAAGGATCATGCCTAGTAAATAAGGTTTTGGATTGCTGATTACTTTTTCTTTTCACATAGACCAAAACGTAATAAATTTTTTCTAATACTAGGAAAGAAAAAAAAGCATTATGGCTTATAACAGAAACCTAATCCAATTGACTACATCATTTTAGATGAAATTTGCACATGGCTCTCTTCATCAGCATTGTCAGACAGTGTCAACAATTACGAAAATATTTGTCTCACCATTTTTTTCTCAATATTAGCGTACCATCACACAAAAATTACCACTTGGCATTGTTTACAGTAGGAACAAAAGTTTTTTAAAAAATATTAAAGAACGACAGCCTACTGACAATAATCTCCTGGCAGCCATATTGCAACAGAATAATGCGCTGCCACACATGTTCCTGACTTCTTCAGCGCCATTTGAATGCATTTCTGGAGTGTCACTGAGTAGAACCGTCTAAAGACACTATCCATTTCGTTCAAATTTCTCTGTTATCTTTATTGGATTGCACATCTACTAAGACATTAGTAATGCAGTTATATTGGTGCTGCTGCCCAAATATCACAGCTCATGAGCGTCTTGTAGATCTGTATCTACATTTCCATCCATACTCCAAATGCCCCCTCAGGGTTTGTGGTGGAGGGCACTTTGTGTAGCATTGTCACTTCATTCTGTTCCAATCACATATGGGTTGCAGAATATATGGTTCCCTGTATACCTGTGTGGACCCTAATCTCTTTAATCTTATTCTTGTTGATTACGCAAGAGGAAACAATACATTGATTGACTCTTCATGAAACATACACTCTCTGAACTTTGAAAGAATCCTGTACCATGATAAAGGACATTTCTCTAATAGTGACTAATAGTGACACTTTCTCGCTTATTAAATGACCCCATAATGGAGTGTGCTGTTCTCCCTTGGACCTCCTCTATGTCTTCTAACCTTAGCTTGTATGGATCCCACACTGATGAGCAATACTCAAACGATAACCAAACTAGAGTTTCATAAGCTATCTCTTTTGTTGATGAATTAAACTTCATGTGGATTCATCCAATTAATCTCAGTATGGCAACTGCCTTACTCGCGATTGATTTTATATGGTCATTCCATTTCAAAACTCCCCTTAAATCTACTCCCAGATGTTTTATGAAAGTAACTGCTTCTAGTTATGGTCCTGCTATTGCATCGTTGTAATGTAAATCAAATACTGGGGAATCTTTATTCTGTGGTAAAGACACGTGAACAACGTTGCTTGCCAGTTATCAGCCAGAAAGCTGCCAGTAGTTTGGAGCTGGGCGGGCAGGGAGGCACGGGTTTTCTGATACCTTAACTTGGGTAATTCCATTGCATCTGTAATGATGCCGGACAATTGACTGGGCTGGTTTGAGTGTATGAAAAGATGGTGGTCAATATGGAAAATGAAACTGAGTTGAAAGATAGCCATACTTTCAATACAAAATTCATTAATAATTCACCTTAATGATCTATATCAAATCCAAATATACTAATGAATGCAGAAAAATTAGGTGCATCTCATTAACCAACAATATTTTTTAATATCTTGAAAGTTACAACAATTAATTTTCACAGTTTAAGAATATAGGAAAATTAAATTACCAACTTTTGACTGTATCGTGTGATTTCAATAATCTATGTTATCGGTGGTAGCTTATTACCTCAAGCTATCATCTTATCTATTTCTTTTGGCATTTATTACACTCATTACAATTATTGATTATAAAGTACATTGAGATTATTGTATCCTCCACAGTATCTCAGCAACTGCACCATGATATGCACCACTTATCCTCATGGTCATATATCGATTTAAAGAATAATGAACTTAAGTCAAAACAAATCATTTCTGTTAAGAAAAGTAATATAGTAATGGATGTTTTTATGTTAATGTACCACTGTATACTTCTATATGTCTAGGCTCAATTGTCATTCCCTACACCAAGTGTTGATACGCTACAAATCATACTGCATTCCATTGCCCTTTTCCATGCTTGTTATGATAAATTGAAGAGGATTTCGGTATTATGCAAGGCACCTTACTTGTTTCCAACACCAAAACATGGTTTGGCACTAATTGTACCATCTTCTGTTAGATTCTGCCTTTAATTTTGAAATAGTTTTACATTTTACGTTTTTTGAGTTGTATAGACTTTTGACTAAATTGTGCACATCTGATAGCTACGTTGAAAATAGTTTTAGGTCTACATTTATTTACATACCTACATGATGTTATTGGCAAGGTTTACATTTTGCTTCAATTAAGATGTTTTACATATTCTTATCTGCAACAACAAAACGTTTTTATTTTCAAAATGGAGAAATGTATTGTTCTTTCGCCTGGATATTGCGATGAAGTATTTATCCTCTCTTGTTCGTGTCATGTTGTTTCATTTTCTATTGTTAATTTTTGAGTTTTTGCACTTTTTGTTAGCAACTAGCTATCTGTGATGCTGTGTTGTATTTATTTATTGACATATCGTGCCTGTGGTGTGGTGCATGATTTTGAATGGTTTTGACACTTGTGATGTTCCCTTTGTTTGTTTGTTTGTGTATGTGCGTGTGTTCACACACACCTGTGTTCTTGGTGTGTGTATGTGTGGGGGAGGTGATATATACCGTGCTAACACCCATGTGTGTACATTGTGTGTGTGTACATTGTGTGTGTGTGTGTGTGTGTGTGTGTGTGTGTGTGTGTGTTTGGAAGAGAGAGAGAGCGAGAAAGAGAGAGAGAGGAATATTGGATTTGTGGGAGTGATCAAATATGTCGCAGGAGTGGGCATTATTTATATAGTTCTTTTGTTGTGTTAATGAGAATTTTATTGCACACTGATGTATATTCATTGTGCTGTTACTATTTGTTTGTGATAGTTTTCTTCCATTGTTAATTTTTTGAATGAGCTGTTGCTGATTTTGAGAATTTGTAAGTCAGTTTCAATTTTTAAGGAATTTTGATAACTCTTAAGCAAATCTTGAATGAGAGCTACCACTCAGTACCATGAGATGTTCGGTGTGTCTTGGGTTAACGTTTTTGTCAGTTTGACCCAGATATACAGTTTGGCAGCTATTGCAAGTTATTTGTTGTATTCCTGATTGACTTTATTTGACAGTGTTCGTGAAATGTCTCCTTAGTATATTCTATGTTGTGTTTTTGGATCTGCATACTACGTTCAGTCCTAGTTCATTGAATGTATTGCCCACCCTATGTGTGGTTTTTTTTTATATTCACAGTCATTATGTGCCATTTGTTGCATTCTGCCTGTTGGTGTCATTGTGTGTCAACTTTTCTTAACAGAGTGTTATCTGTTTTTGTATCTTTCTGTGTATTTTGTGTACTGTTTTTGTATGTTACCTATCTTCTTGTGCGATTTCTGTTATTGTGTTCATTTCATCTTTGTAGAAGAAATCTGGAATTTCCTTTCTTCGGGTTTATGAGATTATTGGATCGGTTATGAATCACAGGCTACCTAAAATCGTGAATTCATGTTTTTTGTTTCTATTATGTACAGTGAAGTCTAAGAAACTGTGTTTCAATGGTGAAGTATATCTGTGCATTTATGGAATTTATATCATTATGAAGATCTCTTATGTGTGAGTGTGCTTCATCTATTAGGAATATTATACCATCAACATATATGTACCACTATTTTATTATGTACTGTTTTGGTTTAGAGTTTTGTCAAATACTCAGTTTTCTCTTTGATTCATGAGTATGGCAGCTAGGAGACCATTGATAGTGGTGCTAAAGCTAATTCTTGTTGTTGAGAGTAGACTTTGTTGTTGAATGTGAAGTAGTTTTGTGTAGTGAGGTACAGCTGTTAAAATCACGAAAGGTGTCTTGCATAAAGTGGAATTTCTTCCCAATTTATCTTAGCCCATAAGTTATTATGCATGGCCCATTTTCTAAACCTAATCTCTTAACTCTTACCTGTTTTAATTTCATAAAATTCTATGAATATCTTTTTTACTTTAATTTATTTTAATCTCTTAACAGGTCGCAATAAATTTAGTTCAACTAATCTTTCAAGTGCTTCGTATTCTATGACAAATTAAAGATATTAGCAAACCTAACAGTATTTTTTTTTTATTTTCAGTTATACTTTTACTTCTGTATTACTTAACCCTAAGGCACCCAATTTTTTTTTAATTTGAAACATTGGCGTCAAATGGGGTTTCATTGAAGCCACTGATATTAGAACAATATTCTGTTAAAAATTAAAATTTTGAAGTTTAAGTATTTTAGTTATGTAGATTATAACTGTTGTTTATAGTTATAAATATTTGATTTAATTAATAAAAATTCGGTATGTTACAATACATAGTACAAAGTTTGATGTGTTACACAAACTACTCTGAGTACTCGTTCGCAAGGCAGAAGACATATATCACGATTATTTCTTGATATACATTGCAGACATGAAATTGTCCACAACACTAGTTTTGTGTGTTTAGATTGTTGCAGTTCTGCTTCTTTGTTGCAGCTTCTTTCTCTGCAGGGGGCTGATCTGCAAGTGACGTTCCTTGTTTTATTTTGTTTTGTAAAATACTTTACATTGACTGAACAATTCCCTTAAATAACCTTCTTACACAGATGAGTACTTCTGTAATTTCAGTAGTTACAACACAGATTGCAGAAGAAAAGTTTCTATTCTTTGTGTTTCTTGTCAAATTCATTTTGGGTGTGCTAGCTTAATCTGGAGATTTTATTGATAGCACGGACATGGACTAAAGAATAAAAGGTTCATGGAAGATATCACCATATTCCCCTCTTGTAGATGCACATAAGAGCCATTTGGTGAATGGCATTAGCTTCATGTTCAGTGGAACTTTATGTGAGTCTAATTTCTCTCTCCTCTATCAATGGCATGACTTGGAGAAGTGATGATATCATTATCAGGTTTTTGATTGGATTGGTTTTCTCAGTGTAGGAAGATATTATCTGTGTTGCCTTACATTAGGTATGTGTACAAGAACACCGGCAAATTTAGTTCTAGATTTAGTGTATTTGCTATGTAGCTATAAGCTTGCTGAGTGACTGGCGAGTTCATATTTTAGTGCATTTGTAGTCTTGATACAAGACTTATGTGTACCGATGAGTGATATCAGGATGCGGTAATATACCGTCCAGCATTTTTCACGGGCACTCCAAAGTTTTAACAACAGCTGTTGAACGTCATTCTTCCTTGGACAGATTCATTCAGTCTGCATGGAGTTCCAGTTTCATGATGTATCGATCTATTGTATTGCAAATCTAGTGTATAATGATGCCATGCTTCACAACTTCTCTTTGAGAAATACACTGATGGGTCAGTGGCATATAGTCAAAATGAGCATCTCTGTAAAAGTGAGGAACACTGCTGATTTATACAATAGTGTAAAGTTATCGGTCACTTTGATGAAAACTGCTGTGAACTTTTGTGCTTTCTTTCTTTGCTGGCAAGTAATTTTTTCCTTCTCTAATTACCGCAGTGTCGATGGGACATTAAACCCTAATATTCCTTCCTTCCGTTCATCAAAACTTCACAATTCTAACATCTTGCCTGAAACGTTTTATTGCCTTAATACCTATGTGAATAGGCTGACCCACTGGATTTAACTTGAGATTTACACTATTACAATTGTTCTTATTTGCATCTATAAATGTCAGTATTCCTATAAAGGCATACCATTCTTTCTAATTACCAGAATTAGCACTTACTGGAAAGGCCTCTTAATTTGAATGTTGGACTATAACATCCATGAAGTCAGGTGTAACAAGTGACAATAATTCTCATTCAGGAGAATGGCAAACCCTAGTTGGAGTATTAGTTTGGTAAATATAAAAACGTCTTTTTGTTACTGAAATGTATGTTATTACTTCAAGACGTGTTTTTCTTTTAGTTTAAGGCATCTTCAATGGACTGTATGGTGATACATTTTTGTCTGTATTCATGACATCTGTAGGCTGCAAAGCAGTTCATGATATTTTTTACATAGATAAGTTTTGGTCTGGCGCCTCCTCATACTTTTCTTTGGTCATAGGTTTGTGGCACATTATCACTTCGCTTACCAAATATAAGTGTATTAGAGATATTTGTGGCAGGGTAAACCAAAAAGTATTTTCATCATATTATTATTGTTATTATCATATCTTCGTGTGTTATTCAAATATTCCATCTACTAGTGTAAAACAGGCAATATTTGTTCTGTACAGTTGATCCTTCAACAGATTTATTTCTGCACGTTTGTTGTTCTTGTTTTATATCTATGATGTTTCTGTCATGTTCAGAAGGTGATATTTATTGTTTATGCTATTTATTTTCTTGTTTTCTTTTCTAGAGGCTGGTTTGTGACTATTTTCTTAGGTTTCCTGCAAGTGTATAGCTTTTGGGTCCTTGCTTCCAGATCAGATTACATTGGTTGTTTACATTGGACGTCAAACACTTTGGCTGATGTCCTACATTCTTGCCATCATAAGTCTAATGTTGTAATCATTTCCTGAAATTTCATGAAGGAGGCGATCTTAATCAAGAACTCCTATAAAGGATGTAGCCAAGATTGCTAATTTTGCATTTCTTTATTTATGTATTTATTTTTTGACTACAGCTTTCATTGATCTATATCATTTTCAGATCAGTTACCTGCAACATGTTTGTCATTCACTGAAAGTATGTTACAGATTAGGATAAATGGAATTTCTTTACAGGAGAAACATACTATTTACAAGAGTTACTTAACTGGAAAACAGTGGAACATAACTTACACATATTTAGTGACGTTAAAATATTTATGTTCAAACAATGCACGAGTTAATAGAAGAAAATTAAAATTTTTAAAACATTCATGTTACAGCTCTAGCTATAGGTAACTAATTGACAAGGTATACATGTCCCTTACATGCTTTGCTGTTGACAGATGGCAACACAATACTTGTACACATTGCTCTGTTTATGTAAAATATGGCAGCATTATCTAGAACTGCAGGAGCGGTATTCTTTTAGGAATTAAATTACAATTGCCAAACATTTGACGTTTGAATTTAAATTATGGTTTTTTTTATTTTTTTAATTTTTTTATTGAATCACTACCAACTGACCCTTAACGTTATATTGGATTTTCGTAGTCTTGAGGGTCAATCCATGTCTATGTCATAGCATAACATAGGATAACATAAACATAAGTAATTTTTCTCTTACCAGCATGGAAATACTCAAACCACTTAAACAAGTCTTCCACCTTTACAAGCACCATCTGAAGATCAAATACACGAAAAATCAATATACATGACAGAAGAAACAGTCTGCAAGCAGATATTGTTAGAATATAGAAATGCTAAATAGGAGAATGTCGTTACAGTAACATTGCATAAAAAGTCGACATACACCATTTCATATACAATTAATAATTTGCACACACTTATTAGAAGGCTGCACCTTTCACATGCTTGGTGCTTCCATATGTTTATAGTTGTTCAAAGTCTGGGTAATAAAATGTCACATTTCATTAATTTTACGTAATCTTGTGGGTTGTTAACTTACATCTATATGATGACATGACATAAGATGACGTATGTACAAATGTCTTATAAAGTCAGAGTGTATATACGAACTGTTACAGTAATACTTCCAATTTCTCATGTACAATTTTGAACATCACATACGAAAAAAAAATTGGCACAATATTTGACAAAAAGACTAGTTTGTCTAATCGCATTTTAATAAATGTAAACGTGACATTAAATATATTACAAAGTTTTATAAGGGAGTGATAGTAAAATAGCATCAACATATAAAAGGAAAGAGGAACTTAGCATCATTTCATAAAAAGTGGATCAGTTGCATCCTCTCTAATAGGCTACATCTTTCTAGTCCTTTGGCTTCTGTGTGTCTGCAGTTGTAGAAGTATACAATATTTGTTATGAAATAAGCTTACAGGGAAATTGTATGTTACTTTTACAATGTTATTTAAGGGGACAAGGTATAAGTAGCACATTTAAGACAGTGTGGCATAATATCTAACAGTTGTCGACATATTATGTCAAATATGGCTGCGAATATAGGTTATACATGTACCAACATTATAAAACTTGCTCAATATCCTCATAAGTGAGCAATCGGAAGTACCATTGTGACAGTTTGTATTGTTGTGGTCTTTGTCTGCAGACTGGTTTGATGCAGCTCTCCATGCTACTCCTACAATGCTAGACTCCAGACAAATGCTTTCAGAAGGGACTTCCTAACATTTAAATTTATATTAGATTTTAACAAGTTTCGCTTCTTTACAAACGCTTTTCTTCCCATAGCCATTCTGCATTTTACATCTTCTTTACTTCGGCCATCAGAAGATGCCTTCCTACCCAAATAACAAAATTCATCTACTACTTTTATTGTCTCATCACCTAATCTAATTCCTTCAGCATCACCTGATGTTCTGACATGCATTCCATTACCTTCGCTTTACTCTTGTTAATGTTCATCTTATATCTTCCTTTCAAGACACTGACCATCCCATTCAATTGCTCTTTTAGATCTTTTGCGGTCTCTGACAGAATTACAATGTCACCAGCAAACTGCAATGTTTGTATATATACTATGTTTTTATAAAACATCTATGTATATGCCATCTTATGTCACATTAAAATCTAAACCTAAGTTGACAGCTCACAAGATTATGTAAATCAAATTTGACATTTCATAACCTAGATCTTGAACAACTATAAACAAATGGAAGCCCCAAGTACGAAAAGATGTAACCTTTTGGTAAGTATATGCAAATGATCAATTTTATATGAAATGTGTTGTATATTGTTTTACATTTGATGAAGTGCTATTCTACTGTCATTCCCCTATTTAGCATTTGCATATTCGAACAATATTTGATCTCTGACAGTTCTTTCTGTCATGTATAGAGCTTTTTCCGTATGTGAGATCTTCAGACTATGTTTGGAAAGTTGGAAGACTTCTTACAGTGATTTGAGTATATGCTAGGTTGTTGACATACTGGTAAGGGATAAATTTCTTATGTATAAGTCATCCTGTGTTACTCTGTGATCTAGACCTGGACTGACCCTCAAGACTACGAAGATCCAGTATAAATTTCAAGATCAATCGGTAGGGATTCAATAAAATAAAAATGATTGTAATTTAATCCCCCCAAACAATCCTGTTCCTTTTTAAATATAAACGTATTGTAAATAATGCTGCTTACATTTCACCTGAAAACACAATGTGTACAAGTATTGTGCTGCCATCTGGAGACAGCAACACATGTAATAGACGTCTATAGCTTGTGCTGTAACGTGAATAATTTAAAAATTTCAATTTTCTTTTACAATTTCATGCAGTGTTTTCACATAAAGATTATAAAACGACACACCAAACATATATAAGGTGTGTTCCATTGCTTTTTTTTAATTAGATAATTCTTGTAAATAGCATGTTTCTCCTGCAATGAAGTTCCGTTTTTTGTAATCTGTAATGCATTTTCAGTGAATGACCAATATTTTGTAGACAATTGATCTAAAGACGATAATATAGTTCATTGAAACTGATAGTAAAAATAAATACGTATATAAAGGATTTTAAAAATAGCAATCTTGGCTACATTCTGTTATGGGAGTTGTTGATTAAATCTTATCATATATATATATATATATATATATATATATATATATATATATATATATATATATATATATATATATACTTACTTTCTGGTATATATCTTTTATCAGTTTTTAAATATATGTTTGATACAGTTGTCTGCTGTGTATACTGTAATCATCCACATGTGTTAGGTCGTGGCAGGGTAGCCAAGTGCATTGAGATCATGTGCTCTGATACACGAGGCCATTGTCCATCTGGGGTTCGAATCCTCCCTAAGCCATGTATGTTTGTACTGCCTTTAGTATAAGTTGTTTGTAAGTAGTTTATACTTCAAAACAGATAGACTGGCTGGCCAGTACTTACCTCTGTGCTGTACCGCCGATAGTCACAGAGAAAAAGGAAACAATGAGAAAAAAAGGGAAGAAATAGCTTTTGGAAAAGGGTTCATTTTTCAGGTGGGAGAGAAGGAAAGAAAAAAGGAATGGGAACAGAAGGGGGAGGTAATTCATTACCTTCCTTACCTTCATTTTCTTCCTCTTCTGTTCACATTCCCTTCTATTCCACCTGACAAAGGAACCCTGTTATCATCTACGTGAAGAATTTCCATAATGAATTTATAAGTAGTTTGTAAGTTTAGAGACTGATGACCCCACAGTAAAGTCCCATAAGCTTAACAAACACTTGATCTTTTTTTTTTTTCGTGTGTGGGTTTGTGTTTGATTGTAATTGAATAACTTTCCATAACAAGACGATCCAGCTCCCTTGCCCTTCATACTTCTATGAACCCCTCCACAGAACTCAAATAATTTGAACACTGAAACTTTCAACTACTGCCTGATAGTTATCAAACACACACATACACTAGAAACACGTAAGAAGAAATACAAACTTAGTAACATATTTAAATCACATTTTTTGATAAAATAGTTACATGCAGAGAGAGAAGATTGAAGTGATAGTACGACCTCAAACCTGTGAGCAGATGAAAGCAACGGTAGATGCCAGCCAAAACTGTGAATAACAGTAAGTATTAATTTATTTATGTAAGAAAATAAGACAAAGACTATTTTCATACCTTGAAATATCACAAACCAAAACAAAAATAGAATATACCTTAAACTAGAAGACGAAAGGCACTTAGAATCAATAAAATACTTTACAACATTGAAAAGGAATTTTTATTCAGAAAACAAAAGATTCTATAGTTGCTGAGGATGATCCCATACATACAGTCCCAATGGTGTTTGGCTGTTATACATGTGCTATATTTGTAGGAGATATCCTATGTATATTGGGATGTGTGATAACAGTAAACAGTAGAGACCTAAAATAACTCACTGAACAGATGGATATAAATTGTTTATTGAAACTATGAAAAATGCCATCAAAACTAAAGACTTGCATTGTAGTAGTGGTGAGAAATGAAAAAGTTTTACATACTGTTGTTGAATCCATACAAAAGTTTCATTGTTTTTCCTATAGCCAAGAATTTTTCTATGATATTGATTTCAGACTTAAATTATATGTAATATTGTGTAAACAGTATTGCATGACACTTAGTTCAGCAGAGACTAAGGAACACAATCAGTAGTTTGTACAACACCTCTCCAATACCCCTTAGGATCTTTGGGGTTAATATTGACTTCTGTGTGTGGATTCAATCAGCATACAGTTTTGCGTGTAGGTGCATGGAGTACACATAGTTCACATGATAACGATCTTCTTACTTGCAGAACCAGGACACATTTTTCAACTAACAGGTTTCTGAATTGGAAATTAGAACAATCAAGTCATCCATGAGACTGGATTTATAAAGCGGATAGCATGAATTTGTGTGAAAGAGATAAGCATATAATGTTTAAGACTTTTGTTTATTTTTATTTATTATGTTTTGCAGGACTAAATTGAAAAGCAAGTCCTCATTGTCATGGAATGAGTCAGAACATAACATAACATAACTGTTACATAACATTACATTACTGTAACAATAGAGTAGTAATTGATAAAATGAAACATACAGCAATCATATGCACACAACAGGCCTAAGCATAATTAAAGCCATCTACAATCTAAATTAGCTTTATTTACTTTTTTATGTTTTTTTATATTAGAGGAATTCTTCAGCAGACTATAAAGAGTACGTCATGAGGAAACTATTTAGTTTATAAATGAAGGTGTGTGGATTAATTCTAAACTTTTTGAATCCTTGTGGCATATTACTGAAAATGGATGCAGCAGAATATAGCATTACGTTCTGCAAAGGGCCATGCAAGCATGACCCAAATGAAGATTTCATTTACATCTAGTATTATTACAAAGTATCCAATTAAGGAGCAAGTCTCTGTTATCAAGAAGAATCCAGTACATAAAATTATAACAGACTGAGTGAAAGCTGCTAATTCTAGGGAACAAGCAAATGTTGTTAAAAACCATCAACATTAAGAAACTATGTATTGTGATGCCAGTGCCAAATCTCCCACATTACTGAACAGCAGTCGATAAGAGGATCATGAGTTTACATCACTCATTGCTAGAATCACCAGGTTTTGCATGATAAATTACCTAAAAATATAATATCATATAAGTGAATGAAAATAAACAATGTAGACTACTTTTTATATAGAACTATCAGTTATTTCAGATACTGTTCTAATGAAATATCACAGAATTTAGTTTATGAAAAGTTCCACAAAAGATTAGTAGACATGTGAATGCCTAGAAATTTGAGTTGCTCAGCTTCACTTGTCATATGCCCATTCCATGTAGTCAAAATGTCACGTTTCGTTGAATTCTATTGTACAAAACCAACTATTACTGTGATTTAGTGGGAATTCATTTTCTACTAGCCATAAATGTATTTCCTTAACTGAAGTATTTGATACTGCATTACCGAGCACTAAAAGGCACCTTGCTGTGCAACTCGCGGTTGCTCACCATCGGAGGTTCAAGTGCTCCATCGGGCATGGGTGTATGAGTGTGTGTGTGTGTGTGTGTGTGTGTGTGTGTGTGTGTGTGTGTATTGTCTTTAGGATAAGTTAGATTGTGAGCCTAGTGACTGGTAACCATAGAAGTTTCATCTCTTAGATGTTTAAACATTTTATCATTTGATACTATGTCAATACCGTAAGCAAAATTCTTCACTTCAGATCTGGTATTATCATCAACCTGTTAAACTGGAATGCTTATCATTTATATGAATAATTATTTTAATCTGAGACAAAATGGCAACCTAGGTCATCATTTTAGAACAAAAGCAAAAATTGTAAGTGGCGATCAGAACGTTTACGTTGTGGGAAGATTATACTCTAGAATCGGTTTGCCAATCATGCTAAATCTTCCTGAACTTTGATGCAATAATCTCACCTATGCCCCAGTATGACGACACCTGTTTGGTAGAACAGCAGAACACTGAATCTTATTGCATTAACAAGTCTGATGTTCAGTACCTTTTTTAAAAGACGGAAAACAAGATAACTGCATGAGGTCACTACTATAGGACGTGTGTTAGGGAGCCTCCCACCTAGGAGAACACTACTACATTTTCAATATGGGAATGATACGATAACGTGGCACACTGTGGATTTCGACAAACATACTATTCAATATACATTTTTCTCAATGCGATGTGAGTAGGACCGGCCTTCCCCATGTTCTAGGTGCCCCACGCAAAACATTTGAACGTAATTTGAAAACAGTCATCGCTAATTTTGTTCCTAAAACTACTGTTAACGTAATTCAATTATATACCCTTTGTGACACCGCTATGGGTACTGAAGTACGTCTCAGGTTTAGAGAATTATGGCTGTAAAGGAGTCGAAGAAGCAGGGATTAGGATACTGTGCGCTATAGTAATATCCAGTGTCAAAACATGACTATTGCTTATGTTTAAATATCTCTGCACATGACCATGCCTTGTTCACTCATCATGGTGACTAATAATCATTCATCCGTTAGCAAATATTTCTCACAAAACAGGTAGTTGCATCTTCAGCTGAACGTGAAGAAGGTACATGACCTCTGTCGGAGGGTCAGGGATGTTTTTCATAGGGCCCCGTGCTAGCTAAGGAAGGCCCTGGACGACAGTTTGACTTTGTTTGCCCTTCGCCAGTAGAGAAAGGAATAAAAGCACGTTGGGCCTACATAGATAGTGTTGGGAATTAACATCACTATGTTTCACGTTTCTTCCTTCACTGCCCACACAAGGGAAAGATAGGAATACCATGAATCCCTGGCGACACGACGGTGCTATTACACTGTGTTCTCAAAAACAATCATCAATTTTATATGGTTCTAAAATGATAAATATTGGGTTATTTTTTGAGGTAAACAAGTATTAATTCATAAACTTTAATACTGTAATATATGTTCATTGTAGGTATTCAATTATGCCCCATCTCTCTTTCTGGTGTGGCAAAAAAAAAAAAAAAAAAAAACCTACTTGTATTCCCAGCATGGAATGGGGATTTTCTCACCCTCGTATCCACACTTTGCATCGGTTTACCTAACCAGGCGGGTAGAAGGTTGTTTCATCATTAAAATGATATTTGACAGAAGATTGTCATCATTTTTCAGTAACTGCCAGAGATGCGAGCGGAATTGCCGTGGTCTTGCATGGTCATTAGGTTTTAACTTCTGCACCATTGTATGATTGAAAGAGCAAGCGTTTTCATAACATCTTGATAACCGTGCGTTTCTTCACTGCGCTCTGCGCTCTGTCCTTTTGATTGCAAGTGAGAAAGGTTTTGATTGCACGATAGACAACTTATAGTGGGACTGTTGGTCGGACTGAGTGCCTATTCCGCTTGTCACGGATGCATCCTTCTTTCACTAAATCATGGTATCACTTCAAAATTGAATTGTTAGAAGGTGTTTTGACATCAGATTTATGGCAGAGTGCGCACTGGTAAGATGAAAGTCTCTTGGTTGGGTGGAATTATAATGCATACCAGCTGTGTTGTTGTTTGGAGAACGCAATCTCGAATTCTCTGCTCTCCAGCGGAGAAATTGGCAAATGTCCCTACCTGCAGGGAAGAAAAATATATATTTTAAGTTTCTTTGCTTTTATCCGTGTAAGGTAAAACCATACTGCAAAATATTTTCATTTTATAATCATCTTAAATCAGGGAGTGTTTTTGTGGACACACTAATATCAGCTTTGGATTCGCGTGACGTTGTACAAATGATGCAGCACTGCCCTCACACTGAAACCTTTCCATCGCCACTTATAGCAAGAGCAGCTGAGGCCACATTGATTACCATCTATTTCTGAAGTGATGGCTTGCCTGCTTGTTAGTGTAACGGATGATCGCTGTTGACAGGTTACTTCGTGTCGTGCATCAGCTCCAGCATCTCGGTGGCGATGTCGATGGCACAGCCATTCATCTTCCCGTTCCTGCTCTTCGGTGGCTTCTTCCTCAACGTCGAGTGAGTCCATGTATATCTCAAAATTATTCTACAATAGCGATGCAACTGCCACGCAGCCCTCATCCTCATCCTCATTTTTGTGATATACCAAGAAACCAAAAATGAGCTATGCAGCCAATAAGAAGCATCGTTCAGCGTCATATACGAGGGGTGTTAACGTGAAAAGAAACGAAACGTCTATATAACAAAACCGGTTGAAATCTGAATACGCTGCTTTGTGATAAAGTAGCACGACATCTATGGATGCGAAACATGCGTCGCCACGTCCCAGTAAGAAAAAAATCTATGCTCTGCCATCCGCAGGCAAGGTGATCCTCACCGCCTTTATTGACGTTCGAGGTCCGATATCGAATGCCTCGAGCACGGAAAAAGCAGTAACAGTGACGTGCGCTGTGAGACACCCCGTTGTCTCACACGTCCATCAATCGCAAACGGCCTGGGCTGCTCATCGAGGGAGTGATTCTGGTCCGTGATAACGCGCGTCCACACGTATCCAGGGTCACACAAAGTGCACTGACCAAGTTCAAGTGGGAGCACTTTTAGCATTCTCCCTACAGCCTGGTTTGCTGTGACTTCCGTCTGTTTGGTCCGCTAAATGAGAATCTCAGAGGGAAGGGTTTCAACTCGGACGACGAACTGAAGGACACAGAAGAGGACTGGCTCTTGTCACAGCTACAGGAACTCAGGAAATAGGAAATTCTTCCACTTAACAGTGGGTTAGTTGTGCTCAGGCCTCTGTTGACTACTTTTGTATGAAGACTTTAATTATACACCCTGTGTCGTTTCGTACCTTTTCATTTGAACACCCTTCATATTAAAACTCTGGTTCTTATTTCGTAATTTCACTCAGCGTCACACTTAAGATAATAATGGACTTGTTTTCAATTGTGTAAATGTAATTTTCTGAAAGTGACAATGTTTGTATAGAAAATAATATATAATATTCTTTATGGCTATACGCTTATTCTTCTTCTAGTAAATCATATAACGAGTACATTCTCTATCCTTCTGAAGACGTTGCTTGTAGGAACTTCGAAACCATGTCCAAAATTTAATGATGTAACTGATGGCTGTGGTCTGCTTTCCTCACGAAGACCTTCAACTACTGTTGCTGCTTTCAACCACGTTTAAAATTTAAAAAAAATCGTAAATTTAAGTATTATAGATCTTCTATGCTTAGCAGTTAGATTTAAAATTGACTTCTTAAGACTAAAACTAGTTAACCCAATAAAAACAAACTTTAACAACATACACAAAATTATGTTTATAATCGGTGTTTTACGAAGAACTGGCGAAAATAATCAGTGAAAATGTCCTCATTTGCTGTTCCTTTAAGTTTGGTTGGTTTACATACTGACAGCTGTATGTCTGTATTTCATAAAATTTGGATGCATCTTATATAGCATCTTGATTGCAATTCAACTGTACTACCACCTCCTAAAATAGTTACTATCCTTGACTGATTCCACTGCCGGTTTTCGGTGAAACATTTTCAATTAAATAAACTGAACCAGACATAGTGCTGTGTTTGACAAAACTTTGTTTTATTTAACACGAAATAGGTTTCAGGTTATCGTTTCATTTTATAGTACCTAACTGCTAGCAAAGTACTCAGTTAAAGACAACCCATTACAATACTGCAGTTCTCTGTTTCTCGATTTAAACACTGGAAGGTATTACTGTTTAATACAAATTTAAGACACAATTACATTTGTAATGTCCGTATAACATATGTAAGTGCTAATTACTTGGTGAAATCGTCTAGTGGAAGCTAACAAATTATTGTACCTCGAGAATGTATGTCATCGCTTCTTCTGATGATAGCCTCAGGTTCCAAATACTGTTTTATCATGTATGCATAAGTTACTAGTAATCTAAAACAGGGGAATAATTGAATTATGTCTCCCTATTCAGCAGGAAATTATGGGCCATTCCCATCTATTATTTTAATTTCTAACATTTCTAATTGGGAAAGTTTTGCACCCGTACCTTCTATGTATAATACTTTTATATGTATTGCATATTTATACTCAGCAATATTAAGCAAAGGCAGAATCTCGCATTTGTAACATCAATATTTATAAAATGTATTCCAATGTCAATGTAATTCTTTCTTAAATTACTTATTAAAGAGTAATACTTTTCAGTGTTTAAGTCGAAAAACAGAAAAGTATCAATACCCTTCACATGTGTATTTCGGAATCAGAAAGGTAGTTGAAAATCTGCTAGAACCCGTACCCTAGGTTGTGAAAAATAAAATAAAGTTTTCTGAAACAAGGCAATAAGTGTGGTTCAATTTATTTATTACTAGCTGTGAAAACTGGCATCGCCCAGTCTTGTGATACAAATGAAAATAAAAATTCGGAAAAAGATTTCATATTCATTTAGTTCCATCTCCTTCTGCCACTTTCTCTGTCAACATATCCTTCCCCCTCTCTTCTCCCCCACCCAGTCTCTAAGGAAGTCTCTTAAATCACGTGTCGCATGACAGGGAAGTTTTTGTGACTAATTGTTTACGAAGTAATATCTCATGAACTATGTGTCACTGGTGGTTTTTAACCCCACAGTGATTGTTGACTGATAGTGAGCAATATGTGTAGCAATTGTAGTTGAAATCTGTGCATTCGTTTAGAAAGAGACGTTAAAAAATAGCGCATTGTGTAGCAGTTAATCGGAAATTTCATTGTTCATGACTCATATCTCCTGAAATATGTGTCATACAATGATGTAAATTTGAAGGTACATTCAGTGCGTGATTCCAAGATTTTTCATTAACCAAATTGTTTATGACTTCATATCTCATGAACTGTAATATAATATCGTAGGAACATTCAGTGGTATGTATGTGTAGGCCTACTGCCTGTGGAATGTATTGAGAATACAACTTATATTGTAGAAGTAATATCTTTTAACGCCATGCCAAATACTTAGATACACGTCATGAACATCGGAACTGTGGTAATCGATAAAATTTTTTCTTTACATCATTTTGTTGTCTGGGAGAAAAAGTTTCGTAAACGTTTGACATTATGTTTAAAGTTTGTTACACATCGCTCAGTGCACCCATTCTTGAACAGTTGATGAATAAAATCACGTCTCACGTGCAGCAAGATGGGGCAATTTTCATTGTTTATGACGTATTATCTTATGAACTATGTATTGTGGATAGCTTTTACAACCATAGCAAATGATTCATGACCTTAAATATTATTTGTACCAAATTTGGTTGAAATCGGTCCAGTGTACTAAGTTTGGTTGAAATCAGTCCAGTAGTTTAAGAGGAGATGTGGGACATACGTACATACATACATATCCATGTACCCATATGCACACATACAGCCTTTTATATAAGATGTATAGATTCTTCCTGAAACACTGCTACTTTCAGAATTACGATGTGAACTTCAGTCAACATTATTAAAAGCTTCTCAACTGAGTTTAGGAACTCGGTATGCTAATACCCATGCTTACCTTCTATTGTAAAGCACAAGCATTTAACTCATGTGGTCATAGATGATCAAAGTCTTTACAGAGTTTTTTGAAACTGTAGCAGTGTAATCATTGAGTGCTGTGTTTATATGAGTTGATTATTGATTGTTGTGTTGTCAGGTCGGTGCCGCCATTCCTGGACTGGTTGTCGCGACTGTCGTGGTTCCGGTACGGCAACGAGGCCATGTTCATCAACCAGTGGGCCAGCGTGTCGCACATTGACTGCTCCACCAACAACACCACCTGCCCGGCCACTGGACACGTCGTCCTCCAGACTGTCGACTTCAAAGAGGTGGGCGACTTGATACACCAGGACGTGATGCCACCGTTTTCACATCCAAGTGTCCAATTCCATCAACTTTCATATGTCTCTGCTCCTCAGCCATATCGAACACCGCTGTATGCCCTACACTGTACAGAAACTAGAATCCAATAATCCCATTTTCTGTCCCCTGATCGCCTCAAATTCAAATGTTCAAATGTTTGTATAGCTTATGGGACCTAACTACGGGGTCATCAGTCCCTAAACCTACAAACTACTTATGAACTAACTAAGGCTAAGGACGGCACAAATATCCATGCCCGAGGGGGGATTCGAACCCCCGACCGTAGCGGCCGTGAAAATCGTGACTGGAGCGCCTAAGTCCCCTCGGCCACTGCGGCCGGCTCTGATCGCCTCCTTGACGCACCTACATCCCACTAACCTTCCTCCTAAACACACACTACATCCAATCCAAACTCAGCTTCAACCGACTTTCCCTCGCAGACAATGAAATCTGTTTCGATATTTAGGCATCCTATAAACTGTAATCCTTTTCCTGTTGCCATGCCCAACATACCATTTTGCCACTCATCCAATCCTAACACCTAAACCAACCTCATCATTATGCCTTCGTGTAGACCTTACATATAACTTTATCTCCATAGCCTCTACACAGAGTTTTCCACATAAGGCTCACAACATTTAGTGAACACATCCCTCAACACACCCATAAAACCATGGTCCCAGTGCAGGTCTATCAGTATTACAGTATTACAATGTTTAATAGAAGATTCAACGTTTGTGCTTTGTATAAATAGAGTAATTGGCAAGTACTTACCTCAATACTACCGATAGTAACACAGAAAGGACGAAATACATGTAGCTAGCTTTTGAAATCAATCCTTCCTCAGACAGGGAAGTGTAAAAAGGAGAAAGGGAGGAGAAAGGTAAATGTATTTGCTTTACTCACTGTCTCATGACTCTTACAGAAATAGGCAAAATGCCGCTAGTAATGAGTAAAAATGTATGATCGTAAAACACTGACATATCTGTGTATGCAATTGAAAGAATGGAATGAACGTTATGAAAATAAGAAGTAAGTGGATAAATGGTAGTAGTACAACCTGCGTTAAATTTCAATTAAAATAGAGAGAAAAAGGAAAAGATTTTAGAGAGACGGATCACCTGTTTCTAAAAAAGATAAAATTAGGTGAGTAATAATCACTTTTCTGACTATTATCGATTGCTTGCTGATTTCTGTTTGAATAAAGCAACCCATATAACAAATGTATCTGATATTATGCTTCTTCTCATGAATGTAATGCAATAATTGGCTTGATTGATGTTTAAAACCAGTCACTAGTACATCGATTAGGTGTTTTTCAGGCATGTTTCATCTAGGAGCTTGCGATGAAGTATGTGGTATTCTCGACAGTCACTGATGTTACAGCAACTCTGACAGTATGGTTCTAAACTTCAAATCTTTAATCTTGGTTTTTTCATACTCTTTACGACCACAGTTTCAACCAATTAGGCTATCAAGGAACACTTCCCAGCCAACCCAAATTCTCAATATACAGTACACTATGATGGTAATATCCCCTACCAATTAGTTCCTCTTGCTCGCAGCCTGTAATAGATCACAATGGGGTGAGTGTGCTAATGCGTCCACATTCAAATTGTCAGTTGCCTGTTGGGGGCACATTTAAAATTATTGATATCATGTCTGTTCTTTTTGCACATGTCCCAAAGAACAGACTCCATACCAATAATTGTAAATATGCCCTCAACAGGCAACTGACAATTTGAATGAAGACACATTAATACACTGGATCCGCTGCAGGTATCCAGTATAGGACATGTTCGAATGAACAGACACCATACCAATAATTGTAAATATGCCTCCAACAAGCAATTTACAGTAAAACTTCGGACACATTAGTACACTCGATCACTTGTGGGAATCCAGTATAGGCTACGAGCAAGAAGAACTAATGGAGAGGAGACACTACCATCGTAGTGTGCTATAAGTTTGGAATTTGTGTAGGAAGGTAAGAGCGCCTGGATAGGCTAATTGGTTGACAACCGCTGGCCCAAAGCGAAAAATCAGGGTTTGTGTCCCAGTCCGACACAACTTTTCAACTTTGCCGTTGGATTTATTTCAATGTTTAAATATTTCTAATTCTTAAAATTACGACCGTTGATATCAACAAAATGGTATCGGTTCTTTCGGACACGTCCGAAACGGAACACGCCATATCAAAAATCATCTGAGAAGTGCCTATAGATTATGCGGACGTCACCGAAGGTTTCTTGAAGGTGAATACCTGGCAAGCGACATGTGGTATCGCATCTTGCTTGATAATAGTATTATGAACACACTTCTGTTCTTGCAAAGCCAGAAACAGGTGTTATACGAGTAGGTCTTTATGATGTGTGGCTGTTACTGCAGTGTATACCTACTAGGCCCCTGAGTTGTCAGCTCCTCGAAGAAAAAGGGACTGAGAACTAAACAGCTTGCGAAACCACACCTCACAGTTAGAAAAGCTGAGTGCAGTGGATGTTCATGCGCAATTATTGGAGGAGTATAACCTCATATACAACACTTATGTCATTCTCGCCATCGTGCAAGCTTAAGTATGTCTCATCCGTCCAAAGAATATTCCCTAGACGCATGCCATCCATTTCCTTGCCATAAGACGAAGTGAAAAGTCAGAGCGCTGGGAATTTGGTGCACATTATGAACCCTGTAGGGAAACCAGTGTAAAATTCGTCGCAAAATCAAAAATGTTCAAATGTTTGTAGAACTTATGGGACTTAACTACGGGGTCATCAGTCCCTAAAATTTCAAACTACTTATGAACTAGCTAATACTAAGGACGGCACAAATATCCATGCCCGAGGGGAGATTCGAACCCTCGACCGTAGTGGTCGTGTAGACTATGACTGACGCGCCGCAGAACGCTCGGCCACTGCGGCCGGCGTCGCAAAATCTTTTGCAATGTTTGACTAGGGCACTGACTGCAGAATATGAGGCATATGCTGCACGGTCCGCTACAGTTTTATCATCTTCATCAACAACCAACATGGGAATCGAACACCTCCCTCTCCTTGCTGAACCACATAATTAATCAATTTAATCAAATTTCTTTTCAAATCCATGCGGGACCTCTTCATAGCTCTTTCTTTCGACGATATTCCGGAATGCTGTTTTTGCATTCTTATGAAACAACTTTTCCTGCAGTGTGTGAACTTTGTTTCCCATATACAATGGTGCTCGTACTGAAAACTTCAAACTTCTTAACCGTTTACATCAATAGTCACTTCACAAATGAGTGAGTTCAACAAGCTTCACCAAAGAACCAACAGCATACTGATGTCCAGTCACGAAATATTTCATATTCTGACTGCTTACAGCGCCATATTTACGCCTAGGGGCAGAAAGTCTATATTTTTTTCCCTCATACTCCACAAGTCCAATGGGTATTGAACATAGGAAGTTTCAGCATCGTGAGATGTGTATAGCTCACACTGCAGCAGCCAGTACACCATCAGATTAATGATAACCACCCAATACTAAATGTTCAATTATTTTCATTGATTTAAATTTAACGAATATTTTGCAAGTCAGTTTAATGCACATAAACAAAGAAACTACCATTCAATAATCAATATATGTGTACCCCATCATTATCAGCCAAAAACAAATAGTGAATATTGGTTTTAATTTTACCTACTAAAATTCTTCGTGCAAAATACATTTATACAAGTCACTCTATATTTACGTTCTGTGCAGATATCAAATGTACTTAACTTTCGCCTTCTTTACAATAAATTCTAATGAATATCACTATCCATCAGTGGAAATGTCATCAAAACACAATTCATTAATTTTTTAAAGTGAGCGAAGCTCTCGCATTTTGTTTGTCTGTACACATCACATATATTACATTTATTGTATCGTATAAGTAATATTTTTTCATGCAATAACAGAAGAAGAGAGCTTGTACTGGGCATAATGTAACCCATTACATGGTAGTGTTCCCTTGTATGACCTTTAAATTGGTATAGCAGTCAGCTCACTTGATGTTAACATGATCGAAATTAGAATATAGTTACTAGTCACTGAACTGATGAGTTTTATGTCTTTCATGTTATGTCAACATTTCCTATTTATCAGGAGAGTAACCATGTAATGGAAGCAGTGTTTCAGGTAGGCTACCTAATAAATAAATGATTTCTAGCAGAATTCATGAAAATGTAGGCTTGATCTTATGAACGCAATCTGATTTGTTAAATTGTTCTCATGTGGAGATGGAATACATTCACAGTCATCTTGATAACATGTTCCTACAACATGTCTATTAAAAGAATTATTTTTGGTCTCATTGAACGAAATGATGAAATTATGAAGCACCGAAGCTAGTTTCCCTTTAAGCAAAAAGAAAAAAAAATGGTGCTAACAGATATCTTTTTCTATCCGTAGATTTCAATAATGAAAACTCTACAGGTGAGACAGGATGATGTGAAAATGTACTGAAAGATGTAAATTTCTTCATTAAAAAACTTATGTACACAAGTGCAGTATATTGTGATGTACAAGCACCATGCCATGTCAATTGAATCACACATAATGATGTGGAGTTATTGGTAAGGCAATGTAAGTACACTACAATGCAAAAATTACACAACTTGAGAGACACCTGAAATTTATTATAAAGAAATGAACACCCAGGTATCTATGTTGGAGGAGTAAAATCATTTGACTCTGATAAAGTGTTACTCCAGCCATCTGAGTGAATACTTCAAAGTTCCTTTGAGAGTCCACGATTATTTCTAAGTCTGGATATCTAAACAAGTGTTGAAGTACAGAGGATCATTTGCCAAAGTGTGGTTACATTTACGACCATAAGAAGCACAATTAATTATGTGATGAACTCTCGAGGATATGGGGCACTCTCCACTTGATCAATACAGAGTGACTTTCAGGCAGTTTAAGCCATCTACGTAACTAAGCCTTGGCCAATATATTTCACACACATGATAGTTTTCACAATGTGTAGCACCTGATGGTAAGCTAGGAAATGGTATTGCAAACTGATGTGTTCTCATGGCCATGCCTGTCAATATCGTTTGTGTTGCAGTTGTCTTTAGTGGCATCATTGTCTGCGATACTACACACAACTACCTTTTTTGGCATGAGATGTTAGGAAACCTCACTTTCTGTTACACGTCTCCCTTTGGAGAGGCATAAATACTTATATTATGTCAGTAAATCAAAATATTTTATATAACTTCTCAACTGAATCCCCTGTTCTTACTTTATTGAAATAATTCTATACCCAATGGATAATATATAAGGCTTCTCCCAACAGTTGAGGTTATCTCATTTCTGTTCAGAATTGCTTAGCTACATGAGTATCCATCATGACCTAAACACTTTCTACTATTAGTTTTAATTGTGTGGCCATCTTCCACAGCAGCTGTTAAAATTAACTATAAGAGGTAATCCGTTTCATACTGACTGCAATTAAGACTTTTATTTCACACCAGACGCGATTTGCTTTTTTTCTTCTTTTTTTAATTTTGTAAGCATCTTCTGTGGTGCTGTTGTTATCTCTTCTTTACATCTTACTGCTGATTCTCCATCTGTGGTGAAGTGATAAACAAAACGAAAGGCACTTCACTTAAAAAGGATGATATGCAAACTGTAGGCAGTTTCAAATAAATGAAGCCATAACAAATGAAACGAAAGGAACAACACAAAAACAGGCGAAAAATGCCGTACACAACCGAAACTGAACTAACTGAAGCCAACAAGGCAGACAAACAGCAGTGAGATGTACAGAAGAGACAACGACACCAGCAAAGAAGACGCTTTTAAAATAAAAAAAAAAAGTGAAACGCATCTGGTGTAAAATAAATGTCTGAATTGTAATCAACATAAGGACGATTACCTCTTATAGTCAACTATTTTCTAAGTGCTTCTCAATTACAGAACTCAGTCTTGTTATTTATACCTTCACCCTTTCCTTTATCTCTCTTTTTCTGTACTATTTTGTATTTCCTACTTTTTACCACTTTTTTTATAATTTCAGTAACTCTCTTTCTGACTTACTAAGACTTGACATTTATGTAGTTTTCTCATATGTATTAATAATCCAGTTAATCAATATTTTTTTTAATTTGGAGTCACACAATCTCCGCATAGTTTTCAATGTATTCTGTCAATATTCTTTACACAACAACAGAGTTAGAATGTAACAGAACAATTAATGTAGGTAGATTTACTTACAAATTAATGACATCCCCGTAATTCCAGAAAATGTATCTTTGTACTTGTGAGATTACCCTGGTTTGTTTCATTGTCCCAATGTAATGACGGAGTTCATTGGCAGTGTTTAGGGGTATTACGAGTGGATTGTCACATCACAACTAACTTTCTTCTTTATACTCTTTTAATAGGCTGATTGTCATTGTTATAAGATACATGAAAAATATTAACAAGCGAAGACATGAATATTGCACATAAGTTATTCTCCTTTAAAACAGGTTAGCAAAAGAACCAAACAGATTGTATCATCAGGTAATTATTCCTTGCATTAATGGAAACACAGAAGTGATGCATTATTAGAACTTGTATATTTCAGCATCATCCGCTACCATAGAAACATATACAGTATCTACAAGCACCATGTCAAGTAAAGTTAATTATACATAACCTTCTTTTCATACTTGATACCTGATATACTATATTGTGTTGTGACTATCCCTTCAAGAGAGCAGCAGACTCCTGTACTACAGTAGTAAAACTTGGTGTTAGGTAGCAAGTACTACTGAAACAATGCACTCATCAGCCCAAATTTTCATGCTTATTGTTCGAAATTTTTTATAATAAGTTCACAACTGAATGCAGAAGGATTCTTTTAATTTGTCAATGATGACTTCTATTCTTAATTTACAAAAAGGAATGTATATCTAATGAACTGACTGTCCTGACCATCCAACTAACCAAATGTTCTGTTTAGATTTTCTCTACACTCAAACCTTCAGATGTCAGACAGTCAGATCGGTACCAAACGTTGTATATCAATTAAATATCAACCAAAACATCTACATAATTCATGTTATACACTGTCATCCAGGAGAACGTGAATCAAATATAATAATAAGTAACACCTGGCTGACAGAGTACAGGAAAAGCGTAACTGTAGGACTGTATCATGTTGAGCTACTGGGGGCAAGTCGGTAGAGCGTTTGTTATACAGAGGGTGCAGGGTTCATGCCTTACTCATGGCATCTTTTCTTTTACTCCAGTACACTGGCAATTGTTACATTGGGCAACATGTTTCTGACATCTAAAAGGACTGTTTGGATTTCATAGTACTATGTTGTCAGCAGTTTGATCCTTTTATTTGAAAGTAGCAAACCTGTATCGTATATTCGTTGTTTCAAAGAATAAATAGAAGAAATCGGAACACGAGAATAAAAAAAAGAGAAAAAGAAATTGCACCACATGCACATAAGTATTAGTAGTAATAATACCGATGATAATAATAATAAAATTGATACTGCACATGTGTGATTCAGTTTCTTTATTAATATGTTCTGATTGTGTTTGTTTATCTGGTGAAACTATGAGTAAACCTTACAGGTTTGCTACTTCCAAATAAACTAACCAAAAGCAAACTGTCAGCACCACATAGCTATAAAATCCAAAGAGTCCTTTTACATGTCAGGAACACGTTACCCCATATAACAATTGTCACCATACTGCAGTAAAAAATAAAGTATTATGAGTAGTGCTTGAACCCAGGATCTGTGGTATAACAAAATGATGCTCTACCAACTTTCCCACAGGAGCTCAGCTGATATGCTTTCACAGTTATGCTTATTCTCTACTCCATAAGTCAGGTGTTACTTATTATTATATTTTATTCCGTTGTCCTCGATCACAGCACACAGTGCGAATTATATCTGATTTTTGGTAGATACTATATCGATATACAAAAGTTTCGTATCAGTTTGAATGAAAGTTTGGGTGTTAGCTACAAGGGTATATAGTTATCTTTTGTGTGCTAAGCTCCTCCTACAATTTTGTCAGTTCATTTCCAAAATAGAACTGTCTTTTTGTAATACCCTCTTTTGTTCCTACCTTCCTCTCTCTCTCTCTTCTCTATTTTCTATTATTGTTTTTATTATTCGTTTTATTTGTTTTTACTTTTTCTATTTATTGGGAAATGAAAGGAAAACTTATTTTACGTTTCTAACAAACTGTTTCGTCCTCCAGTAGCTGTACAAATTAATGACATTGAATTTCTCTGTCTGTCAGTGCTGTGGCAGTTTCACAGTTATAACCTTACTTTATTAAAAGTAATATGTGCATAATAATTTGTCTTCAACACCTCTCCAACATTTCAGCATATCTTATTCACTGTTCAGAATTAGTTAGCTCCCGGGGTATCGACCCTGAGCTAACTCTCCTTCAAGTTTTCTCAGCTTCTTTCCAAAATTTAACAGTCTTTTATTTACACCCTCTCCTTTGATTTTGTGTATCAGTCTCTCTCTCTCTCTCTCTCTTACTCTTTTCCGCTGTCCTTAGTTTCAATATTTTGTATTTATCATTCTTTTTATTTTTATTATTTTTTTCTATATTTGTGATCTAGTAAGAAATCTAATTTTATATTTCTAACAAACAGTGCTTTTCCATTTGGCCCACTTTAGGTTACAGTAGTAACACTAAAAGTGGGCCTTTGCTATCGTCTTTTGACAGCTTGAAATTAAAATGAAAATAACGCCTTAGCAGTTCATCTGACACAGAAACTGAATACATGAATCTGTAGATGAGGAATTCCTCTACAACTTTGCTGCCTTATGTTTTTTTCCATATATCGCATGGTTTCAGACACATTTGCAAAAATAACGGCGATTTTGGGATGTCTGTGTTACCACTTTTTAAGCCGAACCGTTGAACCAATCAGTACCAAATTTTACAGACATACTTGTAGGCCGTCAGAGACCAGAACCTCCCTTTTTCAAATTTATCGGACAAAAATTACACCAGTAACACTAAAAAAAGCAGTTTTTAATCTAATTGTAATTGCTAACGAACCGTTCATCTGACACGAAAATTGAATAACCGAATTTGTAGAGGAGTAAATGCTCTACAACTTTGCTTTCTTATTTTTTTTCATATCTCGTATCGATTAATAATGCCGATTTGACACCGCCATTGATTATACGATAACCAGCTGTTCGCAGATGTCTCGTGACTTTCCACACCCAGAACTCTTTATGGCATACGCCATCTTGCGTTGCGTATTTGACGATTTTCTTATTATAACTTACATGTTGTCATTTCAAAGCAATGGCGCACTGAAGAATTAACAATAACATGTTGTTGTTCATACGGTGAATGATAATCTAGTGTCTAAGAATGCCTATTAGCAACAGTTAACTACTGCCATAATAGTACGAAAATAAAGGACCAATTTCATAACTGTCCGCCATAGTGTACTGGATAGCACGTTGGATTGTAAAGCACATGGTCAATGGTTTCGAACTAGCCACTACCAAAATTTTTTTTCCTTTTTTCCTAAAAGAGTTACGTGTTGGGTGCATACATATGTCGTCAATCATATCACTACAATTTTTCTATTATTTACATTATTATTGTTGTCCGAAATGTTTGGAAAAATTATAAAACTACAAATCTAAAGTGGGCCGTAAAACATGTCAGTGCGATTTTTTTACCACTTGTCTATTGTATCAACAATCATCATCCTGACTTATTATGACTTTACTGAAAGTTTTGCAGGTTTCTCATATCCTACTAACATTTTAGTTGTCTATTAAATTATTCTGTTTACAGTTCTGCACCTTACATTGCTTTATACATGTAAAAATAGCACTGCTCTTACATTAATTAAATATAATATTTTGTTAACCTTTAAGATACATAAAGTATGTTTTACTATCTGTCCAGAAGGGAAAACTCTTATGATCTGCCATGGAAGTTATGGGACTTACACAGTTAAACTTAACAAAGTTCTTTACAGATATACAATATGCTACATTTACTGATTTTAACCCATTAGGTATCATTCGTACTTCTCATCTAGTTCTTAATAGCTTTGTGATCATTATGCCTACCTTTTCCTAATACCGAAGGTGTTACTCTTTTGTTGGTGTTTTGTGAATTAAGTGGTCTGTCTTTACCTATTCTTTATTGGCTAAGTGTTCTTGCCTTTTTTTCATCTTTTTGAAGTAGATGTTCTTGTTTATCCTACACCCTCATGCACTTTAACATAATACTAATTTCCATTACATTAATCATTACACAGAAGGAAACAATGTAATTATTCCTTATCCTGTCAGTAAGCCTTCACAACGAGATTTCACTATAAAATGCCTACAATAATAATGCCAGTTGTACATCCAACAACTCCAGTTCTACTACACTGTTGTTACTCTATAATCACCTTACAGACTGAAATGTCTTTCCAACCAATTATCAACCATTATTCAAAATCAGAAGTTTACTTCATGTGCACAATGTACAAAGTTAGCTTCTTAGTTGTGACAGTTCACTTTGATGGCCTTGTGTACTACTGTTGACAAACTGCCATAGTGCTGATGCTCAAAAATTCCTGCTTGTCCACTTGCAACATTGATGCAGTTTGATTAAGCACATTCTTCAATTATTGTAGCTGACTGTTTGTCAATTTTGTTCTTCCTGAAACGTTCCTGCTTTGCAGGTCACAGAAACAGCCTTTTCCAAGCATATCTATTCTCCCACAGTATTGCTTAGGATCTCCTCCTATTCCAATTCTCTTAAGTTCATATTTTTTTAATCTGATCTCTACATCTTGTTCATGGTCTTCCAACTGGGCTCTGTTCACATTCTGACCATTCTAGTTCTGGGGAGTCTTTCTCGCCCCATTCTTTTATACAATGGTCAACTACTTGAGCCTATTATTCTTCATAATTAATTTTCATTCTTGATCCATAACAGGCTTCATATTGTTCCATTTATTGTGCTGTCGCTTCTTGTCTTCCATGTACACTTCTTAGGATTTCTGTTGCGTTCATCCAGTTTAGATATTTCTTTGTTCAAGTGCGACATTCCGAATGATAGGCTAAACTTAGCACATAAAACGACTTATTCATTGTAAAACTTTCTGCAGTAGCTGTTTTTCAAATGATAATACTGCCTGATACACAATAATAAAATTTTGAATAATATTTTATTCTCTGCCAAATTTAATCCTTGATGAATTTGGTTAATTTGTTTCCTAGATATTTGAAGCCGTTTATGTCTTTGATACTTTCTTCTCTGTAGTTTTCATTTAAATTACTTCATTTTGTTAAGCTTATTTCTGTGCCTGCTTCTTCATTTATGCACTGCCAGGGGTTTAGTTCTTCCAATTATTCCTGTTCATTAATTGTGTCACTTCACTTTGATGGCCTTGTGTACCATTGCATAACTGCCACAGTGCAGGTGCTAAATAGTTATGTTTTTCCACTTACAACATTGATGCAGTCTAATTAAGCACATTCTTCAATTATTGCAATACCAAATCATCAGGTCATCTGCATTTCCTGTGATTGTTTGTTAAGCTTATTTTTCTGCCTGCTTCATCAATTATATTGTTTTTCCAATTATTCTGTTCATTTCTTTCCAAATCACCAGGCCATCTGCATATATTTTCATTTTCATATTATTTGCTGTTGACCCTAGGAGAACTTCCCTTCTGACTTTGTCCATTTTTGTTGTTTTTTTATTCAGTCCAGACATTGATTTGGTGCATCTCTGGACACTACCCTATCCTGAGCAGGCCTCCTCATCTCATAAGAACAGAACCCTGCATCTATTTTAACCTGGTTACTGTATTCGTCTCTGTGATTTTTACGCAACCCACTTCCCTCAAATGTTAAATTCACTATATCCAAGTATGTGTCCTACCAATCGATCCCTTCTTTTAGTCAAGGTATGTGAGAAATGCCTCTTCTCCTCAGTTCTGTTCAGTACCTTCTAATTAGTTATGTGATCTACCCGCATAATTTACAACATTTGTCTGTACCACCACAATTCAAAAGCTTCTGTTCTCTTCCTATCTGATCTATTTATCGTCCATGTTTCACAACGTTATAAGGCAAAACTTCACATATAAGCATTCAGAAAAGACTTCATTACACTTAAATCAATATTTGATGTTAGGCATTTCCCTTTTTGAAATGCTTTTCTTCCCATTGGCATTCTGCACTGTGTATCATTAGTGCTGTGATTATCGTATGTTATTCTACTTCGCAAGTAACGAAACTCATTTACCACCTTTATTCTTTCATTACCTAATCTAATTTCTTCAGCATTGCCTATTTTTATTTACCCTTGTTATGATGTTTGTTAACATTGATCTTATACGCTCCTGCTAAGACACTGTCCCCTCTGTTCAGTTACTGTTGTAGATCCTCTGCTGTCTCTGAAGAAATTGCAGTTTCATTGGCAAACTGAAAAGTATTTATTTCTTTGCCCTGAACTTAAATCCCTTCATCAAATTTGTCCATGATATTCTTCATAGCTAGCTCGATGTACAGATTCAATAACATAGGGAAAGGCTACAGTCCTGTCTTACTCCCATCCCAACCCATGTTTCCCATATGTACCCCTCAGCTCTTACAACTGCTGTGTCATTTCTGTACAAGTTGTAACTAACTTCTGTTCCCTCCATTTTACCCCTGCAGACTTAAGAATATGAAAGAGTGTATTCCTGTCCACATTGTCAAAAGTGTTCTCCTAATGTACAAAATCTAGAAATGTAAGTTTGCCTTTCCTTAATCTCTCTTATAAGGCCATTTGGGAAATGAATATTGTCTCAAGTGTTCCTACATTTCTTCTAAATCGAAACAGCTTTTACCATCGTTTGCATTCTTCTGTAAATAATCCGTGTTATACGTTTGTAACCATGACTGATGATTCTGTAATTTTCACATCTGCCTGCACCTACTTTCTTTGGACTTGTGATTACTTCTTTTTTACAATTCTGAGTGTATGTCATTTTTCTCATAAATTTTGCGAATTGGGTGGAATAGCTTTGTCATGGCTGGCTCCCCAAGGGACTTCAGTAGGTCTGACAGAATGTTGTCTACTCCAGGGGGCCGTGTTTCGATGTAGATGATTTAGTACTCAGTCAAATTCTTCTCTCAGTACAGTAACTCCAATTTCATAGTCATCTAATTCATCTTGCCCTTCATACAATATTGTCTTGGAGTTCATTTCCTTTGTAGTGTCCCTCTATATATTCTTTCCACCTTTCAGCTCTCCCTTCTTCACTCTGGACTGGTTTCCCATTCGAGTCACTGATTGTCATACAACTGCTTCCCTTGTCTCCAAATGACTGTCTTTCTTTCTTGTAGGCAGTAGCTATCTCTCCGCTAGTTACAAATTCTTCTACAGATTTTCATTTGCCCTATAGCCACTCCTGTTTAAGAATTTTGCAGTTCCTGTTAATCTCATTCCTCAGTGGCCTGTTCACCATTTTACCTGATTCATTAACTTCATTTCTGTATTTTCTCTTTTGATCAATTAAATTCAATATTTCCTGTGATAACCAGGGATCTTTTGTAGGTCTTGTCTTTCTACATATTTGGTCCTCTGCTGTCTTCACTATTTAATCTCTCAAAGCTACCCATTCGTGTTGTCCTTCAGCGTAATCTGATTTTCATTTACCCTTGTTATGATTTTTCTTAATGTTTACCTTATATGCTTTTGTCAAGACACTGTCCCCTCTATTCAATTGCGTTTGTAGGTCCTCTGCTGTAATTTCTGTCAATTGTCGTCTAAAGCTCTCTCTGTAACTCCCAAGAACCTCAGATTCTTTCAATTTATCCAGGTCCTATCTATTTATTTTCCTACATTTTTGCAGTTTCTTCAGTTTAAATCTACAGTTTATAACCAATAAGGTATACCCGAAGTCTATATCTGCTCTTGGACATGTTTCACAGTTTAAGACCCGGTTCTGTAATGTATGTCTTTCCATTATATCTACCTGGTACCTTGTGGTGTGTCTTAGTGTCTTCTACATATATAACATGCTTTCATGGTTCCTAAACCAAGTGTTTGCTGTTGTTAAATTATAATCTGTGCAAAATTCTACCGAATTCTCGTCCCCCATCACAATAAAATTTCTTCTACCTTAATCATCTGAGTAATTTCCTTTATGTCCTAATACATTTCTTTGATCTGTTCATCATTGGCAGACTAATCATTGTCATATAAACTTGAACTCTTGTGCTCGTTGTTGGCTTCATATCTATGTTGACTATGATGATACAATCACTGTGCTATTCATATTAGCTTAATCGTTTTTCTAATTTCTTATTCATTATTAGACTTACTTCTGTAATATTCCCAACTGATTTTGTATTTATAACACTATACTCACTTAACCAGAAATCCTTTTCATCTTTCCACTGAACTTTATTAATCCCACCCTATCTACCTTCAGCCAATCCATTTCTCTTTGTAAATTTTCTAACCTTCCTACCCAGTTCAGAGATCTAACATTCCACTCTCTCATCCATAGAATGCTAGTGTTTTCTTTCCTGAGGACGACAGCCTCCTGAGTCGTCCCCATACAGAAATTCTAGTGGGGCACTGTTTTACCTCTGGGATATTTTAACCATGTCCCTGGGAAAATTAACGACTGTAGTTTCCCCTTGCTTTCAGCCATTGATAGTAATCGTATGCCAAAGTGACATAAGCTGATGTTCCATGGCTACTGCAGTCATATTTCATTGTCCAGATTTTTTCCTTGCAACTATTGAAAAAACTACTGTCCTCTTCAGAAACCACAAGTTTTTCTCTCCACTCCACAGATACCCCTCCACTGCAGTTACAACTATAGCCCATTACGATTTTAAAAAGCATTGCTGAATCACTTTTTCTGTGATAAATCATTCACATTATATGACACATATATCGTATCACAGCTTAGGCATTTTTTGTATATGCTTAGTTGAATTCCTCTTGGTAGTTCAATCTATCCAACCATAGCCATGTTTCTTTTCTCCTAAGACTGTTATGACCTTTCTTTATATCTATGACTGCCGCTACCATGTCTTTCCCAAATTCCTATTTCTTTTCTACAATGTGTCTGGCTATAAATATGACTTCAGTAGTTGATCTTCCAGGTGGAAATCCTTGTTGTATCTCTCTTAATTGTGGGTTTATCTTATTCCTGGTTTCATCTAAAATAAGCTTTTCAAACATCTTCATGAAGTAACACAATACTGCTATTCCTATGTAATTCTCACAGAACACCTGGTTATCCTTTTCAAAGATAAATACAACAATTGTCTTTGTTCAATCCTTAGGAATCTTTCCATGGATCAAAACTATCCTCATTGTTCTATACAGCTACTGAATTATCATAGCTTTTATCACTTCAACTTTGGCATCATCTACTCCAGGAGCTTTGCTATTTTTCATTTCTAATGCTGCATTCTTAACATCCAATCTCTGCAAATCTATTTCTGATTCCTCTGTGACTGTATTATTTGTTTCGCCTTCCTCTGCCACGTCACATATATTTGTTTCATCTTGTTCTTCACACAGGTTTTGGGAGTATTCTCATACTTTCCACACTTCATACTCCTTCCGTTTTGCAGTATTTTCTTTAGCTTTCTTCTGTTCCCTAATATGTATTATAATATCCTCTTGTGATTACTGAAGTTTTCTTCTATTTCTTTTGTGAATATTTTGCAAGACATCTTTACCATTGCTATTATTTTCCTGCTGCTTATTTGTTTTTATTTCTGTCTGCTATGTCAGTTATATTTTTGAACCATTATTTCCATGCATTATTCTTTCTCTGCAGAGCTTCAGCAGTTCTTTCATTTCACCATGTATATTCGTTTCGTTGATGTCCATTGACATGTGACTTCTACTGTTTTGACTAGGGTATATGATAATCTCCCCCACTCTTCCTCCATGTCCTTCTTCAGGTCATTATGCACCTGCATCTTCAGGTTCTTCCTCCATATGTCTTGGGTTTTTCTATATTTCAGTTTCCAACACTTGATTTTTACCTCCCATCCCTTGTTCCTCTTCTCAGTATCTTCAGTGTTCTTGTCTTCATCAAGATTAATGCATGGCATCACTTTCACAGCTGTCAAGATTCTTTTGATTTATTCAGTATATATAATATAGTCTACTTGGATTTCCGTTCCAAATTTGAACTGTATCTGGTAAACTTGTCGCTGTTCCTTTTCTATCATCTTTTCATTGCCTACCATCCATTTACTTCTCAGATGCATGTCTACCATTATCTCAACTTCCTGATATCTGTGATGTTCTCCATAGCTTCCTATAACAGTTTCATATCTCTTGAATGCTTCTGTAAGTTCTGTCATGGTAGATGATACAGCACCTTTCAGTTCATCTTTGAATTTAGTGATAAACTCTTCCTTATTGTCTGTTTTACATCCTTTTTCTGGTGCAGAACCCTGAAGTCTAAGAAGAATACTTTCTTCCATTGTCATATTTAACTATTCTGTAACTTACATTTCCCACATTAAGTACCTTATTCACGAGTTCATTAGTATTATTGTGACACTATTTCATCGTTTGTCTCTTCCTCACCACCATATCCCATATACATTTTGCAGTACCTTACTTCTAGCTCATTCCTTTCTTACAACAGCCTCATTATTGATATATTTCTATCATTATCCTTGTGATTTCCCTGATCCACTCATAATTTTCTAAGGATACAATATTTATAGTACCAATTATTTTCTTTTTATTAATACCATATTGTTCTGCATATATGGAAGATCTATCCTAAAGCTTTGTCCCATTTGGTGTTGGGACTGAGATTAGACTCGTTCATTATTGAAAGCAAATTGTGTATCCACTACCGACTTGCTGAACCTAATGCACATCCACAAAAGACCCACTGGCTGTCACTTGCAGCCAGCCGCGGTGGCCGAGGGGACTGAGGTGCTCCAGTCACGGTCTGCATGGCCACTACGGTCGTGGGTTCGGATCCGCCCGCATGGATATTTGTGCTGTCCTTAGTATAAGGCAGTTGATAAGTAGTTTGTAAGTGTAGGAATGGATGATCCCATAGTTAAGTCCCATAAGCTTAACAAACATTTGAACATTTTGTCACTTTGCAGGGTTTCTGTTGGGAGTTCACATCTACCATAACAACCCTAAGTCTCATACAGCCCTGAATATACTTCACCCCCACAATGAAACCCTTACTTCACGATGTACCTCATCTCCTTTGACTTGGATGAGGTGAGACTTCTGTACGTCTGACTTCATTCTCACAGCAGAAGACCAAGCTTCTAAATATCAAGTAACTCAAATGTGATACAATGGACCAGAGGAAAGTAAAATATGTAAATTACACAAAAATGGTAATTATCCAAAGAAAATAATAGTAGTGAATCTAAGTGATGAGAAATGATGTAATCGACTTTGTTGTTTTGGTCTTCAGTCTGGAGACTGGTTTGATGCAGCTCTCCACCCTACTCTATCCTGAGCAAGCCTTTTCATCTCCTCATAAGAACGGCAACCCACATCCACTTGAATCTGCTTACTATACGCGTCTCTTGGTCTCCCTCTGCGATTTTTACCCCACACACTTCCCTCCAATGCTAAATTTACGATTCCACGATGTCTAAGAATGTGTCCTACCAAGCGATCCCTTCTTTTAGTAAGGGTATGCCAAAAATTCCTTTTCTCGCCAATTCTGTTCAGTACCTCTTCATTAGTTATGCGATCTACCCACCTAATCTTCAGCATTCTTCTGTAGCACCACATTTCAAAAGCCTCTATTGTCTTCCTGTCCGCACTGCTTATCGTCCATGTTTCACTCCCGTACAAGGCAACGCTCCACACAAATGCCTTCAGAAGACTTCCGTACACTTAAATTAATATTCGATGTAAGCAAATTTCTCTTTTTCAAAAATGCTTTTCTTCCCATTGCCATTCTGCATTTTATGTCCTCTGTACTGCGACCATCGCATGTTATTTTACTACCCAAGTAACAAAACTCATCTACCACCTTCATTGTTTCGTTACCTAATCTAATTCCTTCAGCATCGCCTGATTTTCTAAGACCTTATTCCATTATTTTTGTTTTGCTCTTGTTAATGTTCATTTTATACGCTCTCTTCAACACACTGTCCATTCCGTTCAACTGCTCTTCCAGGTCCTTTGCTGTCTCTGACAGAATTACAATGTCATCAGCAAAACGCAATGTTTTTATTTCTTGCCCCTGAACTTTAATGCCTATTCCAAAATTTTCCTTGCTTTCCTTCACCGCCTGCTCAATGTACAAATTGAATAACATCGGAGAAAGGCTACAACCCTGTCTTACTCCCTTCCCAACTGATGCTTCTCTTTCATGCCCTTCGAGTCTGATAACCGCAATCTGGCTTTTGTTCAAGTTGTAAATAACTCTCCTTTCCCTGTATTTTACCCCTACTGACTTCAGAATTTGAAAGAGTGTAGTCCAGTCAACATTGTCAAATGCTTTCTCCAAATCTACAAAAGCTAAAAATGTAGGTTTGCCTTTCCTTAATCTATCTTCTAAGATAAGACGTAAGGTAAGTATTGCCTCCCGGGTTCCTACGTTCCTCCTGAATCCAAACTGATCTTCCCCGAGGTCAGCTTCTACCAGCTTTTCCATTCTCCTGTAGATAATTCTTGTTAAAATTTTGCAACTATGACTTATCAAACTGATGGTTCTGTAATTTTCACACCTGTCTGCGCCTGATTTCTTTGGAATGGGGATTATTACATTTTTCTTAAAGTCTGAGGGTATTTCGCCTGTCTCATACATCCTACACACCAGTTCAAATAGTTTTGTCATGGCTGGCTCTCCCAGAGACTTTAGCAGCTCTGAGGGTATGTCATCTACTCCTGGGGCCTTGTTCCGACCTAGGTCTTTCAGGGCTCTGTCAAATTCATCTCTCAGTATAGTATCGCCTATTTCATCTTGATCTACTTCCTCTTCCCTTCCTACTACATCGTCTCTAAGTTCATTTCATTTGTAGAGCTGCTCTATGTACTCTTTCCACCTTTCAGCTTTCCCTTCTTTGCTGAGAACTGGTTTCCCATCTGAGTTCTTGATATTCATAGAGTTGCCCTTCTTGTCCCCAAATGTCTCTTTTATTTTCCTGTAGGCGGTATCTACTTTTCCCCTTGTTATACAATCTTCTACAGATTTGCTTTTGGCTTCTAGCCACTTCTGCTTAGCCATTTTGCACTTCCTGTCAATCTCATTTTTTAGTCGTCTGTACTCCATTTTGCCTGTTTCATTTACTGCATTTTTATATTTTCTCCTTTCATCAATTAAATTTAGTATTTTCTGTGTTACCCAAGGATTTTTTGTAGGTCTTGCCTTTCTACCTATTTTGTCCTCTGCTGCCTTCACTATTTCATCTCTCAATGCTACCCATTCCTCTTCTACTGTTTTATTTCCCCCTGTTTCTGTCAATTGTTGCCTAAATCTCCCTCTGAAATTCACCAGAACTTCACGTTCCTTCAATTTATCCAGGTCCCATCTCCTTATTTTCCTACCTTTCTGCAGTTTTTTCAGTTTCAGCCTACAGTTCATGACTAACAAGTAATGGTCAGAGTCTATATCTGCCCCTGGGTATGTCTTGCAGTTTATAACCTGGTTCCGGAATCTATGTTTTACCATTATAAAATCTATCTGATACCTTCCAGTGTCTCCTGGTCTCTTCCAAGTATACAACCTCCTTTTGTGATTCTTAAACCACGTGTTTGTTACAATTAAATCATGTTCCGTGCAAAATTCTACCAGGCGGCTTCCTCTTTCATTCCTTCTGCCCAGTCCATATTCACCTACTATTTTTCCTTCTCTTCCTTTTCCTACTACCGAATTCCAGTCTCCCATCACAATTAAGTTTTCCTCTCCCTTAACTGTCTGAATAATTTCCTTTAGCTCCTCATATATTTCTTCGATCTCCTCATCATCGGCAGAGCTAGTTGGCATATAAACCTGTACTACTCTTGTCGGTGTTGGCTTTGTATCTATCTTGACAATGATAATGCGATCACTGTGCTGCTTATAGTAGTTTACCCGCATTCCTATTTTCTTATTCATTATCAGTCCTACTCCTGTGATACCCCCAACTGCTTTTGTATTTATAATCCTCTATTCACCTGACCAGAAATCCTGTTCATCCTGCCACCAAACTTCACTAATCCCCACTATATCTAACTTCAACCTATCCATTTCCCTTTTTAAATTTTCTAATTTTCCTACCCGATTAAGGGATCTAACATTCCACGCTCCGATCTGTAGAATGCCAGTATTGTCTTTCCTGATGATAACATCCTCCTGAGTAGTCCCCGCCCGGAGATCCGAATGGGGGACTATTTTACCTCCGGAATATTTTACCCGAGAGGATGCCATCATCATATTTTCATACAGTAGAGCTGCATGTCCTCGGGAAAAGTAACGGCTGTAGTTTCCCCTTGCTTTCAGCCGTTCGCAGTAACCGTGTGGCAAAGCCAATGCACACAACTTCTGAAAAGTTGATGTATCTAGTGCAGCTGTATACTGTCCAGATAATAGCCAACAGTCGTCTGTCCACTAGCATCCCATACACCAAACTGATTTAGTGATTTTTTTTATTTATTTATTTATTTTTTTTTTGCACTGTGCACAAAGCCTACTGATTTATCGACTACTATATGGTTTTTATTGCAAATTAATGTAGATAGACGAGGCCTCACTTGAAATTAATGAGAAATAAAACGTAATTTTTTTTTAAATGCTTGTATTTTCACAAAAGTGCAGTAAAACATAGAAACACTGCAGTAAAACATAGAAACACTCATGAAACTTGATGCAATTTATGAAATACTAAGTCCCATTACAGTCTTGAATTAGAGATCTTAAAATGCACACAACTTGTGAAAAGTTGATGTATCTAGTGCAGCTGTATACTGTCCAGATAATAGCCAACAGTCGTCTGTCCACTAGCATCCCATACACCAAACTGATTTAGTGATTTTTTATTTATTTATTTATTTATTTTTTAATTTTTTTTGCACTGTGCACAAAGCCTACTGATTTATCGACTACTATATGGTTTTTATTGCATAAGCCTCAAATGAACAATTATGTGTGTAGGTAGTCCTATTTGTGTCTGTATAACGCAAATTAATGTAGATAGACGAGGCCTCACTTGAAATTAATGAGAAATAAAACGTAATTTTCTCAAAATGCTTGTATTTTCACAAAAGTGCAGTAAAACATAGAAACAGTGCAGTAAAACATAGAAACACTCATGAAACATGATGCAATTTATGAAATACTAAGTCCCATTACAGTCTTGAATTAGAGATCTTAAAATGCACACAACTTCTGAAAAGTTGATGTATCTAGTGCAGCTGTATACTGTCCAGATAATAGCCAACAGTCGTCTGTCCACTAGCATCCCATACACCAAACTGATTTAGTGATTTTTATTTATTTATTTATTTATTTATTTATTTATTTTTTTGCACTGTGCACAAAGCCTACTGATTTATCGACGAGAGGATATGGAAGAGAAAAAGTATAATGCACTTATGTCCGGAAACGCATGGTTTCCATGCCTAAGATTATTTATTTGTCGATACTTTGTTACACAGACTGTAGTCTAATACTCACTGCACCATACAGTATTATTTGAAAATGGTTTCCACGTCCTTCATCACATATGTATTCATGTTACCTTTTACACATGACCACTAAAATCGTAGACGTGACAATGCTGAATGAATAAACTTCTCTGGTGTCTCCACGTCTTGAATGGACTCCATATACATGACACTTCCAAATATGACCCCATATCCAGAAATTATACGGGTTGAGATCCATTAAATGAACATGGTGTTGATCTGGACCTCTTTGTCCGATCAGTCGAACCAGGAAGATACAACTGAGATGTCTATGGACGTTATTGGTGAACAGTATGAGGAATAGTACCACCCTCTACAAGGAAACCATTTATACTATAACTGTGGTACATGATACAGTGCATATTAAACTGCATTCTTTGTAACAGGGTATGTTTGAATAAATGGTCTCCAGCATGAAAACCATGCATTTACTGACTTAAGTTCATTAGACCTCTTTCGTTCTTAATTCTCTCCTCGTTTAATCCATGGGGTTTGCACATTTTGGAAAGAATCACCTATAAAATATTGTTTTCTGCAAATGGCTACTAAAATATTCACACTTGTTCACCCCTGCTGAAATATAGTTTCACATTTATATATGACTTTGGTATACTTATAAGTAATTGTCTTTAAACACTTCATACAAAAATATTGTAAGATTGCATAACCCACCCTTCATTCACGTTTTATATTATGTTGGAAGATTTGAAATATCACAATATCAATAAATAAAATCATAACACATGAATAAATAAGTAATAAACATTTTAGTGTGTGGCTTCCTCAAATGGTAGCTTTGTGCAATGCTTTACATTCACACTATAGTTAGTTGCTGAAATATTTTGGTGTTAAAACAATAGATTTCACAGTTCATTTTACATTATTCAATAACAGAAAGACATTAACTTTTTTTGTATTACAGTATCGATTTGCTTGTGGTTGTATTGTAAGAGCCTTATATATTTTATATTCATTGGTACATTTGTAATTTTTGGACCAAATATGGTGGTTACTTTCAAATTTTGGAATTTTATGAATAGTCATATTTCCAATTAGTCTCTTACATTGCCATTAT
The DNA here is from genome assembly GCA_026315105.1 of Locusta migratoria. Lineage (NCBI taxonomy): Eukaryota > Metazoa > Arthropoda > Insecta > Orthoptera > Acrididae > Locusta > Locusta migratoria. The sequence continues at coordinate 346,738,947 of CM048749.1, read as the reverse complement.
GTATTCAGAGCACTTCATATGCTGCAGCTGCTTGCTTTTGGTTTTGGCCAGTTTCTGGCTTAGTAATTATCTGCTTTGATCCTTGATGTAATCACCTGCTGCTTCGTCCATAATCCTAGAAAACTTGTCACAGCTCCCTCATATGAATAAATGTTTCAAATTATATAGGTAATGTTGTCATAAGAGTTAAACTTTGGAAGACGTTTGCCAGTCCACGTGCAAAATATCAGTTGGCCAGTACTCTGATGGCTACTGATACTAAAACGGAACCTAATGACAAAAACAATTTTATACAATATCAGTAGGCCATTCCCAAGACAAAGTTGTTTTGGTGTATGAGATTTGGCCATAACCTGTTAGCTTTTAGGTAAGGACAACATTAAATTTTACTCTGTCTTTCGTTTTGGTCGACAGGGATTCATCTTACAGCATTTCAGATCATGTGCTAAACTGAGTAACACTGAGCCTTATGAAACAATACTACGTGTAGAGGTCAATATATTATAACATACAAACAACCAAAGCAAAAAAAAACAAAACCCCATCCTTCACACAATCAGAGCATGTTATTTGTCTCTAATGACCACACTGTAGACAGAACATTAAATCCTAATCATCCTTTCTTCTTTCTTTCCTCTCTGTGGTAATTTCCCAGGGTCTTCTCCAGTCTTCCCTTTAGACTCACCAGGAAATACTTCGTGTGAGACATGTCTGGATTGAAACCCCAGAGCTACTGTTTCAAGACCCCATCCCTATTACCCACCCCACACCCTCTATAGGGTGGATCTTCAGATTTTTCAACTATTAAAATTTATCGCAGAGGAGATGGACAAATACTCGATTTATCAATGGGAATTTCGACAAATTGTGTTATCTTCCAAAAATGGCTCGAAGTCTTATGTTGGTGCGAAAAGTATATTGACTATGCTCCTTGTGCACCACACCACACAATTAAAGGATCAGGTTTCGAAATCCTTTACTAAATCTCCTTCTGCAACCAAGATATTTATAGGTTCCGACAACCTTGCCCTGTGATACTACACATATCTGATGACCTGTGACTTCACCTTCAAACGCAGTGATACTTCAGGCAGCAAGGTGTTCACACATATGAGAAGAAGGCGAGAGATCAAAAGTCCCTGTGAGGTATAAGTTGAGTTATTGACGTCATATTGATATGGATTTTACCAAACTACTTCCCATATTTATCAAACTAATTGCCATACAATAGAGTGGTCGTCGCACTCTGTTGTTAAACACATCTCACCCCTTATTTTGGTAGCTCTGCAGTGGAGCTCAGAACCATGGTAGACTTGAGAATAGCTTCGTACATTTCATATTGACATATTAAAGACAAGAAAGTGATGCATGTAAAGAAGTGTACATGGTAGCACACCAATGGCTACATAAATAAGTTTTACCATACAAGTTTTCTCATTCATCTTTCATAAATGACTCGATTACAATGGATTTTTGCACATGTAAATGTAGAGTTGTTCCTTGTTTAGTCAATAAAGCTGTTCTCAAAACTTTTAAAAGTATTTTTTAATGCAGCCACAGCAGAATATCCGTGCGCACTAAGGCGCCATCCCGCAGTGCGGACGGCCGTTTGCCGTCGGAGATTCGAGTCCTCCCTCAGGCATGGGTGTTTTATGTTGTCCTTAGCATAATCTACTTTAAGTTAGTGTATGTATACTACTAGCCATTAAAATTGCTACACCAAACAGAAATGTAGATAATAAACTGATATTCATTGGAGAAATATATTATACTAGACCTTGCATGTGATTACATTTTCACGCAATTTGGGTGCATAGATCCTGAGAAACTAGTACCCAGACCAACCACCTCTGGCCATAATATGCATTGATACGCCTGGGCTTTGAGTCAAACAGAGCTTGGATGGCGTGTACAGGTACAGATGCCGATGCAGGTTCAACACAATACCACAATTCAAGACTAGTGACTGGCGTATTGTGATGAGCCAGTTGCTCGGCCACCATTGAGCAGACGTTTTCAGTTGGTGAGACATCTGGTGAATGTCCTGGCCAGGGCAGCAGTCGAACATTTTTCCTATCCAGAAAGACCCGTACAGGACCTGCAACATGCGGTCCTGCATTATCGTGCTGAAATGTAGCACTTCACAGGGATCAAATGTAACAGTCACTGTTCAGAGTGCCGTTGATGTGAACAAGAGGTGACTTAGGCGTGTTACCAGATGTCGCCAAACATGGATGCGACCATCATCATGCTGTAAACAGAACCTGGATTCATCCGAAAAAAAAAGATGACTTTTGCCATTCGTGCACCCAGGTTCGGCGTTGCATATACCATCACAGGCGCTCCTGTATGTGATGCAGCGTCAGTAGTAACCGCAGCCATGGTCTCAGAGCTGATAGTCCATGCTGCTAATAACATCGTCGAACTGTTCGTACAGATGGTTGTTGTCTTGCAAACGTCCCCATCTGTTGACTCTGGGATCGAGACGAGGCTGCACGTTCCATTACAGTAATGCAGATGTCGTAATACGATAAACCGCAACCGTGACAGGCTACAATCCGACCTATATTAAAGTCGGAAACGTGATGGCACCCATTTATCCTCCTTACACGAGGCGTCACAACAATGTGTCAGCCGGTAACGCCGGTGAACTGCTGTTTGTGTATGAGAAATCGGTTGGAAACATTCCTCATGTCAGTACATTGTAGGTGTCTCCACCGGCGCCAACCTTGTGTGAATGCTCTGAAAAGCTTATCATTTGCATATCACAGCATGTTCTTCCTCTTACACTGCCTCGATGCTGATTCCAGGAGGACTTCATGTTTGACCTGGTGGGCCTCGCTGCGCTGACCGTGGGTCTGCGTGTGCTGGCCCTTCTGGCGCTGCAGGTGAGGGCGTGGCGCTCCAGCCGCTGACGTCACACCACATGACTCGCCGGCAAGCACGGCCGTGCTGGCGCCCCCACAGGACGCCTACTTCACGCCAACAGCAGCGGCGTGGTGTGGCGGTCCAACCATGTCTGTGATAGAGTGCTCTGTGTACTGGCTCCCTGCGTCTTCTGGAATTGTCACGTTCGGTTGTGAAACAAATTGACAGTTTGTGCAGTGCTGATACATACAGGGAAAACTCAGCTTTTGATGGAATATTGTGAAAGTATACGTGTAATGTGAAGCTCTTAATATTGAAATGGAACTGTTGAGGTCCATGCAGCTTCCAACATTATTTTGTTCTTGCCATAATACTTTTTTCAATTAAAGCAACAAAACTCAGTGTGCAATCACTGAAACGGTAAGTGGGCAAAATTGAATTAGTCCTGTGAACAGACCAAAACTATATCTGAACACAAAATGCGCTTATGATCACATGAAACTCGAAATGTTTCTTACATCGTACTTTAAATTTAGCGAAGAGTTTGAAAATCTTGTCAGCCTTCCATTCTTCTTATTTATTACTGATTTTTCTAAGACTCTCTTATGGTTATAAAACTCTTATTTATAATGCCTACCTTCGTCAACACAGTATGTTTTGTTAGTGTCGATAATATACAGGCAGATCTCACCAACTCAAAGTTAACCGCATTATGAAATGGCAAATATAGAAAAAATGATAAATTTTAACTGCACAAACGACAATGTTAGTATCAGAATTCACTATTCTGAAGTATTGCTGCCTTTATGCCTGTAATTTTGCTATCAGAAAATTCTTAAGTTTCACGATGCACAGTACATCACATGGAAGTGCTTTGGACTGTGACAATTATTATGTGCCATTGCACTACGGCAATATACATATGAAAAATGTAATTATGTTTTCAATAAAAGTGAAATTATTTTTTAAAATTTTAAGTGTATGTCTTCAACTGTTTACAACATAAAAATCAATTCCAAGTCACAGCATCACATGGCGCTGAACAGAATAGAGAAGGAAAGAAATTTCTGGCATATCTTAACTATGAGAAAGGTTTTATTGATGAGACAATTTTTGAGACATCAGGGAATCGTCAATTTAACATGGGAAGGAAGTGAGTGGGATAAAAATCTCTAAGGAAGACTGTGATACAAATACAAGAAGCAGGTTCAAAAGGACGTAGGTTTCCATTATTTTTCAAAGATGATTAGGCTTGCACAGGACAATAAATTGTGGAGAGCTGCAACAAATCTGTCTATATATTGAAGAACACAACAGCAACAACAACAACATGTGGACACTTGAAAGATCCAGATTTGTCCAAGAATACTGTCCCTTGCACTCATCATCCTCAAACTTTTAGAATAAAGAAGAGGTTTCTTTTCAGATTTCATTTCTAAAATGACGAAAAATAGATATTTACTTTATGTCGGTATTTTATTCAATATGGCCTAATGCGTAAATGAGACAACTACTGTTGCCTATTTCAAAGAATTTATTCCATACAATTTTTAGTCACTGCATACTGTGAATCATCCTTCATATTTATTAGATCCTTTGTTTTATTTTCATTGTTATCATTGTCATAAATCTACATATAAATCTATGCTATGTGACATTCTTTTCTATGTGCTGTATTCTGATAGCCTGTTTGCTAGAATCAATGATAAAGGAATTACTTATCATTGGTCATTGCTCTTCAGGAATGAAAAACTCGCATATTGTGAGATATGTTGTCTTTCACCCTAGGAATGTTGGGACCTATTCAATTTCCGACCTGGAAGTAGTGTCTGCACAGGAAAATACCTTGAAAACAGTGACCTGCAGTCTGTATACGATGGACTATAACCGTTAATAATACTACAGGACAGTCAGATTCACTGAAAGAATTTCCATTAATTGTAGTAATCAAGCTATTGTCCCCACATATATTGCAGAGAATACTGATAACAGGATCCTATCTACTCGAAACAATCATTGATTTAGGATAACGATAAATGTTTATTAAAAATACTCTCAAGTTTTAATAATTAGTACAGGATATTGTACTAAATTAATACGAAACAATGATACAAAATTCCATTGTTGCTTTCTTTCAAGAGGGAACGTTGAGTGCATACATTACAGCAATTCCTGAGTTGTTCCTGGCCTCTAAATTGCTGGCTCCCCAACCCCACACAATAACTGCCTTGTTTCTTCCCTCACTCCATTTTACTACCCAAAGGGCCCAGAGATTATCAGCTTGTTCCCTGTAACCTGCATATGGTAGTGATGTCACGGAAATGAGAATGGTATTTTCACTCTGCACCTGCATGTTATTTGCACTAGTAATGGTGGTGCTTACTGTAATAGGTGTGATGGCTCTGAATGGTCAGATGCTTATAACTAATAGCAAGATCAATAAAACTGGGCTAATGAACTCATCAGATGAAATCATCAAACAACACAGACGCAGATCTCAGGTAAGTTGGAATACCCTACAAGCTCAGATCATCACTGCAGAACTTTTGATTAAAAAGTAGTGTTTTTTGTTGGTGCCATGAAAGGGACGATATTGGATATCTGCCAGCAATTTGTGTTGTGTACTGAGCGTGGGAATAAAATCCTTTCAACCTTGACAAGTGATGAAACTTACATCACCATTATGAACCCAAAAAGAAAAGAGAATCAATGGAGTCCTGGCAAAAACATGGATGACCATGGCCATCAGCAGTTATAAAACCGATTATACCACACTTTTTCTGACACACCAAAACCACACAAACCATCTGTGGAATGGGAAATTCGAACGATTAATATGCATATCTCTGTAGTAATTGAGAAAAAATTCATATTGTTGATGATTTATTCAATCATAGTCTTACAAATTCGTGATACTGATTTCTAAACTAGTAAGAAATAACTTTGTTTTACGAATTCAACATCCACTAATCTGTCACCGTGACCGTCCTCCAGTGTGCACCTCGACAGCTGCAGGACATTTTCATTTGTAAGAGTAATCGGATTCTTAACCGGCTTCTCACCAGAAGCTACATATTTTGGCTTTTCTGTGCGCTTTCCCTTAAGTTCATTAAATTTACCGGTGCTCATGTTGATATTGGATTCATATTCGCGTTAAGTATCTGATTATTGTATTTTTCCTCCGTGAGATCCGCAACGAGACAGTCGTTTGCCTTTGTTTTAAAACCGAGTTTCCGTTTCATTACTACCGTCAGCTTACATGTCAGCAGATAGCAGACCTTTCAGCTTTCTATAGTTAAACCGGCTCCTCAGTAGAAGCCACTTATTCTGATTTTTCTCTGAGTTTTTCTTTTCTTAAATTATCGTAAACTCGCTACTTTATTTCGATTCAGATTCGCGACCTACACACAGCGGTGGGTGGGCGCTCCTGCCGTCGGTCAGTCGCGGGAGTCCAACAGTCGCCCTCTGCGTTTGATGTGGCCACCGATGGGCCCGCGGCTTTGGACAGTCCGGTCACTGCACGTGTTGAGTTAGCCGCCCCGTCTGTGGTGGATTGGCAGGTCTCCCCAGCGCGTGACGGATGGAGTGAGACATTCTGGAGGACCCATCGTGAGATCTTCCCGGTCCATCTTACAAACAGGTTTGAGGCGCTGTCGGAGATGGAAAGTGTTCCTAAGCCGGATGGTGCCACAAGTCCTGTGGTCACCTCTCACCAAGATCCGGGCAATCTCAGAGGGGGGGATTGCTTATAGTATGCAGCTCCAACATTAGGAGGATACTGGGGCCCCTTAAGGATTTGACAGTAAGGAAGGGAAGAACGCCAATGTGTATGTGCATACTGGCGGGAGTCATTCCAGATGCGGAAAGGATCCTTCCAGATGCCATGACGAGGACAGGCTGCAGCCAACGGCAAGTGGTTGCTCATGTTGGTACCAATGACGTGTGTCGCTTTGGGTCGGAAGAGATTCTCTTCAGATTTGAACGACTATCGGAGGTGGTAAAGGCTGCCAGTCTTGCTTGTGAGATGAAGGCAGAGCTGAGCATCTGCAGCATCATCAACAAGACCAACTGTGGTCCTTTGGTTCAGAGCCGAGTGGATGGTCTGAATCAGAGGCTGAGGCGGTTCTGTGACCGTGTAGGCCGCAGATTCCTCCACATGCGCCACAGGGTGGTGGGTTATCAGGTTCCGCTAAATATGTCAGGAGTCCACTACACACAGGAAGTGGCTACACGGGTAGCGGGGGCTGTATGGCGTGGACTGGGCGTTATTTTAGGATAGAGGGCTTCGGGGAAAATCAAAATGGGCTGTATAAAAGGATGCAGGTAGATCACAGGAGAAATGCAGTTGTAGGAACTATCGGTATAACAGGTAAATTGTCGTAACTGTGTCGGAAAAGAACCACAACTCCAAGCGTTATTAGAAAGCACCGAAACACACATCATTATAGGCAGTGAAAGTTGGACCAAGCCGGAAATAAGTCCAGGAGAAGTTTTTGCAGAGATCTGTCTTCAGAATGGATAGGTTAAACAAAATAGGTGGAGGCGTGTTTGTAGCCGTCAAAAGTATTCTGTAGTGTAATGAAGTTGAAGTTGATAATTTCTGTGAGTTGTTATGGGTAAAGGTAGTACTCGAAAATCGTAAAAAGTTAACAATTGGTTCCTTTTACCGGCCCCCTGACTCTGACGATACAATAGCAGAATGGTCCAAAGAAAATCTGTGTCTAATTGCAAACACGTACCCGACTCACACAATAATAGTAGGCGGTGATTTCAATTTACCCTCTATCTGCTGGCGAAATTCTATTTTCAAATCGGGAGGTACGCATAAAACAACGTGTGAAATTGTACTCAACGCATTTTCTGAGAATTACTTCCAAAATTACTCCATGAGCCAACTAGAATTATAAATGGATGTGACAACACACTTGATCTCTAAGCAACAAATAATCCTGAGCTCATAACGAGCATCAAAACTGATACACAGAGCTGTCGTAGCGAGATTGAATATCGAAAGTGCTAAAGTTACCAAAAATAGACGAAAAGTGTATTTGTTCATGAAAGCAGATGGAAATACAATACATTGCTTCTTGAAAGACAGTTTCCACTAGTTCCTAACACTAAACGTAAGTCTAGACCAGAAGTGGCTCAAATTCAAAGTGGTATCGGCAGCAATTGACAGTTTTATACGAAATAAATTAATAAAAAATGAGGTGATCCCCCGTGGTGCACAAAAGAGGTAAGGACACTGTTGCAAAAGCAACGGAAAAGGCATGCTACATTTGAACGAACACAAAATCCCCAGTATTGGTGATCCTTCACAGAAGCTCGAAATTTAGCGAGGATTTCACTGTGAGATGCCTACAATACTTTTCACAACGAAACTCTTTCTCGAAATTTGACTGAAAACCCAATGAGATTTTGGACATATGTTAAACATACTAGGGGCAAAACACAAACAATACTCTCACTACGTTGCTAGTAGTGGCGATCCTGTCGATGATTGCGCTACTAAAGCAGAGTTACTAAACATAGGTTTCATAAACTCATTCACCAAAGAAGACGAAACCAATATTACAGATTTCGAATTATAAACAGAGGCCATAATGAGTATCGTTGACGTAGATATCCTCGAAATAGTGAAGCAACTTAAATCACTTAACAAGGACAGGACTTCTGGGCCGGACTGTATGTCTATTAGATTTCTATCTGATTATGCTGAAGCCATAGCTCCTTACTTAACAGCCGTATACAACCGCTTTCTCAAAGAAGGATCTGTACCAACAGATTGGAAAGTTGCACGGATCACACTTATATTCAAGAAAGGCAGTAGGAATAACCCACTAAACTACAGGCCTATTTCATTTATGTCTATTTGCAGTTGGGTTTTGAAACATATCCTGTATTCAAATATTATGAATTACCTCGAGCAGAATGATCTATTGATCCAAGGTCAACATGGATTTCATAAATATCGTTCATGCGTAACACAACTAGCTCTTTACGAAGTGATGAGTGCTATCGAGAAGGGTTCTCAAATTGAATCCGTATTAATTGATTTCCAGAAGGCTTTTGACATCGAACCTCACAAAGTGCTTTTAATCAATTGCGTGGTTATGGTATATGGCCCTAAGTTTGTGACAGGATAGGGGATTTCCTGTCACAGTGGACGCCTGTATTCAAATATTATGAATTACCTCGAGCAGAATGATCTATTGACCCAAGGTCAACATGGATTTAATAAATATCGTTCATGCGTAACACAACTAGCTCTTTACGAAGTGATGAGTGCTATCGAGAAGGGTTCTCAAATTGAATCCGTATTAATTGATTTCCAGAAGGCTTTTGACATCGAAACTCACAAAGTGCTTTTAATCAATTGTGTGGTTATGGTATATGGTCCTAAGTTTGTGACAGGATAGGGGATTTCCTGTCACAGTGGACGCAGTTTGTAGAAATCGATGGTAAGACATCGACTAAAACAGAGTTGATTTCGGACGCGCCACAGGGTAGTGTTATTGGTCCTCTGCTGTTCCTTATATACATAAACGATTTGGGAGAAAATTTAAGCAGCTCTGTTAGGTTGTTTCCAGATGACGCCATTCTTTACCATCTAATAAAAGCATCTGAAGATCAGACTCAAGTACAGAACGATCTAAATAAGATATCACTATGGTGTAAAAATTTCCAATTGACTCTAAATAATGAGAAGTGTGAAGTCGTCCACATGAGTATGAAAAGAAATCCGTTAAACTTCGTTTACAAGATAAATCAAGCAAAAGTGAAGGCCGTAAACTCCGCTAAATACCTAGGACTTACTATTACTTCAGACTTAAACTGGAATGAACTCGTAGATACTGTCGTCGGAAAGGCGAACGAGTGACTTCGATTTATTGGCAAAACCCTTTAAAAGATGCAACAGAACTACTAAAGAGAATGCATACACTATGCTTGTCCGTCCTTTTTTGGAGTATTGCTGCCCAGTGTGGGATCCTTATCACATGGATTTGACGGAGGACATCGAAAGAGTCCAAAGAAGGGCAACTCGTTTTGTATTGTCGCGATACAAGGGAGACAGCGTTACGGAAATGATGCAGGATGTGGGAGGCGAATCGTTACAACAACGGCGCTTATCGCTGCGGCGTGGGCTACTTACTAAACTCCAGTCGCCAACATTCTCCTCCGAATCCAAAATTATATTGTTGACTGCTACGTACATAGGTAGAAAAGATCATCAGAATAAAGTACGAGAAATTAGAGCTCGAACGGAGAGATTCAGGTGATCTTTCTTCCCGCACGCTATTCGAGGATGGAATGGGAGATAAATAGTATAAAGGTGGTTCGATGAACCCTCTGCGAGGCACTTAATTGTGATTCGCAAAGTATCTCATGTAGATCTAGACGTATCGACTCAATGAGAATGTCATTCTACCCTGAGGTGGAAATTATAAGTGGTTCAAAGGTGCAGCTATAATTCAGAGGTTTGACAATTGAGGAATGGATGCTCTGGTCTGTGTATCTCTAAGATACATTGTATCTTAATGAAGAGTGATGTTTCACGAACTAAAAGTTTTTTTCAACATCCTAGTAAAAATTTGACACATTAAGTCTTGCGTGCAGTATCGTCATGAGCTTACTAAGATCAGGAGTGCCGCCACCATATGTGGAAATATGAATTACAGGACAGTGAAAAGGTCCTTATAGGAACTTTAGCTACCTGGAACAGCACAAGTATTCTAACCAATGAACTTAGAATAGCCTACGCCATTTAACGGCGACCATAACATTTCACTATGCTCCCTCTGTGTGCTACGCTTTGATCCAAAAAAAAAAAATTTTAGACTTGAGCTATTTCTTGCTGTTGAATTAAATCAAACAATAAGAATGTAAATTTTTGCCACACCAGGACTCAAACCTATATCTCTTTATTTTATTGGGAGGAGAGGGGAAAAATTTCACCATTTTTCATTAGCAGTAACAATCATTATACAACGAAGACTCCAATCATGAATACGATATGTCATTAAAGTACGTATATCCACAATGCTGACCATCCAGAACTCAATAACAAACAAATTTATTCGAGAGATAACACATTTCAAAATGACCGCAAGACTGAAAATCGAGCCTCATTCAGTGTGAGGATTCTGAAATAGGTATTGAATGAAACTGGCTGCGACCACTGCTACACGCTATGGTAATGAGTCACAGAGCATCTAGACGGATGTAACAGTATAGCAGTCCGTGCTGCTTCCACACATTCGCAAATTGAACTGTTTTAGCAGTGGTTTTTGTACCCCAGATGTTTTCCATAGATGAGAGTTTAAATGACAGGGAAGTCTAGTCAGAAATGTAGTCAGATGATGCTGAAGAGGTCAGGAACATTTGAGACAGCACATTATTTATTGCAATGTGGCTGTAAGCAGATTACTGTCAATAGGCTGACGGTATTTAATAGTTTTGAAAACTTTTTGTTCCAACAGTAAACAATGTCAAGTGGTAATTCTTGTGTGGCCACAAAAATGTTTTTTTAACTGCTAACATTATCTAAAAATGCTGCTAAAGATGGCCACATGCATGCTGTATTTTGTCTTTCCTAGTACTAGAGAAACATTTCATTAGGTTTTGGTCTATTCAACAATGTAAAGCAATAAATAATCTGAAGTTTGGTTTGAACACCACAATGCTTTACTTGGCAGAGTCCTGTTTGGAGGTGGTATGCCATTGCCTTCCTCCAATCTTCGAACTGACTTACCCAGCCATTTACCTACAGTACAATATGGATCTGAATCACGGTGATACTCGATACCTTTCAAAAAATGTTCAAATGTTTGTAGAACTTATGGGACTTAACTACGGGGTCATCACTCCCTTAGCTTACAAACTACTTATGAACTAGCTAAGACTAAGGACGGCACAAATATCCATGCCCGAGGGGGGATTCGAAACCCCGACCATAGTGGCCATGCAGACCGTGACTGTAGCGCCTCAGTCCCCTCGGCCACCGCGGCCGGCAGATACCTTTCACATTAGCAATATTGGCAGATGTGAAACAAGTAGAAATTTACAGATAAAAATGCTAGGACCTGGCAGAGATCGAATCCACGACCTTTTCATTCATAGTATGGCACTCTACTACTGTTTTACCAAACCACACCTGACTATGTGATGACAGCTAATTTTTAATATGATTTGAAGGTTTTATAACTAACGTCTCTTTGTAAAACTTGTAATGTTCCTTTTTTAGTATGGAAGTAATGTACAACACCTATCAGATATTAGATGCTTTGTATACAAATTATGGTGCAAATGTTGATTACCTTAACTGTCGTGATTTTTGCATTGAATATATGTAAATATTGTATGTTCACTTCAACCTTAATGAAGTTTTTTTAAATAACGTTTTAATTTAATAATGACAGTGTAATGAAGTACTGTACATGTACAGCTTTGAACGGGGATATTTTTTATTTCTTCAGTACGAGTGGACAGAGCTGTCACCCAATTAACAAGTTAGCAAATTTTAAAACAGAAGAAGGTAGGAAGATTATGGTTTAACAGCCCATCGACCTAGTGGTCATCAGAGATAAAAGTACATACTTGGACAGACTATATAATAAGGATGAGTAAGGAATACGGCTGTGACTTTTGAAATTAACCATTCCACCATTTGCCTTCAGTGATTTGGGGAACTCATGGAAAACTTAGGATACCTGAGGAGGGCTGAACCACCTCCTTCAGTAAGGACCTTTAGACAGTTCCACATGTTTCAGATGGTATTCTGAAATGTATTGATATTTTTGTTTCTTCTCTTCTTGGTTACCAACAGTGTATATTGTAAGTATTATTTAACGAGTCTCTTTGTTGATACTTCATTTTATAATAAAACTGTTTTTAAGAACGGGGGCAAAGACAGTACTTTATGTTATGTGAGTCTTCTAATGATGGGAGGGGGGCACCCAAAATACATTAGGTAAAACAAAAATAATTGCTCACTCAAATATCTTGTGGATTTGTTCTAAGACTTTATGCTTTTTTTAAAAGTAATTCTATTAATTGTATTAATAACAGTCACAAACCACTGTCATCGCTTCCCTGTCACCTCTGTCATAAATCTGAAACACAGTACTCTACTGAATACAAGAGCATGATGTGCAAGTCAAATGAGTTGGAGACAAGAGTACCGTTAAGGAAGCACTTCTTGGTCAATTTTGTATCTGACATGATAGGGAAACAAAAAGGAATTGTCAGAAAAGAAGAGTACATAGTATGCTAAAAAAATCACATTTTTTAAACCCGTGGGCCTAAAACTGCAGAGGTCATCAGTTTCCAGACGTAGAAAGAACTGAAACTAGCTTATAGCAAGGACAATATGTGCTCCCCAACTACCCCGAGAGCTCGACACAAAAAAGGGAGAGAGAAAGAGAGAAGGGGAGACGGAGTAGGGGGGGGGGAAGAGAGGAAGGAAGGGAGAGAATATCTGCATACGAATAAATTAACGTTTGCTCTTTCACTTAAAGGCATTATGTAAACTATGAGTTGCAAAATGCAAAATCCCTGTAATTAAAGTAATGTAAATTGACTTTTTGTGCTATACTTCCATTTAATTGCTTATTGCTACCTTTTTGTCAGTAATTTACGATAAAACTTAACGTCATTTAGTGTTTCGTGATTGTTTGCGAGTTAAATAAGTTATTGTATAAGTTTTATTAATATTCAGATAAAGTTTAAAGGATTTATCTATGTGAACAAAATCCTGAATTTCTAGGGCTGCCCTCAGACTGGCGCACTTGGGTGTTTTCGGTAAACATTTTATCTCTAAGGATTACTTTCCTAGACACTAAGAAATTAGTACTGCCACAGTTTCATTTTCCAGTTAATGGTGCAAATTAGATATTTTTTATGCACATTAGATTCAAAGGATTTTAATGGTAATAGAAATACTTGTAAAAACACAGTCAAGTGTAATTTTATTGTTTGTAACAGCTCTCTGTAAATTTATAACTTTTTGTGGAGCAACTTTACAAGGAATGAAGAACAAATTGATTCAATACAACACATCACAGGAAATCTGCTTTTAGGTTGTGAAGGAATAACAATGCGAAATTTCTAGCCGCCGTTTGATTCTGACCCATAAGTAGTATACTGATGAGTGTTCTGGTGCAAAGAGCATTTCAAACGTCCATTTTTAAATTTGAAATTTTCAATTGTAAATTTCGCATTATCAAGCACAAAGCAATCGTAATGCAATGCAATCACAATGCAATCCAAAAACTTAATTCTTTTCAATTCCCCCACACCATAATCAATAAACCTTGTTTTCACATCTCAAAACTTAAAAATCAATTTTTAAAATGGAAAAAAGACGAACAAACGTTAGATAATTAAGGTAAATAAGAAAATAAAAAATATTCAACAATAATAACCTGAACTGTTTTATCTTTATTTTGTGTCTTACCTCGATAGAAAAATTTCAATCCAAAAGGTATTTTATAATTTATCTTCATCATCAATAAATATTTTAGTATAATTACCAGGAAGAGCAATTTTATATTTACCATTCAGAAGTAATACAAACTTTTCTCCAAATTTAGTCATTAAAATATCAGATTTTGATATGGCATAATGTTTGTTTTCAGATCCAATAATTTGGTAAAAACTTCTGAACAACCATTACTATGGTTTTCCAGTTCAGATAATAGATCATCAATACTTCTGTGAAGTGACAAATTTATTTACTTAGAAAAAAAGATTGAAGAATGAAAGAAATGTCATCAGTGAGATGTGCACTCAGATTTAAAAAAAAATAATAAACTTCTCCAAGTGCAGGTCCACAGTCAGGTCAATGATCCAGCGTCTTGTTCTCTGTCACATGTCTTCCTTATTTGAGGGGGGGTGGGCAGAGCTCAGGCAGTAATGACGTGATGAAAATAAAGATAACTGCACTCAATTCTGGGGCGTTTTTTGCAAACGGCGCTGAGGGACCACTGGGGCAAAGATGTCCTTGTCACAAATCGTATATATAGCTATATTCAAGTGATAAACATGAAGTTTCTTAAAATTTATTTTTGGATACAAATACTTCATTTACTTTAGAATACTTACATTCATTAGAAAAGACGAATCGTAAGGTGCATACAAAAGTGAGTAAAGACTCTAAAATGAAGGATAAAGAGTATTATTTTACGACTAAAGTAAAGTATGCTCCCACAGTAAAGTAAATGGAGCCAAACATCAGTGTCATCTATTGTCTAGATATTAGTTCACTATAATATCAACACATGTCTTTACTACTGTTGTACAGTTTCATACATGTAAAATGCATCTAATGTGTACAGTTTGTTAAGTTAAATTGCATTTGGTCATAATTTGACTCCAAAAGTCGCTAAATTCTGTTTCTGTAACAGGCTAGCAGAACATGTGAAGAGATGAACTTCTGATGTGCGAGTAGTGCAGACTGTAAGACAGAGAAGAAAAACAAAGAGCTGAATATGTCTTACTACTCGCTGATAGCCTGTTATGTGAGTGGCACAGCCAGCACATTGAGCTATGTCATTTATCTTTATCAGAGGCCAGAGGCCATACACCAAATAGAGATAGTGCCACAGCACCACTCTGGAGGTCATACAGGCTAGCGTACTTAATGAGATATTTCCGTAGAGCGCTCAGTAGACTGAAAGAGCAGCTTAGAGGAATGAGTTATGTAACACTTCTCGCCTGCCAGAGAACAGAATAGATCGATTTTTCAATAATTTCTCAGTCAAAAAATTTCAAAAAAAAAAAAAAGTTCAAATGTTTGTTAAGCTTATGGGACTTAACTACGGGGTCATCAGTCCCTAAACTTACAAACTACTTATGAACTACTTACGAACTAGGACGGCACAAATATCCATGCCCGAGGGGGGATTCGAACCCCCGACCATAGTGGCCGTGTTCAAAAATTCTGACATAATCTACATACAAAGACCTATTCAGACAAAATATTATTAAAAAAATCAGAATTCATTTCATAAGTTCGATACTACATTTCAGTTTTAATTTCTGTATTTTTCAGAAAATAGTTCAAAAGGGAATGAAAACATGAATTATTTAAAAATTTTCGACAAGTATTCTATGTTTTGAATCATAAGTCGACTTTTTCTTACCATACATTAGGTACAACATTTATTCTTTTACACATATTTATTACATAGATTGGTTAATTTTGAGTAAAACTGAAAGGACACATTTACATAATCACTTATGTGTGTTATTCTTTTAATATCTCTGGAAGGAATATAATCTTTTAAGTAGTTATTTGGAGGCTCATGATTCCACAATTCTTGTGGAAAAACTTCATTTCTTCCATTTTTAACATAGATATTTTTAATTTAAAATGATTGAATGAAGAAGAATGGAGCAATTCAAAAATATTGCTTTCAGTTTGGAAAACAATGAAAATAAAGTAAGGCATGTCAAATTCTACAAAATTATAGTAATTTTTGATGTCTAGCTCAAAATTCCGTTTCCCCTATAACCCAGCAAATTTAGTTGTCTGGAATTCAAAGAACGACATTGCAGTGTTTGAAGTTCTGAGTATTTCTTGTTCTAATTCGAGTGAATATTCTGGTTCATACCTAAAAACAGTAAACACTAATTTCCATCTTTTCTACAACCTTTGTTTTCTTTTGGAAGTGTGGTCTTCAACAACAGCCTGATTGTGATCAGCCCATCGAAGAATGGCATCATTTGCAATTGAACTCCAAGTAAAAATTATAGGTAAATCGTCTCCAAACATAATTTCTTTGTAATCTTTGAAAAATCCACCAAACAGATGTAGAGGATAAAGAAGTTAATTATGGTTATTTTCCATTGTTGAGGATATGACCTTCCATTGACACGTCATTTGACAGATAAGTCAGACAAAGAAGAACCGAAGAAGAAGAAATAATGTTGTTCACCTTCTTTCTGGTGATGATATCAAAAAGTTTTGCTATATGATTGTCAATTAATTTTTTATTGGATGTTCCATCATAAGTAGGATAGTCTTAGTCATCATTTCCAATAACACTAAAATTCATGTACAACTGAGCATAATTTGAATGAACTGAACGATCACCAATATAAATATTAATTTCTCTCTCCTTGTTTGGAAGATTTGAATCATTATTTGTCTTTTCATTCACAGGATATGAGTAAAAATGAATACTCTCAATTTTGTTCATGATTTATTTAAGAAAATTTTTATTAATTCATTTTTAAAACAACAGTCACACAAGAACCATTGAAGTCGATCAAATTATCATTTTCATCATTTATAATTATATCTAATTTTTGAATAGGATCAAAAATCGAAATCTTTATAGGATGGTAGGTTTTGGAGATTATTGGACCACGAAATTCAGCATTAGGCTTGAATGAAGCAATCATATTACTTTCTCCATGCAAATGATCAGTATGTTTAACAAACATTCCATCAGGCAAATTAAAACTTTTCAAATTCTTTCAAACTATATTGATCAATAGCAATTTTTGTTGTTTGTGTATCACAATAAAGTTTATTATTTCTCAATATGACATTTGGAAATTAAAAAGTTAAGTTAAAGCCAAGCATTGAAACTGTTTTGTTTAATTTCTTAATGGAACAGGCAATCGCTTCTTCAGAACAGAAGAATTATCACTCACTTGAAATAATCTACTCATTGATATTAGTAAAATTATATAAATAAATGAGTCATAGACAAGACAGTATTGATGGTCGCACAGATTGAAGCCAAAAGTGAGAATTCCAGATAAAAGTAAAATAAAAAATCATGGTAAAGTTTTACCAAATCGAATCTAATGTGCAATAATTGAACCAAGCAGATGTGGAAGAAAAACCATTAATGATTGATAATTATATTTTAGCTCCACGATGGCTAAATTGGGAAAAAATTAATCATTTGTATGTTTCTTCAAAAAGTTTAGATCAAGCAAAATATCAAGAATTTCTAAAAAGATATGAAAAAATTGAAGATAAAATTAATGAGAAAATTTTTAGTTTTATTGAAAATAACGACGAGATCATTCCATTAGATGAATGTGAAAAAAATTCAGTTGATGTATTTGATTACTTCATTCTCGAAAATCAAGATATAATTAGATAATATTTTACCAAAGGAAGACAAAACGAAATAAGTTGATTTTATTTAGCTCAAACGTATTCAAAAATACCTATACAGTTTGTCAGAGATAATCTTATTTTTATAAATATTTTCATACAAAATGACGAATTGAAATCATACTTATCATGAGTTTCTTGTAGGTGATCTAAAATTTGATGGTTTTAGAGAAATGTATCACTTTCGGAGGGGACCAAGATTAATCTAAATAGAAGTTCAGCAATTTTAAGAAGAGACTCTATGATATTTTGTTTAGGTTTTGCTACTCATAATCAGAAGATAATTTGCCCTGAAGCCCTTTGTACTATACAGAGTAAGACTTTCCTATTGTAGACATAAAATCGTAAAAACACAGAATTTTTTCTAGTATTCATTATTGTAGTAGGGGCCCAGACCCGCTCATACTCTCCCCTTATATAAGCCCCCGGTGTGGCTAGTCATGAATTGCGGTTACGAGAGCCTGGTTGAGGTGCACCTAATCACTGCAGCGGCGCACCAGAGAAAAGAATGAGTCAATAATGAGGTGTGTATAGCACCGTTGTATTAACTTTGGCACAGCAGACGGTGAGGCTATGTGTGGGAAAACATTAGAACGCAGTGGTGTTTGTGGCCGCCACCAGCCTGTCCACTACTACCCCATTTGACTGCTGCCCTGTCACACGCTGCTATAGCAGGTCCGCATGTCATGCACTGCCTCAGTGATGGAGGGGGGGGGGAGGCGTAGCGTTCAGGGGGCCACCAGCTGCTCCTGCACCTGTGCTATTTAGATGACAAAACTATTAGCCAAGTTATTCTGAATGCGCTGACCACAGGCCATTCAGAACGATCATACAGTAGTATTATGACACCTGCGCCGCATTGGCAGAAAGACGAAATGTGACTTTCTTTGTTGTAATCGACTTAATCGTGTCAGTGTTTACTTTGTTGTCCCTTCTATGTTCTACCTTTGATGAATGCATTTGAAGTGTTTTAGAGTATAAGAGATCTGACTGATGTAATTCATTGTAAGTATGAAGTATTAGCCTATTACTTGCGTGTAAAGTGTGTGCAGATAAAAATAAATAAATAAAAACTATCTGGAGCGGTATTCAGGTGGAAAGCCCGAGAAAAGGAGAGGAAGCTCAGAAATCTTCGTTAAAGTCAACTGGGTTTAGACGAAATGTGTGAGGTTAGTTATCTTCTAATATATAAAGCAAAGTGCCGTATGTTTCTGTGTTTGTGTGTATGACTTCCAAACAAATCACCAGTTTTGTTCCAATCTTTATAAAATGTTGTACAAATAACCTTCAATCCATGAGGTCGGTCGTCATGTCAGAATCACGTATATCATGTAGTTTACGATTATGACGTCATAAACAATGAGAAAAACTGTTGCATTTAGCGACAATGCTGCTCATTTTCTCCTAAACCACTGGACCGATTGCAACCAAATTTGGTACACGCATTCCTTACCACGAGGTGACAATTACTGCGTGGTTAAGAATCACCTGTGACACATGGTTCATAATATATGACGTCATAAGCAATAGGAATCGCAAGAAACTGCCACATAATGCTACGAGACTTTATTCATACACTGTATGAGAATGAGCAACAAATTTTAAACATAATTTCAAACCTTTGTGTTAAATTTTTTCTCGCTGGCAACCGTAGCAAAATGATGAAAGGAAAAATGTTTCTCGCTTACTACTTTTCTGCTGTGTATGGAGTAAACTACGGCATTCAGTATGATGTTACAATGTATAATGTGTACACTGAAAATTGTAGCCGCAGGAAATTTTAGAAGCAGTATACACAGATACAGTTGAATGTACCTTCTAAATTGTGTATCAGAGTACGACATGTAGTTCATGAGATATGAGTACATAAACAGTAACGTTCATGGAAAACGGACCCACCATGCACCAAGTTTTAATCTATTACTTCTTTACTACTAATTATATTCCCAAGAGATTCTACAGACTTACAGCCCTTATACAAATCAATATATATATATATATATATATATATATATATAGACCTGAAAAATAACATGAATAAATAAATAAATACCCGGGCAACGCCGGGTATATATATATATATATATATATATATATATATATATATATATATATATATATATATATACCTGAAAAATAACATGAATAAATAAATAAATACCCGGGCAACGCCGGGTTTCCAGCTATTTAGATATGTAATTTTCAGTTAAGCCAGAATCATGTTTTTCGCTCATCTGTTGTTTCAATTCCAAATGTTTTTAATAGTCGTGAAGTAACCACTCTTTTCACAAATGTATCTGAAATCCAGCAGTTGTCTTTACTATTCGGAATATATTACCGTTAAAACATCTTTGTTAAAATCTATTTCTAATAAAGCCAGAGGTGCAGTACCTCTCCGTTTTCTTCATTTTCGTCGTAAATGTAACTTAAAATTAACACTTGTTCACGACTTACATCAGTCATGAATATTCATAGGAAGTTATTACAAAATGACTTCCATTCAAAATGCCTCATTGTTGAAAAACTCTTAACCGAAGAAAAAACTCAACCAGACTTAAGTGATTCTCTTAACGAAAGAAGAAGGCTGTCAAAAGACTGGTTTTGTAAACAGCTTCCTAAGTGGCAAAACTTGTGCCGTTCTTCGTTAGCCTACAGTAAATCAAAAAATTGCTTTTTTTTTGCATACCATGTAAACTATTTCAAGACAACTTATTCGAGAAAAAATTGTGTTATATGGCTAAGAATGGTTTCAATCAGTAGAAAAAAATTAAATCAAAAGATTCCAGAGCACGAAAACTAACTGTAACAAACTAGAGGCATCTCTAAATAAAATGAGTTAAAAACAAATATCTGAGGAGGAGAAGAATTGGAAATCGGTTTTAATTGCCTTCATTGGTATGATTCTGTATTTGGCGTAACAGGGCAGTCCCTTTAGAGGTTCAGATGAAAGCCTTGTTTTTGGTGATTCAAGATGTGCGAAGGTTTTAAATACCACTGACTTATTGTCTCGCTACCACCCCGCACTGAGAGAGCACATAAGGTACTTCTCTCAAAACATCGAAGAAATTTTTTTAGAAATAATTGGACCCAAAATAAGGGAAGAAATAATGACTTATATTAAAAAACCAAAATATTTTTCTATCATATTTCATTGCACTCCTGTTGTAAGCCATTGTGAGCAGATGTCGAAAATTATAAGATACGTAAAATTCAATGAATGTGGGGCAGAGGTATGTGAAAGTTTTATTGACTTTTTAACGATTAGTGACAAGACAGAGCAGGCACTTTCTGAAATAATTTTGCAGAAAACTGAAAGAGATGGGTTAGATTTTAAAAACTGTCGACGCCAATCTTACGACTATGGAGTATTAACATGGCTGGAGAGTACAAGGGTGTTCAGTATCATTTACAACAAGAAAATAAATTAGCATATTTGTCACGTGTGCTGCACACTCAATAAATTTAGTTGGAGTGAATGCCGCATGTGCTTCGCACGATGCAGAAACGTTTTTGGAATAATAAACTGCCTATATTTATTCTTTGCGTCATCCACCAACAGATGGGAGATTCTGTAGAAGTGTGTGCCTGTATCCCTAAAACTACAGAGTTCTACTACATGGTCAACAAAGAGGGAAGCTTTAGCAGTTGTGTACAAACATCTGGAAGAGTTCACCTAGCATTTAAATGGACTTACATCTAGTGCGACAATCAGTCATGCTGGCCTAGGGATCCGAACTGTAAGAGTATTCGAACTCCCGTTTGAGATACCGGCAGAATAAATAAATAATGCTTTTTGCCCTTATGGTCATGTCATTTCGAACACAGACGAAAAATGGTCGGAAGCACCCATGTTCCCCGTCCTCAATGGCGTGAGACAAGTGAAAATAGAATTATTACGGCATCTACCGTCATACATGAACATTTGCGGTTACCAGGGTTTGATAATATATGACGGGCAGCCTCGCACGTGCGCGTTATGTGGCTCTGCGGCACACGTCCGTGCTGAGTGCAATGGAAGACGAGTGACGCAGTTGCCTGCCGCGGAAGCAGTGACTCCTGGGCCGGTAACTACGATGAAACTGACGTACGCTGCCGCCGCAGTTTCACCGAAGCGAACCGAACATTCACTCTTGATTGTGCTGTTTCTGCCGCCAAACAGGATGAAAAACAACACGTGAATAGGGTTAACATCGAAAATGCGAAAAACATTGTCGGTGAACTATCTTCAGGAACTCAAAGCGGTTTGGCGAAAGAAAAATGCCACATTCAACCCATAGAACGCAAAGAGGAATCCTCAATTGGTACGGAAAACCTAACTTCTTGGACTTTGCTTCAGGACTCGGGCGACGAAACTCAGAACAATTCCTCCGAGACATCCCCTAAAAAATCCCCCAGGAAAACGAATAAAAGGAGAATAATCCATCAGGCAGCTGAGAGCTTGGCCCCAGCAATAAGGGAAAAGCTAAGGAACATCAAAGGCAGTACGGGAACCATGGAAAAGAAAGGGTTAGATCCAGCTGGGAAGTTGCGGAAAGGAAACGAAAGTAAAATTTCACACAAAGGTTCCACCGATGAATACCACAAGCAAGTAAATCTCAATCAAAAGAAGAACTAGAGGAGGGACGAAAGGATTGGGCAGACGAAGTAGAGGAGGCAAATCGGGGAAGGGAAGGGGATAGTGACATCGATTATTATTAAATTCCACTGATCAAGTACGAAGGGTATGATCCAACCATACTTATCCATCTGTAGCAGAAATGTATTTGCAACTTCATATTGCGGTTCTTTGAAGCGCACTGTTCCTACATGTCTTTAGCAAAATTTTCCGTAATGCCACATTCTAAGAGCTTAAAGGAGGAGGCCAAAATTGTTGCCTATGTGTTTTACCGTTATAGTCATTTAAAATAATTTACGAAAATTATAAGTGAATCCTTTTAATTTTCTCCCTGTTAATTTCATAAAATGCAACAGGCCTATAAGGTCCTAACACTTAATATCAATAGAATTTGGTCAGATCTTAAATTAGCATCCTTGCAGCAATTTATATACGATTCGGATGCTGACATTGTGTTCTTACAAGAGGTCATCACAACGACCCTACACGTACCTGGTTTCCAGACGATCTTAAATGTTGCACTTGAATATAAAGCGGGCGTTGCGCTCCTGGTTCGAGATGGCATTCCCGTCTACGAAACGGAGCATTTGGAATAAGGACGAGGCATAGGGTGTAAAATTTACGATGTCACTTTTATAAACTTATATGCCCCCTCCGGAAACAGCAATAAACTCCACAGAGGAAAATTTTTTAAGAAAGACATTATTTATCTATTACGAAAGAACCCTCAAAATGTTTTTATAGGAGGAGATTTTAATTGTGTACTCCACAGAAAAGACCAGATTCCTAACATTAATTTTTGTAAGGAACTTCATGATCTGGTACAAAAAAGCGCTTTATAGATACCTGGGAAATTAAGTTCCTCACCTTAGTGAAATTCACGTTTTTTACTGCATCGTCGAGTAGTAGACTCGATAGGATTTACATTTCTGACAGTCTTACTGATAAAGTTTTAGTAGCGGACGTCATCCCAGCCTGTTTTTCCGACCATTCTGCGCTATCTGTGACAATAAACTTACCACGACAGCCTACAAAACTGTATAGAAACCAGTGGTATTTAAATACTTCGCTTTTAAAGGATGATCAACTACGGGACGTGATTCATGAAATGTGAAATTTTTACTTGCTGTCAATGAACAGGTATCCATCGAAATCCGAGTGATGGATACAGGTGGGCAAAAAGAAGCTAAGGCAAAGTTTAATTGCCTATAGTCGCCAAAAAGCTCAAGACGTAAAGAGAACCTCAGAGTTTTACTATTGTGTATTGAGAGACTTATAAAACAAACCGCATCTGACAAACACAGAACTGCAACAAATTAAACAAATTGAAGCTAGATTGTTGACAGTGAAAAGAAAACAGTTAGAGGGTCTCAAAATTAAATCAAAGTGTAAAACTCTCGCGGAAGAGGAAATTACGTCTCTGTACCATTTGATAAAACACCAAGCTCATCGTGAACGTACGTTTATCGATGAACATTTCGCAGAAAACGGAACGTTGCTTACCTCCCAACAAGAAATTGTGCGGGAAATCTACCGGTACTACGAACAGCTAGACACAGATGATGAAATTTATGTCGCTTCATTACCGCAGGTAGTAAATTCCTTAAGCAGAGTCATCACACTAGAAGAGAACACTCAATTTTCATTTGAATTTACAACAGTAGAAGTTTTAAAACTAATATCCAAATCACCTTCAAATAAATCACCTTGCCTGGATGGCCTTCCGAAAGAATTTTATTTAAGTTATCGGGATGTTATTGGACCAACCTTTACAGAAATTTTAAATGAAATACTGAAAGGAGGAATCATACCCCAAGAGCTGAAAGAAGGGAACATTGTTCTTGTGCCCAAAACTAAAGGACGGAAGAAAATCAGCAGTTTCCGGCCGATAACCTTGATGAACTTTGACTACAAAACTATTGATCCTAAAGGTAGTCAACACACATCAAACATGCTTCCCTGGGCGATCTATTATGACAGCTATCTCCGAATACAGAGATCTGATCTCTATTGTCGCCGTTACGAATATAAAGTGTGCTTTGCTGTTCTTAGATTTTGTCAAAGCTTTCGATCGCGTTAGTCACCGATACATGGAGTGGTTATTACAGCACATAGGAATAGAACAAAGAGCTCTTTCGGTAGTACAGAATATGATCACTGACATAACGGCATCAATATCAATTAATGGTCAGCTGACGAAAGTATTAACTATAAAGAGAGGTGTTCCTCAAGGAAGCCCTCTTTCAATGTTATTGTATGTGTTGTCACTCGAACCCCTACTCCGCAAGATAGACGAAAAACTAATAGGTGTGTCAATGTCAGGAGTACATTTTATTGCGGGAGCATACGCAGACGATGTTAGTGTAGTTTTACGGCATGAGAATGAAGTCGTCATTCTGAAGGAAGAAATTGAAAACTACAGTAAAACATCTGGGGCAAAAATTAATACTGACAAATGTAAAATGTTAAACCTTAGAGGAATTGAACGTCTAGATATAGAGTGGGCAAGAGTCGTGGAAACCCAAAAAACCCTGGGCATTACCGGCAGTAAGTGCCCCATGAAAATGTCCGCTACTAACTGGAAGGAAACATCTAACAGAATGCGAGGCGCACTGATCGACAGTAAATGGCGTTCAGTGAATATTGTACAGAAAATTAAAATAATTAATACGTACATTTTCTCGAAGGCTTATTACATAGCACAGATCTTTCCAGTTCCGAAATTGCAGGGAAAAACAATCATGCAACATGCTAGCAGGTATGTGTGGCATGGAAATATTTTTAAAATGAAACCCAGCCATTTGACTAAGACCAGGAACGCAGGAGGTCTTGGTCTAACTGACATTTGTAGGACGTCTTTGGCACTCTACTTAAAAAGAATAATAACACTTATAAATAATGAGCCCCATACCATAACGACTTGGTCCGAAGTGGGAAAACCGGGTTCGAATCCCAGAGCAGCACAAATTTTCAACATCGCCAATGACTTTATTTTTTCAATGCCCTGAAGCGGCAGAAATGTTTCAGTATTTCAAATTCTTAAAATTACGAGCGTTAATATCAATCAATTGTGCTTATTTCGGACATGTCCGAAAAGAACAACACCGTATCAGCAATTGTCTTATGTTAAACTCTGACCCAACAGAGCCAGCATCACCCAGCGGTAGAAACTGACACGAAAACCATCCACTGGCAGTCGTTGGTTTTGGATGTCAGCCTTATATACTCCTTCAAGTACAGTCAAACATCGACAGTTGCGCAGCCAGCATTTGGATGTGGGCGAGGGGGAGCTAATCTTTCAAAAATGAAGCCCACTGAATTTATTAATCTATGCAGACTATGCATTATTTTTATACTTTTTGTAATTTAACCAATTATACTACGAAAAGAATTGTACAAGAAATAAAAGGAGTAGGCTCGCATTAATTTGAAAGTGGAAGAAGAGCAACATGGTGGAAATGGAGTGTATATAATCAGCTCGTAAAATAATTAAGCAGCGTCTATGTTACTTACCAAAGAGAAATGTCTTTACAGTTTGATTAATATGAAATCTATGTGGAAAAAAAAAATCCGCCTTTTATGAGATTAAAAAAAAGTTCAAATGTTTGTTAAGGTTATGGGACTTAACTGCGAGGTAATCAGTCACTAAACTTACAAACTACTTTGAACTAGCTTGTACTAAAGACACCACAAACATCGATGCCCGAGGGGGATTCTAACCCCCGACGGGGAACAGCCTCGCGCATCGGAACATAGCGCCCCAATGCGCTCGGCCGCTCCGCCGCGGCCATGAGATTAAAAAAAAAAAAAAGTTCAAATGTTTGTATAGCTTATGGGACTTAACTACGGGGGTCATCAGTCACTAAACTTACAAACTACTTATGAACTAACTAAGACTAATTACGGCACACATATCCATACCTGAGGGGGATTCGAACCCCCGACCGTAGTGGTCGAGCAGACCGTGACTGGAGCGCCTCAGTCCCCTCGGCCACCGCGGCCGGCCTTGAGATTCCACTCGGTGGCGCCGCTGACCTGCTAAGCAGCGGGTCGCCGCGAAAGAACAATCGGCTCGTAACTTCAGCATAGCAGTAACAATAGCAGCAGCGTCAAAGCTGGTCGCGACGGCATTAAAACCACTCACACTAACAGCAGCACACGTTCTCAGTGGCGGCATCACGTTGGCAACCCATTTGTCACGTTTACATGTGCTTGGCAAATTATAGTTACGTTGTCATTTATTACATTGTTTAAAATTTCGGTTCCGACCTGTTTAAAAAAAATAAAAAAGGAAAACACGCGTGCTGGGGTTGTCTATAATGTTTTCCTCATTCCCTTTCCCTGGAAGACCAAAACCTTGATATTTCGAATAAAACCGTTATATCGAACTTGTTGGTGGGCTCCTGAAGGACGAAATTTACCCCTGTACATGGAGTTTCAGTGGGAAAAACTCTTTATATCGAAGTCAGCTCTATATATCAAAGTATTTTTTTGTGCTGTATATATCGAAGTGCCCACAAACAGAGGAGTCCCAGTACCTTCCCTCCCTGCCTCTATGCATCGCCGAGGTCTTGGTCGCTCTGCAGTTCCGTGCAGGTGCGATTTTACGCAGTTCTGTTTTTTTTTTTTTTTTTTTTTTTTTTTTTTTTTTTTTTTTTTTCCCCTCCTGTGTGAGCTGCGAGTGCCAGTCATGGGGTGTAAGCGGAAGTGTCTGTCAGTTGCTGAAGAGCGAAAGTTAATTGTCGAAGAGAGAGCAGGAGTAAAGAGTAAGAAAGACACAGCAGCTGAGTTTACAAGTCCGGTAAGCACACTGTCAACAACAATGCAGAATGAAAAAATGTTCAAATGTTTGTACAGCTTATGGGACTTAACTACGGGGTCATCAGTCCCTAAACTTACAAACTACTTATGAACTATTTACGAACTAGGTTGTTACAAATATCCATGCCCGAGGGGGGATTCGAACCCCCGGTCGTAGTGGCCGTGCAGACCGTGACTGGAGCGCCTCAGTCCCCTCGGCCACCGCGGCTGGCAACAAGAGAACAATGGCCACGAATTTCATCCATGATTTTCCCGAGTAAGAGACAATTCTTACAGTCCTGGCCATTAAAATTACTACACCACGAAGATGACGTGCTACAGACGCGAAATTTAACCGTCGGGAAGAACATGCTGTGATATGAAAATGATTAGGTTTTCAGAGCATTCACACATGGTTGGCGCCGGTGGCGACACCTACAACGTGATGACATGATGAAAGTTTCCAACCGATTCCTCAAACAGCAGTTGACGGCGTTGCTTCGTGAAACGTTGTTGTGATGCCTCGTGTAAGGAGGAGAAATGCGTACCATCACGTTTCTGACTTTGATAAAGGTCGGGCTGTAGCCTATCACGATTGCGGGTTATCGTATCGCGACATTGCTGCTTGTGCTGGTCGCGATCCAATGACTATCAGCAGAATATGGAATCGGTGGGTTAAGAAGAGCAATACGGAAAGCCGTGTTAGGTCCCAAAGGACTCGTATCACTAGCAGTTGAGATGACAGGCATCTTATCCGCATGGCTGTAACGGATCGTGCAGCCACGTCTCGATCCTTGAGTTAACAGATGGAGATATTTGCAAGTCAACAACCATCTGAACGAACAGTTCGACGACGTTTGCAGCAGCATGGACTATCTGCTCTGAGACTATGGCTGCGGTTACCCTTGACGCTGCATCACAGACAGGAGCGCCTACGATGGTGTACGCAAGGACGAACCTGGGTGCACGAATGGCAAAACGTCTTTCTTTCGGATGAAGCAGGTTCTGTTTACAGCATCATGATGGTCGCATCCGTGTTTGGCGACATCGAGGTGAACGCACATTGTAAGCGTATGTTCGTCATCGCGATACTGGCGTATCACCCGGCGTGATGATATGAGGTGCCATTGGTTACACGTCTCGGTCACCTCTTGTTCGCATCGACGGCACTTTGAACAGTGGCCGTTGGATTTCATATGTTTTACGACCCGTGGCTCTACCCTTCATTGGATTCCTGCGAAACCCCACATTTCAGCAGTATAATGCAGGACAGCATGTTGCAGGTCCTGCACGGATCTTTCTGGATACGGAAAATGTTCGACTGCTACCCTGGCCAGCACATTCCCAGGATCTCTCACCAATTGAAAACGTCTGTTCAATGGTGGCCGAGCAACTGGCACGCCACAGTACGCCAGTCATTACTCTTGATGAACTGTGTATCGTGTTGAAGCTGCATGGGTATCTGTACCTGTACACGCCATCCAAGCTCTGTTTGAGTCAATGCCGAGGCACATCAAGGCCGTTATTACGGCCAGAGGTGGCTGTTCTGGGTACTGATATCTCAGGATCTATTCACCCAAATTGCGTGAAAATGTAATCATATGTCAGTTATAGTATGATATATTTGTCCAGTGAATACCCGTTTATCATCCGCATTTCTTCTTGGTATAGCAATTTTAATGGCCAATAGTGGATCAAACACCTGTATATGTCTAATGTTTTTCTTTTTAACTTTCCCTGGAAGCCCAAAACCTTGATATTTCGAATAAAACCATTATATTGAAGTTTTCGGTGCGCTCTTGAAGGACGGATTTTACCTCTGTATATCGAAGTTAAGAGGGGAAAAAACTCTTTATATCGAAGACAGCTCTATAGCCGCGGCGGAACAGCCGAGCGCATTGAGACGCGATGCTAGGATGCGCGAGGCCGTTCCCCGTCGAGGGTTCGAATCCCCCCCCCCCCCCCCCTCGGGCATGGATGTTTGTGCCGCCTTTAGTATAAGATAGTTCATAAGTAGTTTGTAAGTTTAGGGACTGATGACCCCGCAGTTAAGTTACATAAGCTTTACAAACATTTGAACAATCAGCTCTATATATCGAAGTACTTTTGTCCTACCTATGTACATCGAAGTGCCTACAAATAGGGGAGTCCCAGTACCTTCCCTCCTTGCCTTAATGCATCGCTGAAATTTGGGTCGCTCTGCAGTTCCCACGATTTCCGTGCAGGTGCGATGTTAGGCAGTGTTTGTTTTGGTTCAGTGAGAGCTGCGAGTGCTTCTAAGCGGAAATGTCTGTCAGCTGCTGAAAAGCGAAAGTTAATTGACGAAGAGAGAGTAGGAGTAAATGAAAAGGAAGATATAGTGGCTGAGTTTGGAATTCCGGCAAGCACATGAAGAATGAAGACCGTGTGCTAACCGCGAATTAATGGACAGGTCGGAAACGACAACGGAAGACTGAGTTTTCAGTTTTCGAAGAGCCTTTAGTGCACTGGTTCTGGCAACAGAGGAATAATAATGTGAACATTGGTGGACTTATTTTGAAAGAAAAAAGTAGATTATTTTGCAGCAGCGTTGGGATGCGATACGTTCAGTGTGAGTAACGGATGGCCGGCCGCGGTGGCCGAGGGGACTAAAGCGCTCCAGTCACGGTCTCCACGGCCACTACGGTCGGGGTTCGAATCCCCCCTCGGGCATGGATATTTATGCCGTCCTAGTTCGTAAGTAGTTCATAAGTAGTTTGTAAGTTTAGGGACTGATGACCCCGTAGTTAAGTCCCATAGACTACACAAACAAACATTAAAACAAAAGTAACGGATGGCGTGAAATTTTCGGGAAAAGACAGAGCATTATTTTCCGAAAACTGAATGGGGAAAGTGCCAGTGTAAATAACAAAAGTTGTGATGAATGTTAGTGAAAACGGTAGAGTACAGTATTAAAAAATCGTGACTTTTTTCTGGAACACCTCGTTAAAAGGAACCCTTGATATATCGAATTTCTTTAGTCTTCCCTAGAGATTTTATCATCGAGGTTTGAATTACTCTTCAGCATTATGGGATTGACTACCTCGGAAGAAAAGACGTTGAAAAAATTGATTAACAAGAGAACAATGGCTAAGAATTTCATCCATGATTTTCCCGAGTAAGAGATAATTCTTATATAAGTTACCGTACTTCGTGGGCAGTTGCGATTTAGCATACTTTGTGGCGTGTCACGGCATCGACTAAAAATGCTAGTTGCATTTGTTAATTTTTCAAATTTTATTTTTACAATAATCATTAAAGTAATTATCAGTGTTTAATATGGAGGACATCACTTTTTCGTTAAGAGTGTTAACAAAATGTTTGTTAAGCTTATGGGACTGAACTACGGGGTCATCAGTCCCTACACTTACAAACTACTTATCAACTAACTAAGACTAAGGACGGCACAAATGTCCATGCCCGAGGGGGGATTCGAGCCCCCGACCGTAGTGGCCGTGCAGACCGTGACTGGAGCTCCTCAGTCTCCTTGGCCACCGCGGCCGGCGTGTTAACCAATATTAGAAATTACTATTTGCGTCGGTAACAATAACAACATTTGTAAATTTGTCAGTTCTTCATGAAAGGTCTTCGACAAAGGGTGACGTGCTTTGTGCAGTTATTCGTACTTTTAGATAACATATTTTAGTAAAAATAGATCACTACGTCTACGTGGTTTTGTAAATGAGGCCGAAAATACTTTTAAAGTCACAACTCAGTATTTAGAGTTAGCGTTGGTCTCCATATTTGCCAGGGTGAATATCCAGTCATTAATTTCCTTTTTAATCCATTTCCATCTTTGTCAATCGCATTCTAACCATTTCAGTTTAGTTTTGCAATTACGTCAAATCTCTTGAAGTACATATCTTACAGTAATACAATTTTCCTGTTCGTGAAACATTAGGGAAACCGTCCGCGAAATGTGTTGCGAACGAAGTTACTTGTAAACACGTGGTAAATGCGAAAATCATGCGTCATGGGGCTCATTTCAATGCATTTCATTGCTTTTGACGTCATTTATACTTATAATTTGGAAGGTACATTCAGCGGTAGCTTACATGTGCGTACTTAGACGAATAGAGTTAGTGTAACATCAAGTCCATGGTGGAGTGGCCGAGCGCTCCAAGGTGCCTTGCTGCGGAGGGCGCGGTTGCACGCCGTCGGAGGTTCCAGTCCTCCCTCGGGCATGGGTGCGTGTGTGTTGTCCATAAGTTCAAGTAGCATAAGTTCAAGTGGTTTATAAGTTTAGTGACTGATAAACGCAGCAGTTAAGTCCCTTAGATCTACTGACATTTGAACACTGAAACGTCAAGCATGATACCGCGGGTTTTCATAACCGTAACTGCTTTTGATCTCGTATCTCATGAACTATTAGGATATCGCGAATATAGTTAATGGCCTAGAAGTAGTAAATTGTCATGCTGAATGGCGTTGTTTTACTGCATGAACAGTGTAAAAGTAGTAAGCTTTCATAATTTTGTTACGGTTGTCAGCAACAAGAAGCTTTGTCAAGGTTTGAAATTATGTGTCACGATGTTTTCCAAGTCGTTAAGTGTTTTCGTTCTCAAATAGTGAGTGTATCAAGTCTCGTTACTGACGCTCCGTATGATAAGACAGTTTTTCGTGACCGTCAGTGTTTATCACTTGCTATCCCCCAGAGCGATTCTTTCCCAAAGCTAAAGAATATGTGTACCAATGTTCGTTGAAATCGGTCCTGTATTTTGCGAGGAGACGCGGAAAATACACACAACACATAACGTTTTAGGATCATTCTTCAAGAATTTGAAGAACTTACTGGGCTACAGCTGTTGTTCCACTTTTAAGGACGTAACATATTTCATCATTACTCTAGCTACGCACTGCAAAATCCAATTAGTTTTGCTTCTCCCGCCCGCTTAAACTTCTCACACTTTCTTCGAAGGCTTTTCTCGATGCTCGAGAGATGGCAGCATATGGGCGTGTCGGGAGCCCGGCGTAAGCTTTCAGTAACTGACGACAGATGGCGGCCGTGTACAACACTTCGCGGCATCGGTAGTAGAACCAACTAGGTTCCGATGTCTCGATTTAGTAGGTTTTGCCTCACGTTACTATTCCTACATCTGGCAGCGTAGGGAGCATACTGTCTAGTCGAATTCTAAATTCAATTTTTGTGTTGTTTGTTAAATTAATTTTCTGAAATAATACGATAAAAATCAGATTTCTCTCAAGGACTGACTTCAGGGGCCTTGCCACCCTGTATGAAAATTTCAAACTTCGACATAGTGAAACTTTTAAACAATTTAATTCATCCACATAATTTGAAACCCTTACGAAGATTTTTGTAACTGATAACCACAAAGAAGTGATGAAAAGGCAAAGTTTAACGCTTCTCCTACACCGCTGATCAAGCTGTAAAACTACACCATTCGACATGAAGTTACAATTCACGTCTACACTACTAATTATGTTTGCGAGATTCAAATTTTCAAATGTTTGTTAAGCTTAAGGGACTTAACTGCGGGGTCATCAGCCCCTAATCTTACAAACTACTTATGAACTACCTTACACTAAAGACGACATCCATGTCCGAGGAGGTATTCGAACCCCCGACGGGGAACGGCCTCGTGCATCGAAGCATAGCGCCTCAATGCGCGCGGCCGCTCCGCCGCCGCACGTTGCAATGAAGTTTAGTTGCTTCAGTACCAAAACAAAAGTTTGATGGGTTTCTTTTTATATTAATATATACTGATATTTCAGCACTGAGAAATTGAAGGGAATGTGGGAAAACTGCAAAGTTACGGACAAAACTGAAGAAAATGCAGAGATGCCTGGCAAGAAATACTGAAATGTAGATAGTATTAACGAATGGTTCGGAAGGGCGGATTGTGTGGAGGCAGGGCTAAAACTGAACAGCGAAAGTATGGCCAACTTTCCTGGCCTATCCCATTTCTGCTTATACACCGATCGCTACAGCATTTCGGCCGCTACTGAATTCTTATAATCGATTTTGAGAAAACTATTCGGTGAAAAATAAAATTGCTTTTTATATCTTATAGTTTGATACATTCGTTTCATAATGATCTGATTTTCTTTTCTATTATACTTAGTTTACAGTGGTATATCAAATTAAGTAAACTGCTGGGCAAAATTTTAAACAGTTTGCCAACGTAAAAAGGCATTGCTTAGAATTAGCGTATGGTCGATTGTAGCACATACAAAGCTGCGAATGAAACGTAGGCAAGATATCGAAATTTTATTTAAAATACAGAGCATAACGACGACTTATTTCATTTCCGAGATATCAGGTGTTGTTTCGGCGCCCCATCCCCCCCCCCCCCCTTTATATATATTTCCGTTACAAGATCTGCAGAATGGCTTATGTCGACTTGTTTCTGTTTGCTTTTGCTTCAACTGGAGCTGAGGTATCGGCCTAACAAGCTTCGTTATTTCACACTTCTCTTCCAAGCTTAAAGCTGAGTAATTTGTTTTCAAACGAGAACGTTGTTCATTTTTATTTGATAATAAATTGATAAAAATAATTTGAATGTGATCTGACAGAAGAACGAAATTAAGAATGATAGTTTAGAAACACTTTTATTTGTTTATTTACTCTTTTCACGACGAGTTTTTTTCTGGGGTTTCACTAAACCAGTGAACACATAGAACGCGCAGCCACTAGAAATACTTATCCAATTTTAAGATGACAATTCGCTTTATGACTCAGTATCAAAAAAGTTCATCTATACATGGAGATTAGCCTGTAGCGAAACCTACTCTTCAAAAATACTCGATGATATTTAGTGATATTTTCGTCAGCGAAGCAAACTGTAATTCAGTAAACTATTTAAATGACGGACAATTCTTTGTTGTTTATTAAATCTAGGGGACAGGCTTACTTAAACCTAAGGATAACACACACACAAGCGCGCGCGCGCGCTTTCGACGCACAATAAACACACACACACACACACACAAACCTGAGGAAGGACTCGAACCTCCGAAGGGTAATTTTAATCGGAATTACAGAAAATCATTCGCTTTCGCAGCGGGCATTGAATTTCTGCGGATGCTTTGCCGAAAGCAAGGCCAAAAATTTACGTAAGGGCCACATGGGCAATGTTATATTATAGCAATGGCCGTTATCTAGGGACAGATTTTTCCCACTGTAGGCTAGATGAGGTGAGGTGAGGCAACACCGCCTACAAGACAAGGCCTGACAACTGGCCGTGCCCACGTCACACCGAAAGGCCGCGGCCGCCAGCTGACTGGCTGGCCACTGGGGAATGCTCACCGACTCGAAGCGGCCGGCCAGTCAGCTGGCGTTCTAGGCCTCTCGGTGTGACGTGGGCACGGCCAGTTGTCAGGCCAAGCCTTCTAGGCGGTGTTGGGTGAGGTACTCTCAGTAAGTCAACAGTGCGGTCAGCTGCCTGCCGTGCACCTGAGCCTCACTCGGGCGGAACTGTAAGCTAACGCCGCAGGCTGCTTTCAGATGTGGCCGACTTTGCAACACATGAAAAATGAAAAGTCGCCAGGAATCTTAAAACACTCTCGGCCAGCATAAAAGGCTATAGAAGCGCAAAATGATTATAATCAGAAGAACGTGAGCGTTTCATTAATCTGTAATCAAAAAAACTGACGGAACATTCTTATAGTTTCACAAAAAGAAAAAAAAATTCCTGGAACCACAAAACAGCTTCTGTTTTGCAATTGAAAAAAAAAAAAATGGTTCTGTTGTGAAAGTTTTGAGAAAATCTGAAAAAGAATGTCGATCAATAATTGACACCGTCACTTTGTCGACACCAGTGTCTGATCCAATGGAAGTTCAAATGTTTGTTAAGCTTATGGGACTTAACTGCGGGATCATCAGTCCTTAAACTTACAAACTACTGATAAACGAACTTTTACTAAAATACATACATCCATGCCCGAGGGAGGATCCGAATCTCCGACGGGGAACGGCTTCGCTCATCGCAGCATAGTGCCTAAGTGAAGGTACTCCTGATGAATCTTCCAGCTGTCCAACTTAACTTTCTGGTAGATTCACACTTTGCAATGACCCATTTTGCTTACTTTCTTTCCATAGTGTCATATGGTGTAATATTCTGCAGTAAGTCTTCAAGTCAAGCAAAAGTTTTTCTAAGTCGGAAAGCGAGTAATGTGTATTATACGTGTAGTAAACTCACGGAATTCCTGTAGAAGTTACTTCAAAGAACTGGGTATACTGTTACGTCTCAATATATTTATTCCTTAACGAAACTTGTCATTATGTATCCCTTTTTCTAACAAAAATCACAATGCATTTATACAATACTAGGAAAAAATACGATCTACACATGCACTTAAAAGCATTAGTTCAAAAAGGGGTGCAGTATTTAAGAAGACACATTTCAATGACTTATCAGCAACCATAAAAAATCTAGCTACAAATAAAGATAAGAGGAGCCTGTAAGACCTACTACTGGCCAATTCTTTCTACTCCATTGCCGAATATTTTAATAAAACCAAATTATGCATGTATTCATAATATTATTATTATTGTTTCTGCTTGTAAAAATGACATGTTTCAAACCACGATGGTGTTCTCGATATGGATCTATGGGACGTACAGCTAATATAATATAATCTGCTTGTATCATTAGTAATCTTGCCAATATTACAGTTAGACGTAGCCCTCTTCAGGTTTTAACATTAGCGCTGATAGGAGGAAAATTACAGGCTTTTATTATAAAAGAAATCTTTCTAATGGCGAACAAATTAATAGAGACTGTCTTTTTTACAGTCTTTCAAAAGATTCAGTTTATTGTTTATTTCGTAGAATGTTCCGTAAAAGTTAAAGTAGACTGATGGGAATGGTTCCTCAGAATGGCAACATTTATCTTTAACACTGAAAAGACGGGCAGTTCCCCCAGTGAAAGTGTGATCACGGTTGAAATTGCATAATATGCTTAAAGCAAAGACTACTGAAAATCAGATGCAGCTGAGACTATTGCAATCGAAAAAGGCACTGGTGAGATGTATCAGGAAGGATTGTTGCTACCATGAAGTTTTCATTACGTTTTGGAGTTCATAAAAAATATTTACACATGATAATGGACATTTTCTAAAAGCAACAGAAACGATATCATCTTTTGATTCACTTATGCGGAAATGTATTCGCAGAAAAAATCAAGATTTCATTCAAATCGGATGGGTATGGCCCACTATTTAGGAGGTCAAATTCAGAACGAAATTATTGATTTACTCGGCACAATGATACAACATTATATTTTGAACAAAGTCAGGGGATCCAAATATTTTTCCATCATACTAGATTGCACACCAGATGCAAGCCTTGCAGAACGAATAAGTTATAAAGCATGTTTATCTAAATTAAACAGTTAAAAAAAGTAGAGTAATGTTAACACTTCATTTTTTTTCGATTGTCAGTTCAATTAGCTAGAGTTGAAAAATATAGTTTTGAATTCTTCCATAATTTTCGGGAGTGCAGCCGAAGACTGTTGACATTTTGTTTTGGATTTATTTTCAGTATTAAACTTCGTAATTCGAAATTTGTATTGTTATGGTTATGATATTGACTGAAACATGCACGTAAAATACAACGGACTGCAGATTCTTTTGCATATTAATAAGCATTCATTTTATGTTCCATCCTCATCTCATAGTTTAAACGTATTAGTAAATAAAACAACAAATATTTGACACGAAACGATCTATTTATCCAACATAGTTCAATAAATTTAGGTTATCTATCCGTCGGCCACAATGAGGTGGTCGATTATCTACATACATTTACCAGAATTAAAACTAGAAGTTCCAAGTGCTGCGCGATGGTCCAGCGCAGTCGAGGCAATGAAACGTTTATGATATCACATTTAAAACAAGGTTTGGTGCTCTATTGGAAATATCAGAAAATTCATCCGTTTGGGATTGTATTACAATTCAGAAAGGACATTCGCTTGCTTAAAAACATAAATTGTTAATTAAACGGCTTAACAGCGTTAGTGCAAAACTGCTACAGTGATTTACAATATTCTTGTATTAATTTGTCACAAGTTCAAAAATTGTTCCGTAAGAAAAACAAATAATCACTAACTTAATATTAATTTTAATCATTACATAAGAATTCCTTTTTACTTCTGGACCATAGAAGTTTGCAGCTGATAAGGAGTTTTCAATGCAGTATCATTTTTGATGAACCAACAACAATAAAGTTTTATTACTGGATCGTAGTAGTCTGCTCCTGGTTAAGGGTTTTAAGTATCCTTTCGAAGAAATCGTAAGTTTCAGAGCATCCTTGAAATATTAAAATTAGCTCTGATGGTTTCATACTCGTACATGACACCACATATTATACACAGAGTTGCCAGGTTTTTCTATTCCTCTGTCGCCAATTTTAAACAAAAAAGTAGCCAAAATATCGTCATCTTTTCATCAAATAAAAATCGCCAAATATCGCAACCTTTAATCTGTTAACATTATTATGCTATGGTAATTACGGCTTGTTACTCGACAATAATAATCCTGAAATTCAGGGAGTAAGCTGGTTACTGAGTAAAAAGTAACACAAATTGTGGAACTCTCACATTCACAGACATCAGACTAAACTTTCCAAGGAAACTCATACTTCACAGAAACATTTATCTGAGTCCATCCAAGAACTGAACCCAGACACACCACCAACTGACAATGAGGGCAGTCAAAATATTGTCATATTGTAAATATAACAGAGACTCCGGAAATTCGGTTATATTTAACAATCACATTTATTAATTTCATAATTAATTACAACACAAATCCGTTCAAGAATCATCCTATCAAACTTACACAAGGGATGTTCTCATGCATAGGTTCGATTACCAATCACTTTCATGTTCTTACAAACAAATATTTACAGATGTTAAATAGAGTTATTGAATCTTTCAAACATTTCTTAATTTCACATAGAATCATTACAACATTTTAAGGTGAGGTAATTTATAATAATGCACTAAGCATTTTATACTTTGAGGTGAAATGGACTTTAATTCGTAATAATGCGTCATTACACACTGAAAAATCAGCCATGAGAACGACTGGGAAATCATCGCGTGTTCTCCATCGACATTTATACTCTGTAAACCATTATTAACCACTGTGGAGTGCGTAGCAAAGGGCTCGCTTCACATAAGCGTATGGAAGGCGGAAAAAAAACTGTTTAAATGCCTCCTTGCATGCTGTAACTTATATAAACTTATCCTCATGTTCTCAGCGGGAGCCACTGTGGTATACTTTGAGATATCATTTAAAGCCTGTTCTTGAACGATCGTAAGTAGGATACATGAGGTAGTTTACGTCTATCTTCAAGAGTTTGTAAGTTGAGTTTGTTTACATCTCTGTGACACTCTTCCACACATCCATGATACTTGAAAACATTTGTGCTAACTTGTGTAAGTTGATTACTTTCCCCAGCATTCTACCGAAGCCTCATTGACGCAATGTCTAAAGAGTGATTGCTTTACATACATTGTATTTGAAGTAAAATAAAATAGCCATTGAGTCGGCAACCGATTCCTTTAATAGCCAAATTTAATCGCCAGTCGCCAGACTGCTAGAGTGGCTACTATTATAAGAAAAAGATAGCCAAGAATGTGAAAAATCGCCACACCTGGCAACCCTGATTATACATTAAAATTTATTATTCATGCCAGGAAAACCACATGTCAATTACTTGTAGTCAAAGTTTTTCATTTTTGATTCGTTTCCGCTACTGCAACTCTCACTAGACGTGAATGCCTGCGCAGATCTTTGATACGTCTAAGAAAGAAAATTAAATTACTTGCCTTAGGAATCACTGACACAAATTTATTACGAGACTGGGGGGTCGCCAGACATTTTTACTCGGAAAGGGAGTCTGGTGTTCAAAAAGGTTGAAAAACACTGGCCTATAAAAACCCGGCGTCGATACTTCCCCGTACAGAACGCCAGCCTCGGCTAAGAGTGCTGTTGACACTATCAGGTATCTATACTGCGCTTATTAGTGCACTTACTGCGGCTGGTTTGGAACGTTCGCCGCTGCCTTCGTTTCTTTTGATCACTGATCGATGAATATAACGCCTCCGAGCAGAATTGTGGCCGTATAAGGTTCTGTGCGAGTGCGGACATAACCTGCTAACGACACGGTGGGATGGAGAACAGGAAGAGAAACAGAAAAAACGAGAAAGTACGGCGCCGGCGCAATCAGCATCTTAGCCTGCTCGCGCCGTAGCTGCCGATGGCCAGCTCCGGACTTGGCACACGGTAATTGATTAAGTGATCTCCCATCAGCACACCGGGCCTCTTCAACACGCGAGTAACATAAAATTAACATAATAATCGAGATTAATTAAAGAGCGCGCCCTGGTGTGCGCTATCAAATAAGTCTAGTTGCACTTTGCATTCAATGTGAAGACTGGTAGCTTCTAAAGAACCCCGTCCTCACAGGGTGAATCACCTAACACTTGCACCGCAGATATTGCAGAAACGGAAAGTGCGATTGATGTGCGGTTTTCACAGAATGGATTGGTAGTCAGGGGCTCGTACTTTTAGCCAACAAACAGATTGTAATATTAAAATGTTCAAATGTTTGTAAAGCTTTTATGGGACTTAACTACGGGGTCATCAGTCCCTAAACTTACAAACTACTTATGAACTAGCTAATACTAAGGACAGCACAAATATCCATGCCCGAGGGGGGATTCGAACCCCCCGACCGTAGTGGCCGTGCAGACCGTGACTGGAGCGCCTCAGTCCCCTCGGCCACCGCGGCCGGCTGTTTTTATAAAATTAATTGATTTTTCCATTGGTACTTGACAGAACATGATAATAATATCAAAAAGGAACAACTTCCTGATGTTCTGCAAAACCATTTCTTATTGGTCACAAACCGGCTTTCGGCTTCTTAGGCCATCTTCAGATGACAACTGGCAGGGCTGTAGCTATTAGATTATCAGAACATGAGAGAAGCTGGAGGTTAAAAAAAGACAGATTCAACCTTTGCTGAACATCTGCTCAGAGAAGGCCATGATTACGATGTAAACTGTGAGATCCTACATCCCCTGAAGAAAAGCAGAAAGATGACACTACTGTAAATATTGGAAATAAATAAACATTTGGCTCAGGATGCTAGTTTACTATTAAATGATCAGATCCAGTTCCCCTCTACACCTCTACTGAAATAAGTTTTATTTTCAACCTTCCTTTTCAACAAAAATAATCATGTTTGTTTTAATTCTTCACACATACTTATTATATTTTTATATAAATGTTAATAATATTCATAAATAAGTACTTGCGAAGAACTTTCCTGTGAGGTATCGATAGCCTGTGATAACAAATCTTAGGATCTTTGAAAACATGTGTACTACAGTCAGTTGTCACCTGAAGATGGCCTAAGAAGCCGAAAGCCGGTTTGTGACCAATAAGAAATGGTTTTGCAGAACATCAGGAAGTTGTTCCTTTTTTATATACAGTTTGTATGCTATTTTGTCAAAAACTGACATTTTGAGCTCTTGGTTGTGTACGAAATACAGGGTGATTCTTAAATTAAAGAAGACAACAACCAACCACTTTTTATTATGCTATTTACTTGCTAAATAGCGCCGTTACCGGTTTCAAACGTCTAAGTTCATCATCAGACGGCTGTTCACGTCCACATAAATTCATTTACATTTTTGTTATACAGATAATTTTTCCTTGTGGTGAAAAGTCATCGGTTGTGTGGTGCCCTACAATACAAAACATGAATGTAATTGCTTACTCGAGCGTAAATGTGAATCAACACCCTGACAGATGTTTTGAAAAAACTTTTATCATATAATTTTTTCTTTTTATTCATTTAGTTACGTCGAAATGTCGGTTCCATTAAGCTATATCGTTGATTATATCTGTATAAGAAACTAAAAGTAGGGTGCACTAGAATATCTGTAGTATTTGTTGCAGGATTCTAGTGCAAGTCGTCTTTTGAAAGGTTCCCACATCGACACTTGTACAATACCTGTGGTAGCACACACTAAAGAACTGCAATAAACAGCGATATAGCTTAACGGAACCGACACTTTGACGTAAGTAAATGAATAAAAAGAAAATATTCTATGACATTTTTTTCACAATATCTTTCAGTGTCATGATTCACATTTACGTTCGAGTAAGCAATTACAATCATGTTTTATATTGTAGGGCACAACACAACCGAAGACTTTTCGCAACAAGGAAAAATTATGTTTATAACAAAAATGTAAATGTGTTTATGTGGACGTGAACAGCCGTCTGATGAAGAAATTAAACGTTTGAAACCAGTAACGGCGCTATTTAGCAAGTAAATAGCATAATCAAAAGTGGTTGGTTGCTGTCTTCTTTAATGTAAGAATCACCCTGTATACAGTTTTTAAATTGAAGAATGTCTGTAGAGATCAATAAACTAAAAGTAGGGTGCACTAGAATATTAGTAGTGTTTGTTGCAGGATTCTAGTGCAAATAGTTTACGAGAAATCGTCGTTTGAAACGTTCCCACACCGACACTTGTAAAATATCTGTGGTAACACACACTAAAGAAAATACAAGTTAATATTGGTAATTCTTTTTCTCTATTACACCTCTCGAGAAAACTCTCGGAAATGGCAGTCCCCTGACTTCCGCTATCTATAACAGTTTGACATTCTATTTCTCCAACTCTAATTTTGAGAATAGGTTGTATTACTACAGTTGTGTCAAGTTCCTTTTCTTGCATTAATTCGTTTCCTACTGATTCCTATATCAACCTTTGTACCCTTGCTCCTTCGGTATGTGTTTGTTGTGTTTGGTGAGGAATCCCATAGCGGTATCGCTTGTGAGATATCTGTCACTTTCCTTCTCCTATCTAACTCTTCTCTCTCTTTATCTCTGGCTTCTAAACATTACCTTATGTATTCAATTTCATTACCTTCGTAATTAAAAACTTAAATACGTAGTATTTTTATTCCACAATATTATTTATTTGCTTGTTATTAGCAGCTTTCGGCTTCTTAGGCCATTGTCAGATCACTTCATTCTAAACAGAGAGTCCACACGTAACATAGAGTTTACATATACAGAGATGGTTTTTCATCGATATGTGAACTGCAAATTTCTTATGTCTATGAACCGATACTACATAACAGACGTACTCCTATTAAACAAATTGATTTTAAATGAAAATATCTTGGGCTACAATGGTATTAAAATATTAAAACTGTGTAATTGTATAAGAAAGTATTTTCAGCAGGTGATGGTAAAACAAAATATGGGTTTGTTATCAATAACTATCAATACCACAGAACGAGCATAATAAAAAAACACAAATGGGGTCCGAATGGGTACATCTTACATCACTGAAGGTTACAAATATTATAAATGTCGAGGTGAGCGATGGATTATTGTACAAGCAAACTGTAAATTATGGCAAGGAGGAGAAAGATATATGGAGTATTGGTATGTAACACTTATGACAAAATTATTTACACTCAGTGAGAACAATAGGCCTATTAATAAGTTGACATTATTTTAGTAAAGGTGAATAATG
Organism: Locusta migratoria; assembly: GCA_026315105.1. NCBI lineage: Eukaryota > Metazoa > Arthropoda > Insecta > Orthoptera > Acrididae > Locusta > Locusta migratoria. The sequence continues at coordinate 346,695,981 of CM048749.1, read as the reverse complement.
AAATTGTGTCTGGTCATTAAGAACTAGGTCAGGATTCTTGGACTGGTGTTTGTTAATGGCCAGAATGTCCAACAATGTGAGTTTTCTATCCTTTTTTTTTTGCTTTATGGACAATATCACATTTAGTATCGTAGGAATGACATTCATTCAGAATATGGTCAGCAAAGTCGGAATCTTTCTTTTTCAATCTCCAGCGCCTTTCGTGCTCAGAAAGTCTAGTTGCTATAGCCCTACCTGAATGGGCTACATATAGTTTCCCACAAAGGTTACAGGTAATTTTATACACTCAACTCTGTTCTAAAGGTGGAATTTTGTCATTGCTGTTGAACAAAATGTGGGAAACAGTATTTCTGGTGTAAAAAGGTGGGTTGTATTTCCCCGATTCAGTTTTTTGGCAATTACCTTTGAAGGCTTACCTACATATAGCATGGGGACCCATGTTTTATAACTTTGACTTGGTGATTGCTGCTATCTTCTGCGTCTTTTTTCTGCAAAGGGTGGGGCTATAACCATTGCTGGATGCTATTTCTTTGATTATTTTCGGTTCATTTTCGAAATCTGCTTCTTGTTGTGGTATAGATAGTAAACGATGTACCATGGTGTGGACGGCTGCATGCTTGTGTGCTGTGGGGTGTTGGGAACTTGCTGGTATTACTGCACCTGTATTAGTTGCTTTTCTGAATATGTTAAATTAATGTTTTTGCTTGGTAATATCAATGGTAAGGTCCAAAAAGTTGATTGTGTCTCCTCCTAACTCCACTGTAAACTTGATTTTATTACGTTGTGAATTTAGATTTTTGAGGAAATTGTTTAGCTGTCTGACGATGCCTGTTCACATACCTATACCAGTAATGAATTTTAGAACTGAGGGGCTCTTTCTCTAAAAACGTCTGTTCAAAGTTGTCCATGAACATCTCAGCTAGTAAGCGGGTCAAGGGGGAACCCAGTGCCAGACCATCAGATTGAGTATACAGTGTCTGTTGAAACTGAAAATAATTTTGTTTTAAACATGTCTCTGTTGCCAATTTTATTTCCTCTGCCTCCACTGGATTTATTTTTCTCCTATCTAACCAATTAACCAAAATTTCCATAGCCTCCCCAACTGGAATATTTGAGAACAGGCAGCTGACATCAAATGAGACTAGCTTCGCCGTAGGAGGAATTGGTAAATCTTTTATTTTGGTCACTAATGCATGTGAATTAGGTATTCAAAATTTTTCAAATGTTTGTAGAGCTTATGGGACTTAACTACGGGGTCATCAGTCCCTAAACTTACAAATTACTTATGAACTAGCTTACACTAAGGACGGCACAAATATCCATGCCCGAGGGGGGATTCGAACCCCCGACCATAGTGTACAAACTACTTATGATCTAACTAATACTAAGGACGGCACAAATATCCATGCCCGAGGGGGAATTCGAATCCCCGACCGTAGTGGCCGTGCAGATCGTGACTGGAGCGCCTCAGTCCCCTCGGCCACCGCGGCCGGCTCCAAATTTTTACTGAAATTTAGTTTTTGTTTTAATCAGTGAATCTACCTCTGTGGCTAATTTGTGTCAGTTTTAATATTTTAATACCATTGTAACCCAAGATATGTTTATTTGAAATCCATTTGTTTTGTAGGAGTACGTTTGTTACTTAGTATCGATTCATAGATATAAGAAATTTGCAGTTCACATATCTTTGAAAAACCATCTTTGTATATGTAACCTCAATGTAACCTCAATGTCTGTTTAGTACGAAGTTACCTGACGATGGCCTAAGAAGCTGAAAGCTGCTAATAATAAGCAAGTAAATAACATTGTGGAACAAAAATACTACGTATTTAAGTTTTTAATATGTCTTTGTTCCTCCAAATACCGATGGAATATTCCATAAAAATCTTCGTAATTATTTGTGTTGTATACATTACGCGTGTTTTGTTGCATCTTTCTTTCTATCTTTATGTCATTTGTTTTTCTCCATTTTTGTAAACTTTTTAGTTTCGTCGAATACATCGACCAACCCTGTAATTTCTCGTCTGCAATTTCTCTAATTTTAGGAAGAGGTGGCAACTCGTCTTCGCTTTCAGAATGTAACCAGTTAATGCTATCTTCCCATGTTTTTTACTGTGTTTCTATCTGTTCTGGAAATTCATTGTAATTTGAATTTCAAATTTTATTTTGTTAGTTGAAACTGTTACTGTTATTATGTGCTTGAATTGTATCTGATTGCAATGAATGTTTTAATTTTCTTGTGGCTGTTTGCGGTCAGTGTGTTGACTATCCCTCTCCGTGTTTCGTCGTCAATCCTTGCGATTTTCTAGATTTGGTGGTCTTAACTTCTACTTCTGGATGACCTTTGTTTGGTTGCTCTTGTCCGCGTGGACCTTGATTTCCCTTAAATTTGTTTGAGCCATGCTCTCGCCAGTTGCCATTTCTCACATCATTCACTCTGTCAAAATGTCCCTGATTACTGTGTTGATTACTGAATCTATATCCACGTCGATATGAATTCCCATACCCACTGCTATTATTATTGTATCCTTTATTTCTATTCCCATAGTTCCCGCTTTTTTCCATGATTCTGCAATGTTTGGATTATTTTGTTATTGAAAATTATTATTGTTTGTGTTATTATTATTTTTATTATTATTATATGGTCTGAAGTTTCCACTATTGTTGCGATTAAAATTACTGTGATACTAATTTTTGGGCCTCTCCATCTGACTTACAATTTTATTTTTCTTTTCTTTAAGTTCTTCCTCTTTGAAGATGAATTCTAGTTCCCTCAGAATTTCCTTAAAAGTTAAAACCCTCAACATTTTCATTCTTGCCTACTGTCATTTTTGGTATTTAACCGTCAGTTTCATTCTACATAAACGTCTTAGTTCTCCACTACTATATGGTCTGTATAAGGATTGGTTTTTTTGTCCATGATGTCGAAAAATTTGACTACACTTTTCTCGCCTGAGTTCTCGTTTTTAATTTTATTCTGCGCTTCAGTTGACCAATTCCAGTTTAAAAATGCGGTTCTAAACTGTTGATAAGATGTACAACTTTGTGCAGTTCTGTGCATTTCCTCTGCCACTGGTCCTGAGATGCGTGCGCATAAAAAATCTAGCCTATTTGATAAACTCCAACGGTTCGGTATGCCCACCTTAAATTGATCAATTAAGGTTCGCGCATGAATACTTTCGCCTTCCTCTTTGATGTGTTGAAATTTACGAGCAGTCAGAAAATGATATGTATCGTACCTATTCACAGTTTCTACTCGTGTTTGTTCCGTCATTTCTGACATTCCTGTATCCGTTACGCTGTGTTGCTTGTGTAGTGGCAACCCATTACTCATCTGCATGTTCCCTGTTGCGTATCCTGTGTTTATTTCGTATCTTTCTAACGGCGTACAAAAATGTTGCTCATTCGTTGCTTTTGGTGCTGTAAACGAATTATTGCAAACTATGTGATTGGATTAACTGATTTGGTTGCCTGTCATTCTATTGGTAGCGGTTGGCTGTACATTCCGCGTGTTTCCACGTATTCTATGTGTTTTTGCGGCACACAGTAAGTTGATGTTTTAACTACTTTCGCGGGTTTTTCTCTATTTTCCTTCCGTTCTGTCCATATTTTGCTTGTGACTGTTCTTGTGCTGAATGATTATTTGTCATATCAGTCACCTTTTTTTTCCTTAATCGTTTGGATTAATTCACTTCTGAGTTTTTCCAACTGATCTTCCGTGTTTGTTTCAAGTTTATTTATACGCTGGTCTTACTATTTTAAAGTAGACTCGAAAGGTATGCCAGTTTGGGCTTATTCACTGTCATTGGTTAGCGCTGTATTACGTCACTCGGCAGCAGTTACGGTTAGTATACATAAATATTAATCACAAGCGTGTTCCATCGCTTAAAAGCAATGTTTTTTGTCGAATGAGAAAAGAAAAGACGGAGAAATGTGTTCACGGTGGCCTTATAATACAGCATAACCATCTGAAATATTATAGAGCTACGCAATATCCACATAAAGTTCGTTACTCATCTCATAATAGCATCACAGAATATACTCATTCTTGTATTGCTTCTCGTTACAGAGTTCGTATCGATATGGTAGATGCGAATAAGAAATATATATTCACGATGATGTTCGTATCGATACACTAGATACGAGTAACGAAATGTGTTTATGAGTAACGATTCAGTACTTCTAGTCAGCCAAAGTACTCGTTACTCAGTACCGAATACATACTGTTTGCTGCATTTCTAGACACCAGTGATGCAGGTGGGTTCACCGCAGCCACTGATGACCGTCACTGATGACCGTCGATGACGATCGTGTGGCATTTGTGTCCATTTAAGCCCGTTTCACAGGATCGGCCTTGTGGTGAAAACTGACTACTTGAAATGCACGCGCCTTTAGTACCTGCATGTAAATCAGCAACCAACCCCATAGCGAGTGCGTCTATGACGTCAATGATCTGTAGATTGTGCCGAGTGTGGAGTTCTAGAACTTGTGCTGCAGAATGCGCATGCGCGGTAGTGGACTCTGCTAACATCGGAAGTTCAACTATTCTCGTCGATCTCATTCATGCTGCAGAAATGCTTTCGTCTCTTCTTTAACTTTTTGTTCTGTTCTTTCTTTGAGTTTTCATCACACCGAAAATTTTGCGGCGGAGCTTAGTGTTCCATGTTTTTAGTGTTCTCATACAAAAGAGACGAAATATCTGCAAGCATATTAATAAATCATTTCGACGGTGAAAGAGTCAGATGAAAAAATTCTTTTTGATGTTATTTTGACAGTTAGCAAGAAAACAAGGTATGCATTTTCAGTATTGATTGATTGATTTTTCCAGGGAAGCCAAAACAGTCTTAGTCCAACCCGCCACTGCCCGCACCGAAACTAAGTTTATTGTGCGGGATCGCTCCCTGTATATCTACTAAAGCCAACCAAAGCCCTTGAACAGTGCAAGGAGTCCCTTTACCAATTCTTTATTAGACACAATTTCTTCGGGTCTGGTTGTCCCAAATATTCTGTGCCTTCTATTCTCCAATGCAATGCATTCGAAGATTAGATGTGATGCAGTTTCATCACCGTCATCACAGATCCTACATTTAGGGTCCTCTTCTGTTATTGCCATTGTACGTAGGTGTTTTTTGAAATTCCCATGGCCTGTCAGCAATCCAATCATGAGTCTAATCTCTCTCCTGTTCAGACCCAGGATTGCAGAGCTTCTTTTAAAACATGGCTTTGGCATCGTTACTTTGCCATGTTTTTGTTGATGGACTTTGGTCCAATATTCTACGTGCGGTCTTCTGAGCCAGTTCTACATCTACATCTACATCGATACTCTGCAAATCACATTTAAGTGCCTGGCAGAGGGTTCATTAACCACCTTCATAACTTTTCTCTACCGTTCCATTCTCTAATAGCGCGCGGGAAGAAAGAACACCTAAATCGTTCCGTTTTCGATCTGATTTCTCTTATTTTATTGGGATGGTCATGTCTCCCTAAGTAGGTGGGTGCTAGCAAAATATTTTCACATTCATAAGTAAAAGTCGGTGATTGAAACTTCGCAAACAGATCACGCCGCAATGAATAACGTCTTTCTTTTAATGATTTCCACCCCAATTCGTGCAACATTTCCGTGACGCTTTCCCCCCCGTAACGTGATAAAACAAAACGAGCTGCCCTTCTCTGAACCTTCTCAATATCTTCCGTCAGTCCCACCTGGTGAGGGTCCCACAAGGGGCAACAGTATTCCAAGAGAGGACGCACAAGTGTGATGTAGGCAGTCTCCTTGGTGGAGCTGGTGCATCGTCTAAGCGTTCTGCCAATGAAACGTAACCTTTGGTTCGCCTTCCCCACAATATTTTCTATGTGTTCTCTCCAGTCAAAGTTGTTCGCAATTGTAACTCCTAGGTATTTGGTAGAATTAACGACCTTAAGGTTTGACTGATTTATCGCGTAATTGAAGTTCAGCGGATTTCTTTTAGTGGTCATGTGTATTACTTCACACTTTTCTTTATTTAGTGTCAATTGCCAATTTTCGCACCAAGTAGAAATTTTGTCTAAATCGCTTTGCAGTTGCTTTTGATCCTCTGTTGACTTCACTAACCGATAAACGACAGCATCATCCGCGAACAGTCTAAGGGAGCTATTCAGATTATCTCCTAAATCGTTTATAAACACGAGGAAGAGTAGGGGACCAATAACGCTTCCCTGTGGAACGCCAGATATCACTTCTGTTTCTGTTTACGTAGCTCCAATTTGATCATTGCCTTGGTGATTGTCAGGACAGGTTCCGGTCTAATAAATGGAGTCTCTGCCCCAATCCTGGCTAATCTGTCGGCATGTTTGTTGCCACTGATCCCCGAGTGGCCAGGGACCCACAATAGGTTTACTCTATTGCTTTCCCCTAGCTCCACCAGAACCCTGTGACATTCTGCAACAATTTTAGACCTTTTTGCAGGAGCTGCCAGTGATCTCATGGCTGCCTGTCTGTCTGAATAGATATAGATGCTACGATCTTTGTAGCACCTACGCAAATTCTCCTACACACACGCCCTGATGGCAGTGATTTCGGCCTGGAATACTGAGGCCAGTTTTCCTAGAGAGATGACGCCCTCCAGTCTTGAGTGCACCCCATATACCCCGGCTCCAACACCTTGGTCTAATTTTGACCCATCAGTGAATCAGACAATATCCCCTGTATGGTGTCGAACTATTTTCTCCCACTGCTCCCTACTTCCAATTGTTATATTGAAAGGCTTGTTGAAGCAGTATGGGGTTATAATATAGTCGGCTGGCATTTCCCCAACCTTTCCTATATTTACCTCACTCACTATTTTAGTGTGTGATTCTGGATATCCCAAAGAGTTCCAGTTGTTGCCAGATTTGAGTCTGTATGCACCAGCCGCTGCCTCCATCTTGACCCAAAGGTGTAATGTTTGATGTGTTTGAGAGAAAAAATTTTCTTCAGCAACATTTTTCCCATCATTTAGGTCCTCAGGTTTTTGCAAAACTGAAAACATGAAATTTGAGTAGAACATCAACTATGAATTACCCTTTCGTCATTAAAAAAGGTGAGGTAAAGCAGTCAACAATCCGAAGATTGGTTTGAACGACGCAGTCCTTTACTAGGCATGGTCCTGTTTGGAGGTGGTATGCCGTTGCCTTCCTCCGACCTTCGAATTGATTTGTGCAGCTAGTTATAGGGGGACCTACAGTTTAACGTGGGTTCCGAACCACGGCGCTACTCGGTATTTTTCACATGAGCAATACTGTCAGAGGTGAAAAAAGTGGAAAGTGACAGATAAAAATCCTAGACTTTCGTCATTAATAAACTCAAATATCATCAGGGCACATTTTACATAAGAGCAGGAAAAGGATACTTTGGAAACTCAAATATTCTTTCCCTGCTCTTACGCAAAAAGTGCCCTCATAACCTCACTTCTTTATTCAGTTGTGAAACTACACAGCAGCAGCTCTACAGTGTTGGTGTTAACGTCTGAACGAAAACGACTATTCGAGACAGGCGAGGCGCAGGACGGGCATTACACGCCACGAGTGCTGCAGTAGACACACTCGTCTTGAGTAGTCAATTGAGACAAGAAAGTTCATCGTGTAAATGGGGGTTTTGACCCCAACTGGGGACGAGTTCAGCCTACCTGGCGCAAGTCTGTTCAAAGTGACGCCACTGGCGTGTTAATGACGATAAGGACGACACAAGACACGGGAGCCGAGCGGAGAAACTCCCCGAACCCACCGGGAAACGAACCCGGCCCCCTTGCACAACAACTCACTACGTTGCCCACTAGACTACGGAGGCGAACCCTGTCCACTGCCGACAGTGTCCCAGTGTGAAACGAGCCTCAATAGCTGGGGACCAGAAGGAGGCGTGAAAAGAAGACGCAAAGTTCCGTGCCCCTTTGCAGATCGTAAGGCTGACTCCTGTACCGGATGTTTCGTATCTCTCGGTCTTACGTAAAGATGGCTGCGAATGTGCACTCACCTGGAGAGACTCACAAGCCGAGAGAACGGACAGCTCAAGGAGAACTGGGAGGAGCCACGTCACAGCGTCACTCGGTTTCACACCACGGCGCCACACCTACCACTCGTGATGGCGGTACGACAGGTCCGCGCCGCATTAAAGGTCACTCCGTCTGCCTTGTTCACGTTCTACTCTGATTATGTTTACGAAAAACAAACACAGTCTTCCGTGAGCATTTTATTTGATTGAAATGAAGACTCCATTAGGAGCAGTGTGCACCACAAAAAAAAAAAAAAAAAAAAAAAAAAGATTAATAATAATAATAATAATAATAATAATGTTCAAATGTTTGTAATAGCTTATGGGACTCGACTACGGGGCCATCAGTCCCTAAATTTACAAACTACCTATGAACTACTTAATACTAAGGACGTCACAAATATCCATGCCCGAGGGGGAATTCGAACCCCCGACCGCAGTGGCCGTGCAGACCGTGACTGGAGCGCCTCAGTCCCCTCGGCCACCGCGGCCGGCACCACGACCATAAAATGTTAAATATCCAAAGAAAATTTAGCATTGGTCGTAAATTTGTTTATTTATTATTAGAGATCGGTTTCGGCTACTGAATAGCCATCTTCAGTGAAACTGAAAAAGTACAAGCCTAACAGAAATGCAAAAAAATCAATATTTACTACATCTACATCTACATGGGATACTCTGCAAATCACATTCACGGAATGGCAGAGGGTTCATCGAACCACGTTTGTGCTGTAATGAAATTTTCACTCTTCAGCGGAGTGTGCACTGATATGAAACTTCCTGGCAGATTAAAATTTTGTGCCGGAACCGGGACTTGAACCTGGGACCTTTGCCTTTCGCGGGCAAGCGCTCCGACTGAGCTATCCCGACACAACTCACGATGCACCAAAACTGGTTATTTTACATCTACATCTACATCTACATAGATACTCTGCAAATCACATTTAAGTGCCTGGCAGAGGGTTCATTAACCACTTTCACAACTTTTCTCTGCCGTTCCATTCTCTAATAGCGCGCGGGAAGAGAGAACACCTAAATCGTTCCGTTTTCGATCTGATTTCTCTTATTTAATTGGGATGGTCATGTCTCCCTAAGTAGGTGCGTGCTAGCAAAATATTTTCACATTCAGAAGTAAAAGTCGGTGATTGAAACTTCGCAAACAGATCACGCCGCAATGAATAACGTCTTTCTCTTAATGATTTCCACCCCAATTTCCGTGACGCTCCCCCCCCCCCCCCTAACGCGATGACACAAAACGAGCTGCCCTTATCTGAATCTTCTCAATCTTCCGTCAGTCCCACCTGGTGATGGTCCCACAAGGGGCAACAGTACTCCAAGAGAGGACGCACAAGTGTGATGTAGGCAGTCTCTTTGGTGGAGCTGGTGCATCTTCGAAGCGTTCTGCCGATGAAACGTAACCTTTGATTCGCCTTCCCCACAATATTTTCTGTGTGTTCTCTCCATTCAAAGTTGTTCGTAATTGTAACTCCTACGTATTTGGTAGAATTTACGACCTTAAGGTTTGACTGATTTATCGCGTAATTGAAGTTCAGCGGATTTCTTTTAGTGGTCATGTGTATTACTCACACTTTTCTTTATTTAGCGTCAATTGCCAATTTTCGCACAAAGTAGAAATTTTGTCTAAATCGCTTTGCAGTTGCTTTTGATCCTCTGTTGACTTCACTGACCGATAAACGACAGCATCATCCGTGAACAGTCTAAAGGGGCTATTCAGATTGTCTCCTAAATCATTTATAAACACGAGGAAGAGTAGGGGACCTATAACGCTTTTAAAAACTGAGATTTTTGCCATATTGGTATTACTACTTGATTTTTTTTCTATTTAGATTATAAACTAAGAATGAATTCCTAAGCTTCTCATTGATTACTGTTGCGTCCGATTGTACTTGTCAATCATGGAGCTGTTCAGTTGGCCACCCAAGGGCTGAGTGCACCACGCTCGCCCACAGTGCTCGGTAGACGTGGACGGTTACCTACTAGGGTCGTCCGAAATAAATGAATTTTTGACTATCGAGTTCTAATAGGGCTCGAAAGTTGAGAATTTGTGTACTGATTAACGGGAAAATAGTTTTAAAAATCTAACCTCATGCAGAGGGCTTTAAAGTACAAGAAAATTGTATAAAATATGAAATTTTAATGAATTCATATAGCAGCGAAACAGCTTTGCAGCTTTGGATGTAAGTTTTTGTCTACTGAGAGACGGCCAGACAAAGGTGGGTAGCGGACTGCATGGTCGTGGCGGATATATGACAATTGCACCCAGTGACATTTGCACCCAACTACAAATATGCGACATTTGCACCCAGTCTGACTGGAAACTACCTGTTCACTAGGCTGCAGCCGTACCCCTCGCTAAGCTGCTCCTGTGCCATGCGGTAATTCCACGTCGCCCTCACCCTGGGAGTCCTCGCTCACCGGAAACGCTCTCTCGACACAGTCTGCCTGCAGTCACAGTTTCTATATGGAGATATCGACGTCCGAGAAGGGTACGCCATGTGGCCACTACAAGGGCTACTCTTACATCATAAAGAGAACCAAAGCAGACGGAACAGAGATTTGGCGCTATTCAAAACATAGAACAACGCACTGTCGAGGAATGTATACCAATCAGCGTTTCCTTAGTGATGCAAAATGCCTCGACATTTATAAGTTGGGGCAAATTCCCACAATAAATGCCTGGGCAAATGCCCAAAATTCATAAAATATAAACTTACAAGCAGTACCTACAAAAATAACATGATATTTTGTACTACTCTCTAAAGTACATCTCAAATGCTTCAATGCTCTTCTGTTCTCATTTCCCAGCAGCCCAAGTTTCGCAAACATACAATGTTGTTCAAAAAATGTTTGTAAAGCTTATGGGACTTAAGTACGGGGTCATCAGTCCCTAAACTTACAAACTACTTATGAACTACTTACGAACTAGGACGGCACAAATATCCACGACCGAGGGGGGATTCGAACCCCCGACCGACCGTAATGGCCGTGCTGACCGTGACTGGAGCGCCTTAGTCTCCTCGGCCACCGCGGCCGGCTACAATGTTGTGCTGCAAACGTATGTGCCTCAGGTCCAGGGCGATGTTTGACAGCAGTACATTTCCCTTTCCCATGAATGCCCTCTTTGCTTGTGCTAGTCTACTTTTTATGTCCCCCTTGCTTCTTCCGTCGTGGGTTAGTTTACTGCAAAGGTAGTAGAATTCCTTGTCTTAGTGTACATTGTGATCACCAATTCGGATGTTATTTTCTCGCTACTTTTATTTCTGTTAGTTCTCATGACTTTCGTCTTTCTTTGCTTTACCTTCAATCTATGGTCTGTGCTCATTAGTCTTTTCATTTTATTCAACAGATCCTGTAATTTTCCTTCACTTCCACAGACGATAGCAATGTCATTAACTAATCTTATCATTGATATTGTTTTACCCAGAACTTTTATCACAGACTTGAACTTCTTTTTTATTTTCGATATTACGTCTTCATTGCGCAAGTTAAACAGTGATGCCGACAGTGCAGAAGCTTTTCTTACACCCTTTTTAATCTTAGAACTTCGTTGTTGACTTTCGGCGCTTATTGTGTACACTTGGTTCTTATACAATGTATTACCCGCCTTTTCCTACAGCTTACTCCTATTTTTCTCAGAATTACGAACATCATGCAGCACCTTTCATTACCGAAGGCATTTTCCAGGTCACAAATCTTATGAATATGTCTTGGTTCTTCTTTAGTATCGCTTCTATTATAAACTGCAGCATTGCTATTACGGCCACGCATAGCCGTAAAGTACGGCCCGTGTCAATGCGACCTCATAGCCCTCGGCTCTTCTACCCGCCGGGCAGAGACCGGACGGGGGGATTAGCGGACCGCCCCTCGACCAGAACTGGGTGCTAATGTCACTGGGTGCGTTTGTCACTGGGTGCTTTTGTCAGGACACCGGGTCGTGGTACGCAGTCCAGTAAACACGTCGCGACGCCCAACTTCTCCTAACCCTGCCACTACCTCCAATTGCTCGGCCACTGCTAATGCCTCCGTCAGTTGCTACTTGTTATTCCTTGTATCGACATCGAGTTGAAGTGTTTGTTTAGTTTAACCTTAATGGAGTGTGCGAGGTTTAAAATAGGGAAGCTTTACAATCTCATTCCTTGTCCTATTTTATTGCGACTTCTGAACTCAATGCTAAGTGGTTGTCTGATCACGATCTGTCTCGGCAATACGGAAAGTGGGCTTAGACAGCTTCACGATGGCCTCCCCCAGGGTTCGGTTCTTGTTCCCATTATTTTTAATGTTTACACCGCTGATATTCCAGCTACGCAATCTAGAAGATTCATTTATGCCGATGATATTGCCATAGCGTTACAACACAGACATCCACGTGACGGGAACTACGTTAACATCTGACCTAACTCTCCTCAGAAATTACTTCGCAATGTGGAAACTAAAGCCAAACAAAAAAAAAAAAAAAAAAAAAAAAAAAAAAAAAAAAAAAAAAACAAAAAAAAAAAAAACGGAAGTAGCATGTATCCATCTCAATAATAGGATGGCTGACTTAATATATCGTTTGATGTGAAGGAGTCATCTGAGATACGTCTCTCACTTTCAAGTACCACCTTCAAAAAACAGTAGACAAATTTAAAACCGGGAATAACATATTGTAGCACTTGGTAGGATCATCTTGGGAAGCCAGTGCTAAGGTTTTGCGTACAACAGCTTTGTCCCTAGTTTACTCTGCAGCTGAATACTGTTCTCCTGTCTGGCTCAAAAGTGCTCATGTGACAGACATTGATGTACAATTAAATAGAGCAATGAGATTCATCAGTGGCATTCTGATGGCTACACCACTTCAATGGCTCCCAATATTATACAACATCCTTCCTCCTGGTCTAGGAAGGAAACCTTAATGATAGATCTTGTCCACTCCTGAGCTTCCTATCCTGCAAGACCTTCCACCACAGGTAGGTCGATTGAAATCACGTAAACCGCCTCTTAAAACAGCTGTGCAACTACGTGAGAGTAGCTTCTCGCCTAAATCGAACTGGGCAAGAACTTGGGATTCGTTTAATTGACAAAACAACATCTGGATAGACGATCCCTCGAAGGAGCTCCAACCGCTTCGGAACTGGTGTTGGTCGCATACATACAAACGATGACCCACATACTTACTAACTCCCCATTACGATCATTCTCAGGAGGGGTAGCTGAACTCCATCTAGTCAGTCAGGAAGCTGTCCAGTGGCTCTGTGACACAGATATGTTTTATCTTATTAATTAGACAGTAGTATATTTTACTATCATACGATATATATATAGCGACTATGTGTGTTTAGGTTACCTACTTCGTTTGTACTGAGAGTGAAATGGCAACTCCGAACAAAACTCAGTTGTTATTGCCAAGACAGTCGTATCGAAGTCCTATTTTTGGTTTGCCAGAAGGAGGTAGTGGGACAACTCTTCCAACTTACTAGGATGTTTTCTCAAATTGGTTTGAGGAGACATTTAATAATTCAACAGAATTAGACTAAAAGAAAAAAGTTTCATTTTCCATAATTTCTGAGAAAGTTGGTAATCAAATAGGGTGTCGTCTGTAACTGACTGTAATAGCATACAGGTTGACTTAGACAAAATTTCTGGTTGGTGCGAAGAATGGCAGCTAGCTCTCAATGTAGAAAAATGTAAGGTGATGCGCATGAGTAGAAAAAACAATCCTATAATGTTCGAATACAGCATTAGTAGTGAGCTTCTTGATGCTGTCGCGTCGTTCAAATATCTAGGCGTAACATTGCAGAGCGATATGAAATGGAACGAGCATGTAAGGACAGTTGTGAGTAAGGCAGACAGCCGACTTCGGTTTATTGGGAGAATTTTTGGGAAGATGTACTTCACCTATAAAGGAGACCGCGTATAAAACGCTTGTACGACCACGTCTTGAGTATTGCTCAAGTATTTGGGACCCGCAGCAGATCGGTTTGAAGGAAGACATAGAGGCGGTTCAGAGGCAAGCAGCTAGATTTGTTACCGGTAGGTTCGACCAATGCGCGAGTGTCACGGAAATGCTCCGGCAACTCAATTGGGGATCGCTAGAAGAAAGACGACGTTCTTTTCGTGAATTTCTGTTGAGTAAATTTAGAGGGCCGGAATTTGAAGCTGAGTGTAGTACGATCTTGCTGCCGCCTACTTACATTTCGCGTAAAGATAACAAAGACAAGATAAGAGAAATTAGGGTTCGTACGGAGGTATATAGGCATTCTTTTTTTCCTCGTTCAATTTGGGAGTGGAATAGGAAAGGAAATTCCTAGTAGTGGCACAGTGTACCCTCCGCCACGCACCTTACGGTGAATTGCGGAGTATGTATGTAGATGTAGATGTAGAAGCAATTTATTGCAAAGCATCCTTTCCAGTTGTACTCAAACAAGAGTTGTGCAAATGATAAGATCATATCATGATGCTTAACACAAATTAAGAAAATCGCTCAACAGAGATCACAAAACAGATAATTTTAAGAGAAAATTCATTCATTATTAGTGAACATCTATGATGCATGCATCTGCAGCGTAGATAAAATAATAACAAAAAAACTTCAAAACAGGAAGAAAGGAAACAAATAGAAAGTGTGCGAGAAAATGTTGCTTTTACAAGAGAAAATCGTGAAATAGAACGAAAATTTTTTGAAATGAAAACAAATGAGATAAGTTAAGTGATAATTTGTTTGTTAAGCTTGTGGGACTTACCTGCGGGGTCATCAATCCCTAAACTTACAATCTACTTATGAACTACCTTATACTAAAAAATGTTCAAATGTCCGTAAATCTATCGGACCAAACTGCGTGGTCATCAGTCCGTAGCTTACAAACTACTTAAACCTAGGTAAACTAACCTACGGACAAACACACACATCCATGCCCCAGGGAGGACGAACCTCCACGGCGAGCAACCGCGCGCTCCGCAGTGAGAAGCCTTAGACCGCTCAGCTACTCCACCCTTATACTAAAGACGACACAAACATCCATGCATACTCAAGAAGTGGTTGTACAAGCGTTTTATAGGCGGTCTCCTTTCCAGATAAAGTACATCTTCCCAAAATTCTCCCAATAAACCGAAGTCGGCTGTCCGCCTTACTCACAACTGTCCTTATATGTTGGTTCCATTTCACATCGCTCTGCAATGTTACGCCTAGATATTTGAACGACGCTACTGTATCAAGAAGATCACTACTAATGCTGTATTCGAACATTATGGATTTGTTTTTGCTGCTCATGCGCATCACCCTACATTTTTCTACATTTAGAGCTAGCACACATTCTTTGCACCAACTAGAAATTTTGTCTATGTCATCCTGTATGCTATTACAGTCAATTATAGATGACACCCTCCCATACACCACAGCATCGTCAGCAAACAGCCGCAAATTACATGGTACTCTGTCCATCAGATCATTTATATATATAGAAAATAATAGCACGCCTGACGATACACTCATCTCTGATGAACACTCGCCGTCGAGAACGACCTACTGCGTTCTATTACTAAGGAAGTGTTCGAGCCAGTCACCAATCTGTGAACCTATTCCATAAGTTCGTATCTTCGTTAGCAGTCTGCAGTGTGGCACCGCGTCAAACGTCTTTCTTGAAGTCGAGAAAAACACAATCCGCCTGTTGCTCTTCATCCATGGCTCGCAAGATATCATGTGAGAAAATGGCAAGCTCAGTTTCACGTGAACGATGTTTTCTAAACCAGTACTGATTCATAGAAAGAAGCTTTACCGTCTCAAGGAAATTTACCATATTCGAACTGTGAATATGCTCCAAAATTCTACAGGAAAGTGATGTGAAAGATATTGGCCAGTAATTATGTGGGTCAGTTCTCTTTTCTTTCTTATAAACGAGATTCACCTGCACTTTCTTCCAATCACTAGGAACTTTGCACTGAATTAAAGATCCGCGATAAATGCAAGCTGAGGTGGGGAGCCAATGCCGCAGAATTCTCTTTGTAAAACCGAACTGGTATTCCATCCGGACCAGCAGACTTTTTCGTATTTAGCTCTCTCAGCTGATTCTCTACACCGGAAATACCTATGACTATGTCTTCCATTTCGGAATTAGTACGTTAATCAAATTATGGTATATTTATGCAGTCCTCCTGCATGAATGATTTCTTAAAGATTACATTTTGAACTTCAGCTTTCCGTTGCTTTCTTCTATTACTGCCCCGGAATGATCAACGAGTGACTGGACAGTGGGCTTTGACCCGCTTATCGATTTTACATAGGACCAGAATTTTTTCTGGTTCTCGGAAATATCTTTTACTATGGTACAGCTGTGGTAATTATTGTATGCTTCGAGCATCGATCTTTTTATAGACGCACGAATCTCTACTAACTTTTGCCTGTCATCATTTGCGTGTCCTTCTTTGAACTGAGAGTGCAAGAATCTTTACTTTCTCAGGACCTTTCTAACATTATTATTATACCACGGTGGATCTTTTCCATCCTTAATCGACTTTACAGGCACATAAAAAATGTTCAAGTGTTTGTATAGCTTATGGGACCTAACTACGGGGTCATCAGTCCCTAAACTTACAAACTGCTTATGAACTAGCTAACACTAAGGACGGCACAAATATCCATGCCCGAGGGGGGGATTCGAACCCCCGACCATAGTGGCCGTGCAGACCGTGACTGTCGCGCCTCAGTCCCCTCGGCCACCGCGGCCGGCACGGGTACATATTTCTCTAACCCTTTTTGTACAATGCATTTAGATTTAGTCCACAATTCCTGTACATCCATAGTACCGGAACTAGACGATGCCCATTCATTTTCTAAGAGCAATCCTAACAATTGCTTATCGACTCTTCCCAACAAAAACACGCTTCTAGCCTTCTTGATTGGTTTGTGAACTTTGGTCACCATCGACGCTATGACGATATCATGATCACTAATTCCAGTCTCTACACAGACATCGTTATTAAGGTCAGGCCTGTTCGTAGCTATAAGGTGTAACATATTTCCATTGCGCGTGGGTTGCCAGTTTAACCGCTCAACACAGTTTTCGAAGAATGTGTCCAAAAGTAGCTCGCAAGACTGCTTGTCTGTACCGCCTGAAATGTAACTAGAGAGGTCCCAATCTATACTCTTAAGGTTGAAGTCTCCCCCGACTAAAATACATGGACCGCATACCTACCCATTACCTGGTGTAGACTTCCTTTGAATGACTCTAAAACTGCTACAGCAGCTCTGGGGGGCCGGTAAAAACAGCCAACTATTAAC
This sequence comes from Locusta migratoria, assembly GCA_026315105.1. Classification (NCBI taxonomy): domain Eukaryota; kingdom Metazoa; phylum Arthropoda; class Insecta; order Orthoptera; family Acrididae; genus Locusta; species Locusta migratoria. Next base: position 346,678,702 of record CM048749.1, on the reverse strand, counting down.
TTTATATTGAGCGGTTTTTCAGTGAGGTTAAACTGTAGATGTATGAAATCGGTATAATTGAAAACCGTTTGTTTCACCTATAACCAGCATTTCGCCTATTGGCATTTTCTCTGGAACCGTATAGCCTAGAAGGCTGTGGTTTCTTTTGTTTTGTAAAGAACTGCTCGTTTCGTAAGTTGCCTACACTAGCGGTACTACGCAATAAACAATTCGAAATGACAAAACCTAACATCTTTCCTTTTATGAAAATTATGAAAATATGGATGTTTATGCTTAATTTGGTGTTGGTTTTATTGAAATATTCGATTATTTAATGTCAGTGCATGATTATTATATATTTATTTAAAATAGTAAATTATCGAATATTTCAATAAAACCAACACCAAATTAAGCATAAACATCAATATTTTCATAATTTGCATAAAAGGAGAAATGTGAAAGTTCATCATTTTGGTCGGTACTACTCCTCTCAAGTCGCAATGCTCACAAGGAATATACAAGCGCAATTAAAGAAAATATAACATCATACCGTACTACGCAGATTGCATTGGGAAGAACTGTCGGACTAAAAAGTTTTCATGATATCTCGTAAATGAATGCTACAAGACCTCTGCAGCAAATGACACTGACATTTCTAATGTCCATTTTGTTTGTTAGTGTCAATAGGCATCGTTCCAAAATGTTCAAATGTTTGTATAGATTATGGAACTTAACTACGGAGTCATCAGTCCCTAAACTTACAAACTACTTATGAACTACTTACGAACTAGGACGGCACAAATATCAATGCCTGAGGGGGGATTCAACCTCCGACCGTAGTGGCCGTGCGGACCGTGATTGTCGCGCCTCAGTCTCCTCGGCCACCGCAGCCGGCAGCATCGTTCCGTTTAAAAACGTTTAAGTTCACATAAAATACTTCTATCGCCCAACAATAAGAGCCGCTGACGACTAACTCATCCTGTGAAAAGCGCTCATCAGGAGCGCGTTCAATTTCCACGATATTTGCGGGACAACTTGTAGGTGATTTCTCTTGTACAAAAATCCTGTACTGGAACAATTTCATAGTAAATTACTAAATTATGTTAGTTCATTCCTGCCTTAAAAAGTAGTATCCTCCACTGTAAGGAATTTACTGTAAGATGGCCATTTTTCTCCGTACATAGAGAAAATCGATAATCTTATCTTAATATACCGGGCGATCAAAAAGTCAGTATAAATAACTTAATAAATCACGGAATAATGTAGATTGAGAGGTAAAAATTGACAAACGTGCTTGGAATGACTTGGGCCTTTTTTCTTCGAGGAACTGCGTGATTCTGGTTTTGTAACTTCTATCGTGACTGGTGAGAGGTACGCCGATATGTTACAGAATCGCATCATCCACAGCTTGGCTGATAAACACCTTCTGGAACGTACGATGTTTATGTTGGATGGTGCTCCACCCCATATTGCTAGACGCGTGAAAGATCTCGTTTGGTGATGATCGTGTGCTCAGCCGCCACTTTCGGCATGCTTGGCCTCCCAGGTCTCCAGACCTCAGTCCATGCGATTACTGGCTTTGGGTTTACCTGAAGTCGCAAGTGTATTGTGATCGACCGACATCTCTAGGGATTCTGAAAGACAACACCTTACAGTGCTGTTCACAACATTATTCCTCGACTACAGTTATTGTTGAGGAATGATGGTGAACATATAGAGCATTTCCTTTAGGCCTAAATAACATCATCTTTGCTTTGACTCAATTTGTTACGCTAATTATTGCTTTTCTGATCAGATAAAGCGCCATCTGCCGGAAATTTTTTGAACTTTTTTTTCGTTCTAATAAAACCCCAAGTCATTTCAAGCATTTGTGTCATTGTAACCTCTCTATCTACATTATTCCGTGATTTATTAAGTTTTTAAATTTATACTGACTTTTTGATCATCCGGTACATAAAAATTGAGGTGTTCGTGGCTATATTTCACTTTGCAGGCAAAACTACACATCGCAAACGAATAGTTTTTGTATGTGGTAGTAGGTATCAGTCTCCAATTGTTCTCCATGGTGATGGAGGGTTGATAACGAAAAGAGCGTGGAAGATATGGGACCTGCAAGTTACCGACTTCTATAAAATTATACGTGTGGTTGACAATATTTTGCTCTTCAGTAAAATCAACACAATGGAGACGAACGATCCCTCTGTGTTGTTGTAGTACAGTGTCTCCGGTTGTACGCTATAGCAGTTCCGTGTCGATAGATATAAGAGACTGGAAGAGATGGTGGTTAAAATTCAAAATCAAATGTTCAAATGATTGTTCAACTTATGGGACTTAACTACGGGGTCATCAGTCCCTAAACTTACAAACTACGTATGGACTCCCCAGAATGAAACTTCACTCTGCAGCGGAGAGTGCGCTGATATGAAACTTCCTGGCAGATTAAAATTGTGTGCCAGAACCGGGACTCGAACCTGGGCAAGCGCGCGGCAAGCGCACTACCGACTGTGGTATCCCGACACGACTCACGATGCCGCCTCACAACTTTACTTCCGCCAGTACCTCGTCTCCTACTTTCCAAACTTCACAGAAGCTTTCCTGCAAACACGCAAGACTAGCACTCCTGGAAGAAAGGATATGGTGTAGACATGGCTTAGCCACAGCCTAAGGGATGTTTCCAGAATGAAACTTCACTCTGCAGCGGAGTGTGCGTTGATATGAAACTTCCTGGCAGATTTAATCTGTTAATCGGTTCCGGCACACAATTTTAATCTGCCAGGAAGTTTCATACTTATGAGCTACCTACAACTAAGGACGGCACAAATATCCATGCCCGAGGGGGAGGATTCCAACCCCCGACCGTCGTGGCCGTGCAGACCGTGACTGGAGCGCCTCAGTCTCCTCGGCCACCGCGGCCGGCCCAGGTTCAAATTCGTCAGCTTATAGAAATAAGGAAAATAATTTAAGTGTGCTACTAAGACTATTTTTGATGCTAGAAATAGTTCTGGAACCATGGTTATAATTGAAAGAAATGTATTTCGGGATTTTTTAAATTCTGTCATCAATGGTGCAATAGTGGGTGGCAATTTGTATCAAAATAATTAATTATGAAAGCATTTTTAAAGCTATATCTAAGAACATTTATATTTTGAAGTAGAAACAACCAATGCAGACCATCCAGTCTACGCGTGCGAAGCAACGGGAATTAATCTAGTGTTTTCAAATAAAAATTTGCAGTATCCATAAGCGGACATAAACTAGTGATCTTAGCTTGTCCTTAAAATGCCATTGTAAATGTTTTTCAAAGGTCGTATTTCGGTTTTTTAATAGTTGTATGTATTTTTCTCTATGTAAATGGATTGAACATACAGTTTTTCGTATAAAAGCTATAGTAAATTTATCCGCTGTGGGAGACATAGATTATGTGATATCGGACAAATAAGAAAAAATATGATTCCACACACTTTCTCAGGCTATTTTCTATTTTATTATTGTCAGAGGGTGAACGGTTGGTGTGAAATTGTCGTATTACTTGTAATTGAACGAAACTTCACTGAAGGTGAACACAATGGAAAAAAGGCGGTAATTTTTTGACATAAAACTTCTGGCATTGCTTGAAGACGAGCCCCGCATGGAAAGGGGTGTCATGTGATATCATAATGATGGTTGCGCACATCACTACTCAGCTGTAGGTGGGGAAACACTAAACAGAGATTACCCTGATCGACAGATAGGACCTCGAGGCCCTATCAACAGTCGTGCTCGTTCCCTGAATTTCACGTTCCAGGCATCTGACTATGGTGTCACATTAAAGATTAATTGCCAACAACCTTCTCTATATAGGTCAACTAATTAGAAATGTCTGTGCAGGAATCACCACTGAAATGTTAAGGCGTGTTCAACTGTCTCTTGAAACGCGTTTCCAGAAATACATAAAGGTTCATGGTCGCTACATTGAGCAACTACTAGACTGAAATAGTTTGTGAAGATGAATGACAGTTATGAAGGGAACAAGTACTGTACTTATTGTTTGTAAATGTATATCAATAAAGTCAGATTGTCTTATTTGTCAAATATCACATCACCGCACACCCCTAGTTGAAGAATGTAGTACATGGTTTAAACGAAAAATCGAATATTCTTTCCATTTAATGTCACTGTCTTATTTTCTATTATGAAACTGCAAATATCGTTTGAAATCATTTTCGATTTCTCCCTACGTTTCGACAAAAATTGGCCACGACACTATAAACGCCTCAGAATGAATTTCTTCTAGGTGAAGAACATTGTCTTGCCTTGGTACTTACTTTCGTTCGTTTTCCGCGGAAATTTAAGATCGTAAAAATGGAATAAACGATAGCTTTTGACACCGATAAAATTTCTTGAGGCTCCAAAATACTCTTAATTACCGGTTAATTAATTGTGTATTCACATAGTCCGTAAATTAAAGTACCCTGTAAATTGATTTCCCGTTTGAATCCACTCACCGCACAATGTACCCATTTCTTCGTCGTTAATGAAGTACACTTGCAAAACATAACATTCTCCGTTTTTGAAGGTGAAAAAAGCCTTTTCTTTGCTGCAAATGATTTTATTTCTCACAGACGCGTATCGCCTTTAATTTTAAAGACATCTTCCTTAGGATCCACACGTACAATTTTTTCGTGAGATATAGTGTTTCGATATTATAAACAATGAAAAAAGAACAATAAATATGTTGTTTATAATCTCGAAACAATACATCTTACAAATAAAAAATTATACTTGTAGATCCCACAGGAGATGCCTTTAAAATAAAAGCCGAAACGCTTCTTGGTGAAATAAAATCAATTTCAGCAAACAAAAGGCGTTTTTTTCCACCTTCAAAAACGAAGAATTTTGGCGCTTACTGCGCAAGATAGCCAAGCAGACAAACTTGTTAACATAACATTCGTTTGTAAATGGTAACAGTAATCAAAGTTTATGATGACTTGTATTCTTAGCTAATAGAAATCACAACTTTATGATGTATTCTCATCTCGAACATATCACAGAACTGATGTAGCATCAAATGATGCCATTTGAAAGCAAGCGATACACACCCACATATTTTGTGCAGAATGTGGCAGAGGAGTTTGTGACTTACGTAATGAAATAAATCTGGCAGGCCGGATATTTTTCCGCTGATGCAACACTTTACTGTTGTTTCTCTTCTGAATTCCTTTCCACTATAAAATTGGCACACTACATTTATCTTGTCAATTACAACATATTTGTGTTTCTTGTAATCTTGAGTGGGTTCGTAACGAACTGCTTCACGCACCGATCTCTAATCTGTACAACTTTTCTTTGCGCGTCTCGTACCCTAATGTTTTATTCATACACTTGCGATCGTTCTCCTTCACAAACCTGACTAATTGTAACTCAACTTAATTTATTTCATAATCCCGTTTCATCCACGGCAGTTTTTCTATGTCTCCTTGCTGAGTGTCTGACACGATCCTCTTATCTACGATCATCTCATTCATCTGTTTTGTCTCAATCTAGCTCTTCACCTACTTTCATTCCATCATTATTCTATTTGTTGCTTTTCATTTCAAATCAGCACTGGTAAAATATTCTCCTCTTTTGACTCCTATTATCAATATCTAAAGCAATTCATTTTCACTTACATTTGTTAAATTTTTTATCATTCCAGTTTTTCGTGAGCCACTTTTTTCCATAGACCTAATGACCCAAGGATGTTACAATCACGTACATATACCCTTCTGAATTAGAATTTATCGCACCACAACAGCAAAACGGGACACTCGACAATATTTTCGAATATCCTTGAATATTCCAAAACATTCACGAGCTTCGTGGAAAACAGCAGAAGATTGCAGAAAATCCTCTGGTAGCGGTCGACAACTGGCGGACCGCGATCCAGGTCTGGACCGCGCAAGTCCAAAAACTAGACCGCCAAAAGTATTTTGAAAGTGTAAGTTACGCACTCTAATTATTAAAAAGCAATTTTTCTGTAGATAACAACACCAATCTACAAGGAAATGGAAAATTAATATGTGATTTGGTTGTCCAAAGTGTATCATCATTCCGTCGCAGGCTGCTTCTTTGACAGACACGTTTTAAGTCAAGAGTTTCTTCATTTTACAACAATTTTTGAATATAAAATAGTCCATATTATGAAATTTCTTGGCAGATTTTAAGTAGGAATTTAGTAAGATCCAAAGACTTTTCAGAAATAGCCAATTCTCAAGATTCTTAATATCACCTTTTGAGGTTTCTGCTGCAGCAAAATGGACAGATGTGGCTGCGAAGTTGTTCAACGTTTCAAAACCTTTACTCCAAATGGCTATAATTCTATCCACTGAAGAATTGAGGAGTCAACATATCCCGAAAAAATATGAAAATTGGAAAAAAAATTAGCCATCTACCTTGCTGCTACGTGTAGCACCACAATTATTTGTGAAATGTCATTTTCAAAAATGTATTTCTCGGAGAATAATATTCGATCAAGACTAACGACCGTCCACTCAGTATTCGCATAACCTGCTCAGCACGTGAATGCAGCTGTAAGAAACTGGTTCAAGACAGCAAATGAAATTTTTCCCATGAATTTTTAAGACATATACGCACATTCCATGGTCTTGCATACTTTCTTAGTGAAAATTAAAATAAAAAATAGTATAAAATGCAACTAATGAAGAGGTACTGAACAGAGTTGGTGAGAAAAGGAATTTTTGGCATACCCTGACTAAAAGAAGGGATCGCTTGGTAGGACACATTCTTAGACATCGAGGAATAGTAAATTTAGCATTGGAGGGAAGTGTGTGGGGTAAAAATCGCAGAGGGAGACCAAGAGATGCGTATAGTAAGCAGATTCAAGTGGATGTGGGTTGTCGTTCTTATGAGGAGATGAAAAGGCTTGCTCAGGATAGAGTAGGGTGGAGAGCTGCATCAAACCTGTCTCCGGACTGAAGACCATAACAACATATAAAATGCATGATCTGTTTCTAGACTTTTGAAGAAAAGATTGGCTATCCACATACTTTTTGTGAGTGAAAATATAAATAAATAGCAAATAATATAAGATTTTCTTGATTGTTTATACATTATTACTTTACATGTACTGTATTTCATATTATTTTGAGAGTGAATATTAAAAATCAGTAAAGAATATTATTTTTATGGATTTTTTAATAGAAATATGCCTGTCAGTTCTATTTCATATTATTTTGCGAGGGAAATTTAAAATAAAAAAATTAATATGGAACATGAGGTTTTACATCTGGACCTCAATAAAAATTTTCAAAAGTATCCGGACCCAATCTAAGATTACTTTACGACCTCTGTCCTATAGCATGCTACTTATCCAACATCCTCGTTCTCGCCAGGCTGGATATCGGGTTTTTGTAATTTTTTGTATTTGTGGTACATGGAATTGAGGACTGAAATAGCAGTCAGCCAAAGCCATTCGATACAAGTATCGAATATTTTCGAGATAATCACTTGCGAAATTCATTGTTGCCCTTTTCTTACATACATTATCAGCGAATACCTTACATCAAATTTATGGTAATCATCATATCTAATAGAAATTTTTGTGAAAAATGTATGTCCTTTGTTTTTTTGTAAATTTCTGTATTTAAAAAGCTTGTTAATAACGATAGTTTCAATGAAGCAGGGGAGAGTAGTACACAGTGAAACAAAAATTACACTCTCGATGAAACTGTGTAGAATACTTCTCAGAGAATAAATGTTTTTTGCTTACTAGAAAGAAAACTTATTTTTCAATATTGTGAAATAAAAAATAATATTTTTGCAGTTAATTATCGAGTGAAATTACAATTTTTAAAAACCTCTACAAATGTTTCACTGTGTACCATCTACTGTACACAGTGAAACAGTTGTCAATTCGTCAGTGACTTATACAACATAAATATGTTTGTTTATTACAAGTACAAACATTATCAAACAATTCATTTTTCCCCGTGAATAGTAAGTCTGCCAGTCCCTTAGTAGCCAGAGGGCAACACTGGTGGCAGAATCATTGCAGTTCCTTTACGTGACACGCAGGCTATGTCTTAGTAAGTCAGGACACAAAAACAGAATTTTACTTTTCACTTCTGAAGGTATGAAACTTCATACTTATGACCACAAACAAATGATTTCAAGATTTGGCTACAAAATATACATACTCTGGAAATTTCCCCACAATGTAGACCCCAGTCGTAACATTCCATTTCAAGTTCAAAGATCTAATAATGAACTTTTCTCTATTTTATGGATTGTCAAGACAGAAAACACATCTTACAGCCAGTAGTACTATATTGATGTGCCCCCTGGAGATCAACCATGCAAGACCTGAAACGATTGACGATATTTGAAAGGAAAGTCCTTCGGATGATTTTTCGGCCAGTTTACGATAATGAGAGTGGTAAATGAAGGATACGTCATAATACAGAGTTATATGTTTATGGAATATTCCGTCGGTGCTTGGAGGAACAAAGACATATTAAAAACTTAAATACGTAGTATTTTTGTTCCACAATATTATTTATTTGCTTGTTATTAGCAGCTTTTGGCTTCTTAGGCCATCGTCAGACAACTTAATACTAAACAGATAGTCCACACGTAACATTGAGGTTACATATACAAAGATGGTTTTTCAGAGATGTGTGAACTGCAAATTAATTATGCCTATGAATCGATACTACATAACAAACGTACTCCTACAAAACAAATGGATTTTAAATGAACATATCTTGGGCTACAATGGTATTAAAATATTAAAACTGTGTAATTGTATAAGAAAGTATTGTCAGCAGGTGATGGTAGAAACAAAATGTGGGTTTCTTATGAATAAGAATCACTACCACAAACGTGCATAATACTACTACTACTACTAATAACACAAAAGGGGTCCGAAGGGTTACACCACACATCACTTAAGGTTACAAATATTATAAAAATGTCCAGGTGAGCGATGGATGACTACAAGCAAACTGTAAATTATGGCAATTATACTCCATACACCTTTCGCCTCCTAGCATAATTTACAGTTTGCTTGTACAATCATCCATCGCTCACCTGGATATTTTTCTAATATTTGTAACCTTAAGTGATGTAAGGTGTACCCATTCGGACCCCATTTTTGTTTTTTCCTTTATTATTATTATTTTATTATTATTATTATGCTCGTTTTGTGGTATTGATTCTTATTCATAACAGACCCACATTCTGTTTCTACCATCAACTGCTGACAATACTTCCTTATACAATTACACAGTTTTAATATTTTAATACCATTGTAACTCAAGATATATTGATTTAAACTCCATTTATTTTGTAGGATTACGTTTTTTATGTAGTATCGATTCATAGACATAATTAATTTTCAGTTCACGTATCTCTGAAAAACCATCTCTGTATATTAACCTCAATGTTACGTGTGGACTATCTGTTTAGTATGAAGTTGTGTGACGATGGCCTAAGAAGCCGAAAGCTGCTAATAACAAGCAAACAAATAATATTGTGGAACACAAATATTACTTATTTAAGTTTGTAATAGAGTTACATGATATTTACAAAGAGCCGAACATCGTGGCTATAATGAAGACACGACGACTCCATAACAGGGCATTGCGGGAAAACCGATGGCCCAAAACTGTACTCGACACCAAGTCAACTCAGACTCAGAACTCGATGGAGTGACTGCGTATCCAAAGACCTTCAGAGTGCGGGACTGCTGAAAGAATGGCGGAAAAGAACCGAAGACAGGCTGAAGTAGAGGCAGTCTCTCAAAGCAGCGCGCGACCCACTGGGCCTGATCGCATAAAGCAAAGTAAGAATAGACCTGTAACATTAACGTAGATGAGCTATGAACTGCAGTTGCCTTCCTGTACTTCATCTACATTCACATCTACATCTACATAGATGCCCTGCCAATCACTTTTAAGTGCCTTACACAGTGTTCATTAACCACCTTCATAACCTTTCACTACCGTTCCAGTCTCTAATAGCGTGCGGAAAGAAAGAACACCTAAATCGTACTGTTTTCGATCTGGTTTTTCTTATACGTATTATTGGAATGGTAATGTATCCGTATGTAGGTGGGTGCTAGCAAAGTATTTTAACATTCAGAAGTAAAATTTGGTGATTGGAATTTCGCAAATAGATCTCACCGCGACGAATAACGTCGGTCCTTTAATGATTTACACCTCAAATCGTGCAACATATCCGTGACGTTTTCCCCCTGTAACGTGATAAAACAAAACGAGCTGCCCTTCTATGACCCTTCGCATTATCCTCCGTCAGTCCCACCTGGTGAGAGTCTCACAAGGGGCAACAGTACTCCAAGAGAGGACGCACAAGTGTGATGTAGGCAGTCTCTTTGGTGGAGCTGGTGCATCTTCTAAGCGTTCTGCCAATGAAACGTAACTTTTTGTTCGCCTTCCCCACAACACTTTCTATGTGTTCTCCCCAGTCTAAGTTGATCGCAATTGTAGCTCCTTGGTATATGCTAAAATTTACAACCTTAAGGTTTGACTGATTTACCGTGTAACTGAAATTCAGCGGATTTCTTTTAATGGTCATCTGTATTATTACACACTTTTCATTATTTAATGTTAATTGCCAATTGTCGCACCTTCTACAAATTTTGTCTAAATCGCTTTGCTGCTGCAGTTGAGCGTCCGTTGACTTCACTAACCGATAAACGACAGCATAATCCACGAACAGTCTACGAGAGCTATTCAGATTGTCTCCTAAATCGTCCATAAACTCAAGGAAGAGTAGGGGACCAATAACGCTTCCCTGGGGAACGCCAGATATCACTTCTGTTTCACTCATTATTTACCGTCAATTACTATGAACGGTGTACTTTCTGATCGGAAATCGCGAGTCCAATTGCACAATTTCGGCGATATTCCATTAACATGCAATTTAATTAGTTTCAAAGTAAGTTATGTGAAGTAAAAGTGACAGTAAAAATCCTTAATACAACAATTTTTACGACCAAATTTGGGAAAAGTTCTCATGGCTTAATTAATTTATACCAATAGTTTTCGATACTTATCTCTACATTCAGAACTGATTTTTCTTGTGTATACCCTATATCACATAAACATAAATGGCGATAATTATTTAACTATATGAAACAGAAATTTAATTCCAGTGTGCACACACGTACTTCAACAGGTAAACGTCACTACATATAACTTTTTTTTATGGTGGATGTTCAAGTTAAATGACGACGCTCGCCCACACACAGACATTGTTGTGAAACAGGTCCTGCGAAAAAGGGGGTGGTACAACTTGAACATCCACCAGGATGTCAATCCTCCAGACTACTTCCTATTCCCTCGATTAAAGAAAGAGATGTGACGATATTCCTGACATCCAACGAAACACGACCATGCTAAAGGAAGACTTCATGCAAAGTTTCCTAGACATTATCACAAAGCTCAGTAGTGCACAGTTATAGAAGATGACTATTTCCAAGGAGAGTAAGGTAACTGTAGTTCCCAGTTCATCTACGTTAATGTTACACGACTATTCACCGAACTTTATTGTCAGAGGCTGCGCAAATACAACATACACATTCATATCCCAAGGAAGACTCGAAATTCCGACGAAAGCAGCTGCGCGGTCCGTAACGTAATACCAGTCGCGACACTGACTGGTGTAAAAACTGTTACCGTCTGACGGCTAAGACGACACTAGCGCTCCAAGCGGTGAGCAAGGGAGCCACCTGTTAACGTCATATATATCGTATAATTAACACTTTATTCTCTCTACCTTTTCTACGTAATTCACGATACGACTGTTTTATTTTACATACAAAAATTTTAGTCTAATATCAAACGACACGGATGATGCATAAAGAAGCAGTAGTGGAAGTAAAACAGATGAATGAAACGATGAAAGCTAGAACCTACTCACGCAGAAACATATGCCTCCGAATATTTTTGTAATTTACCCCATTGAAAAGGAAGTACTGTAAGCCTAAGAAGCGTACCGTGTAGTTGCAAAGTAAACGCATATGACACACAGTTTCTTTTCACTTCCTTTCGTGTTTTAGTTTTTAGGAAAACTATTAGCAAAACTACGACTTTCGTCTTTCTTATTTTTCTGTGTCGGACGATGTGTTTCCAATGAATAGTTGAAATATGTAGAAAACTTTTTTATAGTTGAAAGTTTTCCTTTTTAGGTTCACGTGTATATTTCAGAAAAAAAAGGAATAGTATGACCACTGACGCCCAGATTTGAGTTAGGTGTTGATATTTTCTACATAAATCGGGTATTTGCCTATCTCCCTAGATGGTTATCGTCTTATTTTCCGAACTTTCAATTGTTTACTAAAGTATAAGGTTTTCTTCAGAATGTTACATTATATCTTAGGCCCATCCTACGCTTTTTTTCTGTACCTTTGGACATACAGACTGCAGTACATAGTTGTCTATATACACTATTAGCCATTTTCGGCTACTAAAAAACGTCAATCAATCACTATTATATATGAATAAATGCAATTTTCTGGAGACTCGTAACGGAAACTTTTCAGCAGAATGATTGTTAACATACCTCTCAGTGTCCTTAGGAAATTTGAAAACAGACAAATGTATTTTTTCTGGTGGTTGCTACAAGCGTTTCGCGTTCCGGAAAGCTTTACGAAATAACCCGACGTACGAAATACCGGCCAGCCGCGGTGGCCGAGGGGACTGAGGCGCTCCAGTCACGGTCTGCACAGCCACTACAGTCGGGGGTTCGAATCCCCCCTCGGGCATGGATATTTGTGCGGTCCTTAGTTGTAGGTAGCTATTAAGTAGTTTGCAAGTTTAGGGACAGATGACCCCGTAGTTAAGTCCCATAAGCTTAACAAACATTTGAACATTTGAACGAAATACCGCCAACTTAGTAGTGTTGCCTGCTGGCCGCGTGGTGCGCCCCTCTCGCGGTGGGTAACAAAAATTCGCCCGAGTGTCGTGACTGGTACGTTAGACTGTCGTAAATCTCTAGACCACACGGTCATTCCAGCAACTCAAGGAGAAATATGGAATACGAATTAAAGTTCAGGGAGAAAAGGAAATGAACTTTGAGGTTTGGCGATGACATTGTAATTTGTCAGATTCAGCAAAGGATTTGGAAGAGCAACGGAACGGAATGGAGGGTATCAACAATAATTCGGTTCCTTGAGACCAAAGATGTTAAATAAAAGGAAATGCACTGAACTAAAATCTGTGCTGCTGCCGGGATTGGAACCCGGAACCTTCTACTTACTAGCTGAGCGGTCTACAAGCGCCTGTCCAGTAAGCACGAGGTCCCAGGTTCGAATCCCGACCACAGCACCAATTTTAATTCAGAGCTTCTACGTATATTCAGTACCTTTGGAATGGACAGTGTCCTGAAAGGAGAGCATTAGGTGAACTTTACCAAGAGGAAACTAACGGTACTGTAATGTAGCGCAAGAATATTAGGCCTTTCTGAAGGAATTACTTTAGCTAACCAGACAATAAAAGTAGTTGATGAGTTTTGATTTTTGCGTAACAAAATAAGTTCTGATAGACGAAGTAGAGAAGATATAAAATACAGAATTTTTAAACAAACATATTCCTTCCCCCCCCCCCCCCCTGATCAGATTGTAATGACGTAAGGCCTGTATGTTGCACAAAGAGTTTCTCTATTGCTGCTGAAATCCCCCAAGAAAATTAATTTACATGTTTTGCAGAGTAACGTGTCTAAATAGACACGACGGTTTTGGAAAAAAAACCTTTAAATCGCGATACCTTTTGTTTCTATGACACGATTTTTGTGAAACAAAACTTATGTGTTGCCGCAGTTATGCTCTTGTCATCTGTTAAAACCCGCACGGATCCGTCAAGTAGTTTCAGAAATTAGCGTATCCAGACAGACACGATGGTTGGATAAACTCTAGCCTCCAATATCGCTTTGACCAATGACGTCATACATAATCGAGAGATACTACGAATACATGTTTACCACAATACGATATCGGCAGTTAGATTTCACCTAAATAGGTCAAATATACTTAATGACACCGCGTCTTCAAAATGCATTTAATAATTAGGTAATTTTAAAGAAAGCTTGCACTCGAAGTTGTACGGCCTGAAATGATATATTTATGTCGAACATACAACTACGCGCCCTCACGTACTAAAACAAAAGGAAAAAAATTCTTATTTAACCTATACCTAACCTTCTTAGGGCTACGCTACAGATGACTTTTTTAAAGTGAAAGTTAGGGTGACTTCAAAAATAACAGACACGTAAACAGTGAGTACCGGTATTGAAACCACGCGCGGGACGGAATGGCATAAAACATGACATCATTGGTCAAAGCGGTATCGGAGACTAGATTTGACCCCGATGGTTAGAAATAAATAAATCACAATAGCTTCGTCTTCCACGATCCTATTTTGATGAAATAATACCTGTGTGTTGCTCCAAACATCGCTCAATTTATGCCGGAAAATTCTGCGGAAATTCGTTGAGAAACTATAGAGACAAGCGTGCTCCACAAGATTAACAATAGAAAGGACTATTTTAGAGTTTTATTTTAGTATAGACGATAATACTATTGTTATTTGTATTTTAAGGAGATAATTCTGTCTCACAATATCTGTTTGCCATTCATAAGGTCACGGTTACATGTTCGATTGTGCTAAGAATCTTTTATATATATATATATATATATATATATATATATATATATATATATATATATATATATATATATATATATTTTTAATTTGAAGAAAGAGCACTAACATCCATGAGGGCAATGAAGCAACTACATAGACACTTCACGGTGACAAATCAAGAAAGGCTGTACCGAGAAAAAAATTTGAAATACTATGTAAATGAAATACAAAATTTACACGAAATCATAACAGTTCGATGTTCAAACGTGGATGCCGTTTGAAGAACGGCGAATGTCTTGGTGTTGAATGATGTTTCATCTCCATAATGAATGTCTCAGTCTGCAGTGGGGTGTGCGTGGAACGAAGCATACCTGATTAAAGCCGCGTGCAGAGGCAGGTTGGGGGGCAGCCTGTACACTTGGCATTCGTGGACGCAGCCTTTGCCCTCAGTCGGTCGTGTTTCGCTCCGCCAGGGCCGGTCCCGCACCCGTCTTTTTGTCATGCGTTAGCGACATTAATTCCGGTCAGGTCGCGACTTAATCGTTCCCATGCCTCTCTTTCTTGCAGGCGTGCGTTTGCGGCAGGGAATGGTCGAGAGGCCCTGTGCAGCTTCATAAGCAGGGCAGAGTCGCTGGAGGAGTCGATTAGCCAGTCGGATGTTAAGGCGTGACTGGTCAATTAATTCGTCCTAAAAGTTTTGTTCATTAACCCAGACAGCGCTGAATTATCTACACCGACAACTACATGGGATACTCTGCAAATCACATTTAAGGCCCTGGCAGAGGGTTCACCGAACCACCGTTATACTATTTTATATCCCATTCCATTCTCGAATAGCGCGCGAGAAGAATCAACACCTGAATCTCTCCGTTCGAGCTCTGATTTCTCGTATTTTATTCTGATGATCATTTCTACGTATGTTAAGTGGGAGTCAACAATATATTTTCGCATTCGGAGGTAAGTAGCCCACGCCGTAGAGATAAGCGCCGTTGTTGTAATAATTCCCATCCCACATCCTGTATCATTTCCGTAACGCTGTCTTCCCTGTATTGTGACAATACGAAACGAGCTGCCCTTCTTTGGACGCTTTCGATGTTCTCCGTCGAATCCAACTGATAAGGATCCCACACTGGCCAGCAATAATTCATAAAGGGACGGACAAGCGTAGTGTATGCAGTTTCTTTTGTAGTTCCGTTGCATCTTTTAAGAGTTCTGCCAATAAAACTGTCTCTGGTTCGCCTTTCCCACGACATTATCTACGTGTTCTTTCCAATTCAAGTCGAAGTAATTGTAATTCCTAGGTATTTTATGGAGTTTAAGGCCTTCAAATTTGCATGAGTTATCATGTAAACAAAGTTTAACCTACTTCATTTCGTACTCATGTGGACGACTTCACACTTCTCATTATTTAGAGTCAACTGCCAATTCTTATACCATACAGATATCTTATTAAAATCGTTCTGCAGTTGGTTTTGATCTTCAGATGATTTTACTAGACGGCAAATGACGGCGTCATCTGCAAACAAGCTAAGAGAGCTACTTAGATTTTCCCCTAAATCGTTTATGTAAATAAGGAACAGCAGAGGACCAATAACACTACCCTGTGGAACGCCCGAAATCACTTCTGTTTTAGTCGATGCCTTACCATCGATTACTACGAACTGTGTCTTCTCTGACAGGAAATCCCCTATCCAGTCGCAAATTTGGGGCGATATGCCGTAACCACGCAATTTGATTAAAAGCTGTTTGTAAGGTACGGTGTCAAAAGCCTTCTGGAAATCACGGAATACGGATTCAATTTGCGAACCCTTGTTGATAGCACACATCACTTCGTGTGAGTAAAGAGCTAGTCGTGTTTCGCATGAACGATATTTTCTAAATCCATGTTCACCTTGGGCCAATAGATCATTCTGTTCGAGATAATTCATAATATTTGAATAAAAGATATGTTTCAAAACCATTTTTGGTTTAATTTTTTTTTCTCAGAAGCTCAGAAGCTTTAATTACCTTCATATGACTGCACAAGGTCGTTATAAGTGATTTTTTTCAGAATCACATCATTAGTTTTGCAATAATACCCTTCTTTCTGGAATAACGTCAAAATGAATGTTTTATAATTTCAATTCAACGAATCATTATTATTAAAACAACATTATATATATATATATATATATATATATATATATATAAATGAATGTTCGTACGTCCTCTATGTGTTAACCATTCATTCGATTGCTATGACAATTTTGGTGAACTGTTCACCGTACGCACCCGAAGGTTCCTGACCAAAAAACAAAACAGCATACCTCACATACCTCAGGAGATATGACTTCATAAATAATGAGAGGCCACCGCGTGAGAATACTCAGATTTATGCGTCAATTATTGGAAAATGGGAGTAGTTAGAGACCCGCAACAAAGTTTGCATGCCATTTCCGACGTTTATGCAGCGTTTTGTAACTGAACCCCCCTTCCTCCACAAAGTGATGAAACGAGAAATCTACCGCTCACAACAGTTTCGCTGTACATTCCGTAAAACTGTCGCATCAGGCATGAACTTGTATCAAATACAGTTAGCATTACAGATTTGCATGTTACTGTTTATTTTTGTTTGCAAGTATCCCTTAATTCTCTTAATTCTCATTTACTGAAAAAATCCCACTTATTGTGTAGATCTATATTCAAAACAAACATAAATTTCAAAATTTAAATAAATCTAACATAAAAGAATTTCAAAGTTTTTACAACAATAAAAAATAATGGAATATATGTGTAATAAAAACAATGGAAAGAAAGTAGCGCTTGTGGTACTTCCTACAGTAGGCAGAAAGATAAAAACCTGCTTTTTCTGGACCATTAGAGCAAAAAATCTTGTCTGGCAAGTGATTTACGTGGCCAAAGGTGGATTTGGGGGGGGGGGGGGGGTCACGGCAGGACGAAAAATGAGAGAGAAAGAAGAGGTGAGAGAGAGTGAAGAGGGGAGAGAACGAAGGGAGAGAAAGAGAAGGGGGAGAGAGAGAGAAGGGAGGGGAAGAGAGAGAGAAGGGAGGGGAGAGCGAGAGAGAGAGAGAGAGAGAGAGATGGTGAAGAAGGAAGGGAGAGAAAGTATCTTAGCATTACTAAATTTACTTTTACTTACGGCAGCATGTAATTGTGAGTTTAAAAATGCAAAATCCTTGTAATGTGTTATGCTTCTTGCTCCTTTTTTGTCAGTACTATACGATAAAAATAAATAAAAGTATTGTTTCGTGGCTGCTTGAGAGATATATGAGCTACTGTGTATGCTTTACTCATACGTAAATAAAGTTAAAGAATTTAACTATGTAAAAAAGTGTGAATGCTGCGTTCAGGCTGGCGCATAAAGATGTTTTCGGTAAACGGTTTATCTGATTCTTTTCCTAGACACTATGGTGCTCCCACCCATTAAAAAAAGTTTTATTTGAAGCTACACGTTTCTATTTCCTAGTTATTTGACCAAATTAGAAATTTCAACGGCATTTTTCCACACATCAGATACAAAGTATTTTTATGGTAGCAGAAATTCTTCTCGAAACACAGTCATGTGTAATTTTCAGAATCAATTTTTTTCTCTAGAGCGGAGTGTGCCCAGATATGTTACTTCCTGGCAGATTAAAATTTTGTGTTGTACCCAGGATTCGAACCAGTGACTTTTGATTTCTTGGGCAAGCGCTCTACCGTTTCAACCCATCCCGACACGCTTCGCAGTCCGTCGTCACACGTTTACTTCTGCCTGTTCCTCACCTCCTACTTTCCAAACTTCCCAGGAGTCCTCCAGCGAACCTTGCAGGACTAGCACTCCTGTAAGAAAGGGTATGGTGGAGACATGGCTTAGCCACAGCCTAAGGGATGTTTCCAGCATTAGGAATGCTCGTCCTGAAAGATTCACAGGAGAACTTCTGTGACGTTTGGAAAGTACGAGGCGAGGTACTGGCAGAAGTAAAGCCAGTGAAAAGCGAAGTTCCCAGGTTCGAATCCCGTTTCTGGCCCACAATTTTAATCTGCCAGTAAGTTTCAAGTGTAATTTTGTTGATCGCGAAAGCTTTCTTGAAAACTCAACTCCTTTTGCGTAGCAACATTACAAAGAATGAAGAAGAAATTGATTCAGTGCAACGCAAACACAGAAAATATGATTTTAGGTTTTGGGGGAATATGAAGCTTAGCGCGACATACTCGTATTTACTGGGTGTTTGATTCTGACCCATAATTGGGTGACCTTTTAGGATACGTTATTTTTCCAATTTCCGCATTGTTTGGTAATGACACAGGTACTCCCAGTCCTGTACTGTTCATCCACGTTAAGTTGACGATTCGTGCACTGGCTATTGGCAGCGGCAGAAGGCAAGTACCTTTGCCTTTGGGGCGAGCATCAGCGAGCAGAAGGCAGCGTCGCAGTGTTGGAAACGTTATCCGTAACAATGTGTGCAGTAATATATCGCGTCTAGGGGTAGCGTAACGTTGACAGCAAACCGAAATAAGTGGATGTCCTTCAAGTAGTGTAGATGATTTGTGCTGCTGGCATCAACATGTAAACTCGTCTTCACTTGTCAAATTAATATACTTCCATCTAATTACCAATTTACTACAATTTTCGACGCACTATGGCGTCATTCTCAAGTTCCTATGGTTAGAAAAATAGCCGCGGTGGAGTAGCCGAGCGGTCTAAAGCGTCTCGTTGCGGAGCGTGCTGTTGCTCGCCGTGGAGGTTCGAGTCCTCCCTGGGGCATGGGTGTGTGTGTTTGACCGTAGGTTAGTTTACATAGGTTTAAGTAGTTTGTAAGTTACGGACTGATGATCACGCAGTTTGGTCCGATAGATTTACAGACATTTGAACATTTTTTTTTAGAAAAATATTACAATTATTCAACCACATTAAACAGTAAAAAGTTTAATAATTTAGGAAACCACGTGTGCCGCACGAGCTTTGGGAGCAAAGTCGTGGAGTACGCGGCCACTCCCACCAGAGGTACGAGTCCTCCCTCGGACATGGGTGTGTGTGTTGTCCTTAGAATAAGATTGTAAGACGAGGGACCGATGTCCTTGAGCAGTTTGGTCCCTTCGGATTACAAACATTTGAACGTCTTTTGAAACAATATGTCTTACATTTCTGTACAGTCACCATTGAATCATTTTCGATCATATTGTACAATAGTTTGAATTTTCAAGTGGTCAGTCTTATAGTCCAATTATTTCAAAATTGTAAATATGTAGAGAAACGTTTGTGAATTTCGCATAGCTTCCTCTGTGTAGGGATTCGCATATACCCACCTGGCGAAGCTTATACTCAATTACACATTGAATTAAATTCAGAGCCTGAATGCCCAATGTTCAGCTGTTGGCAAGTGTTTCATCTTTTATGATGAAGGATGAAACAAGTGTGCCCACAGCTGAACACTGGGCATTCACGCTTTATTTTATTTATGTATTTATGGTAAATTTAGAAAATTTACAACGCTTGGTATGATTGAATCATAGTAATATTTTTGTGATCATAGGCATTTGAAAATGCCGCCATAGTGCGCAGAAACTAATAGTGCATTGGTAGTCAGATGGAAATAAATTAAAATAAGTTTTTTTCTAAGAAGCGACTGTTGCTTTGGAACATATTTTGTGCGTTTCCTATAGCAGTTATATGTGACAATAAAACGTATTGTGTGTGTTTGTTTTAAAATTAGTCTCACAAAGCCTTAATAACATGGTCACCCTCCTCAGGCTTGTGCCACCTCCCCCCCCCCCCTCACCCCCAGAAAAAAAATCTGTATCCGCCACTGTACTTGCCTAAGCTGATTGTCGCAGTGTCTTCTGAGAGCAAATTGGAAATTAAAGCTAACTCGTAATCGTGAAGATCGATTTCATCTGTCGCACACTTTAGGTATAAATAGTGTGCATTCATCATGTGGTGTCGCACAAGTATAAATTGCGCGCCACCTACTTATGCCGCGCGCCACCATGCAAGTACGGCGCGGCGTTCTTACGACGTCAGCCACGAGCGCCCTCTGCTGCAACTCCGCTCGTGGCCACCACTGAACGACATCGTGCACTTGGGACTGATATAGGAACCAGCTAACACCTCGGAATCAGATAGGCACTAGGCAGGCCTCTAGCTCAACTATGTATCAGCATTCTGCAGTACTGAGCTATGTAAAAGTTAAGTATTGTATAAATTCTGTGCAATATATATCTCGTTCTAATTTACTCTAGTGTTTCTAGTTTCTGCTGTCCCACTGGCTGCTCACCTTCGTACCTGCACAAGCGTGCATCCTTTATTCCTGTGTCGGTACTTTTCTACACGGCCACCGACACCTACGACGGAAACGAGACACAAAAGCGGCGACGAGACTGGGACACAAAAGTGGCGACGAGGATGGGATGCAAAACTTCAACATGAGACAGGATGCATGTAGTCACCCCTTCTGGTAAAATTTCAGCGTCTTGTGCAAAATGGTAGAATGGGAAAGCATCTGATCGCTCCAGTCAACGCCTTTCAAAATGTTCAAATGTTTGCAGAGCTTAAGGGACTTAACTGCGGGGTCATCAGTCCCTAAACTTACAAACTACTTACGAACTAGCTAATCCTAAGGACGGCACAAATGTCCATGCCCGAGGGGGGATTCGAACCGCCGACCATAGTGGCCGTACAGACCGTGACTGGAGCGCCTCAGTCCCCTCGGCCACCGCGGCCGACGAAACGCCTGTCATATTATTATTTATTGTAGTTGGAAAACATATTTGTTTTTCTGATTGACAGTTCTAACAAAGAGTCGCGAAACTACCAGGATATACTGCAACTTCACAACTGCAGCGCAGCAAAGCGGCTGGGTCGTAAAAACATACCACGAAACGATTGTGTATTGAATCAGTATTTGGAGTTTAGCAGAACATTCAAAATACCATCGCATTTAGGAGCATTTGTGGCGCTAAGAAAAGCAAGAACAAAGTGGAAAGAGCTTATAAGGAGATGAAGAACCTAATCTCCAAGAAGTCTAGTTTTGAAAAATACTCCGATGTTCGAAATCCGATTTAGATGATGACAAGGTGTTCACCTCGTCTACATACACATAAACAAAAAGTGACACAACACGTGTAAAACTCGTGAACGTGAAAGTACACCCGGTTGAAGCAAATAGAAACAGTTCCTTTTGTAGTAGTGCGCATCAGGCTGCAATTCATTTTTGCTCTTACAAGGAGACCACATGCGTATAGAATTATTTGATATTCATGGTACGTGAAGGCCAGAACTCAAATAACAATCAGACAAAGCCATTGGAAGCAGCTCTCAAAATTCTCGAGGAAAAGCGACTTTGAAGTTTGCAAGCTGCAGCATTTGTCGGTTTAGTTCAGGTGGTAGCGTTGTAGCCTCAAAACCATAGGCTCGGCGGTTCGAATCCTGTCGTGCCTGCTTTTTTTTTCGATGTGTTCGAATGCTTTCACAATTTTAATATCTAATGGTACTTTTTACGGAAAATGCTCGTATTTTTGTTTATTCATAATATTCTATATTTCATAAAAGGATGTTAATAATGACGGTACCAATAAAAAATTTAAGTTACATGTTTTACATCATTGGCTTCACTAAAAGTTGACAACAGTAGTCTTTGATTGTTCAGTTTGTGTAGAACTAAGACTATTTTTTAGAAAGTCATCTCCATAGTTACTAAAAGCTTTCCAAGAAGCTAACTTGACGCAACTCTCAATTAAGGTGATGACAAGGTGTTCACCTTGTCTACATACACATAAACAAAAACTGACACAACAAGTGTAATTCGAGATTGCAAAATATTTTATATAACTCAGTTTGAAAACAACGAATAAAGTTTCTCTCTTACCGCGCTTCAACCACGAACTATGTGGTTGTGAAGCTAAAACGCTATCACTTGATCTTAACCCGACGGATGTTGTCGTTGGTTTAATTATTGGTATTTATGCGTATTTGTAAAGCTTCAAAGTCGATTTTCTCCAGAATTTTTTAGAGTTGCGTCGAATGGCTTTGGCTAATTGCTATTTAACTTCTGAACTTCCAGTCATCATCATCATCTTTTTCACCTCACGTGGTGAGCTCAATCTCTTTCTTGGTCGACCAGTATCTCTTCTTCCCAAGGGTTTGTAATTGTTCACCACGACTGGAATTCTCTCTTCATTCATTCTTCCGAATTGTTGTCTCCATTCTTCCCAGTATTCTTCAATCTTTCCGTTTAAGCTGTAGATTGCTAATTCTGCACTAATGCCATCATTTTTTATGTGGTCTCTCCTTGTGCAACCTTTGTTCTTAAACTTCACGTACCATGAATATAAAAAAATTCTAAAATCCGATACGAATGTGGTCTCCTTGTTAAACCGTTTTTGGCCAATACGATTACGTCTCAGCTATTGTGAGCCGTAGGAAGTACACTGCACTGACATTTTGTTATTATAGACTGCCATTAAGAGAAGCAGTGATATTACTTTAATGACGTTTACATATTTGTATTAGAAAATTCACAACATTTAGCGATTAGGAAATGTGAAAATAACAGCATAAAAAAGCAAGTAATCATTTCGTATCATGACATTCTTCTGATACTCCGTACTGACCGCTTGGAGCGGTCGCATCGCTTCATCTATACTTTTTCCCGTAGAACTTTTCGCGGCGGTGTGTGTTAGACTGTGGTTCTAGTGTTCACCATTCCACCTCCGAATTCACTTATATGGCCAGCACTTAACGTCTGCCCTAACACCATACACCATTTCCCTTAAAACTAGAAACCGAGCCTCCTGTTTTGAAGTTCATCTCACAAATGTCTTGAGGATTACCCTTTTAAATGTAGCAAAGGGAACCAGAGAAGAATCATTTTTCCCTTCACGCAATTCATATGCAAGGGAGTCACTATTAAAATAATTATCCATAAAATGTGTGACAAACGATGCCTTCTCGTCTGTCATTCTCTTAACTACTTTCCAAGCGGATTATTCTCTCCTATTGGGTCCTCAGCACTAGACCCGTAAAATCTTGTACTGGTCAGGTCCTCGGTCTAGCATGATGTATAGAGAACGGGTTTCAGAAGGGTGAAAAAACTGGTGTTAGTTGGCGTTTCAGCAGCATAAGATACGATAAACCATAAAATCTTCCCGGTAAAATTTTTCAGAATGACGGGAAACTACCATATTACTGAAGTTGTGAGATCACTGATCTACAACAGATGATACTATGTGCAATTTCAAAAACAAAGACGTTGCTGGAGGAACCAGAAGAACGGACTTCCACTAGGTAGTGTTTTGTCCCGTCTACTTTTTAACCTGTGTTCAAATGACCAACCAGTTGGACCAAGTACAAGTATCCTGATGATTTAGCCATTTCCTGCCAATCCAAATCAATCAGTCACTTAGAGGGAAACCTAACAGATGCCCTAGAAGTTCTCACGGGAACCAGCTTCGATCAAATCCAGCAAATCCAATCGAGGAAAAATTTCATTAAATTTGAACATCCACTAAATGAAAGTAAATCTAGAACCAGGAAATCGGTGTCGAAACAGAAATTGGAAAAGTTCAGCTTGCAATGTTGCACCATTAAAGAAAAACTTCCATCTGGATCATAACTGGAATGGAGAGTCTGGAAAAGCCTAAATACGTGACGAGTGGGAAGATCAAAGAATAACCTGTTCATGTGGGGATGTGCACAAGACGGGCCCAGGAAATGCGGAGAAGAACAAACAATGACAGACCTGCAGAGCTGTACATCCTTGCTGGCCCCATGCACTTTCCAAGACCTGTAGTTGGTCAACGACGCTGGAGAGAGATATGAGCCTGCTATGGGCAATAATGACTTGTGTGAAAATCATGATTGTACACATGAATGTGTAATTACTACTAAGTTTTCATTTGTAACGTTGTATATGTAGCCAATTAATCAATTATAGATATAGCTCAGATACGATTAAATGAAAGCACTGCGGTGTAAGTGGAATTCACTTACAAGCCCATTAAGATCAGCTGACATTTAAAGATTCATCCCAAATTTGTGGTACTTCCTTATTACGCATTGAGGATGCTATGCCTTCCGCGTCAACCGATCATGATGTCATCTTTACAGCTTGACACAGGAGGAAAGGTACACGCTTTGAAGGGTGACACTACTGGTGATTCTGCACAAACAACTACTAATAAACATATTCTGTTTTTTATCCTTTTCCTGGTAATGCAATGATAACAATTACACTTGAGAGTTGTCAGTCCATTCTCTTATCAAATTTTTACATACTTAGTATCTTTATTTTCAATTTCTGTTCAACATGGGGCTTCCGAGATCTGCAAAAAGGCAGAATATTAGGTTTGCGGCTCTTTTGGGAAATTAAAGGAAATGCGGACACCCTGAGAGGATGCGTGGGTAGTGCCGGTTGCAGTGACCGAGGGGACTGAGGCACTCCAGTCACGGTCTGCACGGCCACTACGGTCGGGGGTTCGAATCTCCCCTAGGGCATGGATATTTGTGCCGTCCTAAGTCTTAGCTAGTTCATAAGTAGTTTGTAAGCTTAGGGACTGATGATCCCGTAGTTAAGTCCCATAAGTTCTACAAACATTTGCACATTTGAAATTGCATTAATACCTGATATGGAGAAACAACTTTCCGAGAAAATTGATCGACCGTTACAGATACCAGAGAATATGAAAGTTTCTCTTTCCTCATTCCTTGGTAAATTGAGATCAACGTGGCAAACGCCTAAAAGGACAGAGGGTATATTTTTGAAACAAAACAACGAATGGCTTAGTGCATTCCATTTCCAGCACCTACTGTTAGTGGTAATTCTCAGGCTGACTATGATCTGCCATCGACTTCGTCATGATGTGTCACCGACTGTGAAGATTATTTCATTATATTATTGAATTACAATTTGTGTGGTATCGAAGAAATTTTGTCCGATATACAGGGTGTTACAAAAAGGTGCGGCCAAACTTTCAGGAAACTTTCCTCACACACAAAGAAAGAAAATATGTTATGTGGGCATGTGTCCGGAAACGCTTAATTTCCGTGTTAGAGCTCATTTTATTACTTCTCTTCAAATCACATTAATCATGCAATGGAAACACACAGCAACCGAACGTACCAGCGTGACTTCAAACACTTTGTTACAGGAAATGTTCAAAATATCCTCCGTTAGCGAGGATACATGGATCCACCCTGCGTCGCATGGAATCCCTGATGAGCTAATGGAGCCTTGGAGAATGGCGTATTGCATCACAGCCGTCCACAATACGAGCACGAAGAGTCTCTACATTTGGTACCGGGGTTGCGTAGACAAGAGCTTTCAAATGCCCCGATAAATGAAAGTCAAGTGGGTTGAGGTTAGGAGAGCGTGGAGGCCACGGAATTGGTCCGCCTCTACCAATCCATCGGTCACCGAATCTGTTGAGAAGCGTACGCACACGTCGACTGAAATGTGCAGGAGCTCCAGCGTGCATGAACCATATGTTGTGTCTAGCAGCACAGGTAGAGTATCCCGTATGAAATCATGATAACGTGCTCCAGTGAGTGTAGATGGAAGAACATGAGGCCCAATTAAGACATCACCAACAATTCCTGCCCAAACGTTCACAGAAAATCTGTGTTGATGAAGTGATTGCACAATTGCGTGCGGATTCTCGTCAGCCCACACATGTTGATTATGAAAATTTACAATTTGATCACGTTGGAATGTTACGTACTGATGTTCTTGATGCTAGTACTGTACAGCAATGAGTCGCATGTCAACACAAACACTGAAGTCAACATTACCTTCCTTCAGTTGGGCCAACTGGCAGTGAATCGAGGAAGTACAGTACATACTAACGAAACAATTGGGTATTTTGACAAATGTCTGCACGAATTATTTCAATTTACATTTAAAGAGAAATACTAAAATGAGCTTTAACATGGAAATTACATATTTTCTTTCTTTGTGTGTGAGGAATGTTTCCTGAAAGTTTGGCCGTACCTTTTTGTAACACCCTGTATTTTCGACATATATTGTTATTTTGTTATAATAAACAAATCACGTTGGCAGTGTATTCATTATTTGTGTCTGAATACCCTGTATATGCTATTGTTAATAAATTATTATGGATTTTCATGGGTGACATTGCTAGATTAGCTCCGCAGTTTTGTTTAGACAATTTTTACCTTCAAATTCGTGATCAGCGACCCCGTGTGATGAGTTTTGTATGAATTAAAGGTATTCTTGGGGTTTTGTCTATGTTTTGGGGATTCCGCCCCACTGTGCAGCGGTTGCAGAACACGATGAAGAGTGTGACCGTAATATAAGCTTCAAGAATGTACAAGTGCACTCCAAATAGCCGTTTAAAACCAAGAGAACGTGAAGCAACTGAGATTAGCAAACACTGTAAGAGTACACATGTCCCTGTATCTTACAGTTTGATTTGAAGTAATGTATATATTGTCTTAAATTTGTTCATTTCACGTATTTTTCATTTCTTGTATGCTAGATATATTTCTTATGTAACGTCATTTTCTATATTGAATCATTTAGTGTAAACATATACTGTATGTGTAAACCCGCATGAATGCACGGACATTCTTATACTGTAAGTTGGCAATGCGCTAGAGAAAATGTTGAACCTGTTGTAAAGACTGTCTTTGGTACAGAAGTAGTAGCTGTGAGTGTCGCGCTGCTGAAACAGTCGCGGAGCGGACTCGCCAAAGTAAACACATAAATGTTTTGTTAATGGTGCATAGGGACGGTAGGCGCAGTGTGGCGCGAGTTTAATGCAATTGCAATAAGCCTGAGAGGCGTACTGTTTAATGTATTGAAGGAAGTGCGAAACAAGTTTATTTATACTCGAAAGTGATCAGTGTAATGTTTTTTCATGTGTGCAAGAAAAGTAATTGTTTGGTTATCAAGTCTATTGTCACCGAGAGTGATCGTTGCTGTAATTACGGAGAATTGAAGGTGTATCGAGGTGATATCACTGCATGGACATTTCAGCCAGACGAGCTGAACAAAGAGTTGTCGATAAAAATATTTTTGAACCAGCAGTAAGGGTACCTATTAAAATCATATCTGTCTTGTATGGACTTCACGACGAAGACGACGAAAACAGATGAGTACTTTTGTAACATTTTATTTTGTATGCATGTATATGTAGTGTCAACCCAATCAGAATTTTGGTTCAATTATATACGACTTATTTTGAAACCAGTCTTAATTTTGTAAGTAGTTGTAGTCACCCCATTATCACCATTATTAGATTATGTTGATTAGGCAAGCCAGTACATTGACTAACAAGTTCAATCATTTTTTAAAGTAATTACGATCAGTTGTAAAGAAATTGCTAGACGAATTAAAGAATTGCTAAACGTGTTACATATACAGAGACTAGTAATTAATGTGCAGTGCTGTTCTAAGTTTTGCAATCAATTATTATGCCAAAGCTTTTAACTTGCAAGAGATTTTGCCCGTAAAGTAAGGTTCGTTTCATTTATATAGAAAGTATTATAGTTGATTAACCAGACTTGACGAAAGTAGTTTTTATGAAATACGTTAAATGCCAGACTTTGCTCAGCCGGTTACACGCGTACGCTACCCAGGCCCTGGAACCAATTAACCAAAAAAATAGTTCACGTAAAGTTTTATAAGGAACTTGAATGCTTTAAACAATATTATCAAAATTATTGGGAACTTTGACTGTAGTATTTGTGAAGCTCATTGCACTACGGAGTTTCACACTACTGAGCTATTATCATTGCAATCAGAGTCTATCAGCTATTACGATTTTGATTATAACACGAACGCGCCATCACCACCACATGAATTCTGACACAATTATTAGTGAAGTTGTGCTGTTCGTGAATCGTAAGAGGTGCTAGTTGGAGGCAGTAGTCAATGCTAAGTCAGATAGGGCCAAGCTTAATTAATTATCACAGTGACTGTTTCAAGTTAATTAATATCAATTATTTAATATTTTTTTATTTTTTTTCAAAATTTTAACTTTCACTGCGAAAGTGTTATTGCGACCCATCAGTTGTGATTTGCTGCAACATTCAATAATGAAATTATTATTAATACAGCATATCATTACGCATTATGATTTTTCACATTTTTTTTTGACGACCTCCAACGGAAATCTCTTACAACAACCTTACCATATGAACAGAGGAGACGGATACAAATTCTCACCATCTTGGCTCCCAGTTTTGGCAACGGGGTGACGCTTCGCGGCGAGAGGAACAACGGGGTCTTGTGCCGCAGAAGGGAACTTCCGAGAGCGTGGCGGTAGCGTCACTACGTAGAAGAACCAGGCCCACCACGAAACTTCGGTTATCGCCGTTGCTGACCTATTGCATGCACACCGATGCAAACACCAATGAAGTTATTCCTTACCTTACTGCTAACAAATTTCAACCACTCAGAACTAACTCGTTGGGACAGAATTGGATTTATAAGACCAAGAGGAAACAAGTCAGTATTCCCTGAGGTAGCCTCCTGTAACGG
The DNA here is from genome assembly GCA_026315105.1 of Locusta migratoria. Taxonomy (NCBI): domain Eukaryota; kingdom Metazoa; phylum Arthropoda; class Insecta; order Orthoptera; family Acrididae; genus Locusta; species Locusta migratoria. The sequence continues at coordinate 346,649,607 of CM048749.1, read as the reverse complement.
ATCCGAAACATTGAAAACATAAGATCATTATGACGCGGCAAACAGCTCAGAAGAATTTTAATTTTATCAGAAATTTTGTTTGATAACTGACTGGCATTGTACCACGGCGAACTCCGTACTTACAATTATTTGCAGCTTTGGCGATAGCTCTAGAGCAGTGTCAGAAAATCTGAATCCGTTGCGCACGGGTAGACCCAGAAATGTAACCTATCCGAGAGTTAATGCATGATCAAAATCAGAAATTTAATTTCATTCAGATTTGTTTCTGAGTCGGAATTCATTTTGTTAACGACAGAGTCAGCTCACTCAGACGATGTGAGTTAAGATTTTTTTCGCGTCTTCAGATTTTTTTTTTCTTTTTTCACAGAAAAGAAGTCCTTTGCTGTATTTAGTATTTGTTCTTTGATTAAATTAGGTGACAGACCTTGATGAAAGGTTATGGAATAACTGAAAGTCACACACGTGTTTTTATTGTAAGCACATGACAGGGAAAACATTTGCACAGCCAAAAAGTTTTGCAATCACGTTTAAATATCACTAGTAAAATATGAAGCTCAATTAAAACACTATTGACTAATTTATTTATGCTTCAATTTTTAAGAGACGTTTCAACGTATCCAGCCCTGATCTGTTAGGATATTGTATGAAGGATTTATATTCTTTCTCATTCCTAATACTGCGTATACGTAATTCCATTAGCTAGATGTTATTAATAGTGCAGGAATATGTTTCTATTGCAATTTTGTTATTATATTGCATTATATTGCATTGTGAATGTATCGCCAGATAATTCAAACCACACATTTTACTGATATATTATAACGTTTTTATGATGTAATAAATATGGGATGTAATTGTAATATTTATAGTAGGAATGTATACGTTTAAAATAAGGCATTGTATTGAATACACGCTTTCCACTACTGGTATACGGCGGCCGATTATGTTCACTTCGTAATGCAGCAGGAACCAGTTTTCTTTCTGATGTTGTGTAGATTGCAACTCTAGATTTTAACTGTGCTCTGTATCTAAAAGCTATGCCGTCCAACATTAACGTCATTATAATTACTCTAACACACTTTTCTTTGTACGAGTCTACTTCATCCGTTCTTGTGTCAGTATCTGTACCACCGATGCTATTGAAAAAGCGCACATGTCAGTAAGGAGATAAAAAGAAAACTATTACTGGCCTTGAGAAGATTATCTTATTTAATAGAACATGATCGCAGTTCCGCTGACAGACGATATGTCGAAAGTAATGAGTCATTAGTAACTGCTGTAATAATAACGATAGCTTTGATCGCATGATAGAAACTCTGTAGTAGTCAACTTAATTAATGAGAGCCATATATTTTGTGGTTGCTAGGGGGTCATCCATTAATAACGTGACCCGATTTTGTCGTTTTGTCAAGCCCCTCCGACCCCCCCCCCCTTCCAGCGTGGTGAGAGGTCGTGAGCTTTGGTTTCACACCCACACTCCCCTTAGATATCCCGTGAGATTTTACTGTAAACAGGCCTACGTTAGTCTGTCACTAGTTCTCTTGGATTCCTTAATTATTTTTATTTAAGGCTGCTGTACTACTAGGGTAAGGTGGTACAAATTCGATACAGGTATAATTCCGATCAACATAAGGTTCCGCGCTATTTGTCAGTCTACATCTACATACATACTCCGCAATTCACCGTAAGGTGCGTGGCGGAGGGTACACTGTACCACTACGAGGCATTTCCTTTCCTATTCCACTCCCAAATTGAACGAGGAAAGAAATAATGCCTAAATGCCTCCGTAAGAGCCCTAATTTCTCTTATCTTACCTTTGTGATCTTTACGCGAAATGTAAGTAGGCGGCAGCAAGATCGTACTACACTCAGCTTTAAATTCCGGCCCTCTAAATTTACTTAATAGAAATTCACGAAAAGAACGTCGTCTTTCTTCCAGCGATCCCCAATTGAGTTGCCGGAGCATTTCCGTGACACTCGCGCATTGGTCGAACCTACTGGTAACAAATCTAGTTGCTCGTCTCTGAACCGCCTCTATGTCTTCCTTTAAACTGATCTGCTGCGGGTCCCAAACACTTGAGCAATACTCAAGACGTGGTCGTACAAGCGTTTTATACGCGATCTACTTTACAGGTGAAGTACATCTCTCCAAAATTCTCCCAATAAACCGAAGTCGGCTGTTCGCCTTACTCACAACTGTCCTTACATGTTCGTTCCATTTCATATCGCTCTGCAATGTAACGCCTAGATATTTGAACGACGCGACAGCATCAAGAAGGTCACTACTAATGCTGTATTCGAACATTATGGGATTGTTTTTCTACTCATGCGCATCACCTTACATTTTTTTTTTTTTTACATTGAGAGCTAGCTACCATTCTTCGCACCAACTAGAAATTTTGTATAAGTCATCCTGTATGCTATTACAGTCAGTTACAGACGACACCCTCCCATACACCACAGCATCATCAGCAAACAGCCGCAAATTACAACTTACTCTGTCCATCAGATCATTTATATAGATAGAAAATAATAGCGGTCCTATCACACTCCCCTGGGGCACGCCTGACGATACACTCGTCTCTGCTGAACACTCGCCGTCTTGTAGTGTTGTTAGCACTTTGTGTGGCGTTGTAGTGTAGCAGGTTTCTATAGCTCCTCCTGGCTTTTCCAAGAATACACCACTTTGTTGTACCTAGTGTGGTACACATTCGATCGATTTTTCTCAATTCTGCAACCTTTTTTGTGTTTATACCAACATTTGAAATTGTCTAATATTTGTGTCACATATTCATTAAACTCCAAAAACACTCCAAAAATACTTTTCTCAACGTGTTTCCAATTACAATAACATTTGCCAGAAATACTCTCTATTGTACCACCTTACCATATGTGGCTTTCGCATAACCGAGATAAATGTGTACGATATGCCATATTTTTAAGGAGAAACATGATTTACTAAATTTAACCTCTTCAGTCCCCGTGCTAAGGTTAATTTAAAATTTTGAAAATGCTTTTGCAATTTGGAAATTTTTCATTTTTTTAACGTTGATGGTACACTCTTGTTACCTCGGGTTTCAATCGTAAACATATTTCTTGAATTTTCTTAAGGAAACATACTGTATTTGAGGGTAGTATTTGTACAACCTACATATTTTATTTACAAAAAGAAATTTTACAGTACGTATTTACAAGTATTTATTACTGTCAGATGGTTTTGTATGAGTCCCCATGACAGCTTTAATCAAAACATAATGCAAAATTTCTGATGTGGTTGGTTTGAAACTAAGTGAACCAATCTGAACAGATTTTAGGTTTTTATAATACGTCACAAGCTCTCAGAAATCACCTGGAAAGAATTCAGTAAAAGATTCCAAGTCTTCTTTGAGTCCACTGGAATCACTTTCCTCTCCAGAGATGCGCCAATGTCAGGTATGCTGAAAAAGAAACGAACAAACCTTGGATAGGCCCCAAACCTACATTTTTCGTAAAATTTGATGTGAAAATGTATACATCTCCTTACAATTAAAGAAAGAAACAAAAATACATTTCTTCAAAATATAGCGATACTAACCAAGTAGTTCTTTACATCAAACCTGTTGTGGATTTTTTTAATATCGCCATTCATTAAATCTTCAATGTTTTGAGACTGAATTTCATTAGGAGTATCACGTGGGAAGTCAGTATTCGTACGCTGCCGATTCATTTAAGCAAATAAGAATTTGAATATTCTGCAACACTTTCATTTAATATGTGTGATATCTCTTCATCACTTAGCACATGAGCTGCCAAAATATGGTACGTTACGAAGTACAGAGCTATTCTAAAAGTGCTCACTAAGAACTAAGAACCGTGTACTATAAAATCATCGGCATTTATTGACCAGGAAAATTGAAATAATTCACATTTGCCGCATTTCAGATGATTCTTTAAACGTATCACTCACCATAACAAAAATAAACACACAAAGCTTTTTGTATTATTTACTTGCTGTCGTAACGACGCTGCCGGGCTGCCAGCTTCACTGACACCGAACTTCTGATTCGTGTAGCTCCAGAAGTACTGCTGCAAGAGCCGCACAAGTGGCGTCACTTGGAAGCACAATTGTGCGCTCGCGGTCTGAGCACACAAAATACGCCACAGACAGAGGAAGCAGTTTACGAACCAAGGTGCACATATGTGCACTTACAGACTGAAGAGGTTAAACCAGTTTTCTTGCAGTTTTACACTTACTTACTCAAGAAAAATATACGTGATATTTGGGCCCTCCCCCTCCAACCTCCACGAACTACCTAATTAACACATTACCAGCGGAAACTTTATTCGTTATTTTTTGCACACTTTTTACATCATTTTGATATCATTGGTGACAAATGAAAAAAAAAATTGTTTTGAAAATGTCACTGAATTAGACTTAACAGCAGATACTCTCTCGTTTTGCGAAATTTTCGTTTTAATCTTCCTCATTTTTGTTTTACCTGCAGTAGATGAAATAATTTCCAAGTCATCGGTTTTGTCTTCGCCCACTTACACACTCTACAGTTCCGCTAGAATTTCTTCAAGTTTAAGTCCACGTGGTATGTTTTTATTCTGTTGAAATGGTAAAATGTGAACAAGAAAAAATGTCATGCGATGAAAAAAGCAAATCTCAAGAATATAAATACTAATTTTTATACCTACATATACATATTCATTCTGCAAATTACATTTAAATGTCTGGCAGAGGGGATGTATGTACCTTGATGGGGCACACACAACAAATAGGACGAATGGAAGCTTAAGGTTTAGCGTCCCATCGAGAACATCTTGTTTAAAGACGGAGATCACTCTCGGATGTATTAGGGTAAGGATGTGGAAGGACCTCCGCCGGGATTTTTTGAATGAGGATGAACAAAGAAATCGGCCGTGCCCTTTCAGAGGAACCATCCCGGCATTTGCCTGGAGTGTTTTAGGGAAACGAGACCAAACCCACATCTGGATGGCCGGAGGTGGATTTCAACCACCGTCCTTCACATCAACGAAAGGTTGAAAATGTATAATACTATTGTCCCATTATTGGAACACGTAAAACAAATTTATATTGCCCCTAGATCAGTAAATCTGAAGAATATTGAATGTTACATGGAAATCCGTAACTTCATCAACGCACGAAGACAACTAAAATCGTTATTGTACAGTAACTACAAGTGCGTGGACAAAAAATAGGCTAATTAAAATTCCTTAGATTTTCCCAGCGTGATAATTGTTAGTGTTGTAACTTTTAAGGCTTTCCCGGTGATCTAGTGACATGTTGGGTAGTCGGATATTCTGCCGGGTGGCAGTGTCTAACCTGCACAATATTTCAGCTACTTAACTCGTAACCTTCATCAGATGCGACCTGAGACTCAAGTCGCACCTGATGAAGGTTACGAGTTACGTAGCTGAAATATTGTGCAGGTTAGACACTGCCACCCGACAGAATATCCGACTACCCATCATGTCATTGTTGGTGTTCTTCACGGGTTTGCGGCCGGATTACGCCTTTCTGCTGACACGATGTTTCAGCGGTCCACCTGGCCGCCATCTTAAGGTGCGACTCGTGCACAACATCAGATACGGCGTCTCCTTTATACCGCGGAAACTAACCAGTGTGCGTATGCCAAAAGCGGAAGGAACGTCCTCTGGGAAGATAAGAGTATTGCAGCGCCATCGGCGGTAGACGTTGGCCAAAGCGATCAATCGAAAATTAAGAAAGACCTGGTCAGAAACTAGACAGTTGTTGTTTAATCTATATATAAATGAATGTTTGTCTGTATATCCTCCATATGTTCATAAACCATTCATTCGATTGCAATGAAAGTTTGATGAACTGTTCACAGTACGCCCACAAAGGTTCCTGACCCAAAAACAAAAGAGCACGACACATAGCCCAGGACATATGACTTCATAAATAATGAAAGGCCACCGCGTAAGGATACCCAGATTTGTGCATCAATTATTGGAACAGGGAGTAGTTAGGGACCTGAAGCAAAGTTTGTATATAATTTCGGACGTTTGTGAAGCGCTTTGTAACTGATGTCCTCTCCCAACAAAATGATGAAACGAAAAGAAGTCTACCACTCACAACAGTTCCGCTGTAGATACCGTAAAACTGTCGCATCAGGCATGAACTTGTGATGTTTTGCTTGATTACTGATGACTGTCTTCGCAACGTATTTTGCATATAGTATAGATATGTGTCACTAAATGTGCCATCAAATTTATATTACTGTACGAAACATACTTCAGGACATATCTAATATATAAAAAATAATGTTTATTTGCACGGCCATATCGAACAGCCGATTTCGATAAAAATTCGGTCAGCTCATTGCTTGCACTCGCGCGAAGGTTATAGGCACACTAAAATGCGTATGGTGCATGGCGGAGAGTGCTTTAGAATTACTTAATTCGTTTCTTACGCCTTCGCGCTGAAATGGCTGGACGGATAGGAATGAAAATTGGAACTTAGGTAGCTTATGCCCTCATTAATATATGAGCAGCCTTTCTTAAGCCGGCGTACTGTGCACGGTGGAGGGTACCCTTAAACGGGTTAACACGTTTGTTACTCTTCAAGCTGAACGATATGTCGAATGAACATAGTTTATACCCCGAATTAATTCATTGGCTACTTTTCGTAAGCCTCCTTAGTTGCATGACAGAGGGTACGTTACAACAAACATCCAAATTGTTTGACTAGTCACCAAGAAAGTCAGCACATAAATGTGTGTTTTCATGCAAGCCACTGCATTTATTGCATTTAGCATGGCGGAGGGTACAACTCCATGTCATTTGCTGAGGTTTGGACACACCAAAGAATTTATTCATTTTAGATCGTGGACAAGTAACAGGAAGTATTGTTAATGCCAATTTTTTATTAAATGAATGTATGAATTTTACATACCATTTCTATTTTGATTTCTACATTTCTTTGTTTGGATACTGCACTTAAACTTTTATGATTTATGAAAACATGTTTTTAGAAAATAGCAGATAGAGGGAGCAGAAGTAGGAGAAGTACTAGCTCAAGGCATGAATAAGTAAACAAATACGCAGGGAAAGCCGGGTTTTCAGCTAGTACATGATAAAATAGGATTCCACGTTATACTTAAAGGAAATCCTTTTTCTTTGTTAATACAATGATCTGAAAATCGTATTTCGATTGATTTCTTGAGCACACAATCCCAGTAACGGGAGGCTGGTGCAATGATTTGCGTGTCTCTGAATGACATATTATGTCCTTCATGAAGGCAATGTTCAGCCATGGCAGATTTTTCTGGTTGGAGCAGACGTGTGTGCTTTTTATAATAGTTTGGTACTACAATAAAACCACAATTTGTATATATCACCTTATTGTCTTGGTTATTCAGTGGTAGATCTCGTTGTTTTAGTAGCTCGCCTGCAAATTATTCTGAAAGCATCAGGACGACGGTTTCTTCAGTGTCATAGAACCATACATACGACACGTTTCATTTTATGTATATCAACATGATTTTGACTGAAGTAAGACTAAGACTGAACAATGACTGACTATGTTCTACATAATGACAAAAGTAAGACTGCTTGTTGAATACATAATGACTACTTTCATACTGACTAAGACAAACTTGTGTTCGCGCCAATTCGCGCGTTTATATATACACTATGTGTTTTCTAGAACATTCTAGAATACGGAAGTTACAATGTATTATATTAAATAGTCTGTTCATGAAACATAAATAAATCGTTCATAAAGAAAAGATAAGAAAAACTATGACAAATGTAATGATATGGTTTTCGTATCAAAACAAAAGATCGTAAGTAATTGACAATCAGAGCAATGTTAATATATGTTTACATTATTTAAAATGGTTCAATTAAGGAAATTATGCTGTTTTACCGTCAGCAAAGTATTGCATTATGGTCAACGCATTACGGAAGACATCAGATAATGTTAGTGACGAAATTTGTGTTAAAATTACAATGTTGTGTATATCGCTATCAGGTTTTGAACACATACAGTTTTAACAGAATAACTCAAAGAATATTGTCATTGTTGTAATAAAATAGTTTTACAACATATTATCCCATTTCATAAACAATCACATCAATAAAGATTTGGTTAAAGAAAGTATCGTCTACTTCATTATTATAAACAAACGAGGTTTTCTGGGCCAAATACATTACTCTTTGATGTTCTACACATTGGTGGTGAATTGTACGAACTGTCTGTCCAATATATGCTTTCTCACAATGGCAAGGAATTTTATATACTTCAGTCTTCCTGAACCCCAGATCGTCTTTTAGAGATCCTAGAAGAGTTGTAGTTTTTGCTAAAGACAATAAGACACTTTTGCTATCGTATCGTTTACACCGAGTAAAAATGCAACTGATTTCTAAGTGTCCGTGGGTGGTTCACATGGTGGTCCAAATTGGAAAGCCCGACTGATCTGATGGTTAGTATACATATTCTGCCTCAATAGAACCCTAAGATGATCCAATTCTTGCGTCAGATAATTAATTTATTCCTAAACCTAACTAAATAGAGATGAATCATTTCGTTTGAATTGTCATGGATTATAGCAGTCCATTTATACTTCAGTTACAACGGTCACAGCCAAAAGTTTCATTGCTCGCATAGAAATAAATAAAATATTTGCATCCCTGAAAATGGGAGTGCTAAGTAATACATCATACTTGTTTGATTGTAATTGAGTACCTCCTGAAACAACATGTTTTCTCATTTCTCCGTTTGGCAGTGTGACCATTGTTTCAGGGGGTCCATTCGCGAGTGGCCCTGTTCCACCGATCTGCTCCACGCTGTCCGCTGTTCGCGGCTGCGACGTAAGAGATACCTCGGCGGCAGCAGCGTCAGTCACACCAGGCAGCCAAACATGACAGCTGGCTACGGAGAGCCCGCGGTGGCTCCGAAAGTGGCACCATCTGGACATGTCGACGAGGAAAAGATACTCTGATGGAGGCACCGCAGGACTTGTAGGCGCCCAGGTACACTGTTGACGATGTTGTGGTCGAAGAAAACACTCGCAAAAGTATCAAACGTATCTATCGATATGTGTTCGTTGTCGTGGTCTGCGGTTTGATGTAACTTTCCACGGTATTCTATCCTGCGAAAACCTCAAAACATCTACGTAACTACACTGCTCAAACCAGGTGAGATATTAAACACAATAAACATGTGGTAACGTATTTTATTCAGATATTGTTTACAAGTGTAATTTGTGTGTGATGCAGTACGATATTTTGCTGTCTCAGCTGGTTACTTGAGGTTTAAAAGGCATTTAATTAGTTTTGTGTCTCGTTGTCGCCGGTTGTCCTAGTTGTCGGTGGCCGAGTGAAGAGAGACTGACATAAGGAAACAGAATGCACGCGTGTGCGGGTACGGAGTCTGAGGTGACCAGCCAGGGGACAGCAGAAACCAGAAACACTTAGCTAGATTGTTGTTGTTGTGGTCTTCAGTCCGGAGACTGGTTTGATGCAGCTCTCCACAATACCCTATCCTGAGCAAGCCTCTTCATCTCCTCATAAGAACGGCAACCTACATCTGTCCGAATCTGCTTACTGTATCCATCTCTTGGTCTTCCTCTGCGATTTTTACCCCCACACACTTCCCTCCAACGCTAAATTCACCATTCCTTGATGTCTAAGAATGTGTCCTACCAATCTAGCCCTTCTTTTTGTCAAGGTATGCCAGAAATTTCTTTTCTCCCCAATTCTGTTCAATACCTCCTCATTAGTTACGCGATCCACCCACCTAATCTTCAGCATTCTTCTGTATAGCTATTTAGTACAAGATATATATTTCGTAGAAACATTATAATACTTAACTTTTACAAGTTTCATGACTGCAGACTAGTGTAATGCTGATACATAGTTTAACTAGGTAGAGGCCTGCCTACTGATGAGTATCTGTTCTAGTGCCTGTCCTATTGCCAAGTGGCCCATACAGTTCAGTGGAGCGGGGTTGCAGCAGAGGGCGCTCGTAGCCGACGTCTTAAGAATGCATGGCGGCGCGCGGCGAAAGTATGTGGCGCGCTCTTGAGACTTGTGCGACACCACATAAAGAGCGAGGAACCATAGGGCTACCATAATAGTGAAAAGTCATTCTCGTTGCCCTCTAATATGGTGCGTGATCACCTCTGAAGGACAGTACACTTGCACACCTGCGTGGCATGGATAGTATGACGTTATCAATCAGCTCTTGATGGATATTTGGCCATTCTTCCATGAGTGGAATATCCACCTCTGCAACCGTTGTGGAAGGTGCTGGTCTGGCGGCAGTGCATCTGCCAAGTGCAACACAAGTATTCTCATTTGAGTTTAAGTCCGGTGAACAAGCTGGCCACTCCAATCGTTCAATTCCCTCCGCTTCAAACATGTTGTCCACCAGTGTAGCTCTTTGCGGACGAGCGTTGTCGCCGAGCACAAGGAACCCATCTACTATGCCACCAGCGTAGGGCACAACAAATAAGCTCTTGACTATACTCTGATGAGTCAAAGCGCCACACTGAACGTCGACTCCTGCCCACCCCATACAATTACCACCACCATATGGTGATGTTTCCTTCGCATAAGCGGGATTTTTCCTATTTCACGTTTTCTCCAGATGAAGGAATGACTATTGTCCAGCTGAACACAAAATCTTGACTCCTTTGTCAACAGAACCTAGCGCCATTCTTTACGACGCCAATCCTGATAATCCTCTGCCTTTTCTGCGGCCTAAACGATGTCGTGGTTTTAATTAGACCCACAACACAGGCGTCCGTGCGTAGAGGCCACATTCCAGAAGGCGATTTGATACTGTTTGTGTCGATATTGTGAGTTTTGTTGTTGCTTGGAGGTTCCATTGCAGCTGAGTTGCATTCAGCCTCCTGTCTCGACGGGCTGTTTACCGGAGATAACGGTCAACATTTGCTGATGTTACCCGTGTACAACCTTGGCCTTGCCTTCCTTGAACGGTTCCTTTAGTCTGAAATAGCATCCAACTCCTGGAAATTACAGTTCCAGTAGCTGTAGCCACCTCCCTTTGTGTCTCTCCCGCTTCCAACCCTCACATGTCACAGCTTCGGGTAAAGTCACATTGTTGTTGCATTGCACTTCCAGGTGATTACAGTATCTGAACCCAACTGCTGGTGTAATTCGATTGGTAGGGTAAACACAAGTCAATACCAACCCCCTCTGCAGCAACTTTCTGTTATTGCATCTCGCTTGCCGTAATGTTGTTGTCTACAATCCGCAGAACCTACAGGAAGTCGTCGACCATTTCATTTCTTTCTGCCGATGACCATACTTCAGAACCTATATATCTAAACTGATCTCTTAATTGTTTTCACCAGTATACTACAAAGCCTCTGTATTCTTTATATTTATGTTTCTACATAAGTAAAGATTTTATGTGTGATGTATACTAGGCAAGCGATGTTGCACTTCCCCAACTTTCCGCGATTACAGATTCCCGAAGTGTATTATGGTAACATAGGTTGGGTGAGAAAACAGGAAGCACGAATTCTAAGAGTCAATTTACACATGGAGCACTGTCTGTTTCGGCATGAGAACACCAGACCACACAAGTGTGCTGCAGCAATCCGACGCCTTGGATTAATTGTAATCAACGAGCGTAAAATTTCGTAAGAGTGGCTAACACACCAATTATAATACACCTTATAATAATCAGCATAAAGTCGGCCGCCATTTTAACAGTGCTCAAATTGTTAAGAGTAACCAGTCTATGATTTGTCATTGTGGAAATTGACGTGTTTGCTGAAAAACTTCTATTTTTCTTTGCATTTTGTTTAATAAAATATAAATTTAATATCCCTAAAGATGCTCAGCTTCAATTGGACGAACCTAAGTGAGCCGTGGTGGAGTGGCCGTGCGGTCTAAAGCGCCATGCTGCGGAGCACGCGGTTGCTCGCCGTCGGAGGTTCGAGTCCTCCCTCGGGCATCGGTGTTTGTGTTTAAGTTAGATTAAGTAGTTTGTAAGCTTAGGGACTGATAACCACAGTCCCTTAAGATTTAGAAACAAACAAACTTAAGTGAGAAAACTATGAATATTATTTACTAGCTTCAAGCTGTGGCGTCGCTTGCGTTGATGTCCTTGCATACTTCTTAAAGACCATAGAAAGTACAATAATTTCGCAAATTTGCTCTTACGTTATGACTAGCATCGTCAGGATACAGTTTTCCCATTTTCCAGTTTAAATATGAGCAGTGCGTAGAGTGATGGTAAATATTGACCTTCTCTGACGAGATGAAAATAAAGATAATATTACATACGAAAAGAAACTGTTCGTTATGACGTGACTAAACCGCGAATTGAAGAAGCTATACATACCAGTTATGTAGGATTCAAAGATCATCGAAATGCGTTCGTCGGTTAGAAGACATTGCATTCTTTATGTTGAATCCTATTACGTACAACATACCAACCGTCCATAGTATTTTAATAAATGCGATAAACTTCAAAAGTCAAAGAATAAATAACTTTTCCAAGAAGTCTTCAAGCGTCTCAGAAGCTACAAAGAATCGATGAGTTATATACTTAATATCAATAACTATCCTGAATTACGCACTTTCTAAAGTAGCCTATGTTCTTCTTCAGCGTTCAAGCTATCTCCATACCAAATTGCATCTACATCTACATACATACTCCGCAATCCACCGTAAGGTGCGTGGCGGAAGGTACACTGTACCACTACTAGGCATTTCCGTTCCTATTCCACTCCCAAATAGAACGAGGAAAAAAAGAATGTCTATATGCCTCCGTACGAGCCCTAATTTCTCTTATCTTGTCTTTGTGATCACCACGCGAAATGTAAGTAGGCGGCAGCAGGCTCGTACTACACTCAACTTCAAATTCCGGCCCTCTAAATTTCCTCAACAGAAATTCACGGAAAGAACGTCGTCTTCCATCCAGCGATCCGCAATTGAGTTGTCGCAGAATTTCCTTGACACTCGCGCATTGGTCGAACCAACCAGTAACAAACCCAGCTGCTCGCCTCTGAACTGCTTCTATGTCTTCCTTTAAACCCGATATACTGCGGGTTCCAAACACTTGAGCAGTACTCAAGACGTGGTCGTACAAGCCTTTTATATGCGGTTTCTTTCACAGATGAAGTACATCTTCCAAAAATTCTCCCAATAAAGCGAAGTCGGCTGTCTGCCTTACTCACAACTGTCCTTACATGTTCGTTACATTTCATATCGCTCTGCAATGTTACGCCTAGATATTTGAACGACGCGACAGCATCAAGAAGCTCACTACTACTGCCGTATTCGAACATTATAGGATTGTTTTTTCTACTCATGCGCATCACCTTACATTTTTCTACATTGAGAGCTAGCTGCCATTTTTCGCACCAACTAGAAATTTTGTCTACGTCATTTTGTATGATATTACAGTCAGTTAAATACGACACCGTCCCATACACCACAGCATCATCAGCAAACAGCCGCAAATTTCAACTTACTCTGTTCATCAGATCATTTATATAGATAGAAAATAATCAATATCGGTCCCGGGATACAGTCGTGAAAACGTAACACAGAGAGCTTCTTTTGCTTTTATAATATTGCTATGGATTATGAGACAGATCTACATCTACATCTACATATACATCGATACTCTGCAAATCACATTTAAGTGCCTGGCAGAGGGTTCATTAACCACCTTCATAACTTTTCTCTACCGTTCCATTCTCTAATAGCGCGGGGGAAGAAAGAACACCTAAATCGTTCCGTTTTCGATCTGATTTCTCTTATTTTATTGGGATGGTCACGTCTCCCTAAGTAGGTGGGTGCTAGCAAAATATTTTCACATTCAGAACTAAAAGTCGGTGATTGAAACTTCGCAAACAGATCACGCCGCAATGAATAACGTCTTTCTTTTAATGATTTCCACCCCAATTCGTGCAACATTTCCGTGACGCTTTCCCCCCCGTAACGTGATAAAACAAAACGAGCTGCCCTTCTCTGAACCTTCTCAATATCTTCCGTCAGTCCCACCTGGTGAGGGTCCCACAAGGGGCAACAGTACTCCAAGAGAGGACGCACAAGTGTGATGTAGGCAGTCTCTTTGGTGGAGCTGGTGCATCGTCTAAGCGTTCTGCCAATGAAACGTAACCTTTGGTTCGCCTTCCCCACAATATTTTCTATGTGTTCTCTCCAGTCAAAGTTGTTCGTAATTGTAACTCCTAGGTATTTGGTAGAATTTACGACCTTAAGGTTTGACTGATTTATCGCGTAATTGAAGTTCAGCGGATTTCTTTTAGTGGTCATGTGTATTACTTCACACTTTTCTTTATTTAGTGTCAATTGCCAATTTTTGCACCAAGTAGAAATTTTGTCTAAATCGCTTTGCAGTTGCTTTTGATCCTCTGTTCACATCACTAACCGATAAACGACAGCATCATCCGCGAACAGTCTAAGGGAGCTATTCAGATTATCTCCTAAATCGTTTATAAACACGAGGAAGAGTAGGGGACCAATAACGCTTCCCTGTGGAACGCCAGATATCACTTCTGTTTTACTCGATGACTTACCGTCAATTACAACGAACTGTGTCCTTTCTGATAGGAAATCGTGAATCCAATCCCACAATTGGGGAGATATTCCATAAGCACGCAATTTCATTAGAAGCCGCTTGTGGGGTACAGTAACAAAAGCCTTCCGGAAATCCAGAAATATGGAATCGATTTGAGATCCCTTGTCGATGGCACTTAACACTTCATGTGAATAAAGGGCAAGCTGTGTTTCGCAAGAGCGATACTTTCTGAATCCGTGCTGACTATTGGTTAATAGATCGTTCTCTTCGAGGTAGTACATAATATTCGAACAAAGTATATGTTCCAAAATCCTACTGCAAATCGACGTCAATGAAATAGGCCTGTAATTTTGGGGATCACTCCTATTGCCTTTCTTGAATATTGGAGTAATTTGGGCAACTTTCCAGTCTTTGGGTACGGATCTTTCGCTTAGTGATCGGTTGTAAATTATAGCTAAGTACGGAGCTATTTCATCAGCATACTCTGAGATGAATCTAGTTGGTATACAATCTGGCCCGGAAGATTTATTTTTGTTTAGTGACTTAAGTTGTTTTACTACTCCAGGAATATCTACTTCTAAGTTTCGCATGCTGGCAGCTGTTCTTGGATTGAATACTGGAGTGTTCACTTCGTCTTCTTTGGTGAAAGAATTTCGGAAAGCTGTGTTTAGTAATTCTGCCTTAGCAGTACTGTCGTCGGTAGTATTACCATTGCTATCGCGTAGTGAAGGTATTGTTTGTGTTTTGCCGCTAGTGTACTTCACATATGACCAGAATTTCTTTGGATTTTCTGCAAGATTACGAGACAGGATTTCGTTGTGGAAACAACTATAAGATTCTCGCATTGAAGTCCGCGCTAGGTTGCGAGTTTCAGTAAAAGATTGCCAGTCTTGCGGATTCTGTGTCTTTTTAAATTTTGCATGCGTTTTTCTTTGTTTCTGCAACAGTGATCTGACCTGTTTTATGTACCACGGGGGGTCAGCCCCCTCTTTTATTAATTTATTTGGTATAAATCTCTCGATTGTTACTGATATTATGTCTTTGAATGTAAGCCACAACTGATCTACACTCGCATTTTTAGTTTTGAAGGACTGGAGACTATCACTCAGGAAAGCGAGAAGCGAATTTTTATCTGCTTTATTGAATAGATATATTTTTCGTTTATTTTTGGTGCATTTGGCCATTTCGATATTCAGTCTCGCTACTACAACTCGATGTTCGCTAATCCCTGTATCTGTTTTGATGCTCTTTACTATCTCGGGATTATTTGTTGCTAAGAGATCAAGAGTATTTTCGCAACCACGTACTATTCTAGTGGGTTCATGAACTAACTGTTCGAAGTAGTTCTCAGAAAAAGCATTCAGAACTAGTTCGGACGATGTCTTATATTTGCCCCCGGTTTTGAATACGTAATTATGCCAACATATCGAGGGTAAATTAAAGTCGCCACCGATTATAACAGTATGCTTAAAGAGTGTAAGGCTGTCTTAAATTATGATTACTCTTGAAATAACTGCAGGAAAGCAATTAGCTTTGCAATAATTACAGGTTTCCTTTGAAAGAAGAGATGATAACAAAGACGAACATAGGAGAAAGGAAATATGATTAAATTACATTCACTTAATTCAGCTTAAACACACACACACACACGCATATAGGGTGTTTCACTAAGTCTGTTTGCCTCTGTAACTTACAAAATAATAGGTAACGGGAAATTTTAATGCGGTAGGTCAACACAAGAAATGTTACACTTTCTGCAGAGCTATGAACATAATTTATTGTATCATTTTCCAAAGAGTTACAGCACAAAGGTATAATTTTTTAAATGGAACAATAGTTTTTCTGTCGTGCACTGGATCCGTTGAAACCAGCTGCGTCCAAATCAAGTTAAGCTACATTCCTATCACTGTTAGTTTGGGAGCTACAACCCTTCAAAGTTTCAGGGGCAGATACCACATGCGCAGCGCATAACGCAATGCGCCTTCTAAATGTGGTGCGGCCGAGTTGCAACGTCGCCGGTGTCACGGAGCGAGAAGCTTCTTCGATGCGCTGTTAGACTGCCGACTGTCGCCGCACACGGCCGTATACCCGACAGTTGGAGCCACACAAACAACCGGGGTTCAATATACCACAGTTACTGACATCGGATGACGATGGCATAAACGAACAACGTGTACGTTGACATGTTGCTGATGCTCGGCGATTGCCGACACGATGCCACTGAAGCAGCCACGGCGTATGCCGTGAGGTGTCCTAGGCGAAGAGGCCTGGCAGCCATTACGTTCTTACGTGCCGAACAACGACTTCGGGAAACAGGCAGCTTGGTAATGAGCCGCAGTAACAGACGAAGACCTGCAAGAAGTGAGGAGATGGAGGTGTTTGATTTAGCTGCACTACATCACGATCCTCATGTCAGCTTACGATCCGTTGCTGCAGTCGCTGGTTTCAGTCTCACATCTGTGTGGCGTATAGTACATGGCCACAGGTTTCACCCGTACCACCTGTCACTGACCCAGGAGCTGCATGGGAACGATGTCCGTGCAAGAGTGACATTCTGTGAGTGGGCCATGCGTAATTTCACGCTGCAGTCCTTACGAAGTGTTATGTTCTCTGATGAGTCCACGTTCACAAATTATGGTGCAGTGAATCGCCATAACATGCACTACTGGGCCGCAGACAATCCTCGGTGGGTACGACCTGTCGACTGTCAACGTAGGTGGTCTATTAATGTGTGGTGTGGAATCCTTGAGGATGCAATCATCGGTCCACATTACTTCCCAGGTACACTGACATGTGAGTTATATCGCGCTTTTATAGACGACACTTTGGGTGGTCTCCTTGAACATGTGTGTCTACACACGAGAGTCCATATGTGGATGCAGCACGATGGTCACCCAGCCCATTCTGCGCATGCTGTTGTGGAAAAACTAAACAACAGGTTTGAAGGAAGATGGTTGGGGCGCCATGGTCCTCATTCATGGCCCGCAAGGTCGTTCAATTTAACACCAGTAGATTTCTTTTTGTGGGGATATCTAAAGGATCGTGTTTATGTCATCTCCAGATGATCTAAAACGGCGCATCGAGGACGCATGTCGCTCCGTCACACCGGCGATGTTACATCTCATCTGCAGATCATTTCGATGGCGCATTGCATTATGCATTGAGGAACATGGACACACATTTGAACATCTCATGTAAATCAACTCCCCACCGCCATAACATCCATCATCCATCACGCAGCCATGTGTTATGTACAGCGTGTGGTATCTGCCCCTGAAACTTTGGAGGGTTGTAGCTCCCAAACTAGCAGTGATAGGAATGTACTTTAAATTGATTTGGAAGCAGCTGGTTTGAACGATTCCAATGCACAATAGAAAAAACTATATCTTTGTGCTGTAAGTCTTTGGAAAATGATACAATAAACTATCTTCATAGCTCCGCAGAAAGTGTAACATTTCTTGTGTTGACCTACCTCATTAAAATTTCCCGTCACCTATTATTTTATAAGTTAAAGAGGCAAACACAGAGAAACACCCTTTATATATATATATATATATATATATATATATATATATATATATATAGGGTGTTCCAGCTATCTTGTCCACCCAAAATACCTCTGGAACAATAACAGCTATTGGAAAACGACTTTCAAAGGTATCAATGTACCGCTGGGGCCCATGAATGTACATATTTGAGAACATTGTAAAACGAAAGCAAATGTGTTTTAACACAAACTTATGTTTTTTTTTTAAATGGACACCGTATATTTTTTCTTCAGCGATCCAAGTCATGACAAATCACATAAACAATGGCGTTGATTGCATCGCAACATTTCAATTACATCCGGAGACATTGCGACGAGAAGTTGACGCTTGAGAAATACGCTGCTATCGCACGTCCTGAGGCTCAGGCCCATGCTGCCCGTAATCGCGATGTGATTGACATGCGTAATCGCACTTCCATACTTATCAAGAGGTCCGAAACGAATAATACGGTCTGCTGCCATTAACTCTCATAAGCACATAATGATTTCCCTTTTGCATGTTTTATGTGTCTACGTACACAATATGAACCAGCACCGATCGCTATACACCAGTCAGGTTGTCTTACTTAGCACAACTTGCCACTGTGTTCCTTGCATCATTCCATCACACTCCTAGGTTTCTTACACGACGCTTTATCGCGCTGAAAAATATCACAGTCTCTTGGAGAAATGTTCGCCATTAGGGGTGTACTTGGTCTGCAGTATATGATAATTCGTGGTCTTTCCATGAGCCTTGCAAGAGCTGTATGAGACCCACGGGTGGACACGTGAATGTTCCCTAGAACAGGACTGATCATTCGCTACCCTGTCTCCATCCCTCAGTACAAGTATGAAGGAACTGTTGCCCTGGAAGAGACGGATTCGCACCCTCACAACGGCATGAAGAAGGAAGCTTGTGTCCATGCATCAGCACGTCTTTAGGAAGCATCAGTCGTGCGAAACCCAACTTTCCCTTTTCTCTCATGACATCTTGCGTACTATGGATGAAGGGCAACAGGCAGTCTGCATATTTCTCGATTTTCGAAAGACGATTGACACGGTACCGCACTACAGACTGGTAACGAAGGTACGAGCGTATGGAATAGGTACCCAAATATATGAGTGGCTCGTAGATTACTTAAGTAATAGAACCCAGTAAGTTCTCATCGATGGCGAGTGTTCATCACAGACTAGAGTATCGTCAGGGGTGCCATATTATTTTTTTATCTATATTGCCGCGAGAGACCACGAACACCGACTGCCGGCGTGGCGCAGGGGATAGCGTCACGGACTGCGGTGCCGAATGTCGCCGGTTTAATCCCGCCCACCGACAAAAATTTATTTCTTTGTAATTAACAATTCCAGAAGGTTCGACATCTTTCTTATGTTCACTTGTAAATTCTACTTGTTTCTTATGTTAACTGTTCTTCTAATTTCTGGTAAATTCTGTCTGTGTATAAATAGCAGAGCACTCTGCCTGAGAGGCAGTCAGTGCTGCGTGTATGTTGAGTTCGTAATAAATAAGTGCTGTGTTTAGTTGCCTTCGAAGTCAAGCCTGTTTCCATTTCAACGCGACAATATGAATGATCTGACGGCAGGGTGATTTGGAATCTGCGGCTGTTAGCTGATGATTCTGTGGTGTACTAGAGGATGTCGTCATTGAATGATTGTAGTTGGATGCAGGATGACTTGGATCAAATTTATAGCTGGTGTGATGAATGGCAACTAGCGCTAAATGTAGAAAAATGTAAGGCGATGCAGACGGGCAGGAGAAACAATCCCGTATAGTTCGAATACAGAGTCGCGTCAATTAAATACCTAGGCGTATCGCTGCACAGCGATATGAAATGTGAGGGGAAGGCAAATGGTCGACTTCGCTATATTGGAAGAATTTTGAGAAGGTGTGATTCGTCTGTTAAAGATACCGCATATGAAACGCTTGTACGACCCAGTCTTGAGTAATGCTCAGTTGTTCGGGATCCCCACCAGATCTGTTTAAGGGAGGACATAAAGGCAGTTCAGAGGCGGGCGGTGCGGTTTGTAACTTGTAGATTAGATCAATGGGGAAGTATTAGCGAAATGCTTCGGGAACTCAACTGGGAGTCGCTGGAGAGGAGGCCATTTCATTTTCGAAAAGCACTGTTGAAGAAATTTAGAGGGCCGGAATTTTAGTCGGACTGCAGGATCGATTCTACTGCCGCCAACCTACATTTCGCGTAAAGGCCGCAAAGATAAGATCAGAGAGGTTAGGGCTCGTACGGATGTAACAAAGTATTCGTTTTTTCCTCGTTCTATATGGAAGTGGAACAGGAAAACAAGAAACTGGTAGTAGTACTGAGTACCCTCTGCCACGCTCCTTTGTGTCGATTGAGTATGTATGTTGATGTCAATGTGGATAAAATTAGAGGGACTAAAAATGTTCAAATGTTTGTTAAGCTTAAACTAAACGCTTTAACTAACTTACAAACTACTTATGAACTACCTTCCACTAAAGACGACGCAAACATCCACGCCCAAAGGCGGATTCGAACCCCCGACGGCGGAAGGCCGCGCGCACCGAAACACAGCGCCCCAGTACGCGCGGCTAATCCGTCGCGGCTGACAGGGACTACTCTTTGTCACGAACTACATGTGACTCGAACAGAAAAAGAAGGAAATCACACCGACTTGAGGTGGCTTATGGAGTATGCCTTAAGCCGTCGGCACACGGAGCTTGTGTCTGAACGTGTGCGGTCAACGTGCCAAAGTGCGGCTGAAAGCTCGGAGACGGCGCGACTTGTGCGTACGAGACGTGTGCCTCAACGAGCTACACCCGACAGCAGCGCGCTCAAGCGACAGTTGGCGGCATCAGGTTCTGGAATCACACTGTTTACGAAAGCAAAAGAGTGGAATTCCTGCTTTACCTCTATTAAATCGCTTATTTCCGCGCTTGTGCATATCTTCGTTATGTTCTGTGATATAGGCCTACATAGGCCTAAGTAAGAACCAAATATTAATGATAAAAGTTATGTCAGAAAGTGCAGCGATTTATAAAAGTTTCATGACAAACTGCGCGATATAAAATTAGAAAAGGCCTTTACATGAGGCAAACAATATTGCAAGAGTCTCGCTCTTTTAGTAAAACTTAAAGGTCATTCTTCCACGGTGAATGTTACTAATCAGCAGAAGAATATTAAGAACGTGTAAAACGCAATACGAGAAACAATATAGTGCATATTTTACTCTAAGTAAGGAGCAAACTGTCTTGTTCATAAAACGAATCCAACAAACTCACTTCTCAGAGGATGCGCACTTACGTTTACATAGCATCGAATATGCAGCATACGTCTATGAAATTTATAGGAAACTTTTTGAGTCTATTAGAAAATCCAAATAAAAAAATAAAAAATATTTGCTTACGAGGAGCCTTGAACAATCTTCCAGTTCCCAGTCAACAACTTTTCTGCCTACTTACGGCCACTAATTTATCTGCCTTTTTATCAACGAAGGTATTAGACGTGTTACATACACTACTGGTACATGTCTCGGTTCCTGACATGTAATTGCAACAAATGATATAAAGAAACAATTAGTGTTGATGGCCCTTCAGTCCGCCTTGCGTTGAAATTATAGATTACTGTAATACGGAATTTTTTAACCACATATAAGACGTTTCCAGTCATTTATTCCAACAAATAATACCTCTATCGACCGGTTTTAGAGAGATTCTCAGTTTACTTAGTTACTTTTACTTGCTTTGAAATGTCATACATTCATAAGACATACGTTATGTACATAAAATCCATTAAATACGACGGCCACTATGGCGTCTTCGCCTCTCTACCGAAAAGAGATGCCCACCTCCCCGGATAGCCACGTGGTGTAACGTCGGTGGCGTTCTCCCACCTTATTGGTGATCGTTCAGACGCTCGTTGAGAATATCTGGCATGCTTGATACTGCCCCACACGTTGGGAAAGCCTCGCCAATGTGCGGATCGCACGTTGTGTCGTCAGAAACTCGCCACGTTGGCCACACTCGTTCAGTACACGCTCCATGTGCCGACGGCTTTACACAGATGTAGCTGTAGACGTCGAAATGTTGATGACGTAGCTTTTGCACCTGCACTCAGGGCCGGCCTACTTGAAGACGGCAGTACACGCAGCTGATACGTCGCGGCAGCTGCCGCAGCCAAAGACCTATATAAACAACATATACTGGCCACAGCGTCGCCATTGTTGTAGCAATTGGAAAGGTTGCCGCCATCTTTGAGAACGTCAACGTTACGTCAGGTGATACTGGGCGTCTGTTAACACTGAATCAGAATCATAGGTTTTATATAAATAGTTGCTAGTCTCAATTTATCAAAATCAAATGTCCATACGTTTGTAGAGCTTAAGGGACTTAACTACGGGGCCATCAGTCCCTAAACTTACAAACTACTTATAAACTAGCTACAACTAAGGACGGCACAAATATCCATGCCCGAGGGGGGATTCGAACCCCCGACAGTTGTGGCCGTGCAGACCGTGACTGAAGCGCCTCAGTCCCTTAGGCCACTGCGGCCGGCCTCAATTTATCCTTAATTTGTGGGCGACGCATTTCGGAAAGTAAGTCCCACTACAAATAGCATTCCTCGTTTACTACTGCATCCTAAGTGTAATGTTTATAATCGTCGAACTGCTGCATTATTTGATGTTACTAAAGTGTCAATAATCGTTTGTATTTGCCGACATATCTTCCCTATAAATACAGGAGAATTTCTTTAAAATCTTTAAATACCTTTATTCTGCCTGTGGTTTAAATGATGTTTCATGCTTTGAAGTACATTACGTATTGATTAAGCTCTGCACAATTTTGACGTTTCTTTGGTACTCACCTTATAGCTTTTGGTTTCTGTAGATTCTGAGGAAACGAAAATATTGTTGGAGTGGCATTTGCCAGTAGCCGTTTTCGATCAGTATTAGCATAAGTGAACTTTTCTTCAAAATGACAAGAGCATATGTGACTACACTTTGTAGGTGCCAATTATCGGGCCTCATACTGGCTACCCATTGGCTTATCAACCCCTTGTTTTTCAAAGGAAATCTGTACAAAGAATAGTTTACTTACAGTTCATATACCTAGAGTACTTGCCCAAAGATTAATAAGTATTTTTACACTATATAAACAACTGCCAATACATTAAAACACATCTAATACAACCGTCGTCTGCTTAGCTTTTTGATAGTCGTGAAGTAAAAATAACTTTGAATCTTGCTAAACGCGAAGGATATAAACAAATACACGCTGATACACAACGACCTATACAATTACACATCTCTTTCTTTATCATTGCGGTTGCTGCAGTTGTACGCCGCACATACACTGGGCATGATTTGCCACTAATAAGAGCGGCTCACTCTGCTGCTTCAAACTGACGTTCTCAAATATGGCGCCCAATGTTGGTTAGTGCTGTCACCAAGAGCGCTGTATCTTGCCTATAGCCCAGTGATTTCTATATAACCTGGATGTATAACTCTGGTGTCTGAGCATAGAACTGTAGCGTGCCTGCACATTCATACGTTTTGCACACGAATTTGCATTGTCCGCCATGTTGTAATTAGTCACACGAATTTGCACCAGTTAATACATGACAAATAATTGCAAGATTACCTCTGGAATTGAAATTTATGTCGATATATGAACTAACAGACTCACGTCAGAACGGAACCGAAACATATTTCCTTTTCGAATTCTTGTAATACTTCATAGCGGACATGTTGTAATTAGCCAAGAAACAAAATGTGAACATCTTTGGCTGGCACGCTCAGCTATCTGTAGTTCAACATCGGGGTAATATCACAGTCTAACATATACAGTCACGACACTCTCACATATTTTTGTTATACGATGCGATAGCAGCGCTCCAAGCGGCCGGCAAGCTACTTTTCTGAAAACGATAGTTGATAAGTGCGAATAGTATCGTTTAGATTGACTTCAGTATACGTTTTACATTAGGGAACGTATGTAGTGCCTTATAAATAAGTAATAATTTTAAAATAGCTTCCTATTTGTCCTTCTTAAGTTTCGTAAGATCCCTGACAAGGTACGAAACATTACATTACAAGACAGTTAATTTACAATCATCCTGTAACAAACGGGCTTGAAATAAGTAAATTCACTTTCTATTAAAAATAAGAATACCTAGGAAAAGCCAGGAGACATGCCCTTTGGCAGGGAGACACCAGTTTCTATGCAGGAACGTTTTCTTTATTACAGTTACAGTAAAATCGGTGCGGGTGCAACATAGGAAACGTATATAGAATGCAATAAATACGGTATTTAACGTACCAAATCGACCATCACAGCTGTAGCTGAACGATAAACGTCACAGACGTGGCAATATAACGATAAAAGCAACCAAACTGTTTTCCAACAAAGAAGAAACCAATTCCACAATTTTTGACACTATAGCAGAACAACAAATAGCAAGAATCATCAAAACATTGCTTTTTAAAGCTAAAGTAATTACACTTAAGGGAATATGCACGTATAAGAAAGTCATGTGACCAATGGCGGCGCTAGACGAAAACTATGCGTCGGCGAACTCGTCTTTGCGAGGCCCCTTTCATTTTTTCAGCAAGGAAGAAACTGTTAAATAAAATGAGCTGAATTATACATCAATGATCATTATACTAAAATTTTAATGTACAGGTATTTTTTCAATGACAAAAATTACAATAAATAAACACAAATTAAAATAGATAAACTTTTGGCTTTTCGTCTCACTGAATTTTTTAAGATCACATCAAAATTAATACAAGCCGCTGTTACGGCTTCAATTGATGGTACTGACAACGCAGATAGTCTTTCTTGGTTCATTGTGCTTTTCCAGTAAGTCTGAATCAATTTTAACTTTGTGACGCTTCTCTCGGCCGAAGCTGTACTGACTGCAAGTTTGAGCATAATGCTGATAGTTATATAAACATTTGGCTATACTTCTTCCAAATTGTTTTCTAAAATGTACTGAAGAAGTTGTCTTGCAAGTATTTAACTAAAAATTGTATCACTGCTGTACTCAGACAGAAATAAATACGGACAACTAAATAGCTGCCGACCGGAAATGGCCGAGAGCACTAACGCACCACGATGAGCGAGATCGCTCTCCTCGGGGGTCGAATCCCACCATTGGTAGGGATGTAGTGTTCGTCCTTCGGTTAAGCTAGTGTAAGTTAGACGTAGGTCGTCGCTGCGTAACCTAGCAGTTGGAAACCGCCTTTAAACATCAAATATAAAAAAGAAAGAAAAAGGTAAAATTTTAACAATGCCTTGCGATGCCCCCACAGGCGCGAGGCCGTCGGCGGTTGCCGACGTCGCCGACGCCTAGCGCCGCCACTGCATGTGACGTGTAAAAATGTGAGAATCATCAGAGTCCATACCGAATTCTACACGTCAAAAATTGGCTGTCATAGTAAGAACAGACCATGACTGAAATTTATTATACCATTATGTTTATATGCAACTTACTTTCAGCAGAATAAGCTGCAAATATACACATATTCGCAAGTATTTGCTCATGACGGAGTTGTTCTTTATACCATTGAATCATTTAAATTAGGGTGTTTTATATTAATTTCCATATTATGTTTGTCTCTCGATGTTTTAATAATGCTTGTAACGCAGAAATTATGGTAAGTAATTCGTTAATTACGTACAAAAGATATTATAAACAAACATCACTACTTCGGCGGCTTGTCCGCCGGTGGGAGCGCTAGTGTCGCAGCATCTGTCAGTTGGTAACAACTTTTACACCAGTGAGTGTCGCGACTGTATATGTTAGACTGTGGTAATATAGAGATCACTGCTACAGCCTCTCTATGTTGTTTATATACCTCTTTGGCCGCAGCTGCAGCTCTTCCGCTAGTACCCTCGGCATTTGCCACTTCACATCACGCGCCACGTGCCGTGACCAAAGGCGTCATTGCGTAACGGCGAGGCTCTGGAGAGACGCTTCTAATTGACGGATGACCTCAACACGCGTCCTTCCTGCCACATCATTTCTCGTACGACTGGTATTGCGCTCAAGCAACATGTATTCCGGTGAATGATTTCATTCCTAATGGAACAGCATATTTTTAAATGGGGTGAAGTCACGTGACGCAAATTTGTGGAAAATAAAAAAAAAAAAATTGTTTAATTCTTAAAAGTACTACTTATTTGCATATTTCTTCATATTTTTATTTAATATGATACAATTGATTTTTTGACAAAAGACTAGATTTCTAATATAATATTAAAGTGGTGCAATTAATTTTTGAGTTGCAAACTGATGTCTTTTATAAAAACCGTAAAACATTTCTGAAATCATATAGCGTACTCCTTTTTATCCGTATTATCTTTATCTAAAGTAAACAATATAGCACGTACAGTTCTACATTTTGCAATACCTATGCTCAATTCTACAACAAAAATCGACATTTTGCAGTCCATTTACTCATTGTCTTGGTTGCTGATTGAATGGAATGGACAATGTCTTGAAAATAGGGTATAAGATGAACATCAACAAGAGTAAAACAAGGATAATGGAATGTATCGTCAGAAATTCAGGCGATGCTGAAGGAATTAGATTAGGTAACGAGAGAATAAAAGTAGTATATTAGTTTTGTTACGAGGATAAGTGCACAAAAGTCTGTTTTTTTTTCACCCTAAAGATGCACTTTCCAATGTTATATCTCATGCCGATAATATCTCGTTTTTGACCAGAAATGGACTTATCTAGTTTTTGCAGCAAACCCGTCAATTAGTTAGAGCATTTCCTTAATCATGTTGACTGATTCTTTCGCCGGTTCTTGGTGGAACATCATCATACTGAATTAAAAATCACTATATTAAATGATTTACCCATAGATTTTCGAGATTAAAATTAATTTTATTCTTGGTTTCCCCTCTTGACATTCATTAATGATGATTTTATTGGAACATTTTAAATGTACTACCACAGTAGAGCCAAGGATGATAATTGTTATGTGCCTGAGTGTAACAAGTAGAATATCTTTCAAGCCTGTATCAAAACATTGTAACTTCTTTGAGATGAACAGTGGAGTCGGAAGATGGCCTTATATGCCGAAAACTGGTTCACGAATTAAAATAAACTTCTGGCACATGCTCGAAACTGAGATTTTTACTTCAGCATTTCCTTAATTTTACACAGAATTATTCTTATTTAAATTTGTGCTCAAATTCAGACAAGAATGTTGCTTGGATACAACGTACAGTACTGATTTTTACGAAGCACATATTTTGTTAATGCACTCATTATTGGAAACTAGTCTCGTATAATTTGTATATAGTTTGGCTATCGACAGAAAGAGGTGAGTAAAATTCAGTTTCCCGAGCAGAAAGACAGATTTTTAGTGAGTCCACTTGATCTTTTACACACTTTTGGTTTTCTCGTTTATTTTTGGTCTTTCAGTCTGCTATAGAAACGAAACCAAGCATTTTGCCAAAAGCGACCAGTATTTCTTATAATTAATCAAGCCCCTTGATCATAGCATAACAATTTGTTTGATAGTGAAATTAAATCTCGATTTCAGGACGTGTGTACACAACAATTATCAAGCAAGTAATGTAAGAACGTATTTCACTTTCACACTCGTATCAAATATTTCAGTTTGATCATCATGCGAAGTGATGTCTGGCGTTCACCAGATAATTGTTCTACTGCCCATACTGTTCCTTATAAACTATTTTGGAAACAATCTGTGAAGGTTTCTTAGACTGTTTAGGATTATGATGTCGTCTATCGGTTAGTAAAGTCACCACAAGATAAAAAGCAACTGCGAAACAATTTAGATAAAATATTTGTATGGTGCAAAAATTGGCAATTAACCCTACATAATGAAAAGTGTGAACTGTTGAGTCATCCATAAGAGCACCAAAAGTAATCCGTTACCCTTCATTTGCCCGATAAATAAATTTTTGTGTCGTGTCCAGAGCTCTCAACGTTTCGATTTAATACTGGACCGAGTCAGATGCTTCGGGCTTGATCATCAAGGGAGCAAAGTGCAGGACAATTCCGGCATTTTAGAAGATGTTCCATGTCTTGTATCTCACCACACTCGTACTGATTGTCGTCAGGTTCTGATAGGCCCCATTTTATTGGTTTTTACAGGAGCTACTCTATTTCTTATACCAACGTTCGACATAGTCGAGTAGGGGGAGCGATCTGTAAATGTTATATAGACTTCACATAGAAGAACGTCTAGATCGCATATTTGACTTTATACTATATGGCACCATGTACTCTGCAGTCGTTGTCTATTTTTAACTGATGGAATGTACTATCCTACGTTATATGTTATCCATATGTTAATAGTCCAAGCATGTCAGTGGTACCCCAGTAACCAGCACACAGATGGAGTATTTTATGTGCTGTGTACAACAGGTACATGTGCCTTCGAAAGTTTTCATTCATATTTATAATTTTAATTTTACGTTTGAAAATGACAACTTGTTGTCGAAACTAGTCACTAATAAAGTATAAAGTAAAATATGCGATCTAGGGGTTCTTTTATGTGAAGTGTATATAACATTTCTTATACGTTATAGCATTTTCAATGCCACTTGGTGGATGTTCTCAAATGGGGTAGTCAACAGGGTGTTCATCACAGATGTAGTTCAGTGACTGATGCCTTGAGTCCAGCCTTTCGGATCTGCAAACCCTGCCGAATAATGGATGACACGCGTAGAAGGTCTTTCTGAACTGTTCATTATATTCATGAGCTGTCCTTCGACTCTTGGAACTGCTGAAACCTGAAGCCTGGTACAGCAGTTCCCATGGTGTACGCGTCATGCATCCTGTGCTAGCCTACAGGTTTCATTCTGGATTATAACGATCTTCTTTGCATGTGCCGATATAGGCCAGACAGGCATGTGTATTCATCTACGAAGAAGGAAAGTGCTGAGGAGGAGTTTCAAAGCACAATAGGTTTGGCGCTCCAATTACTGCCAGTTATCTTTCTTGTAGCTATCTTACTTCTGGTTTTTCACAGTCATGTTTGTATGGGACGTGTCAATTGTCACTCAAGGTATTGGAGCTGGTCTGTGTGCTCAAGGATAGACCATTTAAAGTGCAGCTATCTATTTTCGCGAGTCGTGTGTGAAGACGAAAGGCACGGACTTAATTTTTAATAGGATGCGGTTTGAGAGAGTTGTCATCGTAATAGGTATGTTGGCATAGTTTCTCGAGTTTTCTGCTACTTTATCGCTACTTCCTCAAAGATTCTTCCTTGCGCTGTGATTTCAAAATCGTCAGCATAGAGAAAGTGTCTCGTATGTTAAATAGAATCGGGACTAGAACCCTTTCTTGTGCGGGGCCATTTTTCTACTTATCAAAATGTTCAAATGTTGTTAAGCTTAAGGAACTTAACTACTTATAAACTACCTTATACTAAAGACGACACAAACATCCATGCCCGAGGGGGGATTCGAACCCCCGACCGTGACTGTGACTGGCGCGCCGCAGACTACTCGACCACTGTCGCCGGCTCTACTTCATCCAGCGACTTTTTTTACTTTCTAAGGTGACGTAGAATTGTCGGTTCTGCAGCAAGGATTCTGTGATTTTACTAGTGATAGACTCTAGTAGATAAATTAGTAAATTCTATACGCCTTAAATTCAACTAAGCACCTACGAATTAGCATTAAACTGGAAACAAAACACAGAAAATATTTTGGCGAAGGCAAACCAAAGTCTGCTTTTCATTGGCATAATATTTAGAAGATGCAATGGCTCTAATAAAGGAGCTGCCTATACTACAGTTGTGTGGGAATGAGCGCGTGCTCTAAGGCTCTTTGCTACGAAGCACGAGGCTGCTCTCCATCGGAGGTTCGAGTCCTCCATCGGGCATTGGATTATGTGTGTGTGTGTGTTTTTTGTCCTTATCATAATTTAGTTTAAGTATTGACATTAGCTGTCATCGTAGGTTGTGGAGGCGATCTGACAGATCAATAATCTTCAAAAGTGAAATGCCAAGGTCGCAAAATATTATTTATTTAAAGGGCCGCGGCGGAGTGGCTGAGCGCATTGAGGCGCTATGCTCCGATGCGCGAGGATGTTCCCATCCGGGGCTCGAATCCCCCCTCCCTCGGGCATGGATGTTTGTGCTTTAGTATCAGGTAGTTCATAAGTTTAGAGACTGATGACCCCGCAGTTAAGTCCCATAAGCTTAACAAACATTTCAACATTTTTTATTTAATGATGACCGGTTTCTGTGTGCTATGCCACTGTTATTTACGGAATTTTACAAGTTGGTAATCTGATTTAAGAAATGGAGATTAAATAGTTCGTGAATCATAGCACTTAGTCTAAATATAAAAATACGTAAGTTAAAACATCTCAGCTTGTAAGACATTCACAATCTGTGATCTTTTAACTTATGAATTTTTATATTTAGACTAAGTGCTATGATTCAAGAACTATTTAATCTCCATTTCTTAAATCAGATTACCAACTTGTAAAACTTCGTATGACCAAATAACAGTGGCATAGCACACAGAAACCGGTCATCATTAAATAAATAAGTATTTTGAGATCCTGGCGTTTCAGCTTTGAAGATTATTAGTTTAAGAAGTTTGTAAATGACCACCACAGTTTGGTGCCGTAGCTTTACAAACATTTAAACCTATACTATACTATTTTCCGTCCTATTTTGCGGTACTACTGCGCACTGTGGGATCCGTACCATGTGGGACTGAAAGAGAAAAGTTTAGTGAAAGGCAGCTCGTTTTGTAGTATTGAAATACAGGTGAGCGTGTGTCAAGGATATGATGCACGATTTGGGGTGGAAATCATTAAAAGAAAGGCGTTTTTATATCGAAATTTTCGAAATTTCTTGGACAAACTTTCTCCTCCGTAGACGACCATATGTTGTTAGCACCCAACTACGTGACCATCACAATAAAATAAGAGAATTCAGATCGAAAACGGAAATATTTAGGGGTTACATTTCCAGCGCGATGTTACAGAAATGAACGGTAGAGAAATACGAGGCACGCCCAGAAAGTAAGTTCCGTTTGGTAATAAAATGAAATTGTACATAGATACAGAAGAATTTTTTATTGCACAAACTTCTACAACTCTTAAACTACTTTTCCACATAAGTGCCGAAATTTGTAGGCACTTGTCATAGCGTGCCACAAGTTTTTGCAAGCATCCTTCACAGAAGGTTGCCGCCTGTGTATTCAACCATGTGGTAACAGCTCTTTATCATCGTTGAAATGTTCACCACCAAGGACAAATTTAGGTGTAAGAAGAGATGAAAGTCGCTAGGAGAGAGGTCCGAGCTGTATGGAGGATGATCAAACAGGTCCCATTCAAATTTCCGTAAGAATTGTTTGGTCACATTCGGTGTGTGGGGTCAGGCATTATCGTGAAAAAAAAATCTTTTGAAAGTAATCCTCTTCTTACACCCAAAATCTGTCCTTGGTGGACAACACTTCAACGATGATGACGAGCTGAAAGAACATGTTACCACATGGTTGAATACACAGGCGGCAACATTCTATGAAAAAGGCACACAAAACTTTGTGCCATGCTATGACAATTGCCTACAAAATTTCGGAAGCTATGTAGAAAAGTAGTTTAGCAGTTGTAGATTTCTGTACAATCAATATTTTTTTCTCATAAAATGCATTTTTATAAACCATCAGCTGTTTATTAAAAACCTTATACATCTACCAGTTTCAGTCATAGACCATCTTCATGAATAAAAAGGTGTTAAAACAGAATGGTAAAATGCATGAAATAAAATACATCCAACTGAGACAAACAGGAGTCAGTATAACTAAAAGTGTAAAAATTACAGTGGTCATCTTAGATAAAACCTATCAGTCAAACATAACATCATTTTTTTTTCATAGTCTGTTCTTACCTTTTATGTTAAGTTTGACTGATAGGTTTTATCTAAGATGACCACTGTAATTTTTACACTTTTAGTTATACTGACTCCTGTTTGTCTCAGTTGGATGTATTTTATTTCATGCATTTTACCATTCTGTTTTAACACCTTTTTATCCATGAAGATGGTCTATGACCGAAACTGGTAGATGTATAAGGTTTTTAATAAACAGCTGATGGTTTTTAAAAATGCATTTTATGAAATATATTACGGCTGTTGACACTTGCCTCACCAAAGCATTCAATATTCTTTCTGTATCTGTACCCTTTCGTTTTATATAACCAAACGGAACTTACTTTCTGGACGCGCCTCGTATTATGAAAGCGGTTCGATAAACCCTACTTGAGGAACTCAGATGTGATTTGGAGAGTAGATACGTAGTTTCGTATTGTTGCGATACACGGGAGACAGCGTTACGGAAATGATACAGGATCTGGGATGGGAATCATTACAACAACGACGCTTATCGCTGCGGCGTGGGCTGCTTACGAAACTACAATCCCCAACATTCTCCTCCGAATGCGAAAATATATTGTTGACTCTCACTTACATAGGTAGAAATGATCATCAGAATAAAGTACGAGAAATCAGAGCCTGAACGGAGAGATTCAGGTGTTCATTCTTCCTGCGCGCTATTCGAGAATGGAATGGGAGATAAAATAGTATAACGGTTGTTCGATGAACTCTCTGCCAGGCACTTAAATGTGATTTTCAGAGTGTCCCATGTAGATGTAGATGTAGTTGTAGACGAGTTTAACGGATACGGTTCAGAAATTTATAATGTGGGAATCCCTGGAGGAAAGGAAATTTTTTAGAGGAAGACTGTTGATTAATTTTAATGAAGTAGAAAGCGAAGCTGACAGCAGGCCAGTAATTATGCCGCCAATTTACAACTCGCGCTGCTGTGTCAAATATAAAAGAAATTGCGGCTCATTCTTTTTCGTTTTATTTTGGTGTAGGACAGGAGAGGAATCGCTGGCAGATCTGCGAGATAGCGTTCGCATCCGCCATCTGGTGGCTTGCGGAGCAGTATGCAGATACGTCGTAATTAATGCGGCAGTGCCCGTCACTGTTGTGACAGCGACTCCGGTTGTCGCGGCTGTACGATGCCATCTGCGGGGGTGCTTGTTAAGTGGCGCTCATGGCCGATCGGCTGCGCAGCTGCCAGCACCGCGTCTGCCCGACAGCTCCATCTACATGTTCTGAGCCTGCATCGCGAAGTGGCCGTTCGCGAGCTGATGCCAAGTCGGCGAGTGGTGATTCGCGAGTACTTGGCGGCTGTCACCTGATCACGCTCTCATTCCATTTTGTATCTGTGGTGTCGCACAAGCTTGAAGTGCGCGCCACGTAATTTCTCCGCGCGCCGCCATGCACGTACGGCGCGGCGTTCTTACGACGTCAGCCACGAGCGCCCTCTGCTGCAACTCCGCTCGTGGCCACCACTGAACTGCATCGTTCACTTGTGATTAGGACAGGCACTAGGACTCATCAGTAGGCAGGCTTCTACCTAGTTCCACTATATATCTGCATTCCACTAGTCTTCAGTAAACAAAGATGAGTATTGCACCATCTCTATGAAATATATATCTTATTCTAATTTAGTCTAGTGTTTCTAATTTCTGCTGCTCCACTGGCTGGTCACGTCCGTCCCTGTGTCGGTCTCTCTCTACTCGGCCAACGACACCCTGGACAACCGTCGGAAACGAGACACAAAAGTATCTTTCCGTTCTTATCGTCCGGTCAAGTGGGAGAAGCCGAGTGGTCTAAGGCTGGCTGCACACACACCTATTTTGGACGGGCGGTAAAATATCGGCCGTCCACATTCCAGCAGTGGCTCATTGGAGGGCACTGCGGCTTGCGCACTAGCCGACCACGGACTCCACCACCTAGAGAGAAGGCCGCGGCGCTCTCGTGTGACGTCAGGCAGAGTAGGCTGCGCGCGTATAGCTGACTGGCTCGCTGCTTCGGCGTAGTGGGCCGTGCCCCAGCGGCTGCCCAGTCAGCTATGCGCGCGCAACCTACTCTGCCTGACGTCACACGAGAGCGCCGCAGCCTTCTCTAGATGGTGGTGTTGCCACGGACCGGCACCGGACAAAAGCCGGTCAGCTTCCTGTACACAGCAGGCGACTATATGGACACTGCAGACCGCCGGCGCCAGCCATACAGTGGAGAGGAGCACCTCTCAAATGGCAGCTAAGCTGCACACGCAACGATTTTTACCGGCCGTCCTCCCTACACACTTTTCGCTGTCCCTTCTCGCAATACAGCCGACGTAGCGCATATATTACTAAAATGTAAAAATATTTATTCTGTATTAGAAAGGGTTGTACCTTGGGACGGTTTTACCTTTTTAATAAAGGCAGTGCACTCTATTGGAAACTTTAAGAACTATGAAGTAAATTTGTGAGGCCTATTTTCAGAGGGAATAGGAGGCCATGATGTATTTGGATGATGTTTGAGATCTGAGGAGTATTTATGTTTGAAAGTAAAAATTTAGCCACTATCCTTAGAAGATATAAATTAAAGCTAAGCATAATTATTAATGTTTCATAAATACAGTGTTGTAGGGCATTGTTTAAGTAAGCTATCAATACCATAAGTTGTTGTTGTTGTTGTTGTGGTCTTCAGTGCGGAGACTGGTTTGATGCAGCTCTCCACAATACCCTATCCTGAGCAAGCCTCTTCATCTCCACATAAGAACGGCAACCTACATATGTCTGAATCTACTTATGTATCCATATCTTGGTCTTCCTCTTCGATTTTTACCCCACACACTTCCCTCCAATGCTAAATTTACGATTCCCCGATGTCTAAGAATGTTTCCTACCAAGCGATCCCTTCTTTTAGTCAAGGTATGCCAAAAATTTCTTTCCTCCCCAATTCTGTTTAGTACCTCCTCATTAGTTACGCGATCCACCCACCTAATCTTCAGCATTCTTCTGTAGCACCATATTTCAAAAGCCTCAATCCTCTTCCTGTCCGCACTGTTTATCGTCCATGTCTCACTCCCATACAAGGCAACACTCCATACGAATGCCTTCAGAAAGGACTTCCTTAGGCTTAAATCAATATTCGATGTTAACAAATTTCTCTTTTTCAAGAACGCTTTTCTACCCATTGCCATTCTGCATTTTATATCCTCTGTACCACGACCATCATTTGTTATTTTACTGCCCAATTAATAAAACTCATCTACCTCCTTTATTGCTTCGTTTCCCAATCTAATTCCTTCAGCATCACCTGATTTCCTTACACTGCACTCCATGACCCTAGTTTTGCTCTTGTTAATGTTCATCTTATATGCACCTTTCAGCACACTGTCCATTCCGTTCAATT
Source organism: Locusta migratoria (assembly GCA_026315105.1). Lineage (NCBI taxonomy): Eukaryota > Metazoa > Arthropoda > Insecta > Orthoptera > Acrididae > Locusta > Locusta migratoria. The sequence continues at coordinate 346,614,272 of CM048749.1, read as the reverse complement.
GCTCTTCCAGGTCCTTTGCTGTATCTGACAGAATTACTATGTCGTCGGCAAAACGCAATGTTTTTAATTCTTCACCCTGAACTTTAATTCCTTCTCCAAATTTCTCCTTGCTTTCCTTTATAGCTTGCTCAATGTACAAATTGAATAACAATGGAGAAAGACTACAACCCTGTCTTACTCCCTTTCCAACCACTGCATCCCTTTCATGCCCTTCAACTCTGACAACCGCTGTCTGGTTTTTGTACAAGTTGTAAATAACCTTACGCTCCCTATATTTTACTCCTGCTTGCTTCAGAACTTGAAAGAGTTTATAAAGATATAAATGTGTACATAGGTTAGGATACTGTTTTCTGTTATTGTGTATTTGGTTTTACCTTGGGACACTTCTCTGGTTGCACCTTGTGACACCTGGAAGGTGTATGATTTTCACCACTGATACACCAGAAAAAAAAGTCTTTCCCAAAGAAAGAAGCTACTAGACGGACAGAGGAGTTGTCATCTTCGACTTCTTTTGATGAAGAAGTTCTCGAGCTTGGCAGTAGATCTGGAGGTAGCATATTTGATTTCTCATCTGAAGAAAAAGATTTCTCATCCTTCTTTCCATGTAGAAACGTAATACTTTCTTGTTCTCAAGGTAGCTAGGTCTTGGTAAAATTTGACATCAGTGGCAGATCTCATGTTTACTATGCAGGAGTCGTTTTAGAAAGCACAGAAGAAGATGTAACTGTGAAATTCTTAAGGAAGCAAATGACCATTTTGTATTCCCTAATGTTGAGAACATCATCATTGTTAATCGCAGTAATATAGTGAAAGAACTACCAGCTCCATTGGTGTGTCGTCGGCTTCATTCGTTTAATATTTTATTCCCACCATCTCTTGTTTTAAGGTAAAATAACTTTTGTATTTGGACTAACAAACAATTACTACCTAATTCCAATACGATTTTTTTATTCATAAAACTATGAAATTGGAATACATCACCATGTCCCAAGGTAAAACCACCACTTTCCTAAGGTGAAACCATAGGTTGTACCTTGGGACAAGTGCCACAAATGTCTTTATTGGTGAGTAATTGTGTAAATATTGGAGCTAGAGTAAACTGCTGTTCGTTCAACATTACCTAAAATTTATGCCTGTGATGGGGTAAATTTTCAAATTTCTTGTAAAAAAATCATAGTATAAAAATTTTAAAATGTGAAAAATGTCCCAAGGAACAACCCTTTCCCCTACAATAAATTACAAGTATTTCAATTTTCGTTTGTTCCAAGACACTGAATGAAATTCAGTGCCGAACTAAAAATTTCGGCCGCCCCTCTTGCCCATTCCAACCAATGGCAAACAGTAAAGCAAACACTAATCATAGAGATCTGTTCCCGCTAATCACACAGAAGAATGCACACCGACAAGGAAAGTATACCATAGAAACACCAATCAATAACGGTCATTTCCACCAATAGGAAGGAAGGAAGTTTAGGGTTTAACGCCGCGTCGACAGCTTTGTCATTAGAGACGGAGCTAACGCTCGGAGTTTTGGGTAAGGATGGGGGAAGGAAATCGGCCGTTCCCTTTTGAAAGGAACCATCCCGGCATTTGCCTGGAGTGATTAAGGGAAATCACGGAAAACCTAAATCTGGATGGTCGGAGGTGGATTTGAACCACCGTCCTCCCGAATGCGCGTCCAGTGCGTTACCACTGCGCCACTTCGCTCGGTCTCACCAATAGTGTCAATTAATACAAGAACCAATAAAGATTCCCTAACATCCCCCCTACCTCTTCCTCAACAGATAATTCACGTTATTATATAAGACGCAAGCTCTCCCACAATCAGAAGTCAGACGAATAACCTGAAGAAGGCGACTGGCAATAGTGGCCGAAACATCGGTTGGTTTTACATGATGACGATGCGGTCTAATACCCTGAAGAACTTTACTGAAAGATGGTGTCATTGTTTATGATGTTATTGGGATCTTCGCTTTGTTTTATTATGGAGGGTGGCTAGCCCTCTGAGCAATCGGCTGTACAGAAACAATGTTCAAATGTTTGTAAATCTATCGTTTGTAAATCTCTGTAGCTTACAAAGTACTTAAACTAAGGTAAACCGACCTTAGGACAACACTAACACCCATGCCCAAGGGGGGACTCGAACCCCCGACGGCTAACGGCCGCGCACACCCCAGCATGGTGCCGCAATGCGCACGGCTAATCCGCCGCGGCCCAAAATCATCAACCTATCGCGTAATAGTGACCATTATTCTATTCTCTCGCAGCTTCATCTGCTTTCCCGCAAGGGATCGAACTCTTTCCATACCCGCAAACCCAAAAGGAAATATGGTCATTTGCCTGGTTTTTTTATTTATTTATTTTTTGACAAAAAAAAAAAAAAAAAAAAAGAAAGCTCAAGGTACTTAACAGGGACTTAACTGCGGGGTCTTCAATCCCTAAACTTACAAACTACTTATGAATACCTTATACTAAACACGACACATCCATGCCCGAGAGGGGATTCGAACCCCCGACCGTGCAGATTGTGACTGGCGCGCCGCAGACCGCTCGGTCACCGCGTCCGGCTTGCCTCTTTGAGGCATGCGTTTGCAATGGATTAAATGATTAACAGATTCGGTAGTTGAAGCACGAACAGTTATGTGGAACAAAACTTTGGACCCGTTTGAAGCTAGAAATGCGATTAGAGATACATTGAGACAACGTTCCTGCTAACTAAATGGGGGTTTTGAGGAAATGGAGAGCAAAGAAAAAAATTCTTTCGTAACTAGTAAACTAATGTGGGATCATACGGTACTGTATTAGTTACTTGTAACATGTCAGCAATAATTGTCATAATACTATGCCGAATCGTTTGGCATTCATTAATTTATGTTTTGAATCGACTTCACTACACCACGGCAGCCAAGCGACTGCTCTTTTGGCCGGTAAAATGACGGCGTGTGTGCAAGCAGTGCTCCACCGGTAAAATACCGGCCGATATTTAACGGCCGTCCAAAACCGGTGTGTGTGCAACCAGACTAAGGCATCATGCTACTGACTGGACGGCCGCTCCCGTCGGGTGTTCGCGTCCTCCCTCGGGCATAGGTGTCTGTGTTGTCCTTAGTATAACTTACTTTAAGTATTCACCAAGTGTGACAGAATATTTTGTACATTATGAATGAAATACACAAGATAACTGTGAGATATTCTGCAAATTTATTGTTTTACGAAACGGTTTTCGGCTGCTACGCCATCACCAGGTAAACATTACAAGTTTAAGTTTCAAAGTTCTTAAGTTGGTAGATGTAGGAGTTTCAAAAGAGAGTAATACTTTGTTATGTAACTAACCTGAGGTAAATGATTACAATTCAAGTTTTGATGTAACTTGCTGACTTTTTGCAAAATGACATGTTGACCATAACTGTATATTAACTCAAAGCTTCCGGTTTCGGATAGTGTACCATTCTCAAGCGCTAGCACAGTTTAGCCAATAGTTGGCTAAACTCTGAGAGCGTTTGAGAATGGTATACTATCCCAAACCGGAAGCTTTGAGTTAATAAACAGCTATGGTCAACATGTCATTTTGCAAATATCTTAAAGCTGTTAAACCCCACTTTTTCACCTTTCTAATTTGCTGACATTGATGAAATATGTAACTATATAATAAATTACGACAGTATCCTAAGAAATATAAATGCAATCAATAGAAATTGCCTGAAAAATGACCAAAAAATTACTTATCTTAAACAGGTCCAATGTCTGGAAACATGAAAGCTTGTGACAAATTTGAATGAAACGTCTGTAAATACATGGTAACATTTTAGCTGGTTAAATTAAACTATGGTTCCTAGTAAAATAAGGCATTACAATTTATACCAAGTAAGAAGCCAAATAGTTGTGGTTACACAAGTATTTTATGACAGTTGTTTGTCTGCTTACCTGATATAAATGGTAATGCCGTATTTTACTAGTTACCATAGTTTAATTTAACCAGTTACAATTTTAACATATATTTACAGATGTTTCAGTCAGCTTTGTGACACGCTTCCAAGTTCCACACATTGAATCTGTTTAAAATAATATTTTATCAAGATAATATTAAGGTAATATTTTAATTCAACAAGTTAAAATTTTAACATATATTCACAACGTTTCCATGTTTCCAGACATTGGACCTGTTTAAGACAATTGTTTGGTCAATTTTTTCAGTCAATTTCTGTTGTTTCAGTTTATATTTCTTAGAATAATGTTTAATTTATTATAATGTCACATATTTTATCAGTGTCAGGAATTTACACCACAACTTGAATTTTAATCATTTCTTTCAAGTTAGTTACAAGTTATATATCTACCAACTTAAGGTATTTTAAACTTGTTTACCTGATGATAGCGTAACAGCCAAATACCGTTTCGTAAAACAATAAATTTGCAGAATATCATACGGTTATCTTGTGTGTTTAGTTTAAGTAGTTTGTACGTCCAGAGACTGATGGCCACAACAGTTTTGTCCAATAGGTTTACAAGCATTTGACAATTTGAACTACCTCTAAGATGACGACCTATTGACGCACTGTCAACACGGATTCAGAAAGTATCGTTCTTGTGAAACACTGCTAGCTCTATACTCTCATGGAGTGATGAGTGCTATCGACAAGAGATCTGATGTTATTTCCATATTTTCAAATTTCCAGAAGGCTTTTGACTCTGTATTTCACAAGTGGCTTCTACTAAAACTGTGTGCTTATGGTATTCCGCATCGTCTGAAATGTACGATCGGATTCGTGATGTCAGAAAGGACACAGTGCGCTATAAATGACGAAAACGTAACGAGTAAAACTGAACTCATTAAAGGTTCCCTATTCTTCCTTTTCTTTATGAACGATTTAGGAGAGAATCAGAGCATCTCTCGTAGACTGTTTAGCACAATGACGTCATTTATCCGATAGCAAATTCACCTGAAGATGAAAAGTAACGGAAAAACAATTTAGATAAGATAGCCGAATGGTGCGAAAATTGTCAATTGACCCTAAATGAAGAAGTCATCCACTTGAACAATAAAAGAAATTTAATGTACTTCATTTTCACGATAAATCATTCAAATCTAAAGGCCAGAAATTCAAATAATTACATAAAAATTTCAACGTGAACTAGAAAGGACACGTAGAGAAACAGACTGCGTTTCATTGGCTGGAAACTTGCAACAATTCTACTAAAGAAGCTCCCTACCGTACACTCGTCTGTGCTATTTTTTACTATTGCTGCACACTTTGGAAACCTCACTAGTTGGCCCTGATGGAGGAAGTAGAAAAAATTCTGAGAAGGGAAGCTTGCATTGTATTATCGTAATACAAGGGAGAGACTGTCACTAAAATAACGCAATAAATGGGGTGGAAAAGAAAGGCGTGACTCATTTCAGCGAAATTTTTTCGCCAACATTGTCCTCCGATCGTGAACATACATTGTTTAGACCCCACGTACAAAGGAGAGAGAGAGAGAGAGAGAGAGAGAGAGAGAGAGAGAGAGAGAGAGAGAGAGAGATCGAAAACGGAAAGACGATGTGTTAATTTTTCATGCGCGCCATTAGAGAATGGAACGGTGGGGAAATACGAGGCGTGTATTTTAAGTAAGTACCGTTTTGAAATTAAAAAAAAAAAAAAAGAAAAAAAAAAACACTTGCTAAGACATCGCAATAATTTTATTTTTACATGAAAGCCTGTACCTTAATTTCCGTCAATATTGAGGCACTTCTCATTGTGTTTTACCAGTTTTTGAACATCCTCCCCATAGAAGTCTGCCGCCTGACTTGTTAACCACTGCATCACAACTGTTTTGACTTCGTCATCGCCTTGCTCGGTCACAATGCCACACAAAACACTACGAGAAACATTGGGGAAGTCGTCCCTCAAGGAGTATATCGCAAAGCGCCTGCTTTCTCCCACCTCAATGTCCACTTCCAGCACCTGCAACCTCAAGGAGAATATCAGGAGCCAGATCTGTTTGCAAGATAAGACGTTGTGCAATGTCCATATGATTGAAAGTACAGCCTCATGTGAAGTGATTCAAATGATCAGATCACTAGAGAGTTTTGCCACTATAGCTGGCGGTAACAGTTGCTACACGCCTTGGTATTTCATCAGAGAAGGGCTACATTTGTTAGTGGGCAATAGCAGTCCATGTTGCGTCCACATATATTTTTTAAAATTCTTTATTTATCATATCATACAACATAACCCATCACCTATGACGAAATGGGTTTTTATATTAGTACAGTGTTGATAAAGGCTAGTGACTTAAAGTACTTTTTGCGTGTTAGAAAACCACTGGACACCGCTACGCTGATGTTAGTTGATTTGTTGTGTGTGTTAATTTTTCCCTAATATGTTACTGCTGTGGTGTTACAGGTGTGACAGCGAGATAAATCTTCTACGTGGTGGCCAGCTCACCGAAGGAAACCCAGTGAGCGCGCCCTTGGCACTGGGCGGCCAATTTCTGTGTGTCACCACAGCAACCCCGCAAAAAGTTATCCCCAATTTTGTATTAACCTACTAGGAAGAATTAGACGGTCTGAAGCGTTTCGCTGCGGAGCGCGCGGTTGCTCGCCGTGGAGGTTCGAGTCCTCCCTGGGGCATGGGTGTGTGTGTTGTCCTTAGGTTAGTTTACGTATGTTTAAGTAGTTCGTAAGCTACGGACTGATGACCACGCAGTTTGGTCCGATAGATTTACAAACATTTGAAGATTTGAAGAATTAGAAAAAATCTAAATCTAACTTAAGTCTAGTCACAATCGGTGTTTGCCACATCTAACTCCTGAATCCATGAGATGGAGGATACAGTCATTTCTGACGTCCAGTCCACCCCAGTGGCATGGCAGATGTGGCAGTCTCAGTCGGGTGTTACGTCGGAGTCAGTTAATTGTTACAAATGAAGTCCTGAAGCACTTTGCTTAAGACTTTGTTAGCAATTTCATGAAGTGGAACGTGACCGGGTTTCTGATGAGCTCGTTGTGTTGTTGGGAAGAGCCCCTCTGAGGCCCGCAGCCACGTCTTCAAATGCAGAACGCTCGTATATGATGTGCTCCGGTGTTCCTTCCTCAGCACCACAGACACAAGCTGGTGTAGCCTGTTTCCTGAACCTGTATTGGTATAGGGTCCATGTCCCGTGACAAAGTGCAGCATTCTTCTTGATGGCTTAAAGTGTTTCATCCTTAGTCTTTCTTGGATGTCCGGTAGGAGAGCGTAGGTTCTCCTCCCAGACTCCTCTTCATCCCAAGATTGTTGCCAAAGTTGGAGTCCTTCCGCCTAATTTCTGCCTTACTGGTTAATGGTTCCCCAAGAGTTTTGGATACTTTTTCTCCATTCCCTCTTTTGACCCAGTACGAGGCTTCCTGCTCCCTCACCTTGATGTCAAGAGCGCATAACCCATCAAAACCAAGAGAGCTGCTGAGACACCCATATAGCGACCCTAAACACTCTATCTCCCGAAGATAGAAGCAGAGCAGAGGCCACCACAGGTTGTCAAAGACACCACTGATATCTACCATGATGCCCTCGGCCGCCAGGGTGATCGCGTCAGACGCAGACCTCTCCTGACGAAAGCCGAATTGCCTGTTACTCGCACCACACAGCATACGATGCACGGACAGCCTGTCAGGTAGCAGCCTCTCAAATAACTTACCCATGACATCTAGGAGACATATGGGGCGATAAGACTTGGCCAAGGCAGGGTCTTTATCAGCCCCCTTTCTGACCACGACCACACTGGCCTTTTTCCAGAGTTTTGGATATCTGCCAGTGCGCAGACACTCATTGAAAAGCCTAGTCATTTGAGAGACCAGCTGAAGGGGTAGAGTGTGGTTGATGTACTCCAGGGCGTCTCTCTCTCTCTGATTACTTTCTGTGCTTCAGAGTCAGTGCTGGCGTCGTCATCGGGGTGGAGGGTTCGGAGAAGGACCTCGGCAGTTTTCTGCCAAGACTCCGTCACCCGGTCCGCATCCCTGAGTGTCGACAACACAGACGGGGCACGTATTTTTTCGCGCACATATTGCGTAAGGTAGTCTGCAATCACTTCAGTATTATCGATATGCCCAGTTCTATCACAGTTTATCACAGAGAGTCGCGAAACTCTCTAGGGAAAAATTGCAGTAGTAACACAGGAATGCCATGATACAAACTGAGAAGCTGCCGTATTTAATGCTGCTACTTTCATATTTCCTAGTCACTAAACGTTGTTGTGAACTTTCTAATAAAAAAATCATTAAAGTAATATTACTGCTTCTATTAATGGTAGTCTATAATAACAAATTGTGAGTGCACTGTAATTCATACAGTTCACAATACCCGAATCGTATACATATCGTCCGAAGCGTTTTGAAAGCAGAAATGAATTGCAACCTAAAATGTTAAAGTATAAGAAAAACTCACTACAATTATGTTACCGTGCTCGGTGCGTACAGACATATTGCACGAGTTTTGGTTTCGCTGATTTCGGATATTGTAATATTTTCAAAACTATGCATGATTTTTACATTGTTGGAGACTAGATTCTACATCGATTTATAAACCCACTTTTCATCTTGTCCTTGCTTCTGTGCCTTTCGTGTACTATCATAATTTTTTAGCTACTTGGCAAACTGAATATCTTCAAGAATCTGACGTGCTAATATTAACAATTTATATGTGGACATATTATTTATTTGTAACTACGTTCATAAATAGTTTGTAAGTTTAGGGACTGATGACCCCGTAGTTAAGTCCCATAAGCTATACAAACATTTTGTAACTATGTATTCACTTTATGGAACTAGTAGGTGACCAAGAAAATATGTTGGTATACAGGCTTATAATTTTTGTGAAACTGAGATAAGAAACTAAGCAGGCTCTACAGAAATAGTTAATTAACTGCTAATGGAAGCATTCATAAATTACTTTTATACAGCAGTAATATTATGAAAGAGTGGCAAGTATTTGCGATTCTGATTAATAGCAGAAGTTTGGACCTGAATGAATTGTTAAAGATTTACTTCTTTGCCTAAAAATATATCCACCGTAAAAGACTACTTCTTATTCGTAACATTATTCTGTTACTTCTGAGCATCCTTTGCAAATGAGAGTTTTGGGAGATTTCCGAATTATATTTTTGATAGTTTCTACAATTTATAGCGCCACAAAAGGTCGTAAATACGAAGGTATTTCGAATGTGTTGCTTCACTCCAAATACATTGTCATTAGTCAATCGTTTCGCGGTTACGACCTAGCCGCTTGGCAGCGCTGCAGTTGCGAAGTGCAGAAATTCACTGGGAGCTTCGCGACTCTTATGTTAGAGTCTGGTTCTATCGTATCGACTGCAGACCGACCAGCGCAGCGACGAAAGAACGGCATTTATCGGGCGCTTCAACATGCGCCAGTTAAGAGAATGCACATGGCCAAGCCCGCGACCGACAAGGAGACAACCGCCGTCGATGGCACCGATATAACCAGCCGCAAAGTGCCTGTAGTACCAGTGAGACGCGATACCAACGAGAAGTAGCCAGAAGGATCTGCAGGAAGAATCTAGCACAGTTTAATGTTTATCAGTCAGCAGTTTTTCCACTGACCTGCTCCAAGATAGCTAGGAGGAGATAATCAGATTGTTTCACTTTGCATGTTGCAAATAGATTTTGTAACATAGGTGACTTATGTAGGAATTTCTCAAACGATAATGTGGTAGTGATAATGGTTGGAGCCGGGAATAGTCTTGATAGGGACGGTGAGTATGATACAGGTGAGATATTCTGGATAGGTTAGCATCTCAAACTGGTGATATGATTGTGCATTTCATGCAGCTGTTTCAGAGTCATGGTAGGCCTCATCTTAATATAGCCGTCACGCGTATTAACACGAGGCTTGAGCAGACACTGATAGACGGCATAGGTCACATTGCATTGTTGCCAGTCGAGACTATCCAAAGGTCGGTTTTCATTAGAGACAGTCTATACCTCAATAGGCATGGGGAGGCTGGAAAATCTCATAGGTGATAGTGTAGTTGGGAGTGAGGGTTTCATTACATCTACATCTATCTATATCTACATGGGATACTCTGCAAATCACATTTAATTGCCTGGCAGAGGGTTAATCGAACCACTCTTATATATTTTCTCCCATTCCATTCTCGAATAGCGCGCGGGAAGAATCAACACCTGAATCTCTCCGTTCGGGCTCTGATTTCTCGTATTTTATTCTGATCTTTTCTGCCTATGCAAGTGGCAGTCAACAATATATTTTCGCATTCGGACGAGAATGTTGGCGATTGGAGTTTCGTAAATAGACCACGCCGCAGCGATAAGCGCCGTTGTTGTAATGATTCCCATCCCAGATCCTGTATCAAATGTTCAAATGTTTGTAGAACTTATGGGACTTAACTACGGGGTCATCAGTCCCTAAACTTACAGACTACTTATGAACTACTTCCGAACTAGGACGGCACATATATCCATGCCCGAGGGGGGATTCGAACCCCCGACCGTAGTGGCCGTGCAGACCGTGACTGGAGCGCCTCAGTCTCCTCGGCCACCGCGGACGGCGATTCTGTATCATTTCCGTAACGCTGTCTCCCCTGTATCGTGACAATACAAAACGAGCTGCCCTTTTTGGACTCTTTCGATATCCTCCGTCAAATCCACCTGATAAGTATCCCACACTGTGCAGCAATACTAAAAAAAGGACGGACAAGAGTAGTGTATGCAGTTTCTTTAGTAGTTCTGTTGCATCTTTTAAGGGTTCTGCCAATAAAACGCAATCTTTGGTTCGCCTTTCCCACGACATTACCTACGTGTTCTTTCCAGGTTTTCTTTGGAGTTTACGGCTTTTAGTTTTGATTGATTTATCTTGTAAACAAAGTTTAACGCATTTCTTTTCGTACTAATTTGGTCGACTTCACACTTCTCATTATTTAGAGTCAATTGCCAATTGTTACACCATAGTGACGTCTGATTCAGATGATTCTGTGGTTGGTTTTGATCTTCAGATGATTTTACTAGACAGTAATGTCGGCATCATCTGCAGACAACCTAAGAAAGCTGTTTAGATTTTCTCGAAAATCGTTTATGTAAAGGATTGACTGCTCGGTTTTCATTTTGTGCTGGGATTGTGGACAGGTAAGGTTGGTTCTGCTCTTGTGTCTGCGGATATGGTAGCTATTCGTTGCCTAGCATGTTTAACTTAGACTCTTGAACTTAGATTCATTTTTCGGATTTTTTTTTATTTTTTATTTCTTATTTATTTATTTATTTTTGATTGTGCATGGAAATGTGTCCTAGTTTTTCAATCCAATGATTTCCAACAGATAAATTCTGTGTAGGTGTTACTAGTTGCCTGGTACATACAAACCTTTAGTGATTATGTGGCGGTGTACGAACTCTGTATTAATTCTTGCTAGTTTTGTGGGGCCCGATTCCTAACAGTCAATATATTCATTTATGGACAGTGTATGTAAAATATTTCTTTGCGTTTTCTTCTGTGAGTGATATGTGTTCCATGTGGTTGGTTCTTAGAACAAACCCTTCAGCTTCCACTATTATTTGTTCCATGCCCATCAGGCAAGTAACTATGCATGTATCCTTCTGATTTCCACTAACATTTCACGATCTTTTCTCCCCGCTTATTTTAATTTTGCTGTTTCTTCTCCAAACTTGTAGTATGCACACAGTCTTTGTCAGTAATTATCTCCGAGTCTTGTACAACATTCTTCAATAGCTTGCTTATGAAATTCTATGTTTTTCTAAGGGTTGCATGCTGTAGTTTTTATACACACTTTTCCGTCTTTGTAATTATTTCACTTTTCTGGTTTTTTTTTTTTTATTTTTTTTTTTTTATTTTTTTTTTAGACTGGACTTCATCCGTCTCTGTAATCGCTTCCTATCGCGTGTTGCTGTGTTTCATTCGCTACCTTTTGTAATTCTAAACATTTCTATGGGTTGTATGCCGTAGTTAATTTCCTTTATTTTTCGGAAATTGAATTTATACATTTTTATCGGTTTTCGGAACCACGTGGGTCCGAACTCCGACTTCAGGGGTTCGCACCAGTCACTTGAATTCACGCCACTTCTCATAAAACCAGTGCCTAGATAGTTTACTCTCAGATTGCAACTTAAAGAGTCCGCCGTGATTTTGTGTAATGAATCCGATTTTTAACCATTTCACCTACCGTGGAGTGTGATTATGTAACGTATTTGTGTGTCCCCGTTAGCGTGTGAGGTCGCGGTCTGATCTAAATGCAACTTAACTTTGCTATAGTCACACACCATCTCAAATCAAGCACGACAGACCAGAGCCATCTTCGCAGTTTTATTGTATATTGTGTTGTGTGGTACCTCAGGATTTCCAGAATTTCGCCTACGATAGCGGCGCCTGCTTCTGCCTCGTTTCAGCACGCTGAGTTTGGTGAGTTTCGCTGTTGCATTGCGTGTGTGGGAGCGAGTGAGTGTTGTTTGTAAATCCTACACCCCCAGTAGTGTTAAGTTCTGTGTAATTTATGTTAAATTCATTGCTGGGCAACGTCAGTATTATACTATGTAAGGGAGATACATTTTTATTGTATTAACAAAATTGGTTCCCCATTTTGCTTGCGTTCGTGCCGAATAAACAAGTCAAGTTCAGTATAATTTTGACTTGCCTATAAATAGTAGTTTTCGAGCACCTTCCCCCTTTTTTATTTAATATAGTTTCTCGCTAGTGCTGAGAACAAACTCAGATGCAATTCTTTTATGTTTAAGTTCCGTTGCGCCATAAATGTTTTTCTTTAGCCACCTTTATGAAATAACTTCAATGGTGGTGGCTTGTTTATTAATGCCTGTGTGTAACTACGTGTGATATGCTACGTAAATTGGCCACTGTATTGTTAACTTCCTGAGTAATTTGAACCAAGTTAGTTCTCAATTTGGGCCAGGGAACAAGGTTTTTCAGCAGGGAGTAGGAGGTAGTTCACACAGATCTTTTGCTAATTTTACTGCTAAAATTAAGAGTTTTCTTTCTTTTTTTACAACAGTCAACTCTTATCTGGGTACGTCCTACCAGAATTAAGCTTTTATTTAGTACAGTGACCTACTTTTACAGTAAATAAACTGTTACGGTTACTGTTTTCGAGGCAAGCTATGTTCAAAATCGGAAGTCATTATATCAAATATTAATCTTATTGTTTTCAGTTACAGAAAAGTAAAGAAACATGGTAAACATGGCAAGATTACATGGGAGACAGCCAGAATGAAATTACTGAATACAGCTCCAGGTTCCACAAGGCATAGTGTAACGAATTTAAATACTATGCCATCAGTATTTGAATTATTTATGGAGCCCAGTATTCTCCCGAAGGTAACATTCCTTTTGGTAATAAATGGACACAAAAGAATTTGAATACTTTCTTTGCCAGTTTCTATTTGTAGAGGTGTGCAAAAGTCACATTGAGAGCATTGTGGATTTATGGAACGAAGAGCATGCCCGACCTAATTTCAGTAGTGCTACGGCTAGAAACAGATTTACAGATATATGACGCTGTATTTGGTTAGATGCTGCTCAACAGGGGCGGCAGATGGCAGCTCTGGAGGCTCGCTCCTATAAGGGATGCACCGTGTGTCAGCAGTGGGTAAGCACGCTACAAAATGCTACGAACAACACGAGAATACTACAGTTCATGAACAACTGGTAACTTCTAGGTGTAGGTGTCGTCAGTACATCCCTTCAAATTCCCGAAAATATGGTATAAAGATAAAGACTCCATGTGACAGTGCTAATTACTGTGTCACAAACTTGCAGGTGTAAACATAATAGGGCAAAGACCAGCCGAAAGAATGACGGAGAGAAAAAGTGTAGTGTTGGAATAGACTGAATATTTATCTGTGAGTGGTACAAGTATCACAACAGATAGTTTCTTTAGAAGTTATGACTTGGCAAAGGAACGAGAACGAAAACAAATTACTTTGCTAGGAAGAATAAGAAAAATTGTCCTTAACTACTGCAGAATCTGTCGATGGAAGGGAAAGAACTGCCGCTTCATGTCGCTTAGGATATCCGCAATCAGGTATAATAGTCTCCTATTGCCGGAAAAAGGTATAGTCAATAAGTGCTCAAAAGAGAGGTATAGAGCGCATGGAATATGCAAGAATTTTTGACTTAGGGAATTTGTTAGGGATAGTTAGCTGGACATACTAAAAGTCATTGCCCTGGGAGATGAGCTTAAAGTGTTACATCTGATTTTGCAAGTAAAAAGTTGATTAGCAGAGAGACGATGAGAGAGATTTAAATTTTAATGGATTGAAATGAATACCAATTTCTTAAATGAATGTCATTTTCGGATTTTTATTATATTCATACGTAAATTAAGCTTTACGCAGTCATTATTTTGAGAAAGAATGAGTGCTGAAAAAGTTGAAGGAGGAGGTAGTTTTTCGCTTATCTCAGCGCTTATTCGCTGCGAAACTCTCGTTCTGCATGTCTTAAAGTATACATGTAAGTGTCGTCACATCTGTATAGTAATGTTTTATTCATACTTTACCTGTCAATGAAGTTTCATTTAAAGCTCATCCGCATTTGTTATTTAACAGAGTTATTTCCTTGACACAATTTGAATTTTCATAAATGTTTTGACAATTTTTCAGCACAGAACTTTCGCAATGGTTGTGAGGCGGAAGTATTTGTTGGTGGCTACAATGATCAACGTATTTTTCACAAAATTCCGTATTTCGACTCAAGTTACTTCAGCGTCCCTGAGATTCGTGAACGGAAGAATTAAAGTTGTTTTCTTTCCAAGAGCCAGCCATTTGCATGATAAAAATCTGTCACGCTACCAGTAATCACGACTTCCCCTTAGGCATTAATTAAGCAAACAGCCTGCATTAAATACAGCTTGATGCTTCACGGATGAACATTTTCAGATCAGATAATTTCAGAATAATTCAGCAGTTTGCTTGCTTTCATAGAATAGTTTTTCTTATGGCAGAATCACTATAATTGGAATATTACTTCACTTATGCGGCCATTTTACCAGTTTCATTAAATGAAATTTAATGTTGTAATAATAATTTCCCATAAATCATATACTCACATTTTAAGGAATAATTTTTCAAGCTAAGGGTGGAGAGGGTGGAAAGGTACCAATTTGTGGTTTTTCGCTTATATCTCGAAAACGGTCCTCTTTAGAAAAAATTTCCAAATACAAATGAAAGAGAATGGAACTTCCTAGAAAATTGTCTTTCGGGATATACGTCGAATCCACAGATGTTTTCGAGATATATATTATTGAAAAACAATATTTTCGGGAAAAAAACTTTTTTACCTCAATCTTTTTGTCGAACCTTTATTTCTATTGCCTCACTTGATGGTTACTCAGAAAAAATGTCCGAAACAAAGTTGTAGAGCATTAAATTAACTTCAATTTGATGTGCACATTTGCAACCTTATCGTCTACCAATCAGAAGTTATTGATAAGATGTATGCTCACTTTCCATGTTGTTCTAGAAATGAGTGTTTTAAAAGGTTGTTGCGTTTTTTTACCTCTGAAAATTGCTAGCATGTTAAATAACAACACTTTTTCGCTATTAATAAGGTAATTGCAATGGAAACATAACACATTTTTATAATTATAACTTTTATTGTAATATTATGAAGCATACAATGAAAGTATTTACAAGGACTGATACTGATTCAGAATGGAAAAAAAATGTGGATCTAAGGGAACATCTTGGTTTTTCTGAGTGGGAAAGAGCAGGGCTCATTTAGTGTCGTCAGCATTGGACACGTCATCAAGGTCACCAGTAACTAATGCCCACGAAACAGTTAAGGATGGGGCAGCCCCACAAGGATCATGGGAGTGGGTTGTTCCAGCACCACGGAAAGAGAAGGCCATGGTGAGCACTTGCCACGTCACGCAGGCTGGCCTCTATGGCCTATAATAGTGGGCTACGCCCCACCGGCAGGCCACTCAGCTATGAGATAGCCACCTGCTCTGAGGCCAACAAGAAAGACAGGCAGTAGCGTGCATGTCATGTCACGTGATGAAGTGAGGTCTGAGCCGACGCAATCGCTAGCTGACTGGCTGGCAGTTGGAGCACAGCCCACTGTCTCATAGCGGCAAGCCATTCCGCTACCGATTGCGTCGGATCAGAACTCTCTTGATCACGTGACTTGACATGCACACTGCGGCCTGTCTTTCTCGTTGGGCTCGCACCTGCTCTGCGTGACGTAGAAC
The DNA here is from genome assembly GCA_026315105.1 of Locusta migratoria. Classification (NCBI taxonomy): domain Eukaryota; kingdom Metazoa; phylum Arthropoda; class Insecta; order Orthoptera; family Acrididae; genus Locusta; species Locusta migratoria. Next base: position 346,598,076 of record CM048749.1, on the reverse strand, counting down.
GAGCGAGCCGTAGCCTTCTCTTTGAATGGTCTTGGTTGTTCTCACTTAGGTCTTACTTCATTTAATTTCAGAAGTTTTATATTCTTGCGAATGTTGACTGTAATGCGCACAATGGGTACTCGGTGTTTTATCTGTGATGAAACAATAGATGGACCAGGTGTTGGTTTTTCCAGTCTATCACTTGTCAAAGCAAGTAGAGAAAGGGGAGATAGCAATGGTTCCTCTCTAGAGGGTCTGGAAATCCTTATGATTCACACTAAATGTCGAGAAAATTACACCAGGCCACAGTGCATCATTTAAAAAGACAGGCACTCTTATCGCCCTCTGAAGCACCTCAACCTGTAACGTTGAGATCGAATCAACTTAAATTCAATTTTTGTGCCTTAAGTGTTGACTGTGAACAAAAGAAGCCCAAGGAGAGACGTAGAAAGAAATTTTCAGTTACTAATATCACAACTACTAAAGAAATGACAAACAAGTGATGGGTATATATGCCGCTAGAGCTAGGCATGATCGATGGAGAGAGGAAGTGATGAGGCGTCTTTTCTCCTCGTACGATTTAGTTGGGGGGAAGCTACATATCACTATGAATGTGAGGCTGTTGTACCAGAAACGCTCACATCTATGTCTGAAGAGGACGTTTGAAGTGCAATGGAACAGATTAGTATCTTACTGGAGGGGAATAGTGACTGTTAGTTTACTGTAAACGAAATTATTGGTGCTATTACTGGGAGCAAACTTGAGTGGAGAACTATCAGAACAGAACTGTTAAAGAGTTATGAGGATAGCACAATCGTGATTGCAGGCTCCCACAAATTCAAGTTATCAATATTTTATTTCAGGCACACCGGGTACAAGTTGGTAACAAACACTTGGTATGATAACAATGAAAATTATGAGAAAGTATAGTGACTCAGAATCGTCCATAAAGATGCGCAGATAATAAGGCAATATATTCAAAGAGAAGTGTAGAACTGTAATACCTACTCACCACCTCTGGCATTGTAGGTGCTGTGAATAATGCCGAGTAGATCCATGGTTCGGAATCAGCGTTATACTGTAGGTTTCTTCTATAACTGGCCGAGTAAGTCAGTTCGAAGGTAGGAGAAAGGCAACACCATACCACCTCCAAACAGGATCATGCCTATTAAAAGAAAATAGTGTTCAAACCAATCTTAAGAATGTTGACGGCTTTAAGTTTACCTACCAAGCGATAATATCTTGAATATTGCAGATTCTCTCCCACAATACTTCCAAACCATTCTTGAGGAGGTTATGTCGAAACGAAAAAGAAAACTGACGAATGGAGTAGTGTGTCGCTGTTGGACATGCCATTAGTTGGCAGGTCTCGAACCTTCTTGTCTCCAATATAGATGGGTATCTGGTTTCTGCTCCACAACAAATGCGCCTCTAAGAACTTGTTTGAACTTCTAGCAAGTCTGGATTTCAGCTCATCATATTATGAAGCACAAAAACTGAAATTGTCTGCGATTACCAAGCTCAGGTAACCTACAATTCAGTTGCATTCAACGAACTTGTTTGAGATAATGTGGAATTCGATGTTTGTATCTTAGATGTCTTGAATACCCGCTATGCTATGCGTGGTATCAAATTTGTCACTCCGTCTACACTTCTTCAGAGAAGGTCAGAAATCCAAGTTCGTATTATTGGAGATGCCATTGATTTAGCTGTTCTCTCATTAGCAAAATCTGCAACTGATCGCAATATTCTGCTTTTAAAACCTGGAAAAGATCAAAACGTGTGAGTATTCCACACAACAGATGAAGCAGAAGCTGAAAATTAAGAATAACGCCCATTAGTTATTCTCACATGCATATACTGGTTGTGACACTACATCTGCAGCATATCACAAGGGTAAACTGGGGTTTGTCAAAATGTACCACAAGTCGAAATCATACAACATGCCAACAGCTCTACTTCCACCAACTCCATTCAGGCATAACTACTCACTGATGGTATGGAGCTCCAGCACCACAAAATCCCTTAACAAGTGACGCTTATTTATTTATTAAATGATGATACAGAGCTTGGTTCAGGTACATAGTTCTAATTGTATGCATTGTAAGATATTTATGACAAGAACAATATATGTACAGCATCATATGTACAGCGTTATATTAATTACGTACACATTACACAAGTTCTTAGAATTCTAAGTCCAAACAGATGATCCAATTGAGCCCTTCAGGTAATGCATGGTGGATGTCATTTACTGGTCCCACAAAGGCTCGTTTAGGGCATTCACCTACGATATGGTTTATTCTTTGTAGGGCAGCTCCACAGACACATTCGGGAGATGTTACCCAGCCCCATTTGTGCTGTAGATATCCGCAGTTCCCTTGTCCTGTCCGGATGCGGTTTATGATTCTCCCCTGGCGTCTGGGGAGTGTGAAAGTTGAAACTCGCATTGAAGGGATTTCAACCAGATTATCGTTGACCACTGACGATTCTTCCCAATGGCTTTTCCATGCTTCATTGATGTCAAAGTTGGTGACATCAAAATGGTGCGCAGTTTTCCAAGATGGTTTTCTTGACTTCAATCGCTGGTGTTCTGCTGTTGATGTATCACTGTGTATGGGTAGCTGGGGGGTCTTCTGAATGTTCCTCGAGATCTTCAGGAGAGCATCTGATTTACATAGAGCTGGAGGTTGGATGTTACTTAAAACTGGTAGCTCAGCAGTTTGAGTACCATGTATGCAACCCGTGATAAATCGCATTGTCTGGTTGAGTTGCACATCTATTTTCTTAGTGTTAACACAGTTCATTCAAGTTGAACAACAGTATTCAGCGACAGAGTATGGCAGTGACAAAGCAATTGATCGTAGGGTTTGAGCACTGCAACCGCAGGAGGTATCAGCAAGCTTCTGGATGATATTATTATGGGTCTTCACTTTAGCAGCCACGTTGGAGAGGTGTTGACGGAAAGTTAGGGATCTGTCGAATGTTACTCCAAGGTACTTCAGTGTGCTGCAGTACTGGAAGGCTTGTGTTTTACTTCTGGTTATAGAGTGCCGATTTCGTTGGTGAAAACATCATCGTGAAAGGAATCGATGATTTACATCAAGCTCATTTAATTGATCTCATTGCATATAGTAAATACAATTAAGGGTATAAATATTTACTAGCAGTGATTGATGTCTATTCTAAATACGCTTGGGTCGCTCCTCTGAAGACCAAATCGGCTGACGAGGTCACCAATGTGCAAAAAAATGTTCAAATGTTTGTATAGCTTATCGGGTCATCAGTCCCTAAACTTACAAACTACTTATGAACTAGCTAACACCAAGGACAACACAAATATCCATGGCCGAGGGGGGATTCGAACCCCCGACCGTAGTGGCCGTGCAGACCCCTCGGCCACCGCGGCCGGCCACTAATGTGCTTAGAAAAATATATATGAGAAGTGGAAGGATACCAAAAAATTTGCAAACTGACTTGGGTAAAGAGTTTTACAATAGTAATTTCACGAAGTTGACGCAGAAATATAAAATTAACCATTACTAAACATATTCTGTAATGAAAACGTGTGTGGTCGAACGATTCAACAGAACTCTTAGAGGCATGATGTTCAAACATTTCACGGCAAAGGCTTCCTACAAATGGATTGATGGAGTGCAATATCTCGTAAGTCAATACAACAATATGAAACATAGAACCATAAAAATGAACCCAGTTGATGTAAAGGACAATAGTCTTTTATCTACAGTGTACAGCAAAATCAAGATGGTAGATTCGCGAAACCCCAAGATGAAATTCGGCGATTATGTTCGAATTAGTAAACACAAGACTGTTTTCGAAAAAGGTTTCACACCAAATTGGTCTACGGAAATATTTAAAATTATATATGTGCGTGAGACTAATCCACGAATATACTTTCTGGAGGATTATCTGTCATTTCCCATTGAAGGGGGTTTCCACTACGAAGAACTACAAAAGACAAAATATCCTACGTCATACTTGGTCGGAAACATCATTAGAAAACAGAAAAATAAAGCTTTAGTGAAACGGATTGGATTTGACAGCACTCATAAGTCGTTCATTGCAACTCATGACGATGTGGGCAAAAATGCATGAAATATTTTGTGCCACAACAGAGATACAGGCTGGTCCGACACGACAGTCATAAGTGCCGAACATGATACGGCGCTATCTGGTGGTACCGAGGCAGCTGAGCGGCCGAGGTAAGCAGTTGCACTTCTCAACCACTGTGGCAATGTGCCCCTGCCCATCGTTTCTAGACTTCATACAAGATACGGTATGACAAATGTGTGTAGCACAGTCTTTCCGTTTTACTGCAATAAAACATCAACAGTGGTCTTTAACGATTATATAAATGCTGAGTTTACACTAGCAAGTTATTGCAGCAATTTACTTGCGGACAGGAACTTGCCGAACTACTTGGGAGTGTAAATACGCCACTAAGTCGACTTGCTGTCGTTGCAATTTATTGCACAAGTGACTTGCTGCAAGTATCTGACTTTGAGCGTGAACAGTATGCAAGAAACTTCTGCAAGGTAGTTGCAGCTTTTAGGATTCATTTCTATTTTTTGCAAGATGAAGTCGCAAGTTTTTGTAAATTAGTGTGTCATCTACATCACACACACGCACATATATATATATATATTTAACATTTTACTAAATTCTACGATTAATTTAATACGACCATCCAACGTACTATATGTTAACAAATAACAGAAATGGAGGAGAAACGAGAATGGAGAAAGCAAGATACTAAACATTGAATAAAGCTGTGAAGAACTTCCCACACAGGCCTATATCAAATTTACTCAGTACAGTACACAGATTATAGACAGTATAAAGAAAACAAGCGTACAGGTTTAGTGAATTTAATATATTGCAACAAATCTCACAACAAAGTTAACGGATTGTCTTGTAAATTTGATATTGTGATGAAGGGAGTGTTTTAGGAAGTGGTATAATATAAAGACGCTATTTTCGCACAAACCGAGAAAACATTGGTAAAAATAAAAAGTGGCTCATCAAAATATAGAGTAACAAGTAAAAGTTCAGTGGCTAAAATAACTGTGTGATATGCATCCAGATCAATATGACGTGTCCAGTTGATGTTAATAAACAATCTACATCATTTATAGACATTCTAGAAAAGTTCTCAAAGCTAACCATGTTCCCAAAACCAAGTTCTAGCAACTCATATTGTGGTCTTCTAACCATCCTCTCATACCGAAATATCTATCTTTTTCGTGTTCTTCGTAATAATTAAAGAGCTGCAGCCTAAATGACCCACCTACTTCTCATTTTACTTGCTCTCACTAAACGTAAATGTGAACGGTGTCCGCAAGTTATTGATGCAAGTTACTTGTCAGAGTACTTGGAGAGCCGGCCGCGGTGGCCGAGGGGACTAAGGCGCTTCAGTCACGGTCTGCACGGCCACTACGGTCGGGGGTTCGAATCCCCCCCTCGGGCATGGATATTTGTGCCGTCTTAGTTCGTAAGTAACTCATAAGTAGTTTGTAAGTTTAGGGACTGATGACCCCGTAGTTAAGTCCCATAGACTATACAAACATTTAGTACTTGGAGAAGTATCTTGCTTACTTTTTAAACGATTGTTGTGTAAACGCAGCAAGTGTCTCGCAATACCTTGCTGCAATGACTTCTGCAAACTTGCCAATGCAAACCAAGCTTTAGTGTGGTGTGCTCTCTAAATTGAACATAATTTTGTTATGAAAGGTGTTAATTTTATTTAATGATATTTTAGGATTTTTACTGTTGACTGGACTGGTCATTAAAAGTTAGACTTCTATCCGATTTCGTTGCAGTTAAGAGAGAGCTTGTCATTTTTCTTAACATTAACGTTCATTTTTCTTAACATAGAACATTCTTAACATAATAAAACTAAATGCGTCTTCATCGTTGGCGGATAAAAACACGGATGCAAATAACAGTAGTGAGATACACGTCAGTTGAAAAGTGTCCGCAAATGAGGACAATGACGAAAAAAATAATACCGCTACAATAGACAGTAAGCAAAACGAACGGAAATAGATTAAAAGTTAAGCATAGACATGCGTTTTGGCCCACTTTAGGTTACGGTAGTAACTAGAGGTCTGCAAATCGCCTGTTTCGCTCGCTCGTACTCGGTCGAGTGCGCAATGCTCGGCGGTGGCGCGCCGAGTGTGTACGCTCGCAGCGAGCGTGTTGACACTCGAACGAGGCTGCGTGGGGCGGGGCGGGCAGAGGCCGCACAGCGTGGCGCTGCCGCTGTACTCTCAAGGAAACCTACCCAAGTGTCTCTCCGATTATTATGAAATTTGCATATGTTATAATAATGAAAAACTATGGGACACGTAATTTTTTAGCGGCGAAAAAACATATTTAAGGGTGAAACGGTTCCTCCAAAATTGGGGCTAAAATAGAAAAATGGCGATAACTTCGAGATTAGTGAAGAGATTTTAATGATTTTTGGTATGAAAGTATCTTTTGATAAAAGACAAATTTCATAGATTCAACTTCGATTATATAAAAACCAGTTTTTTGAACACAAAAATTGGTCACTTTAGGGGTCTTTCTTTCTTTATCATGTCCGGACTATTTAAAGGTTATCGGCCCAGTACTGGGCTACGTCTATTCCATTAGTATTCGCGAGCCACAAATCTTCGAGGGTACACCGGTATGGACATTTTTCACATGTAAGAAGGTGTTCCATATCTTGACTTTCTCCACAGTCACATTTTATATCGGTTTGGTCGATTATACCCCACTTAAGCATATTTACTTTTATTGGGGCGACCCCCGCTCTGAGCCTATTCAAGGATCTCCAGGTTTTAAAATTTAGGTTTTGACCGGTCCACTGAACTGGGGGGAGAGGGAAATTTTCAGGCGGTTCCGCGGTTCGTCCTGGACGGTTACAAGGAAACTTCTCCTAGACTTCAGTCGTGTCTCTGGTGGTCGAGCTCTGTAGAGGACAAGAGATCGGCCTAGGTACATATCAGGGGGACTGACAACTAGGGGCAGTTACCCATAAAGATGACTTTAGGGGTAACTGCCCCTAGTTGTCAGTCCCCCTGATATGTACCTAGGCCGATCTCTTATCAAAAGAGAGTTATAGCGATTTTTCTATTTTAGCCCAAATTTTGGAGGGATCGTTTCACCCCTTAAATATGTTTTTCCGCCACTGAAAGAAAAAAATACGGGTCCCACAGTTTTTCATGTATTATAACACATTCAACTTTCATAAAAATCGGAGAGTGACATTTGGGTAGCTTTCCTTGTCAGTCGCTACGGCAGCGTTTCTGTGGCTCTGAGGTGTGGGCTACTGTTGCGTCTGACGCATCCCCGCTAACTAAAGCATGTAACCGCAATATCATTATACCGCAAACGAGACAAACATGTTGTTTTCACTAACTACGACATTTGGAAGTAATGTAAAGGATCCAGGGAGAAACTACGGAAAGAACAACGTTTTAATTGCAATCTACAAAAGTGAATGTTGCCGTACAACAAAGTATACATCGAAAAGTAACAACATTATCCCCAAACTACTGTTTGCTGGCATTGTAGTTGCAATGTATCGTTAAAATATCATTGACATGTTGTAGATCGAGGCGAGTTCTTCTATCAGAGATCAGGTTCCCTGCCGCACTGAAAGTGCGTTCGCTAGGTGCATTTGAGGAGGCACACAAAATACTCTGTTTACCAATACAGCTAGCTTAGGAAAAAGAGTACTGTTGTGTTTCTACCATTCAAGCAGATCGCCGTTATCACCATCAATTCGTGCTAAATAAAGGTCCAGGCCTCGCGCATTTCACAGTCCAGCCATTCCGAAAACATGCACTTCATTCTTTTTGCTGGTGCACCTGGGTGACATTCTTCAGACGGCACTAAATAAATATAACACAAATATCACTGAAACAGCAGGAGCACCATAAATTCGTGCAGCGTAAACAATTGGAATAAGAGGATTTAAAACAGGTACAAGGCCGCGGTGGAGTAGCCGAGCGGTCTAAAGCGTCTCGCTGCGGAGCGCACGGTTGCTCGCCGTGGAGGTTCGAGTCCTCCCTGGGGCATGGGTGTGTGTGTTGTCCTTAGGTTAGTTTTCCTAGGTTTAAGTAGTTTGTAAGCTACGGACTGATGACCATGCAGTTTGGTCCGATAGATTTACAAACATTTGAAAATTTTTTTTGAACAGGTACAGGATATATGAGCATTAGACCGGCATATGGCCCTGACGACAGAAGAAAGCGCGGATCCTATAAATTGCACAAAAGCTTGCATGCGTTCTTTTTTATGTAGATAAGAAAGACGACAGTGGCAGTGGAAATATATGAATGTTCCAATCGGAAAAATTCCCGTTAAGGACTCACTCGGAAAAGGTAGAGGCGCAGCAACCCCGCACAGTTTCAAAATGCTACGGGAATATTTATATTAACGGGGTGCAACAGAGAGAGAGAGATGCACAAACCTAACCTAACGGTTGTACATCAATATTGTGTATTTAATATTATCAATATAAAAGACGGACAAAGTATTCCAGGACTTGTGAGTGATAAGAGGAATGGATATAAAATACAATCATTTCGTCGTTAAGACGGCAAGTAACACCTACCAGTAAACAGACACTAACAGTTAACAAAAAGGGAACAAGAAAGAAAGAAAGATCATGGATAACTAAATGTTCAAATGTTTGTTAAGCTTAAGGGACTTAACTACGGGGTCATCAGTCCCTAAACTTACAAACTACTTATGAACTAACTAATACTAAGAACGGCACAAATATCCATGCCCGCGGAGGGATTCGAACCCCCGACCGTAGTGGATGACTTATTTAGTAAATGATCTTAGCACAGGAACTATATATTAATCACGTATAATAACCTGAATGGTAAGTACAAAATGCGAAACTGAATGACTAGTTCAACTGGATCGAGAGAACAGCTTTAGAAGCACCCGGGAAAGGAAAAAATTCTGTGGTGTCGCACAAGTCCAAAGTGCGCGCCACCTACTTTCGCCGCGCGCCGCCATGCACGCACGGCGCGGCGTTCTTACGACGACAGCCACGAGCGCCCTCTGCGCCAACTCGGCTCGTGGCCACCAGTGAACGACATCGGTCACTTGGGACTGAGTTAGGAACCAGTAAAGCCTTGGGAATCAGATAGGCACCAGTGAAGACTTTGCTATCGTACAGGCACTAGGCAGGCCTCTAACAACTATGTATCAACATTCTGCAGTACTATGTAAAAGTTAAGTATTGTTACATTCTGTGCAATATATATATCTCTTTCTAATTTACTCTAGTGTTTATAGTTTCTGGCTGCTCCCCTCCGTACCTGCACCAGCGGGCTATCCTTATTCCTGTGTCGGTCTTATTCCACTCGGCCACCGACACCTACGACGAGGCTGAGACACAAAAGCGGCGACGAAGTTGGGACACAAAAAATTCCAAATTTCACAGTTAGGATTTATTCTCTAGCGTCTAGTTTGCTCCCGATACTCGCCTTCGACTCGAGTGTCTCTATTGTAGGCGACCGAGTGGCGAGCGGGCAGTGTGGACGGTCGGGCCAGTCGAGCGTGGCCCGCTCGAACGAGCGTACAGGAAGTCGAGCGCAGCCACACGCCTTGTCGCAAGCTGCAGTACCGACACCTGTCGGACTGTCATAGAACGACATGTATCACGCGATTCGAGCGAGCAACCGAGCGAGGTGCAGACCTCTAGTAGTAACACTAAAAGTGGGCTTTTGCGATCGTCTTTTGACAACTAGAAATTTAAATGAAAATAACGGCTTAACTATTCATTTGCAAAAATAACGGAGATTTTGGAATGTGTATCTGTCTGTCTATCCGTCTGTCTGTCCGTAACGTGTCCCCTGTTTTTAATACGAACCGTTCAACCGATCAGCACTACATTTTACAGACATGATTGTAGGCCGCCAGAGACCAGTACCTCCCTTTTTCAAATTTTTCGGGCAAAAAATATGGTAGTAATACAAAAAAAGCAGTTTGTAATATAATTGTAATTGCAAACGAAACGTTCATCTGACACGAAAATTGAATAACCTAATACGGTAGAGGAGAAAATTCTCTACAATTTGGCGTCCTTATGGTGTTTTTTTTTTTTTTTTTTTTTTTTTTTTTTTTTTTTTTTTTTTTCATATCTCGTATCGTTTGAGACATATTTACAAAACTAACGGAGGTTTGACACCCACCATTGAATTAACGAAAACCAGCCGTTCGAAGATGTAACGTGACATGCCTCGCCCAGAACTCTCTCTGGCATACGCCATCTTGCGTTGCGTATTTGATGATTTTCTTATTGTAACTTACACGTTGTCATTTTAAAGCAATGGCACACTGAAGAATTAACAAAAACACATCGTTCTTCGTACGATAAATGATAATCTAGTGTCTATAAATAGTATATTAGTATCATTCAACAACGGCTATCAATAGTATGAGATTAAAGCTCATCTTTTTATTTATAGACGTAGTGTAGTGGGCAAGACGTTGGACTATGACGCTAAAGGTCGGTGGTTTGGAACCTGCCACTACCTAATTTTTTTCCTAAAAGGGTTTCAGACACTATTATTAATTAATTTTTTATTATTTAGATTATCATTTTGGTCCAAAATGTTTGAAAAAACTTATAAGACTACAAATCTAAAGTGAGACGTAAAACACGTCAGTGCGATTTTTTATTTGATATCGCCTTTTACTAACAGTTTGATAAATAAATGACACAAGTTTTAAATAGATTCCTGTTAACGTTTTGCGACAGTTTATGTTAAAAATAAAATTATCCCGCGCAGGTCCGAGAAAAACGGCGGTCGTCTTATACTAGGGTAAATAAGGTAATTTATTAAAAAGACGTACAGAGCTGGTTTTAGTGCTGTTTCAAAGGAAAACACATCAAGTTCTTCAGAAAGTGCTCCATGTGACGCCGATTTCGTAGGGCTGTTGACAAAACTCTGTCTCACTTGCTCAACTACTTTCTTCAGATGTGCTTGGACAGCCTGGTAGTTTCTTATGTGTTAGTGAGCACCCAGTTCGTACAAAACATTTATTTATGCCACTCATAAATAGTAGGTCTGCTTTCCTGACACCTTCGGTTGACGATACCAAAGTGTGAAATTTATCGAATTCGAACCTCAATAAACCAGTTAAATTAATGATATGCAAGTAGTTTCAAGATGGTCGATGTCTACATGATGGGGTCTTTGTACTTCATCCATGAAAACATGCCGGAATATAATCTTCAGTTTTGTCACTTCACCACTGTGCACTATCATTGCTATCGGTCTGATCACGCACGCACATTTTATTTAGATGTATTTTGTCGTTCAGTTGAACGTAACATAACTACTGCCCTGCATGTAGACGTCATGCTGCAAGTACTGATAATCATGGCTGTGTGTTATCACAGCTCCGCCCACATCCTATCTCCTACCTGTTAGCCCCGCCTCCAATTATCTGTCTTTCCATCTACAGATGTCTCCATTGGCATGAAAAGCATCTTCTGCTAAATCGTAAGCTATAGTCAATGTCTATTGATCAATATGTACCTACTCTGACTGAAACAAAACTAGCATTATCGTGAAACACTATAAAATAAATACTTTACCTTGGGGGGACACTAGAAACTGAATTTTAGAGTGACAAAGAAATTTCGCAATCTTGCAATTTACTGAGTACTTTTTATGCATTGTACAAAGTTCTATTGCGCCTAGGGGGACTTTAAACATTTGTAGAAAATATTTGAATGCACCCAAGAACTCGGGGTGGAATCTAAATTGTAGAACGATCATTTTAGAATCAGAAAATGTCTATTTTGGCCCTCCAGTCGCAATAACTTTGATTCTAGAAGACATTGGGTGGAACACTGCGCCGCGAACGTTAGACGCGTCGCCCATTGTTGTGTTCTATCGCGTCTGGCGAGAGAAGGGTTCGTCGCATGGACCCGCGACTTCAAGCCATCGATAGAGCATAGAATGACGTTTCGTTTGGTATATAGTAAGTCTATTTTGGCCCTCGGTAGCGATTCTATGGTCATTTAACACTGCATTCTGTGCAGTGTGTATATGTGTGTTCTATCACATCTATCGAGAAAACGGATAATCGCAAAGACTCGCGACCTCAAGCAATTGATAAGAGCATAGAAGGACGTTTCGTTTGGTATAGTCTATTTTGACCCTCTGGTAGCGATTTTGTGGACATTGAACGCAACAACTCGACAATTTTAGTCAAAAATTGTTGATGTGCACTTGTCAATGCCCGGCATCTAGTTGTTGTTGTTGTTGTTGTTGTTCATGTCCGCCATATTGTTACAATTTTTTCCTACTCGACAATTTTGATCAAAAATTATTCCCACCATCTTGTTGTTCATGTCTGGCATCTTGTTGTTGTTCATGAAATCCATCTTGTTGTTGTTCAAGTCCACCATACTGTTACAATCATAGATTTATTGATTTATCGATTTGATTGATAGGCCGATTGATTAATTGACCAATTCGTCGATTCGGCGATTGATCGATAGCATGATTTTATCCATAGGTCGATTTATCAATTTATCGTTTTCATTGATTGATCAATTGATCGAATGGCCAAGGTCAAGGTCAAAAGGTTAAGGTTGGGGCAGAAGACCAAAATTTGTGGGGGTGAAAGCCCCATTACTCACCTACTCACAGTTCATCAAGAGTAGTAACCAGTATACTGGGACGAGCCAGTTGCTCAGCCACCATTGAACAGACATTTTCAATCGGTGAGATATATGGAGAACGTAGGGTTTCGCAGGGATCGAATGAAGGGTAGAGCCATAGGTCGTAACACATCTGAAATGTTATGGCCAAAGTTCAAAGTCCCATCGATGTGAACAAGAGGTGACCATGACGTGTAACCAATGGCAACTCATATCATCACACCGGGTGATACGCCAGTATGGTGATGAAGAATACACACTTCCAATGTGCGAACTGCGATGTCGCCAAACACGGATGCGACCATCATGATGGTGTAAACAGACCCTGTAATCATCCGAAAACATTACGTTTTGGAGGGTTCGTCGGTGTGTACACCACTGCAGGCGCTTCTGTCTGTGATGCAGCATCAAGGGTAACCACAGCTATGGTCTCTGAGCTGATAGTCCATGCTGCTACAAATGTTGTCGCACTGTTCGTGCAGATGATTGTTGTCTTGCAAACGTCCCCATCTGTTGACTCAGGGATCGAGACGTGGCTGCACGATTCATTACAGCCATGCGGATAAGATGCCTGTCATCTAGACTGTTAGTGATATGAGGCCATTGGGATCCAGCACGGCGTTCCATATTGCCCTCCTGAACCCACTGATTCGATATTCTGCTAACAGTCATTGGCTCGCGACCAACGCGAGCAACAATGTCACGATACGATAAACCGCAATAGTGATGGGCTAGAATCCGATCTTCATTAAAGTCGGAAGCGTGATGGTACGCATTTCTCCTCCTTAGACGAGCCATCAAAACAGCGTTTCACCGGGCAAAGCCGGTCGACTGCCGTTTTTGTATGAGAATTCGGTTGTAAACTTTTCTCATGTCAGCACTTGTAGGTGTCGCCACCAGTGTCAACCTTGTGTGAATGCTCTGAAAAGCTTATCATTTGCGTATCACAGCATCTTCTTCCTGTCAGATAAATTTGCGTCTGTAGTATCTCATCTTCGTGGTGTAGCAATTTTAATGGCCAGAGGTGTAATTATCACAGTGTGGCTGAGATTTCTCACCTACACTTGATTCTAAAATTGAATTACGTTATGAGGGACTGTCGTACTAAATACAGTAAGGTTGTACTGGTGTCAATGTCGTTGTTCTGAAGCGACATTGCAGAGAGAGAAATTAGCTCTGAGCAAGTGTTCGAATACCGTTCCCAGAGTCGGCGACGGCTGCGTCACTGACTCTGAAAACCTATGAAACTCGAGGCATCTGCAGCTGAGTGGTAAAAGACTAATGGCCGGAGAGAAAAGGGGTACACGAGCACGTGCCTGCCGTAACGCTCGTAAAGAATGGGAGGATAGAAGCGGCGTGCGGCTGGCTGGAGCCGTCTTCGCAGAAGTAGTCGGGTCGGCAACATTTCTTGCCATAACTTGGGCGGGCGCTCAGTTGTGAGGCAGGTGTGCAGGTGCGGCTGTTGATTCACAGAAGCTGCTGCAGGTGGCTGGGGCCGCGCCAGCGCACACCTCATGTATTCGCAGCCCATCTTTCTGCTAACACCGACGTTTCCCCAGCCCGGGAGGGTCCCGCAACGTGCGAGACACACGCCGTTCGGGACAGCCGGCTGCGGAAGTCTCTTTCTCGATTTCTTTGACCAGGCCTCTTCCTGATAAGAGTGATAGTCTTTCTGCGTGTATTTGATGCTCTTTCACGAGCATATGGGCGACGTGTCATTGGTAGTGGCAGCAGGTTAGACATGATGCTGTGTTTGTTGTCTTAAGCATACTACCAATGGTGGCTGGTGCTTCTGATGACTGGAGGGGTCACTTCTTTCGGTGCCGGTTCTTCATAATGGCGCCATCCCCCCTCCCTGCTCGACCTCAGCGAGTGGCGCCGGGAGAAAGCGCCCCGGTTTGTCGCACCCCCTTGAGATATACGAGGCGCGTCCAGAAAGTAAGTTCCGTTTGGTAATAAAATGAAATTGTACACAGATACAGAAGAAAATTTTTAGTGCACAAAATTCTAGAACTCTTAAACTACTTTTCCACTTAACTTCCGAAATTTTGCAGGCATCTGTCATAGCGTGGCACCAGGTTTTGTATACCTTCTTCATAGAAATCTGGCCCCTGTGTCTTCAACCAGTTGGAAACAGTTCCTTTCAGCTCGTCGTCATTGGTGAAGTGATGACCGCCAAGGAAAGACTTGATGTCCTGGATCTTGTCATCAATCGCGTGAACCAGTTCTTCTGTAACCAAAGGTGGACGCCCACTTCGTTTTTCATCGTGCACATCACTACGCCCACCATTGAACTGTCGGGCCCATCTTCTCACCATCGAATCACTCATCGCATTTGGTCCGTAGACATCGCAAATTTGCCGATAAATTTCACTTGGTTTCACTTTCCTCGCATTCAGAAACCGACTCACAGACCTGATTTCACAGGCGGCGGGAGTTTCAGTCAATGCCGACGTTTCAAACAAGCACTACAAAACGTACGTAACTGACAGCGATCTCCAAATGGCGCACGTTTTTCTCCTTGATACACAATTGTCTACAGCGCATGTGCGGAACTGCAGTCTCAGCGCTGCAGCGGAGATCAATTG
Organism: Locusta migratoria; assembly: GCA_026315105.1. NCBI lineage: Eukaryota > Metazoa > Arthropoda > Insecta > Orthoptera > Acrididae > Locusta > Locusta migratoria. The sequence continues at coordinate 346,582,800 of CM048749.1, read as the reverse complement.
AAACGTAACTTACTTTCTGTACGCACCTCGTATTTTCGTTAAAAGATCTGCAGAATGTCTTACCTCGACTTGTTTGCGCTTGCTTCAACTCGAGATGCGGCATCGGCCTACCAACCTTCTTTATTTCACACTTTTCTTCCAAACTTAAGCCTGAGAAATTTGTTTCTAAAAGATAGTGAACGTTGTTCACTTTTCTTCGATAATAAACATCAATAGCATATGAATATGCACATGAGCACTAAGCACAGTAAGTAACTGATTACACTGTTAAGTGACTGTAACAAAATGAATGAAGAGACAAGCTTCCTTCAGGATACGCATCCCCTCCTAACCTTACGCATGCACAAAGGCTGCTCTACCCCACATCTTTTCAAATATTTAAATAATTGTTACAACGAAGAGTACACATGTCATTTACCCTCGAAATCGCGACACATTTTAAGAAACGTCCAACGATATGTGTCAAGTAACAGTAGAAAAATGATTGTTATTCCCGTATCTGTTAAAAAGAAGTTTGGGTTTTAAAAAATGCAGTCGGTCTTGAAACCACTACCTTCGACACCGCAGCGCGATTCCGCTAACCACACAGCTATTCTTGGTAGGTGGAGAGTTGTAACGTCATTATTATTCGTGATTCGATCTTATAAGGGCTTTTACAGTTGATGGGGCTTCAACGTCTAGTTACAAGATATTCTTATCAAATATGATGTGGTTTTGAAGATTCTTCAATGGGCGAAAATCAAATAGAAAGTGCGGATTTCATGGAGGATTTGCGTTAGGCGAGGTGTGCAGTAGCTCCACTGTCTTGCTTCAGGACCATTCATGCATAACCACCACAGTACGAGCCGTCAGGACGTGGTATCTCTACCAGCTCCAACTCCAATGTTAAAAGCGTCGTTTCACCTCGCCCTTGCGTGCCGCGGGAGCGCCCATATGCTGCCTCCAGGGGGTTCAGGAGAGAGGTTGAACCTCAGCCGCGCAAGCGCATTGCAACGCTGCGGCCACAGCTGGCTGTATTATGCGGCCGCGCTATGGCTCGTATACGTGCTGCCTCCGCGACGTAAAACGTTTCTCATGTGATAAAAATAATTCGAATGTGTATATAAAATGATCTGATAGAAGAAAGTTTAAAACACTTTCTATTTAATTTATATAGCTACTGTTTTTCATGACGAGCTTTTTGTCGGGGGTTCACTGAAATAACGAACATATAGGACGGCGCCACTGCATAACACGTAGAGTGCAAAGAAAAGTTTTGTTTGTGGTCAGCAGCAAATTAACACCTGGACTCCCGGCCATGTAAGCCAGACATTCTGTATTCTGCTGCGCTAGGTTTCCTTATCTTCTATCTGGAATAAAAAAAATTGTCTGCTCTTTGAAATGAGCAAGAAGATCACTGTCCACGAAACGAAAAGAAATCCAGAACTGAACACACAGCATCAAATTCACATACGCCGCCAAGGGCCCCACTGAAAATGTCTACACTTCGCAAACAGTCTGTATAAGTCCACCCGTTTTTAGAATCAGCACGGTACGTTTCTGTGCCGCCCCTCTGTCTTGGTATCCTCTCAGTACTGTCAGGGAGAAGATTTTGCGGTTCAACATTCATCTTGGAATCACTATCTTCATTTTATGAACCTAAAAACAAAGAAAATTTTTGTGTCTCGTTTCCGCCGGTTATCCTGGGTGTCGGTGGCCGAGTAGAAAGAGGCCGACACAGGCAAATAGGAAGCACGAGTGTGCAGGTACAGAGTCTGAGGTGACCAGCCAGTGGGACAGCAGAAACTAGAAACACTAAGCTAGATTAGAACAATATATATATTTCGTAGAAATAATACAATACTTAACTTTGTTAACTGAAGACTATGGAATGCAGATACATAGTTTCACTAGGTAGAGGCTTGCCTACTGATCAGAGTCTATTCCGGTGCCTGTCCGATTCCCAAGTGGCTGATGCAGTTCAGTGATGGCCACGGGCGGAGTTGCAGCAGAGGGCGCTCGTGGCTGACGTCGTAAGAACGCCGCGCCGTGCGTGCATGGCGGCGCGCGGCGAAAGTAGGTGGCGCGCACTTCAGACTTGTGCGACACCAGAAAAATAAATCATTGTTCAGAAATCGAGAAAACAACATACAATACAATTGCTTCAAGAATCATCAAACTCGAAATACTGAATAGAAATTTTACGCAATACTTCTTGCACAAAGACTGGATCATCATTTGAATTGTCGATTTTGTCGTCCTGATCGTCATTATCAATAAAACCTTTCATAAATTCATGCAGAATTTCGTCCAGCGTAAGAGCACGTGAAGCCAAGTCCATTAATTTACGTACTGAGAGAGCGGACGCTACTTTGTAGCTGCTCCGTTTCATACAGCGAATGCGACCAATCGACCGATTTAGAAACTAAATTTACAAGCTCTCTAGGCTGATTTATACACTAGATTTACCAGTTCAGGCATGTAAGATACATCTATCCGTCAATAAACTTGATTTTGTGTTTAAAACCACGAAAACGAAGATCACGTCAAATGACGTGATCGGCATTATGCAGAAATTTCCGTATCCCGTCAGTTGGCATGATGGTTCCATTAAAAATATCTCGTTCATATCATGTTTCGTAAAGAGGAATTACTTATAAAATATCTGTTAGAGGAAAAACGTCCTTCATACCACGTTACGTAAAAACGAATTATTAAGAAAAAACCCATTTCTTTTCTTGAAAATTTCTTTACGCTATTGTTGCAAAAAGAACCTAAAAATATTGCTTTTATGAATAGTGATAATTGTGTGCCTCCTTTGAAGTGAATAGTAGAATGAAATTCCTGTATTTCGCCTGAAATTTGTTGTTTAGAACTGTCACTGTTCAATAAATCATATTTTTTCTCCTACAATTTATTACATTGCACTTCCCAAGAGTAAGACGTAATTGTCAGTTATCTGACCAAATGTAGGAATACTTGCATTGGAATAGATTTTCCACACATCACTGAAACTTTAATGATGTAGTAGAAACATTTGATGATTAGAAACCAAGTATCTTTAATATATCTGTTAAGTTCACTTATAACACTCTAGTCCTACATTTAAATACATACATAAGGAAGTAGGCTACAGAAAGTAGAGCGTTTGAAGCGATTTGCAGCAATTAGCAGCATGCTAATAATAATGTTTCAATAAAAAAAGAGAGTTCTTTCCGCTTGCATTACATTGTGCTCATTCTTTTATCGTATTTGGTGAGCAGCGGCGGAGCGGCCTAGCGCAGTGAGGTGCTATGCTGCGATGCATGAGGCCGTTGCCTGTCGGAGGTTCGAATCCCCCCTTGGGCATGGCTGTTTGTGTCGTCTTTAGTACAAGGTAGTTCATAAGTAGTTTCTAAGTTTAAGAACTGATGAGCCTGCAGTTAAAACTTGACAATGGGCTCATCAGTCCCTAAACTTACAAACTACTAAACAGCACAAACACCCAAGCCCAAGAGGGGATTCGAACCCTCGACTGGGAATGGCTTCGCACATCGTAGCATAGCGTCTCAATGCGCTCGGCCTCTCTACCGTAGCGTTGATTTTCACTTTCAAAATATATACAGGCATACAGTTATCAATCTTGTAAAATCGTATAAACTGCAGCGTCTTGTAAATGAACTAACAAGAGAAAAACCTACATCCATGACTACTTTAGATAAAATTGTAACGGGGGACGGCCGTAGCCAATTGGATGGGTGTGGGAAAGTGGCAGATTAAGACTCGTGGTGCCTGGGAAAACACAATTTATTTCTTTAACAGTTTCTTGTGGGTTCTGGCTCCTGTGATCGCGTCTCGAGTAGACGTTGCGAGTGGCAGGCGGAAGCGCCCGCTAAGCCCCCGGTTCGACCTGTGGACACAGATCGGACTCCGTTGAGTCGAGATGACAGCGGAACTCGCCCCACTGCACCGCACCGCACGACACTGCCGAGGAAGACACGGGCCGCCCTGCTCTACGCACCAGGAGCGCCGAAACCGCCCAGAAGTAGGCTGTTGTGATGACGACAGAGGAGCGGTGACCTGCCAGAACCGCGCCGGACGAAGGTCCTCACTTAGATGCTCACTGTCAGTGGTGTGCTGCTGCCCTGTTAGGTCGCGGCAGCGTCGCGGCATTCTGCGTCACCGAACGCCCACTGCCCACTACAGCGCCTATAAGTACTGATTTTCTGCTGAGGTATTGTCAGGCATGTCCCACTTTTGAACACCAAACTGCGAGGTTCTGCATACCGTCGGTCAATGGTCTCAGGGCGTCGACGCGTTATTCCAGTTTCCGGGTTACTGCCATCAGCATATTTGTTTTGACACCTTCTGCTTTTGCCGCCTTCCGTTGCTAGAACATGTACTCACGAAAACCACAAAATAACTTCACTTGTTGCTTAGTAAAATTAACAAATATCTCCATGCCTGTACAAAACACGTGTTTACAGAAATAAACTTAGGAACAGTTCAAGTGTATAGTGCAGGATTCAAAATGTTCAAATGTTTGTATAGTTTATGGGACTTAACTACGGGGTCATCAGTCCCTAAACTTACAAACTACTTATGAACTACTTACGAACTAAGACGGCACAAATATCCTTGCCCGAGGATTCTAACTCCGACCGCAATGGCCGTGCAGACCGTGACTGAAGCACCTCAGTACCCTCGGCCACCACGGCCGGCAGTGCAGGATTCAGCTATCGCCAAGCTGTTATACTAAATGTAGTTGTTAATGAAGATATTTCAGTCCAAGTCTCACCTAAAACCCTCCTAAAAATTAATGTCCTCAAAAGTGGTGTAAAGTGGAACGATTGTATGCTGCAAACGACGTCAGTGCAAAATTTAAGATATTTCTAGACACTGCAGAACACAATTAAACCACACTGCTCAAAAACAATCAAAGCTAACAAGGCGAAGGCGCTCGTGAAAGACGTATCTACTCAGCCAGGTCAAAGAAATCATAGAAGATACTTCTGAAGCCGGCTGTCCCGATCGGGCCGTGCAGGAGTAGCCGATTGGTCTGGAGCACCACGCTGGGGATCGTGCGGCCTCCTGTATCAAAGGTTGGAATCCTCCCTTAGGCATGGATGTTTGTATTGTCTTTAAGTATAAGTTAGCTCATCAGTAGTTTGTAATTTTAGGAACTGATGACCAAATGTTCAAATGTTTGTATAGCTTATGGGACTTAATTATGGGGTCATCAGTCCCTAAACTTACAAACTACTTATCAACTACCTTATACTAAGGACGGCACAAATATCCATGCCCGAGGGGGGATTCGAAACCTTGACCGTAGTGGCCGTGCAGACCGTGACTGATGCGTCGCAGTCCCCTTGGCTACCGCGGCCGGCGACTGATGACCCCGCAGTTAAGTCCCATAAGCTTTACAAACATTTGATCTTTTTTGTTTGTCCCGATTGGCATGTTGCAGGGCCACTCTTCCCAGGGTCCTTGTCCACGACAAGAATTTCCGCCTTGTGCCGGCCCGGCGCATTTGCCGAATTAGTGATACACGGTACCATATGGGAGCGTGTCCACTGCACGGCATGGCAAAGCCACCGGTCCGGATGTGGGATGCAGCTCCGGTTTCCCACTGTGGTCAGGCGGTGCACCGGGTCTTCAGTGGTACAGTTGAAACATATCTCCATGGCCATGAGCTAGCGAATCACCTACTGCCGGCAGTCTCATCGGTCGCGTCTGAGCCGTTGGTTGAGCCAGCTATTGGGTTTCACTAAGAGTGCTGCACTGAGTACTAATTGTGAAGTTTCGGTTGCAATGGTGGAATAACGACCAGTTCGGATAAAACAACCGAAGAATGTAAGGGCAGACGTCTGACTTTCAAACCTTGGAAGGATCCATGTGTACTGCAGAATTCTGAAACTGTTTCCTGTTGCAAGGTACTTGAAAAAAATTCCGCAACGGCTTTATTATATTCAGATTTTCTTTCCCTTTTAGGAAAGTGGTACTGGAAAAGTGGGCCATTATGAGATAGGATGAAATGCCACAGAAAATTGATCGAACAGAACAGCAGTCCTTTCAGGAAGGAGGTACAGAAAAATGGGCCATTATCAGCAATAATAGGATTAAATGTCACAGAAACTTAATCGAACAGAATAGGAGCGGTTCTGGAGTAAATAAGAAGTGGAAATAAGTATTCTATGACCAACTAAAATTTCAATTAAAAGTAGCAGATAAACGAGAAAGTTCTTCAAATATCGCTGAGGATGGTGACTATGTAAACCCTGATGACACATACGTTGGAAAACATTGTCACCAACGTAAACGTAACTTGTAGAAAAACAAGACAGCTGCAAATGAGTTGGAGACGAAAATCATGACCGTATTTGATGCTTGTATTGAGCAGTGTGAAATTAGAAGTATGTTTTGCTTTAACTCTTTCAGTCTTGGAGGTTAGTGTTACTAACCACCTCTTTTCGATCACGGTACTTCTATTCCACGCCATCTAGCGATAAACGGTTGAATTAGTATGTCCGTTTGGACTGTGCTTCAAAACAAATGACAGATTCCGGGTACATTGCATGAATGTCAGTGCATACCAGTTGCATTGAATATAGCGCTAACGTACCTTGTCTCGAGGGTCTGATAAAAAACATCAATACAACGGTTACGTAAATTTTTTTCTGTAATGTATTTTATTGAACCTATTCTCATAGACCTATTTTATGTGTGTTGGCATGCAGGTACTGTTACTTTTGTGTTTTCACTGAGTAGTTACAAAGGGAATGTAAGCAAACTGGGAACTGCAGTTATCTTCACGCCCAGACCTCGACAAGCTGATTCTGAACGACTTCCGGAGAGAAGTATATCGGGGCCTACTGGCACCAGCATATGTCAAACACAGGCCGGATTCAGTGAACAGCAGCCGTAATGCCGCGGCCTCATCTCCAGGACCTGCATTTATAAAACGCCACAAACCTACAGTCCCGCAGGAAATTCGTCTAGAATCCAGCCGCCATCAACCTGAAAGAAGCACATCAAGAAGATGATGCAATTGTAGCACTAAAATATCTCCCGTGCGTACTGTATGGCAGTGTAGTACATGTAAAGTGCCTCTTTGCTTACGCAATGGTAAAACATGTTTTGCAGATTTTCATAAAAAATAATTTGATTTTGTTAGTTTTGTACATTTGTAATGATGATTCGTCTAATAAATAACGTTCACAATCATCCTAGTATTACTTAAATCAATAGTCATGGTGGTTAGCGTTAGTGACAACCTCAGTCCTTGAAAGCCTGAATACCTATCTTATGTTTCCTCTATAATCTGTGATGTTTCATTTGTAACAGTTGCTTCAATGAACAGACATTGATAATTATGTTCCTATTGTACAAGTGTGAACAGATATTGGTAATTATGTTCCTATTGTAAAAGTGTGACTGAAAGAGTTAAATGGATTGCACCAACTGTGGACAAATTTAATGACATAGACATCGTAGATTTCCAGTATGAAGTAATGAAAATTATGAAAAGCATAATGTCAAAACAACAAAACAGTTTCAACGTTTCCTGAAGTGTCACATGACCATCAACCATCACAGTCTAATCAACATAACTATTCAGTGTACATTCCTGCTGAACATTATCAACTGCATCAAATATTTGGTATTGTACGCGAGTCCTCCTCCTACATTATCTATTGTTTAGAGACTTTCGATTTTTTTGAGAAACAAACAGTGGTTTCATCTTAATAATAATAATAAAAAAAGTAATTCACTGTCTTTCAACTTGGTGGATTGTGGTATCCATTTCTAAAAGGAAAATAAATATTTCTTAAGAAGTAAATATCAATGAAAACATTTCAGGAGGAAAATTCATTTTGCCATGTTGGTATGTTGGTATCTTTATGGAATGAATGAGAACGTAAAATTGACAATTTACAAACATTGCTTTCGACGTCCTGCAAGAATTACACATTGAGGCGCTATGCTCTGATGCACAAAGCCGTTGCCCGTCAGGGGTTCAAATCCTCCCTCAGGCAAGGATGTTTGTGCTGTCTTTAATATAAGTAATTTGTAAGTTTAAGGACTGATGACCCCGAAGTTACGTCCGATAAGCTTAACAAATATTTGAACATTGTTTTTGAAGAATTAAAATGTTTTGTGTCGTTCTCTAATAATTTTTACATGGTGTATGGAAGACATCAAACTTAAATTTCCTCCATTGACGCAGTTTCTTAAAATAATAATAATCCTATACATATTATAAATGCGAAAGTTTCTATGTTTGTTACCGCATCATGCTAAAACTACAGCACTGATTTAGATGAAATTTCATATAGAGATTTCTTATGTCTTGGGTTAGGACATAGGCTACTTTTCAAAATGTTTATTACAACTTATTTATTTGAAATATATCCATAGACATACGTAACGGTTGTAAGAAGCTTCTAATATAACAGCAGAAGAAGATTGTCGGGTATGTCTTGTTTAGCCGCGGGGCTTAACGCGTCATGTAATAGATTTCCGTTATTTTGGGCAGTGGTTCGGGTCCTACTATAGTGAAATTTTTTTCTTTGTTATTGTTATCTTTTTACTTTCGAATATACAAAAAAATTCTTGGATACTACCAAAACGGCTTAACTGATATATAAGTACATACACAAGAAATCTGAATGTTGGCGTTTATGTCGCATTCATTTTCATTTGTTGTAACAAATGAAGGAAGTACGTATATAAAATTAAGACTTTAAATAAAATATGCTCTAAGTACCATGGCAAGAAAAAACATTGACGTTTTGTGTAGAATGGGATCTAGATACCAAACCTATTTTGTGTACAAAGCGCTAACTGCCACGTATAAATAGCGTACGTAAACTGCAACGAAAGTAGTAGCAAATGCACTCACCAGATGGCAGGCGGTACGCTGCAGTTAACATATGAAACGTTATAGATGTTCGAACATTGTGATGTTATCGCAATTCTTTAAAATTGTATTCTCTTTGGATTTCAATGAATAATAGTTTCTTTGGTGATTTCCATTATTTATAGCATTCGAACGTTTGCATTTATTTCTTTTGTTGGTTCGCTTTGTATTTGTAGGATCTCAACTGTTCGTTTCCCCGTTATATGTCTGTCTTTATCTCTTTACTTTTCTCCGTTAGGTTTGTTGTTTATTTCGTTACATTTCTCCGTTACGTTTGCTGTTTATTTTGTTCCTTTACTTGGTATTTGTTTTCGATTACTGTATTGTTGTTATTGTAGTTACTTACTGTCAGGGGTGCCATCCCATAAGTTGGAGCTGAAGGTGGGTGTGGCTGTTTTATTGATGCGTAACTTGGATGCATCACGATTATGCAATGGCACCAGGTTACGCATCACGGACCTGAGAAGGCATATCGTGCAGGCCACCATCATCACCGGTGGAGCCAAGAGAGACACTGTATTAATACCACGAATTCCCATCATCCCAACAAACTTGCCATTCCAGGTTAACCGGTTACAGTTCCCATTGAAAGTGGCCTTCTCGATTACTACAAACAAGAGTCAAGGACAAACATTAAAAGTGGCAGGTATTCATGTGGCCACCCCATGTTTCTCGCACGGACAGCTCTACGTAGGCTGCTCCCGTGTATCGAGAGCTAGAAATCTCTACGTATACTCGGAGAACAAGAAGTCTCGAAACGTCGTTTACAGGGACGTATTGCAATAGATTTTTGGCTCTCCATCCGTTCCAAGACAATTATATATTCCCTGCTAACAATGTCGCAAACAGTCATGTAGTTAATTATGCCCTTTCTTGGCACTTTTATGTCTGACTATTGAACCGCGGGTAACACCGCGGGGAGCAGCTAGTAATAATAATAATAATATTAATAATAACAATAATGCAGAGCAACGAGCGTGGTAATGTTTTTTTTCACCCTAGCGTTCCCTCATGTAGAGCCACCATCATCTAAAGACAAGGCCTCACAACAGCCCGTGATACGTCACACAGACCAGGCCCACCACCACCGAAAGAGAAAGCTGCGGTGCTCTCGTGTGACGTCATGCAACGTAGGTCGCGTTCGCTGTCCAATAGGCCCCGGCCAACCAGGCTCTAGCGGCTTGCTACTCAGTTACGAGCAGCGGCCTACTCGGCGTGACGTCACATGACAGTGACGCAGCCTACTCTTGAAGTAGTGTTGCCAGACCGCGACCGCCAGCTGACTGGCTTGCAGTTACGAGGCCCCAGCGGCCAGACAGTTCAAATGTTTGTTAAGCTTATGGGACTTAATTAGAGGGTCATCAGTCCCTAAACTTACAAACTACTTATGAACTACTTACGAACTAGGACGGCACAAATGGCCAGACAGTCAGTGGGCGGGCGTGGCCTGGTCAGTGTGACGTGACACGGGCTGCTGTGGGACCTTGTCTCTAGTGGTGTTGACAGAGCTGGACTGCAGAACTTCTGGCGCACCTGCCTCTCCGTGGCCAACACATGTCATATACCAAGTGACATTAGTCCAGTGCATATCTTTTTGTGTTGGTATGACCTCCAACAAATCGGGTAATCGGAAGAATGGTCAAAGACGAACTGTTCGCCTTGGGGACAATATAATGGCCTTCAATATGACTCCAAGGACCTTGGCACATGTTACACCTTGTATTTCATCTGGACACTCCCACACAGCCCCAGTCCTTCAGAGCTGTGCAGATTCCTCCTCTTTTCCAGTCATTATCCTGGCCAAAGCAACGTTAACTTCTCCCCCGGTGCCATCCTAAACTCACTTACTCATTACTCTTACAGTTAACGCAGAACAGGGAATCAGCGATCATAAAGCGGTTGCAGCATCCATGATTTCAGCCGTAAATAAAAATATTAAAAAATGTAGGAAGATTTTTTGTTTATCAAATGTAACAAAAAGTAGATTTCAGAGTACTTGACGGCTCAACACAAAAGGTTTGGTGTTGCAGAACAGTGGGCAAAGTTCAAAACCATCGTACAAAATGCATTAGATATGTGCCAAGCAAGATCGTAAGAGATGGAAAGGAGCCACCGTGGCACAACAACCAAGTTAGAAAACTGCTACGGAAGCAAAGAGAACTTCACTCCAAACATAAACATAGCCAAAGCCTTGCAGACAAAAATTACACGGAGCGAAATGTAGCGTGGGAGGGCTATGCGAGAAGCGTTCAACGAATTCGAAAGTAAAGTTCTATGTACTGACTTGGACGAAAATGCTAAGAAATTTTGGTCTTATGTCAAAGCGGTAGGTCGATCAAAGCAAAATGTCCAGACACTGTGACGAAAATGGTACTGAAACAGAGGATGACACACTAAAGGCTGAAATACTAAATGTCTTTTTCCAAAGCTTGTCGCACAGATGATAAAAGAAGGATATCGAAATAAATGACAGAGGGGTAGAATAACAATTAAAATCTCTGGAAAGAGGAAAGGCCGCAGGACCTGATGGATACCAGTTCGATTTTACACAGAGTATGCGAAGGAACTTGCCCCCCTTCTTGCAGCGGTGTACCGTATGTGTCTAGAAGAGCGTAGCGTTCGGAAAAATTGGAAAATGGTGCAGGTCATTCCAGTTTTAAAGAAGGGACGTCGAACATGTGCAGAACTATAGGCCTATATCTCTAACGTCGGTCAGTTGTAGAATTTTGGAACACGTATTATGTTCGAGTATAATGACATTTCTGGAGACTAGAAATCTACTCTGTAGGAATCAGAATGGGTTTCGAAAAAGGCGATCGTGTGAAACCCAGCTCGCGCTATTAGTCCACGAGACTCAGAGGGCCATAGATACGGGTTCCCAGACAGACGCTGTATTTCTTGAGTTCCGCAAGGCGTATGATACAGTTCCCCACAGTTGTTTAATGAACAAAGTAAGTGCATATGGTCTATCAGACCAATTGTGTGATTGAGTTGAGGAGTTCCTAGATAACAGAACGCAGCATGTCTTCTCAATGGAGAGAAGTCTTCCCAATTGAGAGTGATGTCAGGTGTGCCACAGGGAAGGGTTCTGGGACCGTTGCTACTCTCAGTATATGCAAATGACCTTGTGGATAATATGGGAAGTTCACTGAGGCTTTTTGCAGATGACGCTGTAGTATATAGAGAGCATGTAACAACGGAAAATTGTATTGAAATGCAGGAGGATCTGTAACGAATTGACGCATGGTACACGGAATAGCAATTGACTGTCAATGTAGACAAGTGTAATGTGCTACGAATTCATAGAAAGAAAGATCCTGCATCATTTTGCTACACTACAGCTGTCCAGCAACCGGAAGCAGTTAATTCCATAAATTATCTGGGAGTAGGCATTAGGAATGATTTAAAATGGAATGACCAAACAAAATTAATCGTCAGTAAAGCAGACGCCAGACTGGGATTCATTGGAAGAATCATGAGGAAATGCAGTCCAAAAACAAAGGAAGTAGGTTACATTACACTTGTTCGCCCACTGCTTAAATGCTGGTTAGCGATGTGGGAGCCGTACCAGGTGGGGTTGATAGAGGAGGTGGAAAAGATCCAATGGAGAGCAGCGCGCTACGTTACAGGATCGTTTGGTAATCGTGGAAGAGTTACGGAGATGATGATAAACTCCAGTGGAATACTCTACAAGAGAGACATTCTGTAGCTCGGTACGGGCTTCTGTCAAAGTTTCGAGAACATACCTTTACCGAGGAGTCAATCAGTATATTGCTCCCTCCTATGTATATGTCGCGAAGAGATCATGAGGATAAAATCAGTGAGATTAGAGGCCACACAGAGGCATACCGACAACCTTTCTTTCCGCGAATAATACGAGGTTGGAATAGGAGCACTGAAGGTACTCTCAGCCACATACCGTCAGGTGTCTTGCGGAGTATGGATGTAGATGATACTTTATAAACAACATTAATGTATAACCAACATACGATGCAACAATTCGTGATTCACAATGGACAATATAAAATTAATTGTATTCTATCTATAATTTCAATAGAAAGTAATGAATATAATGCATGATGCGATAAAGCCATGTTATAGACTGACATATTTTCATTATTACATTATTCTTAATACAAATGTTCAAATACATGTCCACCTTGTTGGATACACTGGTGTAAGCGCCAGTCGGTATTGCCATGGACGGCTCTTAACATTGCTGGTACTAAAGCGCAAGCATGACGTATTCGTTCTTTCAACACATCTACATTTTTCTGGTTTCGTATAGTAAATCCTGGATTTGATGTAACTCCATAAGAAAAAATCGAAGTGCGTTAATCAGGCGATCTCGCTGGCCATTGAATGAAGCCACCACGACCTATGCACCGTTCGGTCTGCAGATTGTTCAGATATTCCCTAACCCCTCTACAATAATGCGGCGGTGCACTATCGTGCTGAAACCAGTACCTCACAGCTAACGGATGTCTTCTAGGAGACGTCAGGGGGCCAGCTCATTCTGTAGAATCTGCAAATACTGTCGACCAGTTAGTCTCGGGGGGCAAATACACTGGTACAATGCTGTGGTCTCCTAGAATCCCGCAACGTAATTTAACGCTCCAGTGCGCTTTCATGTGATGTGGTCGTAACCAGTGAGGATTTTGCTGATTATGTCTATTCCCAGTGCCGTCATTGGCGAAACAGCATTCATCTCCCCATAAAATCCGCCTGATAAAATTCGGATTTACGCCTACTTTAGTTAACAGAAGTCTGCATAACGCTATCCGATTTTGTAAATCGTTTCCATACGGCTGTTTGTGTAGGTACACCTTAAAGGTATGCCCTTTCGTTCCTTCGGTATCCTTTGTACCGAAGACCTTGAAACCCCAGCTCTCCTGGGACTTTTATTTGTCCTAATTACAATGGGAAATAGGTGTTTTGGGTGATAGCTAATATTTGCGTAATATGACCATATTATTATAATAATTGTGAGTAGAAATAATACTTTAACCTAAATTAAGTAGCACGATAAGTTTTTTGTTTATACTACGTAGTTAGTACGTATTATTATCTTTTTTTAATTTATGGTACTGTTACCTCGCGTGGAATGTGCTCCAATGCCGCGGTGGAGTAGCCGAGCGGTCTAAGGCGCCTCGCTGAGGACCGCGCGGTTGCTCGCCGTCGGTGGTTCGAGTCCTCCCTGGATCAGTGGTGTGTGTGTGTGTGTGTGTGTGTGTGGGTGTGTGTGTGTCTTGTCCTTACGTTAGTTAGTTTAAGTAGTTTGTATGCTACGGACTGATGACCTCGCAGTTTGGTCCGATAGCGCCCTCGGTTCTTAAATGTGTATCTGTACGTCTGAAAACGTGCCCACAAGGTTGACGTCGCGTTGGAAAACGTTGTGAATACAGCCTTCGGGCCGCGGATGCATTGGAGTGCGTCTCCCCATATACCAGCATCATACCTGTGTAGTCTTTGCTGTAATACATTGCAGCAGTTACCTGTTTGATTGTAAGACCTCGCTCGAACTACTACCGGACGGCCACGTGACCTTGTCAAGAGTAAAACCAGGACGAAAACGTACACATATGGCGGCACAACTCAGTGGAGATTCGCTTCCCCTTTGGACAAGGCAACACTTCTTGCACTACCGTATGCGGGAAATATAAAACTAAAAAGGTCGGCATCCGTGGGCGGGCCATGTGGTATATACCCTTAGTTACTGGCACACTTGGAATTGTGTTTGTTCGTTCTGTGACATCTTTACTCGTTTTTTTGTTTTTGTTTTTTTGTTTGTCTTTGTTTTGTTTTGTTTTGTTAGAACCCGAAGGCGATGGGGCTACCATTTCGGCACGTCTCGGCCATCCGTGCACTATCTCCTCCAAAACAGAAACTTCCATATGTCACGCCTTTCTTTAATCCCCAAAATCCAAAAATGTGACACATGGAAGTTAGGGTCAAGCTGGGATGCGTGCTTGAGCGTTCAAAGAGCTAGGGGTCAAAGTCCGATGTGGTGCAATGGTTTTCATTTTTTTTTTTTTTATTTTCTTTGAGTTAAAGTGGCGAGAACAAGTCTTTTTCTTTTTTCTTCCCAGGGGAAGGAAAAGATAAATGGAGAAAATTAGTAAAAAACCCAGATAAAATTAAAGCAAACAAACAAAAATTAATAATATTCATGCGTTGGTGGGAAATAGCGGAAATTCGGATTCGGATCCTGTTCCGATACAAAATTTTCATCGTTAGAACACCTACCGAAGTCGGAATAATTCGCAGTCCGGGAACGTTTATGCGAATATTTAGTACAGCTGCGAATCATCGCTAGCGTTTGTTCCTCTAGAGCAGGCAATTCATAATAGATGCTTGAGCCGCGGTGGAGTGGCCGAGCGCTCTAAGGCGCCTAGCGGCAGAGCGCGCGGTCGCTCGTTGTCTGAGTTTTTTTCTCCCTGGGACAGGGGTGTGGATTTCTACATGTAGCCCTTATCACAAGTTAGTTTAAATAGTTTGTAAGACTAGGTTCTAATGACCGCAGCTGTTAAGTACATGAGATTTACAAAAAATAGTACTCCGCGGTATTCATTCTCCATGAAAAGGCGAAGAGTTTTAAATATCTATTTAAGAATAGGGTGTTTGTTGCTTACAGCTACAAGCAAAAATGCGTCACGTTATCGATTTATGATTGTGGTTTGAAACTTACGAACTATTAGATTGTGTTGTTGTTGTGGTCTTCAGTCCGGAGACTGGTTTGATGCAGCTCTCTACCCCACTATATCCTGAGCAAGACTCTTTATCTCCTCATAAGAATGGCACGCTACATCCATTTGAATATGCATACTGTATTCATCTCTTGGTCGATCTCTGCGATTTTTACGCCAAACACTTCCGCCCACTGCTAAATTCACGAGTCCTAGATGTCGAAATGTGTGCTACCAATCGATCCCTTCTCTTAGTCAAGGTATTCCAGGAATTCCTTTTCTTCCCAATTGTGCTCAGTACCTCCTCAAGCGATCCACTCACCTAATATTCAGCATTCTCCTGTAACAGCACATTTCGGAAGCCCCTATCCTCTTCCTGTCCACATTTTTATGGTCCATGTTTCACTTTCATACAAGGCAACACTCCACACAAATATTTTCAGAAAAGACTTCCTTATGCATAAATTAATATTCGATGTTAACAAATTTTTCGAAAACACTTTTCTTATCTTTGTCATTCTGCATTTTATATCCTCTGTACTGCGAGCATCGTGTGTTATTTTACTGCCCAAGTAACAAAACTCGTCTACCACCTTTATTGTTTCGCTACCTAATCTAATTGCTTCAGCATCGCCTGATTTTCTTAGACTGCACTCCATTACCCTTGTTTTTCTCTTGTTAATGTTCATCTTATATGCACCTTTCAACACACTGTCTATTCCGTTCAACTCATTTTCCAGGTCCTTTGGTCTCTGTGACAGAATTACAATGTCATCGGAAAACGCATTGTTTTTATTTCTTCTCTCTGACCTATAATTCATTTTCCAAATTTCTCGTTGCTTTCCTTTATAGATTACTCAATGTACAAATTGAATTATCAATCAGTTTTTCAAATGTTCGATTGTTTGTAAACCTATTGGACCAAACTTCTATGGTCATCTGGTCCTAGACTTAAACACTACTTAAACTAACTTATACACACCCATTCCCAATGGAGGAATTGAAACCTCCGGCGGTAACGGCACTCCGTAGCATGAGACTTAGACCACGCGGCCAATCCGCGCGAGATCAGTTTTTCGCTTTCGGTTCTTTTTTAAGATACCGTGGCCTACTTCGCGTGTGTCTATAAAGCTCATATTTAAGACTTTATCTTTGCAAGGGATAATCTTATCTGCCTTCCTCTCCACACCGTAATTTTGATGTATATTTTCTTCGTCTAGCTTGCATTTGAATAACTGTAATCTGCAATATAACTTGAACTACCCACTTCATGTTCACTCTTTTTTCTCAACAATGGGGATAAGAGTCCTTATGAACGTTATTTACTTATGTTCATTCGTCGTATATGTAACGTTTTTCCTCATATCAGACATCATTTACTGAGTACATACACACCGTTACCCTGAAAATAGCTGCTTTCAATATACATACACCCGACAGACAATTGAAAATTTCTGTGTGGATGCACGAATGCACTCCATCTCTTATAGGAATCCAGTATAGGCTGCGAGCAAGAGGAACTAAAGGGCAGGGGGCACTATAATCGAAGTGTGCTGCAAGTTGAGAATGTGGAAGGCACAGGGTGTATTGGATAAAGCGATCGCCGGCCCAAAACGGGAACTCCGGATTCGAATCCTGGAAAATACAAATTTTCAACTTCGTTATTAAGTTTATTGCAGTGACTTGTAACAGTAGAGGGTTCTGAATATTTCTAATCCGTAAATTCATAATGAGCAGCTGTGGGTAACAAATCCGTTTGTAGAATACAACCTTAAAAAAAAATAGAACTATCAGCATTCCAGGAAGATTCCCTGATGGAACTATCATGTGCTTCTTCTTTAATGACTAAAACTTAATCTACGAGGTATGTACACAAAGTAAGTTCCGTTTGGTTATAAACACCAAACATGTACAGATACAGAAAGAAATATTTATTGTATAAAAATCTAAAACTGTTCCACTACTTTTCTACATAACTTCCGATATTTTGTAGGCACTTGTCATAGCATGGGACAAGTTTTTGTGTGTCTTCTTCATAGAAGCTTGCCGCCTGTGTAGTCAACCATGTGGCAAACATGTTCTTTCAGCTCATCATCGTTGAAGTGTTGATCACCAAGGACAGATTTTAGGTGTAAGAAGAGATGAAAGGAGTCTTCTTATTCTCTTCACGTTGCCGCCCGACCTCAAAAGGCGAATGTGACCAAAGAACTCTTACTGCAATTTCACTGGGACGTGTTTGATCATCCTCCGTACAGTCTCGCTCCTAGCGACTTTCTTCTTACACCTAAAACCTGTCCATGGTGGTCAACACTTCAGTGATGATGACGAGCTGAAAGAACACGTTACCACATGGTTCAATACACAGGCGGCGACCTTCTACGAAGAAGGCATACAAAGACTTCTGCCACGCTATGACAAATGCCTACAAAATTTCGGAAGCTATGTAGAAAAGTAGTTGAATAGTTGTATATTTTTGTACAATAAATATTTTTTTCCGTATCTGTACTTATTTGTTTTATATAACCAAACGGAACTTACATTGTGGACATACCTCGTAAAAACGGAGAGGGTCGAATTCATGCAAACATAAATTTCGACGAACGAATGCAAATATATATTTGGTCACAACTACTTTCATATGCGATAGTGTACTTTCTAGATTTCTATTAAAGAAAAAAATGCACAGAAAATGATTTTCGCCTTTGAGAGGTCTAGTAAATTTTAATGAGTCTATGCTCTCGAAACCCCCACCAGGCGAAACCAATTTCGTGATGGGCAGTGGATTCCGTCTACATAAAAAGCATCCGCAGGGCCTTTTCCGATCGTCACAGCTTTCAGAGAGCGACTGTGGAAATAATAAAAGTCCCCCGTATCACAGTATACGCGATGAGAAGCCGTACGAACTTCGGAATGAGCTCTAAAAAGACCCAAATGGAGCCACGATTACCATGCAAATTAGGACCGCGAGCTTAATTTAATTAGGCAAGCTAGGGCCCGAATGCGTGAAAATGATGCTAATAGGTGCAGTAATTGAGCCAAAATGAAGACAGCCGGATTAGAAAAAACTGGACCGAAAATGCAGACCGCGGTGCCATTAAAACGGTAATACGCGACGCTACAGTATCATTCATTACCGAACAAAACGGGGACCAGCTGGTGCCGGGTTATATACGGGCCCCTGACAAGTTGCTCTTCGCCATTACCATACGGCCGTTAGTCAATCGCCCCAAAACACACAAATCCCCAGCTGTAATCAGCCCGTCCAGAGCGCAAGCCTTCCCACACACGTGGGTGTTAAATTTCATGCGTTCCACTCGTATCTGTCTGGCGTACGCTGGCGGATGTCTTCTTTTCTTCTTTTTCTCTTCTGCTCGTTAATTCGGCGAGGTCTGGGAAAGACGGATGCGAGGAGAGGTACGAAATTTGACTTCTGGGTGTGCGTCGTTAACGCGTCCGCGGAGGCAGCCGATGGCCGACTTCCGCCTCAGAGCAATCAAAGCCCACGGCCAATATAACTTGCAGCCGTGGCCGGGTGCCCAGTCGACTCGACGTTTCGACACACGTGGGCCAGGACTTGGCGAAATCTTGATAGTAACTTATCGGCCGAACACCTGCAAACTCTACCGATCTGTAGCGCGGCATTGACAAAACTGAGTTTATCGAAACAAATGGTCCAGTTTCGGTTGTACAAATAGGCTTATTAAGAGGAGCCGTGATTCACGTCGCCACACGGAGCTTGTATCTGAACGGGTGTGGCCAAGGTGCCGAGTTTCTGAGGCCTTCCCGACGTGTGGGCGAATATCAAGCGTGTTCTCAGCGTGCCTCTGATCGTAAATATCGACAATAATTCAATTACATGAGACAAACATTCTCTCATTATACCAAAGGTATCAAATAAAAGGAGAGGCAATGAATTAAAATTTGTGCTTCTTCAAGCACGTCTCCCTCCACACGACATACTTTAATTCTGCATCATTGTTCCCTGCTCGAATGCTTTTGACTCTTCCGTCTGTTATTGATGGAGCATAGACATATTAAATGCCTGTATACACTATATATTTGTTCCTCAACAATATTTATTTTGTTGTGAACTACCTTTCGGCTTCTTAGACCATCTTCAGACAACTTAATACTGCAGATTATCCACATCACACTATCTGCTGTTTTTAGAGTGCAAAGATTTTACGAAGATAATTGTCAGTCGCAGACTACGTAGCCTTTAAGTACTTTTTTTTTTTTTTTGGTACTTATTGACTCTTCCGTCTTTTATTGATGCAGCATAGACATATTAAATGACTGTATACACTATATATTTGTTCCTCAACAATATTTATTTTGTTGTGAACTACCTTTCGGCTTCTTAGACCATCTTCAGACAACTTAATACTGCAGATTATCCACATCACACTAGCTGCTGTTTTTAGAGTGCAAAGATTTTACTAAGATAATTGTCAGTCGCAGACTACGTAGCCTTTAAGTACTTTTTTTTTAACAGAGACGTCCAATCAATTAAAACAACACTGTAACTAAGATAACTATACATTAATTTTCAACAAATAAACTGAAACAGACACTGGTCCAGTGAGTGTACTAGTAACTACAATTTTATATTAAATTAACTTATATAAACGAACAAAAGTAGGAGGGGAACAGGTGAGCGAGGAAGACATAAAAATGAAATGTTGGTGGGGTACAATTACATAAGTAAGGAGTATGTGAATATGGAATAAAGGATCGTATTAAAATTCGATGCTTTTCGCGAGAATGGTGTGAGTAACGCAAGGAAGGAAAAACATTGGAATGTGGGTGAGAGACATTACAGTTTCAATAAAGCTTGGTGGCAGAATTATACATCATAGCTGTTACTTTAATGTTGTTTGTTAAGCTTATGGGACTTAACTACGGGGTCATCAGTCCCTAAACTTACAAACTACTTATGAACTACCTTATACTAAAGACGGCACAAATATCCATGCCCGAGGGGGATTCGAACCCCCGACCGTAGTTACTTTAATAATGGCGAATACTGACATTGGGTCTGATCATTGAGAATTAGGTTTGTTGATAGAGAGAATTTCAAACAATGTTAGCTTTCTGCCTTTATTTGCTCCACCTTTCTTTAGATTCAATACCTGCGGTATAACAATGTTTGTTGATATCTATATCACCTCTGCCTGCGGAAAAGGGCGAAATTGTTCCCATTCACGTTCTCTGCTAGGGTGCTATTCCAATACAGGAAAGCCGTGGCAATTTGATACGTATTTCAAGGGAACATTGACGCAGAATTAAAGTATGTGGTGTGGAGGGAGACTCTGTTTCTCCGTAACGCTGTGTTAGCTGAGCGGCCTAAGGTGCCTCCCTAGTAAGTAAGAAGTACAGGGTTTGTTCCCCCTCACAGTACAAGTTTTAATCCAATGTCTCCCTTCATATTTAATATATTTGTGCGTCTGAATGTTTACCAATAAGGTGGGTGAATGCCGCCTAGGTCATACCAAGCTATCTGGTGGAGGGTGAGCAGCTCTTTTCTGAAGAGAGGCCCTTAGTAAAAGCTCATTATTTCTATCATGCAAAGGAATTTTTGACAGCAGCTGTGTACAAAGAATATTGAATGACATTTTTATCACGTTCAGTTTGGCAGCTACAACCGTTCAAAGTTTCTGGGGCGGAGGCTGCGATAGCGTAGCTCACTGGTCGAGTGGCTAGCCTCTGGGGCACGGCCCACTGTCTCATGACCACCAGCCAGTCAGATACGCTGTCGTAGCCTCCGTCTCCAAAACTTTCAACGGTTGTAGCTGCCAAACTAAACGTGATAAATGACATTCAAAATTCTTTGTATACATCTGATGTCAAAAATTCCAATGCATGATAAAAAGAACCATTGTTCCATTTGAAAAATTGTATGTTTGCATAAAAAATACACTTCCTAGGAATTTTAACAATCTGTTTATTGGCTAACAATACGAGTCCTTGACTACCAATCTATTTTGTGGAAACCGCACATCAATCGCACTTCCCGTTTCCGCAATATTTACGGTGCAAGTGTTAGGTGATTCATCCTATATATATATATATATATATATATATATATATATATATATATATATATATATATATATATATAGTCACACCACAAACACAACAGACGAAAATGGATAGAGGAAAAATAGAAAGCACAAAGTGAAAGTATGAAAGGTTTTTGGGAAGATAAAAAGAAGGAAAACAAGGTAATAATCGCTAGATTTTTGTGTTTTTAGCGCTCTTCTTAAGGAGAATTTACAAAATAATAATAATGATAATAATAATATAATTTCAAAGCAAGTCAAAATTTTTAAATAATTGAATAAATTGAGGAATTCTCGACAATCAGTTGGTATAAGTATTATTTATGGTAATACAGTGATTGGAAACGTCTTATATGCTGTTGAAGAATTTCTCTACATGAAAGTTTGTCGTTTGAAAGCAACGGTGAAATGAAGACCTGTGAAATCGCATGTTCTTTATATGATCTGATTTGTTGGAGCACCACGTTGCGGATTGTGCGACCTCCCGCGTCGGAGGTTCGAATGCGCCCTCGGGCATGGATAAAAACAAAGCCACTGGGGCGGTGTTCCTGGACATCGAAAAAGCTTTCGATCGTCTCTGGCACAACGGCCTTATACGCAAACTTAACGACGCCGCGTTTCCCGACGGACTCGTGCATCTCATACACTCATATCTCACCAACAGAAGCTTCAACACTGACGTGCAGGGCAAACAGTCTACACGACATGGTATTCAAGCCGGAGTACCCCAAGGCAGCATCCTGGGGCCCCTCTTGTTTAACCTATACATTAATGATTTTCCATCCACACATAACACGATGACTGCAATCTACGCAGATGACACCGCCATCATGGCGCAAGATTGGAAGCCATCAAACATTAACTCACGCCTACAGACAGCACTCAGAACTGCCGAACCTTGGTTGGAGAAATGGCGTGTTAAAGTCAACGTCGACAAGTGTGAGGCAGTTCTGTTCACACGCAGACCGAAACACTTGCGCAAACACCAACACTGTAGACCAATTACTCTACATACACGCCCAATACGCTTCCGTGAGAAGGTCAAATACCTTGGTGTCTGGCTGGACCGGAAACTCATATGGGGGGACCACATACAACACATGACCAACAGAGCAAACGCGAGGCTCAAACAACTCTACCCGATGCTCAACAGGGAAAGCAAACTGAATAGCCGGGTGTCGAGGAACCTCTACATGACACATATTAGACCTCTGATGACGTACGGTGCTCCGTGCTGGGCATACGCGGCGCCAACACGGCTGCGCCGCCTGCAGCTCATACAGAACAAGGTACTACGCATCATTAGCAACGCTCCACGATACACACGCACCGTGGACCTTCACAATGAATACCGCCTAGAGCGCCTCTCGGTGGTATTCAAGAAACTCGCCACACGACTATACAGAAACTCGAGACACTCGAACAACCCCTTCATCCTACGCTTGGGGAACTACGATCACAACCATAGGTGGAAACATAATCGCCCAAAAACACTTCTCCTCAGAGACTAACCACGTACGGCCGTAGGGAACACAAACACGATGAACATGGCAAACCCCTGCAAAACAGCAATCTGACTGGCAATGCCAGCTGAGCCCACAGCCGACCTACAGGCAAGGCAGGGAAACCATATTCATCGCACTAAACACAAACAAACCTAAACAGTCCCGCACACTTAGCCAGTTCTATGACCGAACTGCCTAACCACCTTGACAGACTTGGCTATGTTACAGGTATTCTGCCACAGCCGACCCAGGAGGCATCATTGGAGCTCAGCTGCAGCAGAACCTCGCATCTAAACGGACTGATTCTTTATGACAAACCTAGCAAAGTTAATGGTACTGAGAAAATACCCATCACTAACATTACCAACCCTTGCATGATCTGTCGCAGATAGCATACCGCTACTGCCCTTCATACCTACCCCACTGTCGCAGAGGTTTTTTTCCCTTGGCTCTTGCCTTGGCACTTTTTTTCCTCTGCCCTTACATACCTTTACCCTTCGTATACCTTTCGACCAATTCTATCTCCAGATGCACCGTATTAATGGGTGATCGCGCCCACACGTACGGATAACATCGCGGTTCCCACATCCCGTGATCCACCTTAGCAAACTAACTTAATTACGGAGGTGACAGTAGAACTTTTGTGATGGTCACCACGTTGGTGTGGGCGTGGAGGGGCCCCATCCTTGCCGTCGTCTTTAGTATGTTACTTTATAGGTAGTTTGTAAGTTTAGGAACTGATGACCCCGCAGTTAAGTCCCTTAAGCTTGACAAACAGCCGGCCGCAGTGGCCGAGTCTGCACGGCCGCTACGGTCGGGGGTTCGAATCCCCTCTCGGGCATGGATGTTTGTGTCGTCTTTAATGTAAGGTAGTTGATAAGTAGTTTGTAAGTTTAGGGACTGATGACCCAGCAGTTAAGTCGCTTAAGCTTAATAAACATTTGAAAATTAGAACTTGACAAACATTTGAACATTTTTGTTGTAATTACGAACAGTTCACTTGACAACTGCCGGCCGTGGTGGCCGAGGTGACTGAGGCGCTTCAGTCACGGTCAGCACGACCACTACGGTCGGGGGTTCGAATCCCCCCTAGGGCATGGATATTTGTGCCGTCCTTAGTATAATGTAGTTAATAAGTAGTTTGTAAGTTTAGGGACTGATGACCCCGTAGTTAAGTCCCATAAGCTTAACAAACATTTGAACATTTTTGAACTTGACAACTGCCGACGGCAGAATGCGAAACGTAACTTTGTTTACGGCCAGATGGGACCGAAGGCGTCCGAATCACTCAGCAGTACACGCCCGACGAACGTGGCTCGGCATTGTATAGTCACGTTATTGTCGTAGTGGGGCTGTGTATTCTTAGCGTCTGCTGAAATGGGTAGGTTTCGCACAAATGTACGTAATCAAAGAGTACGTTATCGCACGCCGGGGCGCCGTGCCGCGATGCGCGTGGCAGTTCGCCGTCGGGGGTTCGAGCCCCCCTCCCCCCTCGGACATGGGTGTTTGTGTTGTACTTACGTTAGTTTACATTATTTGAAGTCAGGCATGGCCAAATTTCCGCCTGGCGGGCCGAGTTCACTGTAGTTGACCGTGTGTCGCTAGTGCCCCGCACGCCGCTGCGCACAGTGCGCGGGGCAGTGGCAAGGTATGTAGAAAAAGCAGGTAGGCCATTCCGGCGCCTGGCGAGCAGAAAACTCCCAGGCGCCTTTGCGCGCCGAGACGTCACGGGGAGGACGCTGCAGTATTATACACTGAGCAGGATACGGAAGTCGCGGTATACAAATTCAAATGTTCAAATGTTTGTAGAGTCTATGGGGCTTAAATACGGAGTCATCAGTCCCTAAACTTACAAACTACTTATGAACTAGCTACAACTAAGGACGGCACAAATATCCATGCCCGAGGGGGGATTCGAACCCCCGAACGTAGTGGCCGTGCAGACAGTGACTGAAGCGCCTCAGTCCCCTCGGCCATCGCGGCCGGCCCGCGGTGTACATCCAAGAAAAGTAATTAGTTTCGAGGCAGTCCTGAGCAAGGGTCACTGTAATTTTGCCGTGGCACAATGCACTAATACTGCTCGAACTGCCGGCCGCGGTGGCCGAGGGGACTGAGGCGCTTCAGTCACGGTCTGCACGACCACTACGGTCGGGGGTTCGAATCCCCCCTCGGGCATGGATATTTGTGCCGTCCTAGTTCGTAAGTAGTTCATAAGTAGTTTGTAAGTTTAGTTACTGATGACCCCGTAGTTAAGTCCCATAAGCTTAACAAACATTTGAACATTTTGAACTGCTCGAACTACGACGAACGCTATTTACCACGTTTTTTCCAAGGATGAGCACCTGCAACGTGAATGGCTTGTTCGATGCAA
This sequence comes from Locusta migratoria, assembly GCA_026315105.1. NCBI lineage: Eukaryota > Metazoa > Arthropoda > Insecta > Orthoptera > Acrididae > Locusta > Locusta migratoria. Next base: position 346,557,295 of record CM048749.1, on the reverse strand, counting down.
ACGCAAGGACAAAGTGAATGTGAAAACTGCACGTGTGTGTTCAGCTCATTTTCGGTCTGAGTATTATGAACAGGATCTGAGAAAAGAGCTTCTTGGGCTAACTTCAAGAAAGAAGTTATTACCAACACCAATGCCCTCCATAATCATTCCGAACTGGCATGGAGAAGAAATTGTAGAAAGTGTGGATGCAAACGAAAAGGTAAAAAGTTTGCACAAACATAACACTTAAAATAACTGAAACAAAAAATTACCACGATATAAATGAATTCACACAAATGCAACATCATTTGACGCTGTACTGTGTTGCTCAACGACAATGAATGACTCGCTATATTGTATAGGCGGTTAAATTTTTACCCCGGTGACTTCGCGTGATAAAATCTCTCTTTGGTCTTTTCGAACGTCTGAAAAGTTTGAAAGTCAGCTACATGTTAACTTGTAGACTGAATCAAGATTGCTTGGATTTTTTTTTTTCTAGGGTACGTGGATTAGGTGTATTTTATAACTACCATGCACCTTTTGAAGTAAGGAACAGAATACGTCTCCTTATACTGACAGGTAACGCAAGTGATATTTCTTTCTCTGGGAACACGCCAGTTGCTGAAGAATTAAATACGGAGTCTTCCCAGTGTGACGTCGACCCGGATTCTGCGTCCCTAAATTTCATCACTAGTGAGCTATGTGTAAATGTTGTTGACGAATCGCCACTACGAGAATCTCAGAAAATGTGGAAGAAAATTTACTAACAGATGTTAGTAAATGGGAGATGACGCTGTAATCTCAGATGTTCTTCCAGATGCGGTAAAATACACTGCAGGCTATATTGCATTTAAGTGCCGCAATATTGATAAATCACTAGGTTTTCCAGCAGAAAAACGTGAAGGCGATCATGATCCAGACTGGATATCAATTATATCTCGTGGTGATCTTTACACTCCGTCGCCAGGCATGGGAAAGCAGAGTGTTGCAGTTTGAAGAAGAATTTGCTGGTTTTCACGGACATGGAATGTGTAAACAAAAAAATGTCATCAGGTTTCTGTGCTTTACTTTAAAACAAAAGTTTCCTGAGGTTCATGTAGCAGTTATTACTCTTTACGTAAAAACGAGAACATTTATAAGGATTAGGCATCTCAATCAAGAAGCAAAATTAGAAGCAATGAAGAAATGTGCCGCAAAGAGGAAGCAGTTATGGATTGCATCGTCGTCTGGTAAACGGCAATAAACATTGACTACATTAACATTTGCTTCTTCATCTTTCATGTTAATTATAATTTATTTAATCTTAGTGTGTACAAAACCTGTGATGGCGCTTCTTTTGACTTGTACAAATGTGTATCGAACGTAACCGAACGTAAAATGAACGAACAACACGCCACAGAGTGAGTGGTGCGGCGCATTTGCCGTATAAACACAAGGCTGCGCTGCGCTAGCGTCCTCGCCGTGACGTCACGGCGCTCCAGCCAATAGCAAGCGTTTTCGCCGGAGTGCCCCCCACCCTGGGGCAGGGGCGCGGGCACGGCGAGGGCACCAGCGCCCGCGGGGCGGTGTTTCGCAATGCCTTTAAGTAGTTTGTAAGCTACGGACTAATAACCACGCAGTTGAGTCCGATAGATTTACAGACAGATTTTGAAAGAATACGTTCAGAAGGATAATTTCTAATAAATAATTCTGTTCAGTGCTATCTAGAAGAAAAACGGAAAGGGTTGCTACTACCGTTAGGAAGAGATATTGATAGCAACAGCAGCAGCAACAAAGAGTGTAAGGACAGTGCGTTACGTCTGGGCAATGTTAGGAAGGCTTAGTTCGGGGAAAAGGGGTGGGGAGAGAGGACCACACACAGTCGGTGGTGGACCATTCACTTCAGTTGCCTACATTCGACGAAAAAAGGTACAAAATTTAGGGCAAGATTCTAAAGCTTTGAAACTGGAAGCCTGTGTTTGTATATAGCATGGCGCAGTGGAAATCTCGTCTCCCTAAAGGTTCGATTTTTTATGTGCTTCAACAATTTTGTTTTATTTTCGTATATCTATCGAAAAGATGGAGAGAGTCTCTTCCAAGCTGTTGATGTTTTAACTTGTGTCTTATTGTATTTAGACTAAGTGCCATGTTTCACGTACTATTTTATCTACATTTCTTAAATAAGATGACCAACTTGTAAAATTTGACATGAACAGGTGATTGCACCATAGCCTACCGAAACCGGTGGCATAAAATAAACAAGTATTTTGCGGTTTGGGTTTTTCAGTTTTAAATACTATTTATCGAAAAGACTTTCATCGTAATTTTTATCGATTAATTGGTTTACATATGATATTTACTCATCCTATTTCACATTATTGTCAACATTGTATAAACCTTTTAGTCATTACGTCACATTTTTTCTTCCTGTCACTCTTTATTTTTGTGAATTCCTTGTGTGTACTTTTAATTCCTTTTATGTAGGAACTTCGATTAATTTCTTCAGTTCCATTTTTATTATGACAATTATTGTAAATAAATACAGGTGTTTAAACCGATAAAGTGAATAAAATAAATGATCAAAGTCATTTCGATAAAGATCGGGAAATATTCTTCACATTTCTAGATTGAAGCTTGTTGATTTTAGGGGGAAATAGTTTCCTGTGCATTTTCTTCTTTTAAAAAATCTAGAAAGTACACTATCGGATATGACAATAGTTGTGAATCTTATGTATTTCTCTAAATATATGTTTGTATTCAATCGTCCAAATATATGTTTGAATGCCTTCGATCCTCTCCCTAGTTAGATTAAGCTTCACTCATTAAAGAAGAAGCAAATGATAATTCCATCAGGGAGTCTTCCTGCAATGCCGATAGTACTTTTTTTTAAGGTTATACTCTACAAACAGATTTCTTACCCACTACTGCTCATTATGAATTTACGGATTCGAAATATTCAGAACTCTCTACTGTTACAGGTCACTGAAATAAACTTAATAATAAAGTAGAAAATTTGTATTTACTGGGTTTTCGAATCCAGATTTCCTGTTTTGCACCGGCGATCGCTTTAACCAATGCATCCTGTCCCTTCCAAATCCTCACCTTGCGGTACACTTTGATTATAGTGACCCTTGCCCATTAGTTCATCTTGTTTGCAGCCCACAAGGGATGGAGCGCATTAGTGCACCCACAAAGAAATTTTCACTTGTCTGTTGGGTGTATGTATACAATCGTTGATATGGTGTCTGTCCTTTCGGACGTGTGTGACAGACCATACACCATATCTGTAATCATTGTAAATACTTGGAAAGTAACTACTGAATTAAGTACCAGATTTAAGTAACACTCGCAGAATAACAAGCAGGTTCCACTCGATCTAACGTGAAAATATTAAAGGTAGCTCTATCTATATAAAAGCGGAAAGACACTCATTCACTCACTCACTGACTAAATACGAAATCTCGAAAATTACTTAACCTATGAAGCTGAAATTTGGCAGAAATGGAGTTTATAGGCAGGAGACGTCAGCTAAGAAAGTATTTTGAAATAAGACAGATAGTTCAGGAGATATGACGTAATAAGCAGAACTTCTCCGTCTTGCGTGACTTTATCAGTACTCTATTTGAGATGGAGAGCACTTGACTCTCAACAAACTTTAAACATAATTTCAAACCTTTATTAAACTTTTTCTCGCTGACAGCCACAGCAAAATGATGAAAGGAAAATGTTTTTCCCTTACTACTTTTCCGCTGTTCGCGGAGTAAATCTACGGCATTCGGTGTAACGTTGCAATTTATAATTTCTACACTACATATTGTACCCGCAGGAAATTGTATAGACTGTATACGTACATACAGCTGAATCTACCTTCTAAATTGTATTCCAGTACGACACGTTGTTCATGACATACGAGCACATAAACAGTAACGTTCATAGAAAACCACCCCATTACGCACCAAGTTTTAATCTATTACGTCTTTACGACTAATTGCATTCGCAATAGATCTTACAGACATAAAGCACTCATACAAATGAATATATACCTGAAAAAGTATATAACTGTACAACATATTAATAAATATGAGATCATATATACTGCGATGGGTAAAAACTTTTCAAATCAGGCACCACGTTTTATTTCATTTCTTATTTACTGCTAAGACACTCCTGTATTCCAGTGAGCTTAAGGAAATTCCTGAAAGATGACTGCTGTTGAGAACTTTGAACTGCAAAGTGCATACCGCTGTTGGAAGAAGCAATACACTTCTATAGAGCAACAACGAAAGGGAGAGGAGGAAACAGTGTACATCCCACGAATACCCACTATTTCCGACAGATCTGGTTTGAGAGACTGCAGTTTGCAATGAGACTTGCATTTTCTATTATGATTAATAAATCACAGGACAATCTACTCAATACTGTGGAGTGTATTTGAAATCTCCATGTTTCTCACACGTACAGCTTTATGTCGATTGCTCATCACAGGAAATATTCATATCAGATCCTAAACAAATCACATGAAATGTTGTTTATAGTCAGAAAGGTAGGAAGGTAGATTAGTGTTTAACGCCCCGTCGACACGTAGTCATTAGATGCGGAGCTTATGCTCGGATTATGCAATGAAGGCTTTCACGACCGGATGTCATAGTTGCTGGTAGAACTTCCAGTAAAGTATTGCAACATATTTTACAGAGTCTGCAGAGGAGAAACACATTGCGTAGATATTACATATGTTTGATTTTAGCTTAGCTTAGCGTATCAAATTCAGAGGAGGTATCGAAACATCAATTAAAACTGGAAGTACATAAATGCCTCATTATGTTCTCGAAATATTGTTTTCATATCCGACGGACGGACACTCGTGGCATGCCCATCTCTCTCTAATGCTAAATAAGAACAACTTTTATGTGAGGAGTTTTATTTAGACATCCTACAGTCTGATATTTCCTCTTCATAAGCTACTGTATATAAATGTATCGAGGCTTGGAAGGAAATTGTCACATCTTTACTGATACAAAAAATTAGTTTTATATCAGCAGCACACCCTGCTGCCCAAGGAGGAGAAAGGAATCATCTTAAAAATGTCCCTGTCTGGGCACAAAATAGTAAATATATTTTTGTTTAAACAACACTGACAGAAAAGTGGAGAACAAGCTGCCTTATTTCAAATTCCGCCTTCCTCACTAAAAAGTTTGGCATGCGAACGTATTCGCGCTCTTTTCTACTGAATGAGATTAGCAGAGTGACGATGGACGAATGAGTAGGGTATCTGTGGGTGGGGACTAGTCAGGAGGATGTCGTCATCAAGAAAAACAAAACAGGCGTTGTACGGATCGGAGCATAGAACGTTCTATTTCTTGAACGGGTAGCTAAGGTAGAAAATCTGAAAAGAGAAATTGACACTTTAAAGTTAGATATGGTGGGGATTAGTTATGTTCGACGGCAGGATGAACATGATTTCTGATCACATGAATACGAGGTTATAAATACAGAATTAGTTGGTGGTATGCAGAAGTAGGTCTGATAATGAATAACAAAATAGAAATGCGGGTACGTTACTGTGAACAGCATAACGAATGCATTATCATAGCAAAGACAGACACGAAGGCAACACCGACCACGATGTGTATATGCCAACAAGTGCTGTCGATGATGAGGAGATCGAAGAAATGAATGAAAGATAAAAGAAATTCTTCAGACAAGGGAGAGGAACACTTGATGTGATGGGGAACTGGAACTCGGTAGTAGGAAAGGGAAGAGAAGGAAATGTAGGTGAATATCGACTGGGGAAAAGGAGTGAAAGAGGACAACCCCTAGAAGAATTTTGTGGTGAGCATAATTAAATCAGCTCAAACTCCAGTTTTATTCGTCATGAAAGAAAGTTATGTACGTGGAAGAGACCAGGACACACTGGGAGGTACCAGATTGGTAAAGCAGAGGTTTAGAAACCAGGTTTTAGAGACATATCCAGGGGCAGATATAGACTTTGACGATATCTTATCAGTTATGACCTATGATTAAAACTTGAGAGACTATAAAAAGGTAGATAATTACGGATATAGAATCTGAACGAACTGAAGGAACCAGAGGTGGTTGAGAGTTTCAGAGGGAGCACTAGGTAAGGATGGTCTGAAACTGGGGAAACTAATACAGTAGAAGAAGGCTGGGAGATACACTGTAGGGAAGGCCGCAGAGGATTATATAGCCAGAAGGACAAGGCCTAATCGAAATCCTTGGATAACGCAGGAGATACTGATGAAAGGAGAAAATATAAACATGCAGAAAGTGAAGCAGGCAAAAAGGAGTATAGACGTCTGAAAAATGAGATTGGCAGGAAGTGCAGATTAGCTAAGCAGGAGTGAATAGAGGAGAAATGCAACTACAGAAAAATGTTTAAATAGGGGAAAGGTAGATACTGCCTACAAGAAAATAAAAGAGACGTTTACAGACAAGAAAATTAGCGGTATTAATACAAATGTTTAGTTGTCCTGGTCAGCCTCTGTTTTGTCTTTCCCGGCCAGTCTTTCAAGAAAAGTTCTGTTCAGGATGCGTGGAGATCTATAACAGCTATACAGATTCAATATTACTAAAAATTTACCGGCTATTATGCCGTAGTCTTATGTATTTATTATTTAAACCCAACGTTTCGTCCCCAACTGCTGAGGACATTTTCAATGTGCATCGTGGCACTTTTGTATGTCCGATGAACATCCTGCCTCGTTACTGACTGAAACTAAACTCCGTTTACGAGGGTTCGCGCGCAGCGTGGCCAACGGGAAAGACAGGCCTGAGCGCGCGCCTCATGCCACGTAAGCAAGGTAGTTCCGAGCCGGCGCGATCGCTAGCCGATTGGCCGCCGCTGAAGCGCACCCCACTGCCTCACAGCGGGCAGCCACTGAGCTAGCGATCGCGCCGGCTCGAACTACCTTGCTTACGTGGCATGAGGCGCGCGCTCAGGCCTGTCTTTTCCGTTGGCCACGGCGCGCGGAGGTGTGACGTCAGATGTTTTGTATCTGCGCGCGCAATTCGTCGTTGCCGATTGCCGTCGTCCGTTGTTAATATCGTCCCTAGGTGGAAGACTGTTACATTTCTTCTTCAACGCTGGAATCCAGATTTCATTTATTTTTACGCCCTCCTCCATCCTATTTAAATTATTGGTGTGTTTTACAATTTCTATAGCCTCTTTGTACAGTCTTTCGCGGTATCCATTTGTGGCTGCTAAAACCTGAGCCATATCAAATTGAATAAGGTGATCCCCCCGTTTAAAAACATGTTCAGCAACAGTTGATCTGTCAATCTCTTCTCTTCTGCAGTTCCCCTTGTGCTCTTCTAGTTGTTTTTTGACTGTTCTTTTTGTGGTACCTACGTGTACATCTCTGCAGCTAAACGGAATCGTATAAATTCCTGCTGTTTCCAACGGTTTGCGAGCATCCTTCGCCGATTTCAGGTGATCAGGGCCGGCGCAAGGCACGTGCGAAACGTGCGGCCGTACTGGGCGGCACTTTCCGAGGGGCGGCAAATCTGCCGCCGCTCCCTTTTCTCTATTTTTTTTCTTTTTTCCTTTTTTTTTTAGGACCAACTCCACATTCATGCCCAAGAGGGGATTCGAAACCAAACCTCAGACGGAGTGGCTACGGGATTTGTGGCATGGCGCTTCGCGCCGTACGTTTACTCACAGCTAATTATGCAGAAGACGAAATCAAATTTGGAAATTCGGGTGCAATGTTCGATACAGCGATTATCTGTTAAGCCTGAAGCAGTTTTGGTAAATCGTTCAATAGCAGTTTTGGTAAATCGTTCAATAGCAGTTTGCGAGTGTTTTATCCCTCCCGAATTATGAAAAAAATTGTTGAACCTTACTGCTTCTCCAACACCTACAATGGCTAGAAGTATTCCGAATGGGTAAATACGCTGCGAGTAATTACAAGGGATAAAGCTATTGGTAGTAAGCCTGGCATACGTTGGGTTTCGACGTATTTTTGAAAATTTTTGCTATCCATTTCTGAGCGATAGTCGGACGTTTGATTTTGAGCCATGAAACACCTCTCTCCACCTGCATAAACAATTAAACTCTGAGCGGCACTTTTGTTTGACAATACTACTCGCACACTTTCACTTAGCCAACATTTATTTACTACATACTGTTTTCCGTTGAATACATGATCTGTTCAAAACCATTGAAAACTGCCAAGCGGGATTAGCAGAGCGATCTAAGGCGCTGCAGTCATGGATTGTGCGGCTGGTTGAATAGTGTGTAAGACTAGGGGCTGATGACCTTAGCAGTAAACTCCCATAAGATTTCACACACTTTGAACATTTTTGTACGTTCACAAGGCTTATTAAAATTAGCTAGATTTCTTCAGTCAGGTTTGACTCTATTTTTGAGCTGGTGCCCAGCGACTGTTTTGTGCAAATCTGTAGAGAATGTCACCAATCAGTCGCAATTTTTGTTTTTATTTTCCAGATCTACATAGATTTCGGCCACAGTGTGGCTATTCTCTATGCTCCGAGTTGTTTACATCTATACCGTCATGCTGATCGGAACTGTAAATATGGCGGTGTAGATGTAAGTACATATTAACGAGATTATTTTTGACATTTCCTACAGATCTGTTTAAATAAAATTCCCCAAACGCCATGTAAAGAAAAAAACTGGGGGGGGGGGGGGGACGGCAATTTAGCAGCTCGCACGGGGCGGCTCTTGGGCTTGCGCCGGCCCTGCAGGTGATCTGTATCTTCCGAGTAGGTTTGTAGATAACGGGAACATTCCGTTTCGTCAAAAGTTTACCAATGCGGTCGGTGACGTCCTTAATAAAAGGCAGGAAAAATGTAGATTTCACAGGAACCTTTTCATCTTTCTCAATTCTACGTGTCGGTCTCAACGCTCTCCTTATCTCTGTGGACGAATAACCATTCTTAAGTAAAACATTACTCAGCAGGTGCTTCAATTCCGCGTCGAGTAATTCCGGTTCGCAGATGTATATGTGTATTTATATATAATATGTTGTACACTACATGTGCACGAATGTTCACTACTGCATTGTATAAAAATCTGGAATATATATATATATATATATATATATATATATATATATATATATATATATAAAGTCATTATTCAATTTTGCAGTTTAAAATTTCGAAAAGTTCTCCATAAATTTATTCCGGATTTTTCTATATAGTAGCTTATCTATATTTATACTCTTAATAGGGCACCTTGAACAAAATTGAAATAAATGAACGTTTCCCCATGGAGTGAATCGGCCATAAACTTTTCTGTATGTTGGTAACAATGTTAAGTATGGAATTTTCTTTACGTAACTCTCCGTATAGGTGACTAATTTCGGACCATTTGTAATCAGCCACTACCAAATCACCCACGTAACTCATAAAACAATACTGACTACATTGGAACTCTGTTGGAACTCTGACCCGTTACTGTGTGTATGTGTGTGTGTGTAGCGGAGTGAAAAATATTATTCACAAAGCGACTGTACTCTGCTGCATGCAGCTCAATAAATTTTGTTTCCGATCACGTTGGAGGTCGTGACATACGGAATATTAACCTGAAGTAAATACTATTTTATTGCTTTGAATAGAAAACACACATTACTCACATTACAAGTTAAGGAAAGCAGCCCACTTAAAATGTCCCAAACTTCTTTCAGCGAAACTTCACTCTGCAGCGGAGTGTGCGCTGATATGAAACTTCCTGGCAGATTAAAATTGTGTGTCGGAACCGGGACTCGAACGTGGGACCTTTGCCTTTCGCGGGCAAGCGCACTACCGACTGTGCTATGCCGACATAGCACAGTCGGTAGTGCGCTTGCCCGCGAAAGGCAAAGGTCCCAGGTTCGAGTCCCGGTTCCGACACACAATTTTAATCTGCCAGGAAGTTTCTTTCAGCGAATCAAGCAACTCCTGCGAAGTTCAACCCGCAATTAACTTCTGTTAAGAAATTTCTATTACTAACATTCCATTACGCAAATGATAAAATCTGTCCGTCTGAAAGCTGATACTTTCTCAGTTTTGCCAATGTTGCATTCATACAGTCATGTATAGATACACAGTTGTTAACAACATTTAAGCCGGCCGAGGGGACTGAGGCGCTCCAGTCACGGTCTGCACGACCACTACGGTCGGGGGTTCGAATCCCTCCTCGGGCATGGACATTTGTGCCGTCCTAGTTCGTAAGTAGTTCATAAGTAGTTTGTAAGTTTAGGGACTGATGACCCCGTAGTTACGTCCCATAAGCTTAACAAACATTTGAACATTTAACAACATTTAAAATGTAAAGGAAACGTATTCAAAACAACAAATGAAAGGAAAGAAGAGATTTTATTGGCTCCTCCGATTAGTCTTTCAGAGAGACAGGAGGGTTTCACTTTCTGTGACCTATAAATAGGGATATCTCAATTAAGACCACATATTTACAAAAAAAAAAAAAAAAAAAAAAAAAAAAAAAAAAAAAGAGCACATGTATAGGCTGCGACTTATCGGGAGATCTTTTTTTCCGTGTGCCAGGAAGCAGCGGGCGATTAAACAATCCCATTAGCAGTAAATTTGCATCCGCGTGTGTAATCACGAGTCCACACGGCATTGGTGATGATTAATTTCAATTTCCGCAGCGTATCGAGTCACGATCCGCCCGACGCCAGGTGAAACGTTTAGTGCCGGATGGATCGCCGGTCAGATCGCTAAACGAAGGGGAGGAGCGCGGCCGTTAGCGCCACAAGGCGGCAACGCCCAGCGTTTAATGCGCTGTTCGTGAATGAGGCACCAGCGCAGCCGCAGCCGGCCAAGGCGCTCACCGCAGGCGCGAGGAACTCCACACTCGCACCCAGTGGCGGCGCTAGACGATAACTGGGCGTCGGCGAACGTGTCTTTGCGAGGCCCCTTTCATTTTTTTATTAATGAAGAAAATGTTAAATCAGCTGAATTATAGATCAATAATCATTATACTAAAATGCTATTAGTATAATATACGAGTATTATAGCAATGACAAAAATTGCAATAAACAAACACAAATTAGAAAAAACTTTTCAGCTTTTCGTGTCACAGAATTTTTTTAAGATCACATCTTAATTAATACTAGCCGCTATTTCAGCTTCAGTTGACAGTAATGACATTGCTTTTCAAGTTATTCTTAATGAATTTTAACTTTGTGAAGCTTCTTTCGGCCGGAATGGACTGACTGGAACTGAGCTTGATTCTGATTGTTATATAAACATTTGGATATAGTTCTTCTAAATCGTTTTCTAAAATGTACTTACTGAAGAAGTTTAACTAAAACTTGTATCACTGCTGCACTCATACGGAAATAAATACAGACAACTAATTAGCTGCCGGCCGGGAATGGCCGAGCGGACTAAGGCGTCATACCCCGGTGAGCGAGGTCGCTCTCGTCGGGGGTCGAACTCCACCCTTGAGCACGGATGTTGTGTTCGTCCATTGGTTAAGGTAGTATAAATTAGATGTAGGTCGTCGCTACATAACCTAGCAGTTGGAAAGCGCCGCTAAACATCAAGTATAACAAACAGAAACAAAAAAACTAAAATTTTTTACAATGTTTTGCGAGGCCCCCACAGGCGCGAAGCCGTCGGCGGTGGCCGACGCCGCCGACGCCTAGCGCCGCCACTGCTCGCAACTCTCCCTGTTCTGCGACGATTCTTTGAAATCCTAAACAGCTGCTACACCGTTTAGCCAGTACTGTGTGTAATCAATATACAGGGTGTTTCACTAAGTGTGTTTGCCTCTGTAACTTATAAAATAATACGTGACAGGAAATTTTAATGCAGTAGGTCAACACAAGAAATGTTACACTTTCTGCGGATCTATGGACATAGTTTATTGGATCATTTTCCAAAGAGTTACACCACAAAGATATAAATTTATAAATGGAACAATAGTTTTTTCTACCGTGTATTGGATTCGTTTAAACAAATGTTCAAATGTTTGTATAGTCTATGGGACTCAACGACGGGGTCATCAGTCCCTAAACTTACAAACTACTTATGAACTACTTACGAACTAGGACGGCACAAATATCCATGCCCGAGGGGGGATTCGAACCCCCGACCGTAGTGGTCGTGCACACCGCGACTGGAGCGCCTTAGTCTCCTCGGCCACCGCGGCCGGCTCGTTTAAACCTCCTGCGTCCAAATCAATTTAAACTACATTCCTATCACTGTAGTTTGGGAGCTACATCCCTTCAAAGTTACGGGGGCGGAGGCTGCGATAGCCGGCCGCGGTGGCCGAGGAGACTGAGGCGCTCCAGTCACGGTCTGCACGGCCACTACGGTCGGGGGTTCGAATCCCCCCTCGGGCATGGATTTTTGTGCCGACCTTAGTTGTAAGTAGTTCATAAAGTTTGTAAGTTTAGGGACTGATGACCCCGTAGATAAGTCCCATAGACTCTACAAAAAGAAGAAAGAGGCTGCGATAGCGTAGCTGACTGGTCGAGTGGCTAGCCCCTGGGGCACGGCCCACTGTCTCATGACCACCAGCCAGTCAGCTACGCTGTCGTAGCCTCCGCCCCCTATACTCTGAAGGGTTGTAGCTCCCAAACTAACAGTGATAGGAATGTAGTTTAAATTGATTTGGACGCAGCTCGTTTCAACTAATCGAATACACGATAGAAAAAAGTATTATTCCATTTAAAAAATTATATCTTTGTGCTGTAACTCTTTGTAAAATGATACAATAAACTATGTTCATAGCTCCGCAGAAAGTGTAACGTTTCTTGTGTTGACCTACCGCATGAAAATTTCCCGTCACCTATTATTTTAAAAGTTACATAGGCAAACACACTTAGTGAAACACCCTATATATAAAAATGGAACGTGGGACGTGTGTCTGTATATTTCACTTGATAGCTAGAATTATTCACTGCAGACCAACGGCGGTTATGCATGTGAGTAGCCTTTAGGTTCGCGGTGTGCACTATGGTGTTTTGATTGCGGTATGTGGCGGTGGGTGACTGTGGCGAACAAAAATCCGTAAAATGTGGATAAATACGACGATCAACAGATGCTCAAAGATAAAAAGACTCAAAGATAAAAACACTGGGAAACACAGATATACATTAACTGAGCATTAAGTACACTCGCAATACACTAATGATCTCAATATAAACACTATAAAGACAACTGTAGTGCTTAGGATCAAAATACTGACACCAGGATTAGCAGTTCCGTGTCGATAGCTATAAGAGGGCGGATGATACAGTAGTTGAAAGTCGTCGGCTTATATAAAATTCGGACTGAAGACCAGTGATGACATTTGAGAAGATAATAGGAAAGAGGTTATATACAGCGAGACGTGATGCACTTTCTTCAGTTGATTTTCAGGAAGCGTGCGAATAAAGAAAAATAAGTGCATATTGCAGTTTGAAAAGTAGAACTACCAAGAAAGATTCCAAGGCGTAATAAAGAAATTTCGCGTTCTCGATCCGTTTCTAAAAGTCAGAAAACGGCGCTGAAAAGTGTATCTACAGACATAGAAACTTGAAATTTGTAGATGTTGTTTATCTTACACTGGTAGGCATCAGCGATTTATCGTTATTTCCATCCCTAAGGGGGTGAAAAAGGGGATGAACGGTTTTTTGAAAATAAGTTGCTATTCAGGCAATTTCTAAGAAAAAATACAAAACTTCTGATTTAGATTTCTGATTCGATTTTAAAAACACGTGTTTCGATTTTTTTGGAAATTCGACCATTAAGCCGGTGAAATAAGAGAAAATCGTTTGAGGGTGCTACTAGGACTATTTTAATGCTAGAAATATGAAAATTTGTGTTTGGAACCATGGTTATAATTTAAAAAATACTTTTCAGGATGTTTTGAATTCTGACAACAATGGTGCAATAGGGAGTCGCAAGTTGTATCAAATTTTTAAAGCTAAATCTAAGAAAATTTATATTTAGAAGTAGAAACAACCAATGCAAACCATCCAGTCTACGCGTGCGAAGCAGCGGGAATTTAGCTAGTTGCCAATAAATGAAGTTTCCCATAGCACTACTCTCAGATTTAATGGCAAGTTGGCGGAATACATGGCTTGTCAAAAACTCAGCACAGGTCAAGCGTGAATAGTAGCACCGCCCCGAGTGGCGGGGGGAGGGACTAACTGGGCTGAAGTCCTCCCCCGGGCGTTTGGCAAAGATTTTTTTATTATTGCTTATTGTTTTCATTTTTTATTAGTTTAAACAGTTCGGTGCCGACAATTTGAGACAGTATGCATGTAATAAATCACAACGTAACTATAATTTACCAAGCACAAGTGATAGTGACAGTGGGTCGCCAATGTGATGCCGCCACTGAGAACGTGTGCTGCTGTCACTGTGAGCGGTTTTAACGCCGCCGCGACCGGCTCTGATGCTGCCGCTATTGTTACTGCTACGCTGGAGTTACGAGCCAATTGTTCATAAGTGGCGACCGGCTGCTTAGTAGGTCAGAGGCGCCACCGCGTGCAATGTTATCAACAACAATACTGTTCTCTTAGTTCAAGTTTGACACACAGAGTCTCATGTTAATTAAACTGTAAAGACCTTTCTTTTTGGCTAGTAACGTAGATGCTGCTTAATTCACAGTCGGCCGCAGTGGTCGAGTGGTATCCGGCGCGCAGTCACGTTCTGCACGGCCACTATAGTCGGGTGGTCGGGGGTTCGAATCCTCTTTCGGGCTTCGTTATTTGTGCCGTTTTTAGTATTAGCTAGTTCGTAAGTAGTTTGCATGTTAAGGGACTGATGACGATGTAGTTACGTCCCATAAGCTCTACAAACATTTGAACATTTTTGCTGCTTAATTATTTTACGAGCTGATTATATACAGTCAATTTCCACCACGTTGCTCCTTTTCCACTTTCAAATTAATGCCAGACTACTCATTTTATTTCTTGTGCAATTGTTTTCGTAGTATAATTGGTTAAATTATAAAAACTGTAAAAATAAGTTGTAGATTAATAAATTCAATATGGTTTATTTTTAAAAAATTATCCCCCCTCCAGAACCAAATCCTGGCTGTGCCATGGAGACTGAACTGAGCGGCCATTACTGTCTGAGGTTCAAGTCCTCCATAGGGCATGGTTGTGTGTATTGTCCTTAGAGTAAATTTAAGTGTGAGGGGTGTTCAAATGAAAAGATACGAAACGTCTTAATAACCAAACAGGTTGAAATTTGAATATTCCACTTTTGGATAACGTAGTGCGACATGTAGGGACGCGAAGCATGCTTCGTCACCTCCCCTTGCCGGCCGCGGTGGCCGAGGGGACTGAGGCGCTTCAGTCACGGTCTGCACGGCCACTACGGTCGGGGGTTCGAATCCCCCCTCGGGCATGGATATTTGTGCCGTCCTAGTTCATAAGTAGTTTGTAAGTTTAGGGACTGATGACCCCGTAGTTAAGTCCCATAAGCTGTACAAACATTTGAACATTTTCACCTCCCCTTAAGAACTCTGCAGGCAAGGTGATGCTCACCGTCTTTATGGAGGTTCGAAGACCGATACTCATCGAATTTCTCGAGCATAGAAAAACTATTAACAGTGACGTGTACTGTGAGACAAACCGTAGCCTACGCAAGTCTATCAAGAGCAAACGAATGTTCAAATGTTTGTAGAGCTTATGGGACTTGACTACGGGGTCATCAGTCCCTAAACTTACAAACTACTTATGAACTAGCTTATACTGAAGACGGCACAAACATCCATGCCCGAGGGGGGATTCGAACCCCCGACCGCAGCGACCATGCAGACCGTGATTGGCACGCCGCAGACCGCTCAGTCACTGCGACCGGCTCAAAAGCAAACGGTCTGGCTGCACATGGAGGGAGTGATTCTGCTCCCTGATAACGCGCGTCCACTCATCTCCAGGGTCACACACTGTGTACTGGCCAAGTTCATGTGGGAGCAGCTTAAAGGCCATTCCACACTGCACGTCGCGTGCGTGTCCGGACGTCCGCTATCAACTTTTGAAAGTATCGCTTCCTTTGTTATCAAATGAGGCTGTTCACAATGCAGGCCACGGCCACGTGCTACGCCAGATACACTGGACAGGCGTGGCTTCCGTTCGCTCCTTGAGCGATCTTTCTAAACGTAGCAGACACGTTTTCAGTCTGCGCATGCGCAGAGCGTAGGTTACACCTCGTGCAAGCCGAGCCTCGTTCACCACACAGCGCGTCATCATTGTCTGAGCTGTTGTGTTCATTGTGGGTCATTTGCAAGTAGTTGGTGTAACATTGGCGGGTTCAAAATGGAGCAATTACCTGAAAAAGTAGGCACTCGTCCAGTGGTAAGTGACTTTACATTAGAAGTTTACAGAGATGTTACTTTGAAGGAAAAAGCATGGGATGAATTTCCCGAAGCGTTATCAAAAGACACTAAGTACATACATACTCTACCGGAATATTATTACATATGTTAGAAATAAATTTGTATAATCGTTTATTAAAATATTGAAGCATGTAGTGTCATATCAATAAACTGAATCAGAGGGAAACTTTAAAATGAACTACTGTTATATCTCGATCAAATAATAGCGGAGAAAATCTAATTATATATCATTTACTTGATTGCAATGCAACTTTGGTGAACTGTTCACCGGTACGCCCACGAAGGTTCCTGACTCAAAAACAAAACAGCACGACACATAGCTAAGGAGATATGACGTCATGAATAATGAGAGGCTACTGAGTGATGTATAAGTCAATTAAAAAACAAAAACAAAACAGCACGACACATAGCTAAGGAGATATGACGTCATGAATAATGAGAGGCTACTGAGTGATGTATAAGTCAATTATTGGAAAATGAGAGTAGTTAGGGGCCTGCAACAAAGGTTGCATGTGATTTCGGACGTTTATGAAGTTAATTCTCTTGCATGCAAAATTAAGCAATGTGTGTTCTTAATATCTATCTATATAAAAGCGAAAGGACACGGATAGACTAAACACGAAATCTCGCTGAAATTGGCCAGGAATGTGGTTTTTAGGTATAAAACGTCAGCTATGACAGTATTTTGTGATAGGTGCATGGCGGAGCATACTTCTTCTACGGACTCACGAAATCTACAGTTTCATCCCGATCTCCATGAAAATTCGCACCTTCAAAACAAGAGGTAGGTCACCGTCTACCTTAGGTTTCAGAACTAGGGTTGTATGAGTTAAAACTGGAATATTTAAGAACAACGTGTGTTTTTCAATGACACCCTGCGTTTCTATTGCATAGAAATCCATAGTTTTGTTCCGATATTGATGAAATTTTGCACTCCACCTTAACAACAAGAGGAATGTCACTGTCTGTATAAAATTTCGTTCGGTGCTTGATGGAGGGTACTTACGGAATTTTATAAAATGCATAATTTTGCTCCAATCTTTATGCATTTTTGCACACATGACATTTAAACCACTGGGTAGGTAAATGTTTGTATGGTACATGACAGGGGGTTCCTTGCAGAAAACTTTGCCGAGAGAGGGAGAGGTGGAAACGAACAAAGTGATGGGAGAGAAAGAGATGGATGCAGAGAGAGGGGGAGAAGGGGATGTGGACTACCAGAGTGTAGGATAAATAAACACCCGGGCAACGCCGGATTAACAGCTAGTTAGAAATAAAATGCAGTACTAACATTCAGTGTTCATTGTGTTTATGGGCAGTGAATACCCATAACAGGGAATGGGAATACCAGTGTTTTCATGAAATAATGGTGCGTTTTCTTTTAAATCAAATAACAAACAAACCAAAAAAGGTACAACCAAATTATTTATTTTATTGAAAACCCCACGGATAACAATTTATCTCTTAAATGAACCAGATTGCAAATTCGCCGTGCTTCTTCCATTTCCTATTGATTAGATGCAGCCACTCGTTTCTTGGAGCCAAAGAATACAATAAAACCAGCTGATCGTCTCTGCTGCCGCTGCTGCTGGTGTCACCAAACCAAGGCAAGCCATACGAAAATCCAGACTGACACCACAGAACCGTCGCAGTTGACGTCGTTCTGCTCAGCGGCATAAAACATGGCTGGTACAGCATCGCAGCTGTCGCCGCTGTGTGAACTGGTACGTGGCTAGCGCGGCCGGCGTGGCGTGGCGTACATCAAGATACGTACGCCACGCGCCATGTGGGATGGCCTTAAGCATCCGCCCTACAGCTTGGACATGTCACCTTCAGACTTCCACCTGTTTAGTACTCTAAAAAACGTCTCAAATGCAGGTACTTCAACTCAGGTCTCTCGTGATTACTTTTGAACAAAGACTCCAATTATACCCACAGTGTCGTTTCGTTTCTTTTCATTTGAACATCCATCGTGTTTCTTAAGTCTATGAACTGATGACCACAGCAGTTTGATTGATTGATTTTTCCAGGGAAGCCAAAACAGTCTTGGACCAACCCGCCACTGCCCGCACCGAAACAAAGTTTATTGTGCGGTATCGCTCCCTGTATATCTAGTAAAGCCAACCAATGCCATTGAACAGTGCAAGGAGTCCCTTTACCAGTTCTTTATTAGACACAATTTCTTCGGGTCTGGTTGTCCAAAACATTCGGTGCCTTTTATTCTCCAATGCAATGCATTCGAAGATTAGATGTGATGCAGTTTCATCACCGTCATCACAGATCCTACATTTAGGGTCCTCTTCTGTTATTGCCATTGTACGTAGATGTTTTTTTAAATTCCCATGGCCCGTCAGCAATGCAACCATGAGTCTAATCTCTCTCCTGGTCAGACCCAGGATTGCAGACCTTCTTTTAAAACATGGCTTTGGCATCATTACCTTGCTATGTTTTTGTTGATGGACTTTGGTCCAATATTCTACGTGCTGTCTTCTGAGCCAGTTACGTAGCTCCAATTTGATCATTGCCTTGGTGATTGTCAGGACAGGTTCCGGTCCAATAAATGGAGTGTCTGCCCCCATCCTGGCTAATCTGTCGGCATGTTCGTTGCCACTGATCCCCGAGTGGCCAGGGACCCACAATAGGTTTACTCTATTGCTTTCCCCTAGCTCCACCAGATCCCTGTGACATTCTGCAACAATTTTAGACCTTGTTGCAGGAGCTGCCAGTGATCTCAGGGCTGCCTGGCTGTCTGAATAGATATAGATGCTACGATCTTTGTAACACCTACGGAAATTCTCCTCCACACACGCCCTGATGGCATTGATTTCCGCCTGGAATACTGAGGCCAGTTTTCCTAGGGAGATGACGCCATCCAGTCTTGGCTGCACCCCATATACCCCGGCCTCAACACCTTGGTCCGATTTTGACCCGTCAGAGAACCAGATAATATCCCCCGTATGGTGTCGAACTATTTTCTCCCACTGCTCCCTACTTCCAATTGTTATATTGAAAAGCTTGTTGAAGCAGTATGGGGTTATAATATATTCGGCTGACATTTCCCCAACCTCTCCTATATTTACCTCACTCACTATTTTAGTGTGTGATTCTGGATATCGCAAAGAGTTCCAGTTGTTGCCAGATTTGAGTCTGTATGCACCAGCCGCTGCCTCCATCTTGATCCAAAGGTGTAATGGGGGCATATCCAGCATTGTTTCCATCCCAGCAGTTGGTGTGCTGCTAATTCCGCCTGTTATGGCTAAGCAGGCTAATCTCTGCACCTTACCAAGCTCCTTAGCAGCAACCTGCTGCTCTACCTAATTCCACCACACGACCGCCCCATAGGTGATCCTGGGTCTAATCACTGTGGTGTATATCCAGTGCATACCCTTGTGGCTCAGGCCCCAATTTTTGCCACAAGCTCTCCTGGTACTCACAAGAGTACCTTTTGCCTTGGAGCAAATATTCCTGATGTGAGGGGTCCATGTCAGTTTCTCATCTAGGGTAACCCACTGTCCCCTTCACAGGTAGCGCTTCATTGAAAAGCTTTAGATTTAAACTTGAATGTTGTATATGCTTCTTTGTGAATGGCACAACAACAGTCTTCTTAGGACTAACCCCCAGATCCTGTTTTCTGCATCAGTCTTGCACAATGTCCAAAGCACCTTGTGCCATATTCTTTACTGTGTCAGCAAATTTGCCAAGTATTACTATGACAAGATCATCACCACAGCAGTTCAGTGCAACAGGTTACAAACATTGGAACATTGGATTCAAGGCTGAAAAGATGAAGGAAGCAGAAGCGCCGTGCGGGAATGGCCCTCGGTCTGAGGCGCCTCGTTATGGATTGAGCAGCCGCTCCTGTCCAAGGTTCGCAAATGTTCAAAGGTTTGCAAATCTAAGGAACGAAACTGCTGAGGTCTTCGATCCCTAGACTTACAAATTACTGAAGCTAATTAATGCTAAGAATAACACAAACACGCTTGACCGAGGGAGGAGCCCGAGCGGCAGCACGATCCCCAACGTGGTGACCCAAACCAGGCAGCCGCTCGCGTCCGAGGTACGAGTCGTCACTCGGGCACGGTGTGTGTGTTGTTCTTAACATTAATTAGCTTCAGTAATTTGTAAGTATAGGGATCGAAGACCTCAGTGGCGTGGTCCATTAATTCTACAAACATTTTAATACTTTAAAATAGATGTCAAATAGAAAAATGTTTATTATGGTACGTCTGTTCGAAAGAAACAAACAATTATGATGGTCGGCAACTATATGTGTTAAATAAACGGATATTAATTGGCATTTCGCGAGTTGCGGTAACATCCGTTACAGGAACTGGTGGCTCTGGTCAGAAGCACTTGAAAAGTTGCTGCGTATTTCAAGTTTCAGAACTGGGCGGTTCCAATATTGAATGGATGAATGGTTGCGGCATCTTCCACTTACAGGAACTGCCAGTTGCTGTCCAGAACACCGGACAAGTTGTGGCAATTTCCAGTTACAGGAACTGGTGGTTGACATCCTCAGAGATGGAACAGTTGTGACAAATTCCAGTTCCAGGATCTAGCAGTCTCGGTCCAGAATGTTGGAATATTTATGGCGACCCTGTTCAACGAGCTGGCGGTCGCTGTCCTGAGCATCATAATGGTTGTAGCAAATTTCTGTTCGTGGAGCTGCCAGTTGCTGTTCAGAACGCCGGAATGGTTGCAGCAATGTTCAGTAAAAGGAACTGGCAGTCGACCTCTGCAGTGATAGATCGCTTGTGGCGACTTCCAGTTCCAGGATCTAGCAGTCCTGGTCCTGAACGTTGTCATGGTGTGGTGACAGGATCAGGTGATCCCATTTCGGAACACCAGAAGGGTTGTGACAACTTTCGGTTATGAGAACTAGCAGTTTCTGTCCTCAACATGGAAATGCTTGTGGCGACTTCCAATTCCGAAACCTGACGGTCATAGCCCGGAAAGTAAAAACAGTTGCAGCAGCATCCAGTTACAGGAACTGGCTGTCCCAGTCCATACAACTGCAATGCCTATGGGGACTTACAGTTCAAGGAACTGGCGGCCCTGCTCTTAAGTGCCGAAACAGCTGTGGTGACTTCTGTTTCCAGGAACTGGTGGTCCCAGTGTAGAACACCAGAGCGTTAGTAGCAACTCTTAGTTCTAGGAACTGGTTGTCCTGTTGCAAGTGAGGTAAAGGCGAAGCAGTCAACAATTCTAAGACTGGTTTGAACACCACAGTGTTTACTAGGCATTATCTTGTTTGGAGTTGGTATGCCGTTGCCTTCCTCTGACCTTCAAGCTGACTTACCAAGCCAGTTATAGGGGGAGCTACAGTTTAACATGAGTTCTGAACAATGGTGCTACTCGATATTTTTCACATCAGGAACGTTGCTAGAGGTGAAAGAAGTGGAAAGTGTCAGATAAAAATCGGAGGACCGGCGAGGATCGAACCCACAACCTTTAGATTCATAGTCTGGCACTCTACCACTGTGCTACCGATCCAACCCACTCAGCGCCGAAATGCTTGTGGTGACTTCCAATCCAAGAAACTGACGGTCTCACTAAAGGCTAAAACAGTTGATGCGATTTAAGTTTTAGGAAATGGAAATCCCATTCCAAAGCAATGGCATGGTTGCAGCGACTTCTAGTTACAGTGTAGCGTGTTTTTCTAAAATGTGACTGACACCTCAGATGACATACTATCCACCTCAATTGTCAAAGATGGCATTCTCTTGTGGAACATGGGCTCACTCGACTCACAGGGAGAGGGATAGAGGGATGCGGAGTACCACAAGACTCCAAGTTTAGATATTTAACATACGTTTTACAGCAATTCCATAGACTTGAAACCCGTTATTCTTGCAGTTACACAAGTGACATGCTAAAACTGAACTCTGTACTTGAACGAAAAGGTCTGGCTGTCTCGAAAGTACACGTTGAGAGAATGAATTACCTACTGTTGGGCACCATTGTGGTGCGAGACGCATACTGCAGGAAGCTCTGAGTGAAGATGCTGGCGCAGCGGAAGCCGGCGGCGGCTGACCGCGGAAGTGGCCCAGTGCTGCTCCCCTGTGTGCTGTGCAGACAGTAGGTTTCAGGGACCGTGGAGGCAGGACCGTGCCACTCTGCCCGGGATGGCGTGTGACGGCTACAGGGGGGCGAACTCGCGTTCTCCGCTGGGCGATGACAGGAGGCTGCGCCCCACCCAGGAGATAAAGGTAGCGTTCACCGACTGGGTCCCAGGTAAGCTGCCATTGTCGCCACTGCTACGCTTCCATCCTCCGTGGCGCTAAGTCCGGCGTTGCATGGGAGCTGACTGGCTCCCGTCGGCCCCTAGTCTTCTGGTGTCGAAGGCACAACCCTCCGATGACGGCTGTGGCGCCCCGGCGCTTCCGGCGACTGACGTAGGTTCGGTCCAAACTCTTTTCCGTCTTCTGATGACTCTGCCGACCTGTGCTTAGAGAGGTTCATTTAGTGTAGAGAAGTTGCTACTAGAACGTTCTGGTCGCTCCAGTGACCTGCTTGCGTTAGCGTAAGACACTTTAGTCACACTCTAAATATAATGTTCAAATGTTTGTAAATCTATCGGACCAAGCTGCGTGGTCATCCGTCCGTAGCTTACAAACTACTTAAATCTATGTAAACCTACAGACAAACACACACACCCATGCCCCAGGGAGGACTCGAACCTCCACGGCGAGCAACCGCGCGCTCCGCAGCGAGACGCTTTAGACCGCTCAGCTACTCCACCGCGGCAGTCACACTCTACACATAGCCTGTGTTGTTTTGGGTGCGCACGTACCTCAGACGAATAACAATCCAGCCACCACTGTTTACAACTGATTTTCGTAACCGCTGCTGCTGCTAACCCACTGTCAGTCTGCTATTAAACTTCACTTGTTCATTCAAGTACAATTCCCATAGTTATTTTATTATTATATATTATATCCTCACACTATTAATTCATTTTACACTTTTCATTAGTAAACTCTATAACAGTTACTGGCGTTCCCACTCTGGTGTGCATAAATTGTTGTGACAACTTCCAGTTCCAGAATCTGACAGTCCCCATCAGGAATGCTGGAATGGATACAGTGACTTAAAGTTCTACATGTACATCTACATGGAATACTCTGCAAATCACATTTAAGTGCCTGGCAGAGGGTTCATCGAACGACAGTTATACTATTTATTTCCCATTCCATTCTCGAATAGCGCGTGGGAAGAATGAACACCTGAATCTCTGTGTTCCAGCTCTGATTTCTCGTATTTTTTATTATAAGGATCCCACACTGGGCAGCAATACTGAAAATGAGGACGGACAAGCGTAGTGTATGCAATTTCTTTTGTAGTTCTGGTGCATGTTTTAAAGGTTCTGCCAATAAAACGCAGTCTCTGGTTCGCCTTCCCCACGATATTATCTACGTGTTCTTTCCAATTTAAGTCTTAAGTAATAGCAATTCCTAGGTATTTTGTGGATTTATCTTGTAAACAAAGTTTAACGGATTTCTTTTCGTACTCATGTGGATGACTTCACACTTCTCATTATTTAGAGTCAATTGCCAATTTTTACACCATACTGATATCTTATTCAGATCGTTCTGCAGTTGGTTTTGATTTTCAGATGATTTTACTAGGTCGTAAATGACGGCGTCATCTGCAAACAACCTAAGAGAGCTATTTAGATTTTCCCCTAAATCGTTTATGTAAATAAGGAACAGCAGTTCAAGGAACTGGGGGTCTTCGGTCGATACATTCGACCGAGTTGATGGAGAGTGCTGCCCCCTCGTGACCTGTCTGGCACCTGTGGCGCAATGACCAGCAGGACAGCCCTCACAGGGCGCCCAACAGCACCCTCACCACTGCTAGAGTGTCGGAAATTGGCCGTTGTGAATGGAGCCGGTCAGTCAACGGCCACAGCTGTATGCGTGACCCGCGCGCACTATATGGGACATCATAATGTAATGTTTTCATTTGTAAATAATAGGTGATTAACAGCACAATTAGTCAGTCATTTCTGTCTGAATGGGTCCGAAGCAGTTCCTACAGTCCACATAATCTTTCTGGTCCTTCGGCATCATTTGTACTTTACATTTTCGTTGTCGATGCTATCAGGTGGTATTGGTCCAGACTGGTGGAACAGTTCCAGAGAATTCAGTTCCAGAACTGGCTGTCCTGGTTCAGACTACGGGAATGGTTGTGGTGATTTCCAGTTCCAGGAATTGGCAGAGCCAATCTGATACACAAGAATTGTTGTGGTTCCTTCAAGGAACTGATGGTACTAATCAGTAACGCCAGAACGGTTGCAGTGATATTCAGTTCCAGGAACTGGCGGTCCTGTTGCACGGCATCAGAATGCTTGTGATGAATTCCAACTCCAGGAATTGTTGGTCACGGTCCGAAACGGTTGTGGCGACTTCCAATGCCAGAAAGTACCACATCGCTGACCCAGTACCTGTCAGGCTGTGTCGCTGGTCATGTTTGGGTCACTCCGTATCCCTTCCAGTTCTCCGCTTGGAATCGATCGGTCGTGCTTTTTGTCCAGCGTGCTCGCCCATCCTGATTGTGTATCAGATTGTTTTGAACTTTGGACTACTGGTTAGTCACATATTGTTTAGAATTCATTGACAGTAGTTAAGATTTTACAGGTATTTTATAATTTTTTAACTTGACATGCATTAAAATTGCATTCTGTGTAATACAAATATTTTACAGAAATCATAGACACAAATCTGTTTAGTCCTTCGTAATTTTTATCAACTGCTAAAGACAATTCTCGAGATGTTTTAATTATTTTTCGTAAATTTTTAGAATTTATCTGCTTTATGTAATATTTACTTTTTAATGTAACCGAGCGAGGTGGCGCAGTGGTAGCACACTGAACTCGCATTCAGAAGGATGGTGGTTCAAATCCACATCCGGCCATCCAGATTTAGGTTTTCCGTGATTTCCCTAAATCACTCCAGGCAAATGCCGGGATGGTTCCTTTGACAGGGCACGGCCGATTTCCTTCCACATCCTTACCCAAACATCCAAGCGTAAGCTCCGTCCCTAATGACCACGCTGTCGATGGGACGTTAAACTCCAAGCTTCCTCCCTTATTATTCTCATGTACACCAAATACGAGGTTTGGAACTTAAATAGTGGCAACGCCGTTGTGGAGACACTATGTAATGGATTCTACTATTGTTCATGATAGAACTCGTTGTTAACATACCTCCCTTACGTACGAGCAAATGGACTCGCCCATCTAACGTCACCAGCGCGCGCACAATCAAATGTTCAAATGTTTGTAGAACTTATGGGACTTAACTACGGGGTCATCAGTCCCTAAACTTACAAACTACTTATGAACTAGCTAAGACTAAGGACGGAACAAATATCCATGTCCGAGGGGGGATTCGAACCCCCGACCGCAGTGGCCGTGCGGATCGTGACTGAAGCGCCTCAGTCCCCTCGCCCACCGCGGCCGGCCGCGCACAATCGACGGGAACTCAGTCACTTGTGAGCGAGCGGTCTAACGTAACGATGTCACTACGTTTTCGAAACAGGAACAACGGAATTGGATCAAGATTGAATGTGCCAGAGGTCTTACAGCACGCCGGCCGCGGTGGCCGAGGAGATTGAGGCGCTTCAGTCACGGTCTGCTCGGCCACTACGGTCGGGGGTTCGAATCCCCCCTCGGGCATGGATATTTGTGCCGTCATTAGTTGTAAGTAGTTCATAAGTAGTTTGTAAGTTTAGGGACTGATGACCCCGTAGTTAAGTCCCTTAAGCTTAAAAAACATTTGAACATTTCTTACAGCACCACAATGCCACCAAGGTCTTCAAGAGGCGTGCGGTAATCGGCATTGCTGTACAGAACAGCGGCACGTTGGGTAAAAGCCTTGAATGGAGATCGGCAAACTGTGGCAGACATGCAAAGGCAAGTCGTTCTTGCGTTTCTGAAGAAGTGTATACTGTTGCCGCGTTAGTGGACAGTGATCGACGCCAGACGATTCCTGAGCTCGCCCACGACACCGGATTAGTGCATACGACTATACTTAGCGTCCTAAAGAAACGTCTGGGCATGAGAACATTTGCAGCAAGATGGGTTACGCACGAATTGACAAAAATTCAGAAATGAATTTGATTCCGAAGGTTACGACAGGAAAAAATGTCTGCAGGGTGGTGTTAAACCGGTCGTATATTTTTTTCCCTCCTCCATGTTGCCATGGATGACGCACAATGCCGGCCGCTGTGGCCGAGCGGTCTACGGCGCGCCAGTCACGTTCTGCACGGCCATTACGGTCGGGGGTTCGTATCCCCCCTCGGGCATGGATATTTGTGTCGTCTTTAGTATTATGTAGTTCATATGTACTTCGTAAGTTTAGGGACTGATGACCCTGTAGTAACTCCCATAAGTTGTACACACATTTGAACATCTTAATATGATGGCTTTAAGCCAGAAATATTACAAGGTGAAGGAACCACTTCATGGCATTCGTTTCAGAACTGTTCCTGAGAATCTATAGGCAGTAGACTGCTCCATTCACACCATCAACAGAACAGGCTCTGCTAACGGTACTACGCATTACACATCGGTGGCAACGGGTTCTACACAACGCTGGTGACGACTTTGAAGGACAGTAACAGGTGCATACATGTAACGGTTCTCTATAGGTTGTGAATAAATAGTCGCCACTATATAAGTTCCAACCTTCACATGACTAAATTCCCCGTTAGATTTTGAGAATGACCCTGAACATGGCCCCCACAACGGTGAGGCTGGGTGGACCCCTTGATGGGGGCTCAGACCTCAAGTTGGCCGAGGCAGAGGCATATGTAGTTCAATGTTTAATTATAAAGAAATTCAGATTGGAAAAATATTTTTATCAACTACGTTTTAGAACACTATTGATCTAAAAGCGATAAATTTAAAACATATTCTTACGAGAAATCGTTAATCATAATAATTTAAAGAAATTGGTGCTGACACTGTCACTGCGTATTGTTCAAATGTTTGTATAGTCTATGGGACTTAACTACGGGGTCATCAGTCCCTAAATTTACAAACTACTTAGGAACTACTTACGAACTAGGACGGCACAAATATCGATGCCCGAGGGGGGATTCGAACCCCCGACCGTAGTGGCAGTGTAGACCATGACTGAAGCGCCTCAGTCCCCGCAGCCACCGCGGCCGGCTCACTGCGTATGTGTGACCGAATTTGAACCACTGTTCTTCAATCCTCACACTCTTAGACATATTCCAGTTGGATAAGGTGGTCACCAGAAAGAAGAACAATTTTGGGACCAGAGAAGAACTTCCGATGTTCAAAGCCCCCTTGAAGTTATCATTTTGGTACAAGATATTAGTCTCTATTGATCACAAACACGTCATTATACAAAATAGATTCTGAGTACAGACTAACAAATTTAAGATTTACTTAAGGACATGCACGTCCGTCGATATTTATGGGAAATCATTCTGAATGATGATAAGCAGTTGTCGAGGCAGTTAGTATTAAGTAGTATTACGTCAGAGTTTATTATCAATAGAAAACGCAGTGCAGAGGAAAAGATGCCTGAACAATTTCAACTGGAAGAATCAAATGAGTTCAAATTTCCTGTGTATATATTTATTATAGAACTCTACACAATACGATTTACGAGCTGCGAACAAATTTGTGAAGTATTTTCACGAGTATTGGATTTCATGCGTCAAAATATGATAAAGTGAAAAATAAAAACACCAATCACGTCCCAAAATATTCTTCAGACATACCAGATTCAAATTGCTTAGTTGAAAAAATACACTCTTGAAGCGTGTGCATAGGACAGTCGTCCAATCCGAAAGGAACCCGATGAAGGTTCTCAACTCCATATTTAAGAAAAAACTTCTAGTAATTTGTTTAACTTGTATACTTCAATTAGACTTCTTTCTATTACTCAAAACAAAAAATGTTCAAATGTTTGTAGAACTTATGGGACTTAACTACGGGCTCATCAGTCCCTAAGCTTACAAACTACTTATGAACTAGCTAAAACTAAGGACGGCACAAATATCCATGCCCGAGGGAGGATTCGAACCCCCGACCGTAGTGGCCGTGCAGACCGTGGCTGGAACGGCCCAGTCTCCTCGGCCACCGCGGCAGGCTTTCTATTATTCCAGTGTCTGTGGCTGAAAAATCGTAGAGTGAACTCAAAAATGTTCAAATGTTTGTAAGTCTATGGGACTTAACTATCGTGGTCATCAGTCCATAGGCTTAAACTAACTTAAACTGAGGCCAACAAAAACACCCATGCCCGAGGGACGACTCGAACCTCCGCTTTTCGCAGCTGAGAACGCTCGGTCACTCCACCGCGTCTAAAGTGAACTGGCGAAATTTGTGAAAACTTGGCAAAGGAGGACAACAGGTCAAAGTCGTCTTGAACATTTCGCAATCTTCGCAACTGAAACTGTGTTGGCCAAAACTGTTGACCTTTCCCACGTAAGTAATTATTCCAGTTCAATGGTGGAGGGGCCTCTCATCTTAGTGGGGCCTCCAAATACCTCGAAAGTAATGATTTTTAAAAAATTATTATTATTCTTTTTCGCGCCCTTGGCCTCTCGTACTGAGGCCTCAAAATATCGAAAAATATGTTTTTAAGTCTATACCGTTCCTCTCGTCCTGGGGGGGGGGGGGGGCTCCAAATCTGAAAAGTTCCTTTTTTTCTAGCAATACATGTATTTTCAAGTGGTCAGGGGGCCTCAGTTTGCTTTGCCGCCGCCCACGGCCTCCGACAGCCTTAATTCGCCACTGTTCCAGTCAGAAAAATGTGCGGAAGCTATTATCAAATAGTTTTGTTTTGTAGCCAGTGTCTATGAGTAACATAGATAGTAATACTAAATTTTTGTAACTATTTTTTCTTTAATTTTTGTGTCATGAATAAGTATACCTGCTGCGATCATTTTTAAGTTAAACAGTTTTATGAATCAAGTTTAGTAAGGCTTATTAAAGTAGTTACTGTAACTACACTCTGCATTTTCTGCTAAAATTCATTCTAAACGCAGTATGGGTCACGAACAGCCATGGAATTGTAATACGAAACACGACTGCAAAATAGCGATGGGAGGGACCGTGTCTGACGCAGGGTGTAGGGCCCTTAATCTAATATGGGGGCCTGACCCTGAGGGTAAAGACGAAGTGCGGGCTGGTCACCTTCACGTAACGTACCACAAACAGCAGGCCAAAGCAACTGCATGAAAAAATCACCATCAGCTGCCAATGGGCCTGGTCCCGCAGCTGCCGGTAAACCAGTGGTTTCCAGCTCCCATCGCTGTCCCCAGATGTCACTACAAACCCACCCACATACGGAAAAGGCAGCTATAGAGTCTCTCAACACCGAGCAGGTTCCACCGGCAGAACGGAAGCCAGTATAAAAGTGAGATTAGCTCTCACGAACTGGTTCAAAAAGGCTTCGGGGGACTGTAATTTTTAATATATATGCAAGGAGATTACACATATACACGTAGAGACTGGGGTAATATTTTCTCGTGGCTCAGTGACCTGGAGCAGGTGTTCAGTTACGTTAACGACCCACTACCTGTGTTGGAAGTCAACGTCAAAGAATCACTCACAGACGGCAGGTGGCAGCCCAAGCTGTGGGGGGCTATTAAAGAGTGTAGGGGGGATGAGGGCACGAGAAACGATGCAGTCCTTCACGTAATGAAGGAA
The DNA here is from genome assembly GCA_026315105.1 of Locusta migratoria. Taxonomy (NCBI): domain Eukaryota; kingdom Metazoa; phylum Arthropoda; class Insecta; order Orthoptera; family Acrididae; genus Locusta; species Locusta migratoria. The sequence goes on along the minus strand of CM048749.1, from coordinate 346,527,326 downwards.
CGTGGAACGTGGAACCTCTTACCTCTTACCTCTGGCCAACCGTCCCGGATTCTGCGGGACAGTCCCGCATTTGGACTCGATGTCTAGCATTGCGATAATAGCTTCACAGATTTGTGACTGGCTGGAAGACTTCCTAAGTAATAGAACGCAGTACGTTGTTCTCGACGGCGAGTGTTCATCAGAGACGAGTGTATTGTCAGGCGTGCCGCAGGGGAGTGTGATATGACCGCTATCATTTTCTATCTATATAAATCATCTGATGGACAGAGTAACTTGTAATTTGCGGTTGTTTGCTGATGATGCTGTGGTGTATGGGAGGGTGTCGTCTGTAACTGGCTGTAATAGCATACAGGATGACTTAGACAAAATTCCTTGTTGGTGCGAAGAATGGCAGCTAGCTCTCAATGTAGAAAAATGTAAGGTGATGCGCATGAGTAGGAAAAACAATCCTATAATGTTCGAATACAGCATTAGTAGTGAGCTTCTTGATGCCGTCACGTTGTTCAAATATCTAGGCGTAATATTGCAGAGCGATATGAAATGGAACGAACATGTAAGGACAGTTGTGTGTAAGGCGGACAGCCGACTTATTGGGAGAATTTTGGGAAGATGTACTTCACCTGTAAAGGAGACCGCGTATAAAACACTTGTACGACCACGTCTTCAGTATTGCTCAGTTTAAAGGAAGACATAGAGGCGGTTCAGAGGCGAGCAGCTAGGTTTGTTACCGGTAGGTTCGATCAATACGCGAGTGTCACGGAAATGCTCCGGCAACTCAATTGGGGATCGTTTGAAGAAAGACGATGTTCTTTTCATGAATTTCTGTTAAGTAAATTTAGAGGGCCGGAATTTGAAGCTTAGTACGATCTTGCTGCCAACTACTTACATTTCGCGTAAAGATCACAAAGACAAGATAAGAGAAATTAGGGCTCGTACGGAGGCATATAGGCATTCTTTTTTTCCTCGTTCCATTTGGGAGTGGAATAGGGAAGGAAATTCCTAGTAGTGGTACAGTGTACCCTCCGCCACGCACTTTACGGTGAATTGCGGAGTATGTATGTAGATGTAGATGTACTGAAAATGTCCCGTGAAATGGCAAAAGCGTCACGCATTCCAGTAACTTTAAAATTGTTGGTCCAAGAGATTAAGACGAAACTATTTGTGTACGGCACGCTATGTTATACTGCTTGCAAGTCAACTTCACAGTGCATCATCTACGAATAAGTGACATTCTTATTACATTAAATACAAAAGAAAAAAAAAGATACACATCATATGACTGTTTTAAAAAGACAAATTCGCTAGCAGTGGAAGTTGTTTTTGTTTTAACCTGGTATTTTCTGTGCCTTCTTAAGGACGTTTCAATAAGTATAATGGAATATTTTTCGGTAGCCAAGGTGGCAAACATGATGTAATATTATCACAGTCTATATATAGTCCGATATGCAAATACAATATCTGTATTCATCTTACCTTCAGGAATAAAAAGGTGGTGAAGTTCTGAAAATGCAACAACGAGAGTGTGTGAGCATTGCATGTAGTAAGGCACAATTAAACTCTGTACTTCATCGAAAAAATTTGTAATAGACAAATGGTTTTAAAAAGTAGTTTTTATCTGATTTAATTCGAGGTTATTGCAAAACATAATTGATGACCTCGGGGGAAAATAATGATAACCCTCATTTATAAAGTGCTGAGATTTGACGACTTGTATGTTATAAAAATAGTTTCTATAACATGTTTTAATATTTATATTTGCCAAGTCTCTGCAGATTCATGTACTACTTGAAGAAAATTAAACATTCTGTCGGTTATGATTATTTGCACCAAATACATTAAAAATACGAAAGTTAAGGGCTATAAATATTTACCCAAGAGGTCTTCAATTCTTTTGGTGGTGTAATCTACTTATCAAAATGTGTGGAGTACGATGCTGTAAAAGCTGGAAGAAATAAAAGTAGTACAGACAACGAAGGTGACCGATAAAACTTAACTGAGAAAAAAAAGTGGAAAAATTGACATTCAAAATAGGGACGTGAGAAAATATTTATGAACTGTAAATAAAGACTGAAAATTAAGAATAAAATGTCATGTTAGATATGTTACTTTAAAAGTAAAAGAGCAGGCCTACTCTGCTCGCCTAAATTTCTTTCCTAGTTTCAGAATAACTGGCACAATGAGTCACGTGATCTTAGTTCTCCTTCACATCCTCGAAATGTCCCGCAATGAGTTTTTAGAAAGTTGGCCGCCTTACTCTGGGTATAACTACCAATCACGTCAAAACACGTCAAAACCGCGTCTAAAGCGAAGGTAAGGGCACAACCCATGGTGGGATTTTTTGCACTACTGACTTGTATCGGAATTTGAACAGGCTATTTCCTAAAGGGGACAAAACGCTGTGTACAAGAATTAATTACTTTACTCAATGTTATTTACACGGTTGCCAGACTGATTAGGCAATAACATGTTCAAACCATTATTCATAACCTGGTTTCTTTGAAACAGCGAGTTACAAACAATTAGAAAGCGTTAAGTTTATGGTCTAATAAAAAACACAATGATCTCCATGGAAAACAATATGTAAGACCAGGCAGACCAAATCACATCTTTACTACTAAAAAAATATTTAAATGTTTGTATACCTAATGGGACTTAACTACGGGGCCATCAGTCCCCAAACTCACAAACTACTTATGAACTAGCTAACACTAAGGACGGCACAAATATCGATGCCCGAGGGGGGGATTCGAACCCAAGACCGTAGTGGCCGTGCAGACCGTGACTGACGCGCCGCAGTACATTCGCCCACCGCGGCCGGCTTACTACTAAAATATAGCCCTGAATATGAGAGAAGTGTTTGGACTTTATCAACAACAATGATTATTTTAACATAGGTCACCCTAGTTAAGTTAAAAAGAAAGTTTATGGGACTTAACAACGGGTTTATCAGTCCCTAAACTTACAAACTACTTATGAACTAACCTATACTAAAGGTAGCACAAACATCCATGCCCGAAGAGGGATTGTAACCCCCGATGGGAAAAGGTCTCGCGCATCGTAGCATAGCGCCTCAATACGCTCGGCCACTGCGCGGCGGCAGTTCAGTCCATTCTGGATTGCATACATAAACTACAGAAATTACCAACCATAAGCCCATTTTTAATACCTTTTGGCTCTCCATCTATATGGGATACTCTGCAACTCACATTTTAGTGCCTGGCAGAGGATTCATCGAACCACCTGTATAATTTTTCTCTCACATTCCATTCTCGAATAGCGCGCGGGAAGGGAGAACACCTGAATCTTTCCGTTCGAGCTCTGATTTCTCGTATTTTATTCCGATGATCTGTTCTACCTATGTAAGTTACAGTCAACAATCTATCTTCGTATTTGGAGCAGAATGTTGGCGATTGGAGTTTCCTAAGTAGCCCACGCCGCAGCGATAAGCACCGTTGTTGTAATTCCCGTTCGAGATCCTGTATCTTTCCGTAACGCTGTCTCCGCTGAATCGTGACAAACACAAAACGAGCTGCCCTTCTTTGAACACTTTTGATGTCCTCCGTCAAACCCACCTGATAAGGATCCCACACTGGGCAGAAATACTCCAATAAAGGACGGACAAGCGTAGTGTATACATTTTCTTTAGTAATTCTGTTGCATCTTTTACGGGTTGCCACTAAAACGCAGTCTCTGGTTCGCCTTTCCCACAACATTATCTACGCGTTCTTTCCAGTTTAAGTCTGAAGTAATAGTAATTCCTTGGTAAATTGTGGGGTTTACGGACTTCAGTTTTGATTGCTGTATCTTGTAAACACATTTTAACGGATTTCTTTTCGTACTCACGTGGACGACTTCACACTTCTCGTTGTTTAGAGTCAACTGCCAATTTTTACACCATAGTGATATCTTATTCAGATCGTTCTGCAGTTGGTTTTGATCTCCAGGCGGTAAATGACGGCGTCATCTGCAAACAACCTAAGAGAGCTGCTTAGATTTTCTCCAAAATCTTTTATGTGAATAAGAAACAGCAGAGGACCCTGTGGAACGCCCATATCACCTCTGTTTTAGTCGATGTCTTACCATCAATTACTACAGACTGTGTCCTCTCTGACAGGAAATCCCCTATCCAGTCGCAAATATGGGGCGTTATACCATAACCACGCAGTTTGATTAAAAGCCGTTTGTGAGGTTCGGTGTCAAAGGCCTTCTGGAAATCAAGAAATACGGAATCAATTTGAGATCCCTTCTTGATAGCACTGATCACTTCCTGTGAATAAAGAAATACGGAATCAATTTGAGAACCCTTCTTGATAGCACTGATCACTTCGTGTGAATAAAGAGCTAGTTGCTTTCGCATGAACGATATTTTCTAAATCCGTGTTGAACTTGGGTCAGTAGATCATTCTGTTCGAGATAATTCATAATATTTGAATACAGGCTATGTTCCCAAATCCGGCTCTAAATTGTTGTCAATGAAATAGGCCTGTGGTTTAGTGGGTTACTCCTACTGCCTTTCTTGAATATGGGTGTGACCTGTGCAACTTTCCTACTTTTGGCACAGATCCTTCTTTGAGAGAGCGGTTGTATATGGCTGTTAAGTAAGGAGCTATCGCTTTAGCATAATCAGATAGAAATGTAATATTTATACAGTCTGGACCAGAAGACTTGTTCTTGTTAAGTGATTTAAGTTGCTTCACTACCTTGATGATATCTACTCAACGTTATTCATTCTGGCCTCTGTTTGTAATTCGAATCTGGAATATTGGTTTCGTCTTCTTTGGTGAATGCGTTTCTAAAAGCTATGTTTAGTAAATCTGTTTTAGTAACGCTGTCATCGGCAGGATCGGCATTTCTATCACGTAGTGAGGGTATTGTTTGTGTTTTGTCCCTAGTATATTTAATATATTACCAAAATCTTTTTGGGTTTTCGCTTTTTTTTTCTTTGTAGGTTCGCCAATCCTGGGAATTTTTTGTTCGTTTAAATTTGGCATGTCTCTTCTGTTGCTTTTCCAACGGTGTCCTGACCTGTTTTGAGTACCAAGGGAGACCACCTCCTTGTCTTATAAATTTATTCGGTATAAAACTGTTAATTACTGTCGCTACCACTGCTTTCAATTTGAGCCACAACTGGTCTACACTTACGTTAAGTGTTAGGAACGAGTGGAAAGTGTCTCTCAAGGAGCAATGTATTGTATTTCTATTTGCTTTCCTGAACAAATGTACTTTTCGTCTATTTTTGGTAACTTTGGGGCATTCGATATTCACTACGACAGCCCTGTATTCACTAATACCTGTATCTGTTTTGATGCTCGTTATGTGCTCGGAATTATTTGTCGCAAAGAGGTCAAGTGTGTTTTGATATCTCGTTGGCTCATGAACTAATTATTCGGAGTCAGTCTCAGAGAATGCGTTGAGTACAATTTCGCACGATGTTTTATGTGTACCTCCTGATTTGAAAATATAATTTCGCCAATAGATTGAGGATAAATTAAAATCACTGCTTACTATTATTGTGTGAGTCGGGTACGTGTTTGCAATTAGACACGGGTTTTCTTTGAACCTTTCTGCTATTGTGTGGTCAGAGTCGGGGTGCCGGTAAAAGGAACCAATTATTTACTTTATACGATTTTCGAGGGCTACCTCCACCCATAACAACTCACAGGAACTATCAACTTCAACTTCACTACCTCGATAGACTACTTTTGACGGCGACAAACACGCCTCCGCCTATTTTGTTTCTGAACACAGATAGTTTGCAGATATTTCTGCTGAACTTATTTCCGACTTAAGCCAATTTTCGCTACCTATAATGATATGTGTAAATAATTTTACGGGAATTTTACTGATACATTTTCTAAAGATATAGTGGTAGACCTGAAACTGGTACAGCACTGTTTTGCGCGGTCTTCTATAATTTGGGCCCACATAAATTACATTTCAAGTTATTTTATGATATTTTTATCAATTTTAATAAATAATGTTGTATCAAATACGCTACCACGAACCAACGGAACATTCTGTCAAGGAAATACTGTTGTTATTAATTTGTCGTTTATAAAATTTGAGAGAAAAAATATACTGATCTGAAACAATTAATCACAGTTTACAATTACCAACTGATCACAACTGACACTTTAAATTATGTATTGTTATTTCAATTATTTTGTTTTAATCGTTTATCAATAAATTGAGTTTAAATATGAAATGTAATATGTTGTGATCTCTTCGAGTTTTTGTTGTTTACTCACCAGTGTCTGGTTGTCAATATATACATCTACGTCTACACTGATACTCTGCAAATCACATTCAAGTGCCTGGCAGAGGGTTCATTAACCACTTTCATAACTTTTCTCTACCGTTCAATTCTCTAATAGCGCGCGGGAAGAAAGAACACCTAAATCGTTCCATTTTCGATCTGATTTCTCTTTTTTTTTTTTGGGATGGTCATGTATCCCTAAGTAGGTGGGTGCTAGAAAAATATTTTCACATTCAGAACTAAAAATCGGTGATTGAAACTTCGCAAACAGATCACGCCGCTATGAATAACGTCTTTCTTTTAATGATTTCCACCCCAATTCCTGCAACATTTCCGTGACGCTTCTCCCCCCCCCCCCCCCCGTAACGTAATAAAACAAAACTAGTTGCCCTTCTCTGAACCTTCTCAATGTCTTCCGTCAGTCCCACCTGGTGAGGGTCCCACAAGGGGCAACAGTACTCAAGGAGAGGACGCACAAGTATAATGTAGACAGTCTCTTTGGTGGAGCTGGTGCATCTTCAAAGCGTTCTGCCGATGAAAAGTAACCTTTGGTTCTCCTTCCCCACAATATTTTCTATGTGTTCTCTCCAGTCAAAGTTGTTCGTAATATTAACCCCTAGGTATTTGGTAGAATCTACGACCTTAAGGTTTGATTGATTTATCTCGTAATTAAAGTTCAGCGGATTTCTTTTAGTGGTCATGTGTATTACTTCACACTTTTCTTTATTTAGTGTCAATTTGTAAGAGTACACCTGTCGCTGTATCTTACTAACGTAATGTATATATTGTGTTAAATTTGTTTATTTCATGTATTTTTCATTTGTTATATGCTAGATATATATTTTTATGTAACGTCATTTTCTATATTGGATCATTTAGTGTAAACATGTACTATATGTGTAAACCCGCATGAATGCACGGACATTCTTATGCTGTAAGTTAGCAATGCGCCAGAGAAAAAGGTTGAACCTGTTTAAAGGCTGTCTTTGGTACAGAAGTAGTAGCTGTGAGTGTCGCGCTGCTAAATGCAGTCGCGGTTCGGACTCGCTATAGTAAACACATGAATGTTTTATTGATGGTGCAGAGGCACGGTAGGCGCAGTGTGGCGCGAGTTTTATGCAATTGCAATAAGCCTGAGAGGCGTACTGTTTAATTTATTGAAGGAAGTGCGAAACAAGTTTATTTATACTCAGTGTAATCTTCATTCATGTGTACAAGAAAAGTAATTGTTTGGTTATCAAGTCCATTGTCACCGAGTGTGATCGTTGTTGTAGTAAGAGTACGTATTGTAATCATATCTGTCTTGTTTGCACTTCACGACGAAGACGACGAAAACCGATGAGTACTATTGTAATATTTTTTTGTATGCATGTAAATCAGAACTTTGGTTCAATTATACATCACTTATTTTGAAACCAGTCTTAATTTTGTAAGTAGTTGTAGTCACCCCATTATCACTATTATTAGATTATGTTGATTATGCAAGCCTGTACATTGACTAACAAGTTCAATCATTTTCAAAGTAATTACGATCAGTCCTAAAGAAATTGCTAGACGATTTAAAGAATTACTAAACGTGTTACAACCACAGAGACTAGTAATTAAAGTGCAAGAGAGTTTGCAAGTAAAGTAAATTTGGTTTCATTTACATAGAAAGTAACCAGGCTAACAGTATTCAAAGTATTACGGTAGTTTTAGCAGAGTTGACTGAAGTAATTTTTTATGAAATACGTTAAATGCCAAACTCTGCTCAGCCAGTTACACGCGTACGCTACCCAGGCCCTGGAAACAATTTAAAAAAAATAGTTTACGTAAAGTTTTATAAGGAACTTGAATGATTTAAACAATAATATCAAAATTATTGAGAACTTCGAATGTAGTATTTGTGAAGCTCATTGCACCACGAAATTTCACTGTATTGAGCTATTATCATTGCAATCAGAGTTTATCTGCTATTACAATTTTGATTATAACACGAACACGCCATCACCACTACATAAATTCTGACACAATTTAATAGTGAAGTTGTGCTGTTCGTGAATCGTAAGAGGTGCTAGTTGGAGGCTGTAGTCAATGCTAAGTCAGATAGGGCCAAGCTTAATTAATTACCACAGTGATTGTTTCAAGTTAATTAATATTTTTTTTATTCAAAATTTTTAACTTTCACTGCGAAAGTGTTGTTGCGACCCATTAGTTGTGATTTGCTACAACATTCAATAAGTCAATGCTAAGTCAGATAGGGCCAAGCTTAATTAATTACCACAGTGATTGTTTCAAGTTAATTAATATTTTTTTTATTCAAAATTTTTAACTTTCACTGCGAAAGTGTTGTTGCGACCCATTAGTTGTGATTTGCTACAACATTCAATAACGACATTATTATTACTAGAGAATACTATTACGCATTCTAAATTTTGAGATTATTTGACGACCTCCAACAGGCAATTTTCTTAGAAATTGCCAATTTTCGCACCATGCAGATATTTTGTCTAAATCGCTTTGCAGTTGCTTTTGATCCTCTGTTGACTTCACTAACCGATAAACGACAACATAATCCGCTAACAGTCTGAAGGAGCTATTCAGATTGTCTCCTAAATCGTTTATAAACACGAGGAAGAGTAGGGGACGTATAACGCTTCCCTGTGGAACGCCAGATATCACTTCTGTTTTACTCGATGACTTACCGTCAAATACAACGAACTGTGTTCTTTCTTATATGAAACCGTGAATCCAATCGCACAATTGGGGAGATATTCCATAAGCACGCAATTTCATAAGAAGCCGCTTGTGGGGTACAGTGTCAATAGCCTTCCTGAAATCCAGAAATATGGAATCGATTTGAGATCCCTTGTCGATGGCACTTAACACTTCATGTGAATAAAGGGCAAGCTGTGTTTCGCAAGAGCGATACTTTCTGAATCCGTGCTGACTATTGGTTAATAGGTCGTTCACTTCGAGGTAGTTCATAATATTCGAACAAAGTATATGTTCCAAAATCCTACTGCAAGTCGACGTCAATGAGATAGGCCTGTAATTTTGGGGATCACTCCTATTGCCTCTCTTGAATATTGGAGTTACTTGGGCAACTTTCCAGTCTTTGGGTACGGATCTTTCGATGAGTGATCGGTTGTAAATTATAGCTGTAAGTACGGAGCTATTGCATCAGCATACTCTGAGAGGAATCTAGTTGGTATACAATCTGACCCGGAAGATTTATTTTTGTTTAGTGACCTGAGTTGTTTTACTACTCCAGGAACATCTACTTCTAAGTTTCGATGCTGGCAGCTGTTTTTGGATTGAATACTGGAGTGTTCACTTCGTCTTCTTTGGTGAAAGAATTTCGGAAAGCTGTGTTTAATCATTCTGCCTTAGCAGTAATGTCATCGGTAGTATTACCATTGCTATCGCGTAGTGAAGGTATTGTTTTTGTTTTGCCGCTTGTGGGGTACAGTGTCAATAGCCTTCCTGAAATCCAGAAATATGGAATCGATTTGAGATCCCTTGTCGATGGCACTTAACACTTCATGTGAATAAAGGGCAAGCTGTGTTTCGCAAGAGCGATACTTTCTGAATCCGTGCTGACTATTGGTTAATAGGTCGTTCTCTTCGAGGTAGTTCATAATATTCGAACAAAGTATATGTTCCAAAATCCTACTGCAAGTCGACGTCAATGAGATAGGCCTGTAATTTTGGGGATCACTCCTATTGCCTCTCTTGAATATTGGAGTTACTTGGGCAACTTTCCAGTCTTTGGGTACGGATCTTTCGATGAGTGATCGGTTGTAAATTATAGCTATAAGTACGGAGCTATTGCATCAGCATACTCTGAGAGGAATCTAGTTGGTATACAATCTGACCCGGAAGATTTATTTTTGTTTAGTGACCTGAGTTGTTTTACTACTCCAGGAACATCTACTTCTAAGTTTCGATGCTGGCAGCTGTTTTTGGATTGAATACTGGAGTGTTCACTTCGTCTTCTTTGGTGAAAGAATTTCGGAAAGCTGTGTTTAATAATTCTGCCTTAGCAGTAATGTCATCGGTAGTATTACCATTGCTATCGCGTAGTGAAGGTATTGTTTTTGTTTTGCCGCTAGTGTACTTCACATATGACCAGAATTTCTTTGGATTTTCTGCAAGATTACGAGACAGGATTTCGTTGTGGTAACTGCTATCGGCTTCTCGCATTGAAGTCCGCGCTAGGTTGCGAATTTCAGTAAAAGATTGCCAGTCTTGTGGATTCTGTGTCTTTAAATTTTACATGCGTTTTTCTTTGTTTCTGCAACAGTGATCTGACCTGTTTTGTGTACCACTGGGGGTCAGCCCCCTCTTTTATTAATTTATTTGGTATAAATCTCCCGATTGCTACTGATATTATGTCTTAGAAAGTAAGTTACAACTGATCTACACTCGCATTTTTAGTTTTGAAAGACTGGAGACAATCACTCAGGAAAGCGTGAAGCGAATTTTTATCTGCTTTATTGAATAGATATATTTTTCGTTTATTTTTGGTGCATTTGGGCATTTCGACATTCAGTCTCGCTACTACAACTCGATGTTCGCTAATCCCTGTATCTGTTTTGATGCTCTTTACTAGCTCAGGATTATTTGTTGCTAGGAGATCAAGGGTATTTTTGCAACCACTTACTGTTCTAGTGGGTTCATGAACTAACTGTTCGAAGTAGTTTTCAGAAAAAGCATTCAGATTTCTAGTTCGGACGATGTTTTATATTTGCCGCCGGTTTTAAATACGTAATTATGCCAAAATATCGAGGGTAAATTAAAGTCGCCACCGATTATAACAGTATGCTTCGGATACCTATTTGAAATCTGATTCAAGCTTTCTTTGAACATTTCGGCAACCGCATCGTCTGAGTCAGGGGGGCCGATAAAAAGATCCAATTATTAATTTATTCCGGTTATCAGGAATAACCTCTACCCAGACCAACTCACAGGAAGTATCTGTGTGAATTTCGCTGCAGGATAAACCGTTATTCACAGCAATAAACACGCCACCCCCTTTTTTATTTATTCTATCCTTTCTGAAGACCATTTGGCCTTTTGAAAAAATTTCGGCCGGACTTACCTCAGGCGGCAGCCAGCTTTCAGAACCTATAACGATTTGTGCCTCGGTACTTTCTATCAGCGCTTGGAGCAATAAAGGTATTGTGCAGGATCCTTTGACATCTAAAACATTGATATAGTTAGTATCATAAGATATTTATTGACTGAAAAGTATAATACTGAACTTTAGAACATGTGACTGTTTCTTCTCTATTATTGCTTCTCGCGGCGGCGTCCGTATGATATTAGCTGCGCTGTGACCTAGTTACTGCTAAGTTTGTAGCCGCGTTATTTCTGTCGTCGTAGCTGCCTAGTAACTGTCCGAGTTCTGAATAGTAACTGCCTGAGTTCTCACTAACGGGCCGTCCAGACGTATGTCGGCCTAGATATAGCCGCTTGTAGAGGGCGCGCATCTTCGGTTACTCCCTCCAGGATGCGCGACGCCTGCTTGCCATTGGCTTTAGGTCGATCGCTGCCTTCTCCACGATCGTTCTCTCACGTCTGGTGTGTGGCGCTGTCTTTATGCCACAACACAATATTTGATTAGTAAGGACACAAAAATGCAACAGTCTCTCACTGCTTTTGAATTATTTACAACAAAAATGGAACTAAGTACATCAAATTATTAATTAGCTCATTTAGAAAATAATTTTTCATCTGTTTCATCTAGGACACTCGGATATGTACTCACTACGATAGGATCCTGACAAGGTAAGTGACTGGCTGATCAAAGGGTTATCACAAACTTTTAGTTCAACTCTCTGATTATTTGCACAAGTCACTACTTTTTGCGTGCTCCATTCGCGCTACAATTTGAAAAGTAGATAACGTTGGCAAGTATCCCGTGCTGCGGACGAGCAGGTGCGTGATTCCACAACTACAGGAGAGTCGTCGTCAGTCGTGACTCTTTGTGTGTAGCACTACACTCTGTTCTTGCCGATAAATAAATTTACATTGTGCCCATTACTGGAAGCCACGATAGAATAGACACTCTAACAACATCCGAAGCCAATTTTGGAAACTCTTGATACATTTCCAAGCCTCCGCCTTGCTTCCCTCGCTTACTTCTCGCCACATACGTGATCACTCCAAGGCTGTCTAAAGTCGACTCTGTCTTTAAGGCACACTGTATGTAATCCTACGTCTTTTCTTACGCGCAAAAACTTGGCGCCTTCCACGTCGGCGACGGGGAAGTACCAATGATTTTACATTACACACATCTTATTACGTACCCAGCGTTTGGACCAGACTACAACCTTTGTACATTTATAAAAATAAACGTTACCATCAAAGTACTGTACAATGAAGATACACAAAATCATTTAACGCTACAAATACTCCAAATAAGATAACACAGACACCACACATCACGAGAATAATTCAAGATTGATACCTAAGATTTTATACATCGATTACAGCAAAATAAAATAAAATAACACAAAATAAATAAAATAAAATAAAATAAATAAAATAAAACAAAATAAATAAAATTTTTAAAAAGATTGATATTAAATAGTTCGAATGTTGCAAACACTGCGATTTATCGGAAGTCCAGAAGGGCAGTATCACTGGCGTTTGGGCCAAGGGAGGAAACATTGCCAAACTGGCTAATAAGTAACACTATCCAAGCACCAATCGACTATTCCGATACATTTAGAATATGTTTGCCTCGTCGGCCAATCTTTCGGGAAAGGATATGCTCAGGACGCGTTGGAAGCGTGAACAGCTGAAACAGCTATGTTGTTGTTGTGGTCTTCAGTCCGCAGATTGGTTTGATGCAGTTCTCCCCGCTACCCTACACTATGCAAGTCTCTTCATCTGAGAATACGTTCGGCAACCTACATCCTTTTGCATCTGCTTACTGTATTCTTCCCTCGGTCTCCCTCTACGATTTTTACCCCACACGCTTCCTTCTAATGCTAAATTGACAATTCCTGATGTCTCAGAATGTGAGCATATCTTAGTCAGGATATGCCAGAAACTCCTTTTCTCCACGATTCGGTTAAGCACCTCTTCATTAGTTACATGATCTACCCATCTAATTTTCATCATTCGACTTTAGCACCACATTTCAAAAGCTTCTATCATATTTTTATCTTATAGTCACGTTTCACTCACATACAATGTTACACTCCAGACAAATGCTTTCAGAAAGGACTTCCTAACATTTAAATTTATATTGGATGTTAACAAGTTTCGCTTCATTAGAAACGCTTTTCTTCCCATAGCCATTCTGCATTTGATATCTTCTTTACTTCGGCCATCAGAAGTTATCTTGCTACCCAAATAACAAAAGTCATCTACTACTTTTATTGTCTCATTACCTAATCTAATTCCTTCAACATCGCCTGATTTTCTGACATTGCATTCCATTACCTTCGTTTTACTCTTGTTAATGTCTTCTTATATCTTCATTTGAAGACACTGTCCATCACATTCAATTGCTCTTCCAGATCTTTTGCGGTCTCTGACAGAATTACTATGTCATCGGCATACCGCAAAGTTTTTATTTCTTCTCCCTGCACTTTAATGCCCTCTCCAAATTTCTCCTTCCATTACTTCACTGCCTGCTCAATGTACAGATTGAACAACAGTGGGGAAAGGCTACAACCCCGATGCTAGCTGAGCTCACTCGTAGTCACTTCCTAGTTTGGAGTCGAGTTCGTAGTGCCTTTCCAGACGCTTATCGTCCTAAATAAAGCCGCTTGTAGAGGGCGCACTTCTCCGTTTCTCCCTCCAGGAGGCGCGGCGCCGCCGTGTGATTGGCTGCCGGTCATCCGCTGCCTTCTTGCCGATCGTTTTCGTGCGTCTGGCGTGTGAAGCTGAGTTTACGCCACAACATCCATCCCCCCGAAAGCGCCGGATCGTTGTCGTTTAAGGAGCTCAAAAATGTTTGTTAAGCTTATGGGACTTAACTACGGAGTCATCAGTCCCTAAACTTACAAACTACTTATGAACTACTTACGAACTAGGACGGCACAAATATCCATGCCCGAGGGGGGATTCGAACGCCCGACCGTAGTGGCCGTGCAGACCGTGACTGAAGTGCCTCAGTCCCCTCGGCTACCGCGGCCGGCTTTAAGGAGCTGGACAACGGGGGAGGGGGCAGGCTCGTGGACGTAGTGATGGACCGGAGTCTGTAACTGCGGAGGACGGCAGACTACCGGCTGGGCCCCGCCAACCGGCGAGGGAACGACTACCGAGAAATCCTCCGAAGGGCCCACGTCCACGGCCTGGGGCCCAGATGACGACGTAGACGATGACATCGAAGTCGGCGTCGGATGCTGCGTGGCGTGCTGGTCCAGGTCCATGGGAATGGCGAGAGGAGGCGGAGGCGGCGAGGGCTCCATTACCATGGAGTCGGGCCGTGGTGCCGTGGAGATATGTTGCGGGGCGGCTGCCGAGGTCGCGCAGGCTGCGAATCTGCGTAGAACGTAGTGCCGCCCCGAGCTCCGCGTAATTCAGATCGTCAAATGTTTCGGTGGTTCCATGATTGATATTTCAGAACCTGACGGAGTTGTACGCAGGCACCGCAACCAAATTCGCCCTTGTTGTGTACCCTGTGATCCTTCTACGTTGTTATGTTAATTTAATGCCAATTGCACTTTCACTGTTCCTAGTAGTTTTCATTGGTTTGCCCGAAAACGGTTAAAAAAAGGGCATATGTTTATTACAAGTCTACATCTACATCTACATTCATACTCTGCAAGCCACCTGATGGTGTGTGGCGAAGGGTACTTGAATACCACTATCGGCTCTCCCTCCTATTCCAGTCACGTAGTGTTCGCGGAAAAGAAAGATTGTCAGTATGCCTCTGTGTGGGCTCTGATCTCTGTCACCTAT
Source organism: Locusta migratoria (assembly GCA_026315105.1). Lineage (NCBI taxonomy): Eukaryota > Metazoa > Arthropoda > Insecta > Orthoptera > Acrididae > Locusta > Locusta migratoria. The sequence goes on along the minus strand of CM048749.1, from coordinate 346,512,166 downwards.
TTGCAGTTTGCATTTAACGGACTCTATGGCTGTGCAAGGAAATAAAAATTAATGGAAATTTTTGATTGAATAAACTAATTAAGTTCCTATGTTAAGGAAATATCACATTTCTCTTATTCTCATGATCTCTTCGCGAGATATACGTCGGAGGGAGCAATATACTGCTAGACTCCTAGGTAAAGGTATGTTCTCGAAACTTCGTCGAAAGCCCGTACCGAGCGACAGAGCGTCTTTTCTGCAGAGTCTTCCACTGGAGTTTATCGATCAATTCCGTAACGGTTTCACGATTACCAAAGGATCCTGTAACGAAGCTTGCTGCTCTCCGTTGGATCTTTTCTACTTACTCTATCAACCCCACCTGGTACCCATCCCACACCGGTGAGCAGTATTCTAGCTGTGGGCGAACAAGTGTACTGTAACCTACTTCCTTTGTCTTCGGGCTGCATTTCCTTAGGATTTTTCCAATGAATCAAAGTCTGGCATCTGCTTTACCGACGATTGATTTTATATAGTCGTTCCATTTCAAATCATTCCTAATTCCTACTACAAAGTAATTTATGGAATTAACTACTTAAAGTTCCTGGCCTGCTATTGTGTAGCTAAATGATACAGGATCTTTCTTTCTATGTATTCGCAGCACATTATATTTGTCTACATTGAGATTCAATTGCCATTCCCTGCACCACGCGTCAATTCGATGCAGATCCTCCTGCATTTCAATACAATTTTCCATTGTGACAACCTCTCTATACACTACAGCATCATCCGCAAAAAGTCTCAGTGAACTTTCAATGTTATCCGCAAGGTCATTTATATGCAGCAAGGGACCCTCGACACTCCCCTGTGGCACACCTGACATCACTCTTACTTCTGAAGACTTCTCTCCATTCAGAATGACATGCTACATTCTATTATCTTTATAATGCCCACCTCACCTCGCGGTAGCATAACGTGTCCTTTATCAACTGCCTTGGAATCATTACGATTTTTCCACGGACTGCATTGTTACTTCCTTTGCCTCAGCATATATGTAGTAAATATTCTAGAAAGAGTGGCGCTGCTCTTATTCGCGGTGCAAATATTGACAACGTCTTTTCTGGTTTGGCAGTCTGTTAGTAGCCGGAATGTAAGAACCTTTAAAAACTGGTTGCGGTTGCAGAACCCGAGGTCGACGTTAGGTTGAGAGGCAACATTTTGGTTGTGAATTGGCAAGCCATACAGAAACCCTAGTTCTGGTAAAGCAAGTCATCTTAAAATAAAATTTTTGCAACTAAAACATCGCTATCAGCTACACAAAGCAGCTATTCCACCATTGTAGCATCACATCAGCGCTCGCGGTAGACGTTACCAACATACACGTCGCGGTAAGAACATGCCTCCTTTTCTAAAACTCTACCAAATCCCATGGAAGTGTGTCTTTCTATTTGCAAGAAAAACCTCTCTAGTTTGTTCATTGTTCTATGCATTTCAACAATGAAGTTTTTAAATACACCTCAGCTCCTATTTAGGTGTTGCATATGTTCACATCTTGATTGGATTTCTTACCAGAGCAGTTAAATTGAGACGCGAAGTGCAGGTTTTTGAAACAGAATACGATAAGAAGGGGGGGGGGGGGGGAAGGAGTGTGTGTGTGTGTGTGTGTGTGTAGCGTACTTTATGTAAACCTTCCTAAAATATTCTAATCTCATCAGGTACATTATATTTTAAAATTATAAGAAAAACTATTTATAGTTATTAATGAAATCTTCCACCAGATTCCATTAATGTTGCAAATTTTCCGTTAAATTTAACCCAAATTTTGAAGTAAATATGACTGTAATATTTTATGTTCAGAGCCGTATTTACACATCAGTATTAGTTCTAAAACATTCCGTGCTGATTCCCCTCTTTTCTGAATGTTTTGGAATGCACTGGCTTGTCCCGTGTCATCAGCAGATCGTAGAGTTGCGAAAACTATGTTGCATATTTACAGTTCACGATTCCTCGCATTTTACGAACTCGCGCACTATTCGTGCCGCTGGAAATGTTTTTACACTTTAGTCCACTAAAATTGTTTTCATACAGGTCGAACTGTTGTTCACTTAATCCACCCTCAACACTTCTGCAACGGAAGTACTTTTTTTTTTTTTTTTTTTTTTTTTCCTAGCCTCCTGTAACAACGGAGGAGAAAACAGAAAACTATAAAACATGTAAAGATGAGATAAAGGCAGCAATGGACGCAGAAGCTGCTTTATACACCATTGGCCATTGACATTGGTACACCAAGAAGAAATGCGGATGATAAACGGGTATTCATTGGACAAATATATTATAGTAAAAGTGACATCTCATTACATTTTCACGCAATTTGGATGCGTAGATCCTGAGAAATCAGTGCCCAAAACAACCACCTCTAGACGTAATAACGGCCTTGATACGCCTGGGCATTGAGTCAAACAAAGCTTGGATTGCGCGTACAGGTAGAGATTGCCATGCAGCTTCAACACGATACCACAGTTCATCAAGAGTAGTGTCTGACATATTGTGACGACCCAGTTGCTCGGCCATTATTGTTCAAATGTTTGTAAGGCTTATTGGACTTAACTACGGGGTCATCAGGCCCTAAACTTACAAACTACTTATGAACTACTTACGAACTAGGACGGCACAAATATCCATGTCCGAGGGGGGATTCGAACCCCCGACCGTAGTGGCCGTGAAGACCGTGACTGAAGCGCCTCTGTCTCCTCGGCCACCACGGCCGGCGGCCATTATTGACCAGACGTTTTCAGTTGGTGAGAGATCTGGATAATGTGCTGGCTAGGGCAGCAGTCAAACATTTTACGCATCCAGAAAGGCCTTACAGGACCTGAAACATGCGTTCGTGCATTATCCTGCTGAAATGTAGGGTTTCGGAGGGAGGAATGAAGGGTAGAGCCACGGGTCGTAATACATCTCAAATGAAACGGCCACTGTTCAAAGTTCCGTCGATGTCAACAAGAGGTGACCGTGACGTGCAACAAATGGCACCCCATACCATCATGCCGGGTGATACGCCAGTATGGCGATGACGAATACACGCTTCCAATGTGCGTTCACCGCGATGTGCCAAACACGGATGCGACCATCCTGATGCTGTAAACTGGTCCTGTATTCATTCGCAAAAATGACGTTTTGGCATTCGTGCACCCAGGTTCGTCGTTGCGTATATCATCGCAGGCGCTCCCGTCTGTGATGCAGCATCAAGGGTAACCGCAGCCATTGTCTCCGAGCTGATAGACCGAACTGTTCGTGCAGATGGTTGTTGTCTTGCAACTGTTGACTCAGGGGTCGAGACGTGGTTGCACGATCCGTTACAGCCATGCGGATCAGATGCCTGTCATCTCGACTGCTAGTGATACGAGGCCGTTAGGATCCAACACGGCGTTCCGTATTGCCCTCTTCAACCCACCGATTCCATATGCTGATATGCTGCTAACAGTCATTGGATCGCGACCAACGCGAGCAGCAGTGTCGCGGTACGATAAACCGCAATCGCGATAGACTACAATCCGACATTTATCAAAGTCGGAAACGTGATGGCACGCATTTCTCCTCCTTACACGAGGCATCACAACAACGTTTCACCAGGCAACGCCGGTCAACTGCTGTTTCTGTGTGTGAAATCGGTTGGAAACTTTCCTCGTGTCAGCACGTTGTAGGTGTCGCCACCGGCGCCAACCTTGTGTGAATGCTCTGAAAAGCTAGTCTTTTGCATATCACAGCATGTTCATCCTGTCGGTTAAATTTCGCGTCTGTAGCACGTCATCTTCGTGGTGTAGCAATTTTAATGGCCAGGAGGGTAATTATATAAAAACACTTGTTCAAATAAACTTTTTTCTAAACACTAAGACGGAGTAAACATTAAATTTGTAAATAAAAGCAAAACACGTCAGATGATGAACTTGTCTTAAACTGTAATACTGTAAGACTGTAAGACAAGAGTAATAATTACAATGGATACATGACTATTCCTTTTTAGTATGACTCTGAAAATTAAAAATAAATAAATAGAATAAAATAAAACGGGAAATTGGTTTATAATTCTGGTCGAGCACAAATTTTCTACTGCGCCATTGAATTTATTTCAATGAGCTGCAGCGGTCTAGATAAATGAATATTTCGAAATAGTAAAATTATGGCCGTTAATGTCAATCAATGGTGTCTGTTCTTTCGGAACTAATGGGCAGGGAGCACCGCCCTTGTACTGTGCTACAAGTTAAGAATTTGGGCAATAGTGGAAGCGTGTCCGGATAGCCTAATTGGTTAAGGGGACGCATTCGCGGCGTCGTAGTCCAGAGAGCTCGCTCAGAAGACTCGAGCCCCTCTGTAATAATAATAAAAACTAAATAAAAAAATTTAAAAAAACTGAGCCAAAACTCAACGAACAACCTAGAATAAACACGAAACAACCATCGCACAGATCCATACATAAAAGAACAAAGGGAGAGGAAAAATGGTTAAGGTGACCGCTGGCCAAAATGGGAAATCCGGATTGGAATCCCAGTCCAGTAAAAATTTTTATGTTCGCCTTTGAATATATTTCAATGTCCCGCAACGGTCGAGACGTTAGAATATTTCGAATAAAAAGACCGCTTTGTTCGAAACCATTTAAAAGTACTCAGAAATACATATAGAAGTAAAACTGAAAGTCTTGGCACAAAATATATGTTGAAAAGTTGACCTTCCATAAATAATCAGAGCTTCAAATAGATTTTTTCGCGAATTTGTGACATTCGATTCACTTGACCGAACGGACTGCAGTAAGACCACAAAACTAAGCTCAACCTATCTGCAATGACGTCATGGACCGGTACGTAGGGTTTCCAGGTGGTTCTGTGCCAACCGATTTACCCATTTGCTTTACGTGACTTCAGTTCCAAATCAAACACTAACATTAATCAAGTTTCAAGATCACGTAGACGGATAAGAGAACACTGGATAGGGAGGTGAGATAGGAGATGGTCTAAGAGCTAAACGAGGAAGGCAGAGATGGACAGAGTGGAGTTGAGCAAGTGTATCCGATTAGCACACACATTTTGCAATTGCAAAGCACTGCTGGGATCGCTAGTTTATTATCAACACAGCTAGAGGAATTTCACCTTGAAACAACACCTTCTAATTAAATGTTGCGTGAGTTCCCCGTAGTTTTTAATGAATTACCTTGTTTTCTTGTCAATTCTGGAACCCTCGTCGTTTCCACAGTCTTCTTTCTTCTCCTGTGAAGAGTTTTACGTACCAAATTGGAATATAATTTTCTTATATTACTTTTTTATTGCACCTTCAAAATAAATCGGATGTTTTACAAGTGCAGTCTCATTTCTTTCAGTACTTTTTCCAAATTCAACAACAACAATAATCACAGCATCAGTATATATATATATATAACTCCTTGGCCGCGGTTTTTCGTGGTCCAATGGCTTAATAAAATCTTTGCCGCCTACTTTCGCAATGGAAGCTATGTGGAATACCGCGGACGTGATAAAATAAACAAATTAACTCTATCCAAAAGTCAACACAGTTTCAGCCGACCAGTTGCATAAAATGGTTTATATTCATAAACCTTTACCTAGGTTTCTGCAAAAGTCATTTTGCCTTCTTAAGACGTATACACAAAGCTCACATTAAAAAAGATGTTATATAAAATGTGACTGACTCCATGTCAACAGATTAAAAATAAAATTTAAAACAATGTCACATCATAAAATTGTGGAGCACGTCCACACACAGGTCGAGTGAGCACTGCGTACTCAAGTACTCAAGTTAATCTATTGACATGGAGTCAGCTACATTTTATTTAACATCTTTTTAATGTGAGCTTTATGTATACTTCTGAAGAAGGCAAAATTACTTTTGCCGAAACCTAGATAAAGGTTTATGCATGTAAACCATTTTAAGCAACTGGTCGGCTGAAACTGTGTTGACTTTTGGATCTTGTTCATCTACATCTACATCTACATACATACTCCGCAATTCACCGTAAGGTGCGTGGCGGAGGGTACACTGTACCACTACTAGGCATTTCCTTTCCTATTCCACTCCCAAATTGAACGAGGAAAGAAAGAATGCCTATATGCTTCCGTACGAGCCCTAATTTCTCTTATCTTGTCTTTGTGATCTTTACGCGAAATGTAAGTAGGCGGCAGCAAGATCGTACTACACTCAGCTTCAAATTCCGGCCCTCTAAATTTACTTAACAGAAATTCACGAAAAGAACGTCGTCTTTCTTCCAGCGATCCCCAATTGAGTTGCCGGAGCATTTCCGTGACACTCGCGCATTGGTCGAACCTACCGGTAACAAATCTAGCTGCTCGCCTCTGAACCGCCTCTATGTCTTCCTTCAAACCGATCTGCTGCGGGTCCCAAATACTTGAGCAATACTCAAGGCGTGGTCGTACAAGCGTTTTATACGCGATCTCCTTTACAGGTGAAGTACATCTTCCCAAAATTCTCCCAATAAACCGAAGTCGGCTGTCCGCCGTACTCACAACTGTCCTTACATGCTCGTTCCATTTCATATCGCTCTGCAATGTTACGCCTAGATATTTGAACGACGCGACCGCATCAAGAAGCTCACTACTGATGCTGTATTCGAACATTATAGGATTGTTTTTTCTAGTCATGCGCATCACCTTACATTTTTCTACATTGAGAGCTAGCTGCCATTCTTCGCACCAACTAGAAATTTTGTCTAAGTCAACCTGTATGCTATTACAGTCAGTTACAGACGACACCCTCCCATACACCACAGCATCATCAGCAAACAGCCGCAAATTACAACTTACTCTGTCCATCAGATCATTTATATAGATAGAAAATAATAGCGGTCCTATCACACTCCCCTGGGGCACGCCTGACGATACACTCGTCTCTGATGAACACTCGCCGTCGAGAACAACGTACTGCGTTCTATTACTTAGGAAGTCTTCCAGCCAGTCACAAATCTGTGAACCTATTCCATAAGCTCGTATCTTCGTTAGCAGTCTGCAGTGTGGCACCGTGTCGAACGCCTTTTTGAAGTCGAGAAAAACACAATCCGCCTGTTGCCCTTCGTCCATGACTCGCAAGATGTCATGTGAGAAAAGAGCAAGCTGAGTTTCACATGAACGATGTTTCCTAAACCCGTGCTGTTTCATGGAAAGAAGCTTTTCCGTTTCAAGGAAGTTTACTATGTTCGAACTGAGAATATGCTCCAAAATTCTACATGAAACCGATGTCAACGATATTGGCCTGTAATTGTATGGGTCAGTTCTCTTTCCTTTCTTATACACGGGAGTCACCTGCGCTTTTTTCCAATCACTAGGAACTTTGCGCTGAATTAAAGACTCGCTATAAATGCAAGCTAAGTAGGGGGCCAATGCCGCAGAATAGTCTTTGTAAAACCGAACTGGTATTCCATCCGGACCAGCAGACTTTTTAGTATTTAGCTCTCTCAGCTGCTTCTCTACACCGGAAATACCTATTGCTATGTCCCCCATTTCGGAATTAGTACGTTGATCAAATGATGGTATATTTGCGCGGTCCTCCTGCGTGAAAGATTTCTTAAAGGTTGAATTTAGAACTTCAGCTTTCCGTTTGCTTTCTTCTATTACTGCCCCGGAATGATCAACTAGTGACTGGACAGTGGGCTTTGACCCGCTTATCGATTTTACATAGGACCAGAATTTTTTCGGGTTCTCGGAAAGATCTTTTGCTAAGGTATGGCTGTGATAATTATTGTATGCTTCACGCATCGATCTTTTTATAGACGCACGAATCTCTACTAACTTTTGCCTGTCATCATTTGCGTGTTCTTTTTTGAATCGAGAGTGCAACAGCCTTTGCTTTCTCAGCAGCTTTCTAACATTATTATTATACCACGGTGGATCTTTTCCATCCTTAATCGTCTTTACTGGCACATATTTCTCTAACCCTTCATTAACAATGCATTTAAATTTAGTCCACAAGTCCTCTACATCCATAGTCCCAGAATTAAACGATGCCCATTCATTTTCTAAGTGCGATCGTAACATTTGCTTGTCGGCTTTTCCCAACAAAAACACGCTCCTAGCCTTCTTGACTGGTTTATGAACTTTGGTCACCATCGACGCTATGATGATATCATGATCACTAATTCCTGTCTCTACACAGACATCGTTAATAAGGTCAGGCCTGTTTGTGGCTATAAGGTCTAGAATATTTCCATTGCGCGTGGGTTGCCGGTTTAACTGCTCAAGACAGTTTTCACCGTTGCTGAATGGCAGCCAAAATGGATTTTGTTGGGAATCAAAAGAACCAACTAAAGCTAACATTATCCGTGGAATACCGGGTATCACAAGGGCTGTTAAAAATTTAGGTCATCATCCTAAGATAAAAGACATTTGGTCTTTGATATTTGATAACGAGCTCATAGAACGTATTGTAAAATGAAAAAATGTTAAACTGGAACAATACAGAAACAGGATTGAAGTGCATCAGCAAAGTAACTACAAATCTACTGATCTGTACGAAATAAAAGCACTTATTGCGCTGTCCATGCTAACGTCCATTTGTAAGTCTGGCCACGAAGATATGCCGACGCTGTTCTCTTCTGACTATATTGGAACACCTATATTTAGAGCTTCAATGTCAGTAAAGCGGTTCCAAATCTTGTTACTCTGTTTGCGATTTGATGACCCTGAAACAAGAGAAATACGGAAGAAAGGAGACAAGTCATTACCAATCCCGGAATTTTTTTCCGCATTCATAAGTAACTGTCAGAAATTGTACTCTCCTGGAGAGTATACTTGTCTGGAAAAAATGCTTGTACCATTTCGTGGCAGATATGTCTTCAAAGTATATTTGCCTAAAAATCCCACTAAGTATAAAATAAAAATCATGTGTCTAACAGATGCCCGTACACAGTACTTATGCGATGCCTACATATATGCTGGTAAGGTTTCTGACGGTGTTGGACTGAGCAATGAAGAAAGAAAGCTTAGTGTTCCTACACAATCGGTTCTTACATTAGTGCAGCCAGTTGTAAACAGCACAGAAATATAACTGTTGACAAATGGGTTTCCTCTGTAGAACTGATCATAAAACTTCAGAAGAAGGGTTGACATACGTAGGTACACTGAAGAAAAATAAAGCGGAAATTCCAAATGAATTCCTGCCTTCCAAGAATAGAGCTGTTGGCTCCTCTATTTATGGATTCAGTGACAAAACTACTCCGTTGTCAGTAGCCCCTAGGAAGAACAAAGCAGTCTTACTACTGTCAAGTATGCATTTCTCAAAAGGAGTGGATGAAATGACAGGAAAACCTGAACAGCACCAAAAATGTGCAAGCTACTCATCCAATAGAAAATGCAGACGCTGGCCGCTAGCTGTATTTTTTACATTAATCAACATTAGTACAGTAAAAAAGCTGCATTCTCTACTTCTGCTTCGAAAACAGTGAGAGTTTCACCAGGTACGGATTCGTCAAGGAACCATCTCTAAGTCCAATGAGACCCATCTTGAGAATAGGCTACTTATCTCCAATTTGAGAGCGGATTTGAGGATAATAATCCAAAATGTCCTTGGAAACGACTCACAGAAGAAGAAGGAAGAACAAGAGAGGGTGAAGAGTGACAAACTAGAAAAAAAGAGGAAGTGCAGTCTTTGTTCTTACCAGAAAAACAGGAACACTGCATATAAATATGTGAATTGGAATGTTCCAGAAAAATTTGTGTTTAGTGCTTAATTGATTGATTAGTCAAAAGCATTTGAGAATTTGGACTTTATTCCTGACATTTCTTCACACAATTTATGTATTTTTGGAGAGTTCCATTGTATGAGTATTCATGAAAGTAATAAATATTGGAATTGTTACTTGATATTGGTCTTCAGTGAGTTAATGCTCTATTTTTTTTCTTGTACCAACAGATTTGTGTACCAGTTTACGAGAAAAGCAGCATATATGTATATATATTTTTTTTTCCTTTACCGTGTCCGTCAGACACATATTTCCTGTTAAGAAATAAAAGTCATCCTTCCTGTTAAGGGTTAATTAGACTACCTCTTTTCCAAATTTCATTCACATCCGTCCAGCTACTTCATCGTGAAGGCATAAGAAACGAATTAACTAACTGTAAAGCGCCCTCCGCCTTGCATCACAAAGAGTTAATTTTAGTATGGCTATAACCTTCGCGAGTGAATAAGCGATGATTTGACATAGTTTTATCGCAATCGGATGTACAGTATGGCCGTGCACGAAATACGAACAAAAAGACAAAACAAACAAGCATCAATTTTTATATATTAGATTACCTCGTTTACACACAAATAAAAGGTGTTTTGTGAATGACTGCCACGAAATTGACCTAATGAAAAATAGGTTTTAATCTGCTTTTACAGAACATAGTGTTTGATGGTAGGCTATGTAACTATTGAAGTATTTGATATTTTGAATTGCTTTTATCTAATATCAGTACTGACATTTCAAAGGTTTTAAGTAAACAGCACATACAGTTACCTTCTATAAATTTGAAAATTTTTAAGACTATTGTGATGTGAAATAAGATTCTGATAAGTGAATAATAGAGTTTAATCTGCTTTCACCGAACATGGATTTTGATGGTATGTAACTATTGAAGTATTTGACATTTTGAATTGCTTTTATCTAATATCAGTATTGACAGTTCAAAGATTACTTTCTATACGTATGTAAACTTTTAAAACTATTGTGATATGAAACAAGATCCTGTCTGTCTCTCTTTGACCCTTTCCCGCACACGCAGGGCCCGCACTGACAAGGAAAGTAGTTGGGTTCGAACAAACATATACACCAAAATCGTATGAGAGATAATGTAAAAATCCCTTATTGCGCTAGTGATACTCCCGCATCTACAAAACTCCCCAGTCGTCCGTTAGAGGACTCTGCGTGTGCCTTGCCACATTGCACTTTGACCTGTCATTCGCCAGTAGGGATGATGCAGTGTGCCTCCGAAGTTGCGTTTTGTGATGTTATTTGTGTGGTGAAGCGTCAGATGGGATGGCGATTGCTAATCAATCCTGCGATTAGTTAAGATGAAGTTACGAAGAACCCTTCTTCGTGAAGACGGTATTGGTGTAGAAGATGAATCATTTGCATGCTTTCTCGTATCTGTTGTGGTACAGAAATGTGATCATAAGTTAGATACTGTTGTTACAAACTCATAATAATGATAATAGGGATGATAATGACGAACAACTCATTGCAAGCGGTAGTGCTACGGTAAGTGCGGAAAGAGGCGATGGAAGCAGTGGCAGTGAATACCAACAGTCTTTCGGGAAGAAGGGTAAAGTTGCAACTATCATCGCGGCTTTTGATGACAATTCGCCAGAGAACATGTACGATGATTATTACATAAGTTATAGTTAAGATATCTGCATTACGTATGACGTCTACAATTACATCTACAGAGCTATCTAGAGCATGGTTGCAGAACTTTGCAGAAAAGCGACACCCACCAGCACATTGAAGTGTACGTAGAGATCCAGTAACCAAACGTTCATACAGATATGTTTGTTCGTGCCCATGTACTTTCCTTGTGAGTTAAACGCGGATTTGGCATGTGTTAGTATTTACAGGGTGGCCGGATGCCCTCCCTACCGCCACCCTATGCATCATAAGAGAAAATGTGTATCCCAAATGTCTGTGTACAGCGTTATATGTGCGAAAGTGCAAAGTGTTACGAAATGTTTGCGAATCGTGTAAGACGGCGGGACTTGGGGACCAGCCCGGTATTCACTTAGGGGGATGTGGAAAACCGCCTAAAACCCATATCCAGGCTGGCCGGCACTCCGACCCCTGTCGTTGATCCGCCAAGTGGATTCGAACCGCGGACCGCTACGCCTCCCCGCCTCGGAAAGCCGTGCGTTAGACCGCACGGCTAACCGAGCGGGTACGTGAAATAAAATTCTGATAATCTTCCTTGTAAATTATGCAGTCACATTGAAAGTTGTAAACTTTTGTTTATAGATAGAGTTTTACGCATATAACAGCTTTTTAACGTGGTATCGAGTAGTTCAATAGTAGTTTCCGTTTCTCGTGTCTCGTTAAAACCTTCAGAGTGAAACAACGTGAAGTAATAAATGTAAAACTTCCTCTCAACAAGGCAGTTAGACCAACACCGCTGGAGAATCTGCGATATTAATTCCGCAACACCAAAAGGTAGAAGAAACAGGAGATTTATGAACAGATATAAGAAGCTTTGTGCAGTTGCGCTGAAGTGTTAATCACTTGCACTTACAACGTGTATCAGATTTTATAGCAGTCGGACGTTTCTCGCATCCCGTCTATAAATTGTGGCGATTTTAACGGCCGACGATGCAGTTGTGCCACGTAAGCGCAGAACTGCTCCTATGATGGCGTGTGATCGGACACGATAGCGCGACAGCGGCTAGACGAACCGAAGCACAAAAACGAAACAGAAAACATGCGAAATTCCACCACAGTGATTAACACTCGCATTACGCCGCATAAAATTGCGAGCGATCGCCAGTGCTGCCATCTTTTAAAAGAGCCGCAGGCCTGGAGTACGTGCGCAGGGTGACCAACTTAACGATTTTGTCGGTAGATCTAGCGATTTTTAATTCATTCTAGCGATAAGGTTTTTGTTTTTCTACACATCTACATCTGCATGAGATACTCTGCAAATCACATTTAAGTGCCTGGCAGAGGGTTCATCGAACCACCATTATACTATTTATCTCCCATTTCATTCTCGAATAGCGCGCGGGAAGAAAGAACACTTGAATCTCTCCGTTCGAGCTCTGATTTCTCGTATTTTATTCTGAAGATAATTTCTACCTATGTTGGGGGGAGTCAACAATATATTTTCGCATTCGGAGGAGAATGTTGGCGATTGTAGTTTCGCAAGTAGCCCACGCCGCAGCATTAAGCGCCGTTGTTGTAATGATTCCCATCCCAGAACCTCTATCATTTCCGTAACACTGTCTCCCCTGTATCGTGACAATACGAAACGAGCTGCCCTTATTTGGACTCTTTCGATGTCCTCCGTCTCACCCACCTGATAAGGACCCCACACTGTGCAGCAATACTCCAAAAATGGGCGGACAAGCATAGTGTATGCAGTTTCTTTGTAGTCGTGTTGCATGTTTTAAGGGTTATGCCAATAAAACGCATTCTCTGGTTCGCCTTTCCCACGACATTATCTACGTGTTCTTTCCAATTTAAGTCTGAAGTAATAGTAATTCCTAGGTATTTTGTGTAGTTTACGGCCTTCACTTTTGAATTATTTATCTTGTAAACAAAGTTTAACGGATTTCTTTTCGTACTCATGTGGACGACTTCATACTTCTCATTATTTAGAGTCAATTGCCAATTTTTACACCATACTGATATGTTATTTAGATCATGTCTCATTCATGAGACATGTCTCATTCCTAACGATTATAAAAGCGTTGCCGGCCGCGGAATCCGTGGTGGTTGAGGCGCTCCAGTCACGGTCTACACGGCCACTACGGTCGGGGGTTCGAATCTCCCCTCGGGCATGGATATTTGTGCCGTCCTTAGTAATAGTTAGTTCATAAGTAGTTTGTAAGTTTAGGGACTGATGACCCCGTAGTTAAGTCCCATTAGCTATACAAACATTTGAAACATTTAAAAGCATTTTAGCGACAAATCTGGAGTTTTTGAAAGAAAGACACTAAAAAGTTTTAGTTCACAAACAATTACACAATGATTATATGTAGGTTTTTTCATTGTTCGCTAACAATTCACACGGTACGTAATGTCTCACCACCTTGAATTGGTCATGTAACTTCAGAAATATTCTCCGAAGCTTTCAAACGGCGTCAAATGTCCAAATGTTTGTTAAGCTTATGTGACTTAACTGCGGAGCATCAGTCCATAAACTTACAAACTACTTATAAACTAACACTAAAACAATACAAACGTCCATGCCCGACGGAAGATTCGAACCCCTGAAGTGGAACGGCCTCACGCATTGGCGCATAGCGCATCAATGCACTCGGCCACTCCGCCGCGGCCCAATTCACACGGTACGCAACGTCTACCTTTAAGTGGCCACTTCAAAATATTCTCCCAAACTTTCAAGCGGCCTCAAATGTTCAAATGTTTGTTAAGCTTATGGGACTTAACTGCGGCCGCGGTGGAGCAGCCGAGCGGTCTAAAGGGCCCTACACACGATGCGATTTACTGGACCAATTCGTTGGTCACCCGATAAATTGGGCGATTTTAGGCGCCGCCCGACCAACTTTCCTTGTCGGTCGGTTGGTTGTGCCTGACCACCCGATCTCAGATTCCCCCACCACTTCACCCGACAAACTGTGCCGTGTGTAGCGCTTCCCGGCCAATTTCCATGCCTGAGGTCGTCTGCACGGTGAACACGTGAAAACAAAAACAGTTCGACAGACAGACACCAGAACAGGATGGCGCTGCGAGCAGTTAGTCGGAACTTGTGTAGGCTGCTACCAATTGGTTGGTTCGCTGGACATCTTGTTGGTCGTACGATAAATCGGAGCGTGTGTAGGAGCCTTAAGGGCGCCTCCCTGCGGAGCGCGCGGTTGCTCGCCGTCGGAGGTTCGAGTCCTTCCGGGGGCATGGGTGTGTGTGTGTGTGTGTGTGTGTGTGTGTGTGTGTTTGTCCTTAGGTTAGTTTACCTTATTTTAACTAGTTTGTAAGCTACGGACTGATGACCACGCAGTTTGCTCCCATAGGTTTACAAACATTTGAACTTAACTGCGGGGCATGTCCCTAAACGTATCAACTAACTTATACTAATGACAGCACAAACATCCATGCCCGACGTAGGACTTGAACCCCCGACGGAGAACGGCCTCACGCATCTGCTCATAGAGCCTCAGTGCACTCGGCCACTCCGCCGCGGCCCAAGCGGCGTCGTTCACCCAGCGTCACGCCAGCGTCAATTTGTCTGCCGGTCATTATGCTTAGAAAGGATACTTTGAAATTGACGGTGAAGGTCACGTGGCCGAATAACCGGTTACGATTGGCTGTTGCGAATTTGTTTGGTTTGTGGGTGCTAACATGGGTGCTTTTAATTAAAAAAATCGCACTGACGTGTTTTAAGGCCCACCTTATATTTGTAGTTTTATAAGTTTTTGCAAACCTTTTGGACCAAAATAATAATCTAAATAATAAAAAATTAATTAATAAGATCGTCTGAAACCCTTTTAGGTAAAAAAAATGGGTGTGGCGGGATCCGAACCAACGACCTTTAGCGTCATAGTCCAACGCCTTGTCCACTACGCTTCGGCTATTAATAAAATAGTATTGATAGCCGTTGTTAACTGATGCTAATATGGCATCTGTAGACACTAGATTATCATTTATCGATGTGTTTTTGTTAATTCTTCAGTGCGCCATTGCTTTGAAATGACAACATGTAAGTTACTATAAGAAAATCATCAAATACGCAACGCAAGATGGCGTATGCCAGAGAGAGTTCTGGGCGAGAAATGTCACGCGACATCTCCGAACGGCTGGTTTTCGTTAATTCAATGGAGGGTGTCAAATCTCCGTTATTTTTGCAAATATGTCTCAAACGATACGAGATAAGAAAGAAAAAACGTAAGGGAGCTAAGTTATAGAGAATTTTCTCCTCTACCAATTAGGTTATTCAATTGTCGTGTCAGATGAACGGTTCGTTTGCAATTACAATTATATTACAAACGGCTTTTTCCGTATAACTACCGTATTTTTTGTCCGAAAAATATGAAAAGGGAGGTTCTGGTCTCTGGTGGCCTACAAAATTTGGTGCTGATCGGTTGCACGGTTCGCCTTAAAAACAGGGAACACGTTACGGACAGAGACATACATACATCCCAAAAACGCCCTTATTTTTGCAAGTATCTTTGAAACGCTACGAAAGAACATGAGAGAGTAAAGTTGTAGAGAATTTTCTCTTCTACAAATTCGGTTATTCGATTTTCGTGTCAGTTGAATAGTTAAGTCATTATTTTCATTTAAATTTCGAGCTGTCAAAACACGATCGCAAAGGCCCACTTTCAGTGTTACTACCGTAACGTAAAGTGGGCCAAAAATGTTCAAATGTGTGTGAGCTCTTATGCGACCAAACTGCGTGGTTATCAGTCGCTAGACTTACACACTAATTACTTGAGTAACTTTAACATTCTCTAAGGACAACACAGACACCCATGCCCGAGGGAGCATTAGAACCCCCGACAGTAGCAGCCGTGCAGACTGTGACTGGCGCGCCGCAGACGGCTCGGCCACCGCGGCCGTCTGCTTTTGATTCACAACTGTTTTCTTCCCATTTGAGCTATACTTGTATTACAAATTGAACGACGAAATATTAATTGTGCTTGTTCTATGATATTATAGTAGAAACGAGTTTATGCATGACAAACTGTAGCAGTTGTAGGCCTGCATGTCATCACTGCTTACCATTGTCTTACGTCACTATTTACGGTATGTTAATGTAAATAGCTATTATTTTATAAAACGACCCTAATTAGGGCGTTAAGCACACCGACAGATTTTTTTCTTTTTTCTTTCTTTGTGGAGAAATTTCTGGACTCATATTTGTGTCTGTTATTTTGCTCCTCCGACTTATCAGTGAGAGTTAATTGAAATTTTGTCTCGCCTTTCGAAGGTATTTTTGCGATATTTAGTCCTTAAATTCTCTATACACTGTGCGAAATTTGCCTTCAAATATCCTCTTCAAAAGAATGTTCTGAATCCCTATTCGTTTTGCTTGCCTTATGCGAATTTCTGCTCTCGTCATATAAGGCAACTGCAGTTATAATCAATGCTTCAACACTAAATTTAATGTTTGCCGTTATTGAAGGTTTCTAACTACTACGCGCAAATGGACTTATTTTTGACGTCTCTTGACGTTCGTCCAGTGGGAATGCACTTGCATTGTTGACGGTGTGTGACGTCACTGACGTTGATGTGACGTCGACAACCGTGTGGATCGAGCCTAAAATCAAATGTTTGTAGAGCGTATGGGACTTAACTACGGGGTCATCAGTCCCTAAACTTACAAACTACTTATGAACTAGCTAATACTAAGGACGGCACAAATATCCATGCCCGAGGGGGGGGGGGGATTCGAATCCCCGATCGTAGTGGCCGTGCAGAACGTGACTGGCGCACCGCAGACGGCTCGGCCACCGCGGCCGGTGGATCGAACCTAAGTATATACATGTTGGTAATCTATGGAGATTACAGAATGCTTTTATTATGTTAGGAAATGAAAAGAAGTCAGTTCACTAGCTAGTGGAGAGATCCTTGGTATCTGACATTTTCTAGTATTCTCGCATAAAATCCTTGTTAAACGTAGTATCTTTCGTTTTCTTAGTGGTAGGCAATAAACTGAAGGAATGTAACTCCTATTAGTTTTTGAAAACGCAATGGACAACAAATAAAGAAATAAATATTTATAACTGGAGAAGGAATAGCTATACATCAATTAATAATTAATAATTATTTTTTTGATTAAAAATCTGTACCTCCTTCGTAACGCGATAGTTAATGAAGTTTTGCGTAGTAACCATATGGCAAAATGCACCTGCCTTTGAATGTTATCATTTGCCAAAATAACATTTTGATAACTCTAACCGTGTATGAGACACGCAATATCTTATTCTGGCCGTATCGTCATCGGAAATGAGTTCGCAGTACAAAATAAATGTTAACAATACTGATGAAGGTAGAAATCTCCTCCTAAGTCGAAAATAAAATTCAATAAGTTAGTACATTCGCCATTCCGCATTCGCGCCGCCAAGGTTCCTGCAGAGATGGTTGGGCCAATACGTTCGACAGCGATCGGTCGCCTCCGCGTGACGTCACGTCGGGAAGCGTCAGCAGTGCGAAACGTTTCCTCGCATTCTTGTGTGGCACTGTTCCGCTTAAACTAATCTTCCTTTCAAAAACGCAAGGCAATATAATGATTTAATGGTTTAGTTGAAACATACCCACAGAAGAACTCAATATTACTACTTAAAACGGCGTTGAAACCCGTACACTATGTTTCTAGTAATCGCGGAAATAAAACATAGATTACGGCTCCGCTTGTCATACATGTCCATTCTTAATAGTAACTCGTCCATTTCAAATATTGTACAATTCTCATTAGTAAACCCAAGAATCACAAGAACTATGTGTTTTGTATAGCATTATGTGCATCACAATCGACAATTCATTCATACGTGCACATTATATAAACAAAGGCTTTGCTTTTATCTTCCTGTCTCCATTTAGCTACTCTTGTTGGGTTTAACGAGACATTTTTGTGTCTGCAAAGAATTTTTGCAAAACAAGGGACTATTTTTTCGTCATTTCAGCATTTGGCGATACTGAAGAGTTTTGCATTGTTTTCTCTGTCTGCTTACTGCATGAGCATGTAATTTGATTGTCGTTCACAAAGTACTGCTTTCAGTTATTAGACGCAGAATTTGATCTTTTAGTAGAGGTAATTCTTTATCACGACTCTTCATTTCATCCTCGATACGAACTTCCTCTGTTTCTGTGCACTGATCCACTGTTTTTTCTTCTTTAGTGATAGTGAATCACAAAGATACAATATAGGAATTGCAGTTGGCATTAAGATTTTCTTTGGCATAAGTTTTAGTAATTCGTCTTGGAGATCGTGTAATAATCTTCTGCTTTAAAATCTGTACTATGGATATAGCATGTTTTATGTCGAGACCGTCACTTCATCTACAAAGCTGAATCCACCTATTACAGTTTTAGTCTTCTTGTTATAGTTTAGTCTTCTTATTATAGTTTTCACGCAGATAAACACCACACTTAGACATTATTAATATTTACTAGAACGAACAAACTCGATAGGAAACAAATATAAACTTCTTGTAACTTGATTCCACAACGGCATTGTGTCAGCCCACCACATTATTACAATAAAATAAGTTTCAGCTTGTGAGCAATGACAATCATATCGCTCACCAAGCTGAACATCTTTTTCCTTACAAATATAAACAGAAACAATACAAAAATAACTTGCTTTAACACGTAAGAGACCGCGCGAGCTGAACGGATAGAACTCTTAAATACCCAGATTAAATCGTCCGCCATGTTTTCTCCAACATTGTTGGAATCGCCCTCCGCTAACACAATAGAGACACACGCCCTGTCGTTTTTCACAAACGACATCGCACAAACTAATCGGTTGAAAAATTTAATTTTTTTGTTAGTTAAATCCTTATATGCAAGCATTGTGACGAAATGCGCATCATTTCGTTAATAGTTACAGTTAGTAAGATATTGGCTTTGAAGTAACAGAATGCGCTACGTTAGAAAAAGTTTTCAGTCAAAAATAGAGGCTGGTATGATATTCCCTTGGTGAATGTTAACTATATATTGCTGCCTATGAAATTTTACTAATGTATTGAATTTTATTTTCGACTTAAGAGGAGATCTCTACCTTCATCAGTATTGTTAAAATTTATTTTGTACTGCGAACTCATTTCCGATGACAATACGGCCAAAATGAGATATTTCGTATCTCATATACGGTTAGAGGTATCAAAATGATATTTTGACAAATGATAACATTCAAAGGCGGGTGCATTTTGCCCATTGTTACTACGCAAAACTATCGCGTTATTGCAGGAGGTATAGATTTTTAATTAAAAAAATAATTATTCATTATTAATTGATGTACAGCTATTCCTTCACCAGTTATAAATATTTATTTCTTTATTTGTTGGCCACTGCGTTTCGGAGCTACAGCTCCGTTTTCAAAAACTAATAGGAGTTACATTCCTTCAGTTTATTGCCTAGCACTAAGAGAACGAAAGTTACTACGTTTAACAAGGATTTTATGCGAGAATACTAGAAAATCGCAGATACCAAGGATATCTTCACTAGCTAATGAACTGACTTGTTCTCATTTCCTAACATAATAAAAGTACTCTGCATTGAGAATTTCAGAATGTACTTTTCATGTAACTGAAATATTGGAAGTGAATAGTACATAGAAATGTAGACACAGCACTTTTGTAGTTTGCAACTATTAAATTTAATGGGTTAAGAGGTCGGCACCAGTATGTTTAAGTATTGACGTTACGCAGTAACAACCTTTGGTTAATTATTAGGAGCTGTAATAGTGAAGACGAGTTATTACTTGAGGGGCGAACGCATCCCAGTGCGTCATATTAAACTGACATTATCTCAAGTTATAAATTTCTCTTAGAGTTCCTGTTTTGAGTGGATGAAAATTGGATGTATTTTGAAGATTAAATTCGCTTAATGCGTTCTAGATTAGATTGTTCCATAGATCATATATACGACACTTCGTAATGATGTGGAACGTGTCAGTCTAGTAAATGTTGTATACACTTAACAATCAATATTTTCAGGATTTTGTATTAAATTTTTTATTTCTTATTTATTTTTTAATTATTATTATTATTTTCTTAAGTTTTATCTAAAAATTCATCTACATTGTAGAAGGAGTGGCCATTCAGAAATTCCTTTAATTTCTTTTTAAATACTAATTGGCTATCTATCAGACTTTTGATCCTATTTGGCAAGTGACCAAAGACTTTCGTGGCAGCATAATTCACCCATTTCTGAGCCAAAGTAAGATTTAACCTTGAATAGTGAATATCATCCTTTCTCCTAGTGTTGTAGCTATGCACGCTACTATTACTTTTGAACTGGCTCGGATTGTTAATAACAAATTTCATGAATGAATTATGTGCATTTTGAAGCTTCAGTGAAGATCCCTAGATCCCTAAATAAATGTTTGCAGGATGCTCTTGGGTGGGCTCCAGCAATTATTCTGATTACACGCTTTTGTGCAATGAAGACTTTTTTACTCAATGTTGAAATGCCCCAGAGTATGATCCCATATGAAAGTAATGAATGAAAATAGGCGGAGTAAGCTAATTTACTGAGATGTATATCACCAAATTTTGTAAGGACTCTGATAGCATAAGTAGCTGATCTCAAACGTTTCAGGAGATCTTCAATATGTTTCTTCCAATCCAGTCCGTCGTCAATGCAAACACCTAAAAATTTTGAATATTCTACCTTAGCTACAGATTTATGTTCAAAGTCTAAATTTATTAATGGTGTCATGCCATTTACTGTATGAAACTGTATATACTGGGCTTTATCAAAGTTTAATGAGAGTCCATTTGTAGAGAACCACTTAATACCTTCCTGAAAGATATCATTTACAGTTTCATCAGTTAATTCCTGTTTGTCAGGCGTGATAGCTATACTTATATCATCAACAAAAAGTACTAGCTTAGCATCTTCATGAATGTAGAATGGCAAGTCATTAATATACATTAAGAACAGCAAGGGACCCAAGACCGAACTTTGTGGGACCCCATTTTTGATAACTCCCCAGTTAGAAAAATTAATTGTTTCATCTATATCATGTGAACTGCTTATTTCAACTTTCTGCACACTTCCGGTTAAGTATGATTTAAACCATTTGTGCACTGTCCCACTCATACCACAATACTTAAGCTTATCTAGAAGAATCCCATGATTTACACGATCAAAAGGCTTTAAGAGATCACAAAAAATCCCAACTGGTGATGTCCGGATATTGAGAGCATTTAATATTTCATCAGTGAACGTATATATAGCATTTTCAGTTGAAAAGCTTTTTTGAAAACCAAACTGACATTTTGTTAGAACTTTATTTTTACTAATACGTGAAGCAACTTTTTCAATAATTTTTGATAAGACTGTAAGAAGTGAGATGGGGCGGTAGTTGTTGACATCGGACGTATCCCCTTTTTATGCAAATGTTTAACGATAGCGTATTTCATTCTATCCAGGAGAATACCCTGGTTTAAAGAGCTATTACAAATATGACTGAGAATCCTACTTATCTCCTGGGAACAAGTTTTTAATAACCTGTTGGAAATGCCATCAATTCCATATGACCGTTTACTCTTGAGAGAGTTTATTATTTTCCTAATGTAAAGAGCTATTACAAATATGACTGAGAATCCTACTCATCTCCTGGGAACGAGTTTTTAATAACCTGCTGGAAATGCCATCAATTCCATATGACCGTTTACTCTTGAGAGAGTTTATTATTTTCCTAATTTCTGAAGGAGAGATGGGTGGAATTTCGATTGTATCAAATTGTGTGGTATGGCCTCTTCCATTAATTGCCTTGCTCCTTATAATGAACATTTAGATCCTATTTTCTCTACAGCATTTAAAAAGTAATCATTAAAAATGTTTTCAACTTCTGACTTTTGGTTAAAAACGTTTTCATTTGTTTTGATGGTAATACCCTCTTCCTCTGCTCTTGGTTGCCCTGTCTTTCTATTAATAATATTACAATTTGATTTAATTTTATTATCAGAGGAGGAAATCTCAGACATGATGCATATGCTTCTTGGTTTTTTAATAACTTTTCTTAATGTAGCACAGTAGTTTTTATAATATTTTATTGTTTCTGGGTTATGATTCTTTTTTGCAGACAGATATAGTCCTTTTTTAGGTTACAAGATATTTTTATTCCTTTAGTAAGCCATGGATTTTTGCATGGTTTCCTACAATTAAATTTTACTAATTTCTTGGGAAACAGTTATCAAATACCCTAACAAATGTATCGTGAAATAAGTTATATTTTAAATTAACACCATGTTCCTTATAAACCTCATCCCAGTGTAACTGCTGTAGACTTTCTTAGAAATTTCTAGTTGATAAGGCATTAATCGAGCGCACAATTCTGGAGGAGTGTTTAGAATTACTGAACGGAACTATTTCATATACTGTTACTAGCTGTGCACCATGATCAGAAAGGCCATTCTCAACGGGACAAGTATTTATGTTGTTAAACTTACCTTGGTCTATAAAAAAGTTATCTATCAATGTACTGCTGTCCTTTACTACCTGAGTTGGAAAATCAGTAACAGATGTCAGATTGAATGAGCCAAGTAAGACTTCCAGGTCTTTCTTCCTATTACACTCTTTCAGTGAATATACATTGAAATCAGCACAAATAATAATTTGCTTCCCCCTATCTGACAGATAGCACAATAAGGCATCCAAGTTTTCTACAAGTAACTGAAAGTTTCCTGAAGCGGGCCTATATACTGTTACTATTATAAGATAATCAGCATTGACTTTAAGCTGGCAGGCACATGTTTCAATATGCTGCTCTACACAAAACTTTTTTTGTTTCTAAATTTTTGCCGGCCGCGGTGGCCGAGGAGACTGAGGCGCTTCAGTCACGGTCTGCACGGCCACTACGGTAATTAAGTCCCATAAGCTTTACAAACATTTGAACATTTTCTAAATTTTTGACACTGTGATAGGTTTTGACATATATGGCAACTCCTCCTCTTATCTTATTATCTCTACTTACATCTGAAGCTAATTTATATCCACTGACATTCACATTTTCCATACCAGTGACAATGTGATGCTCAGACAGGCGTAGTATATCTATTACCATTATCAGTTTCTGTACCATCTAAACAAACCAAAAGCTCACCTATTTTATTCTTTAGTCCCCCAATATTCTGGTGAAAGATAGTAACATTATTTTTTACTTTACTTTTCTGAGAAACATTTGATATTTCCATATTTTTAGCACCTACCTGCCTCAGCTTCTCACTGGATATTGATCTTAGCGTAAAAAAGAAGTACTTCCATGAATTGCAGTGTCCCCCCTCAAGGATTTTGCTATCAATCCAGCAAGTTTCCCCTATCCTTTCCTATTGATATGCAGGCCATGCCTAGTGAAATCCCACCTATCAATAACATCAACAGGAACCAAACCTATGTCCGACAGTGTAGCCGCCCTAAGCAGTTGATCAATCTCCATATTGACCCTCGTGGCAGAGCGGTTCAATTGGGGTCGATCATACCGCATGAACGCAGGCAACGGTCCAACATTTGTCTGGGTCGTTGCAGAAACTATTTTAACCAGGCCACACTCAATATTGTAGCTCTGATCCCTATCAATGCTGTTTCCCACTACACCCACTATCACAACGTCTAACTTAAATAGAAAAAAAAGTTCCTCGCATGTCGAAAATTCCATAACTTCGTTACAAACTGTCAATAAATTCTCTTAATAAATTATTGCCGCACTTAAAACTAAAATGAAAATGTTATGTAGTTCCTTAAGGTACACACTGATGAAAGTTCCACTTTCACACAGTGAGTACTTTGCGAGTGTGAGCGATTTGAATGAAACGCGTCAGCTTCGTCGGGGACGTGGCAACTGCTACAGCTTGGGGAAAAAATGGCGGACAGTTCAGCTCGGGTTTATAGTAGTCTTATGAACGGAGTTTCTCGACAGTGACGTAATGCGCAGAAGGAAGAAAAATCTCTGTTCCGCGCATCAGCTACGGGCTCCCCCTGCCGCGTCGCGGCCGCGCGAGCGCGCACACTTGTGGTTCGAGTGCTTACGTAAGGGAGCGGCAGGCGGCGGCCGCGCGGGTAGGGCGGCGGTGATTGGGGGGCGAGGCCGCAGGGGGAGGGGCGGGGCGTGCCCCGCGCAGGCAGCGCCGGGGTGAAGGCCGCGGCCGCGGGTGCAACCACACGACAAGAATGCCGCCCGGGTTCGCACCGCCACAGCGCGCGGCCCGCGGCCGCCGGGAACCAATTAGTGGCCACCACCCGGCACCCGGCACCGGGCACCGCGCGGCACAGCCAGGAATTCGGCCGTCCGCGCGCGCCGGCCGATTATTACCTGTCATCCGCCGACGCCTGGCACCGGTCGGGCGGCTTCGCGCTGGCCTGCGAACCCACGGCGGACTGCTGCTGCTAACGAGGCTCTACATACACACTCCGCAATCCACCGTAAGGTGCATGGCGGAGGCTGCACTGTACCACTATTAGGCATTTCCTTTCATATTCCACTCCCAAACAGAACCAGGGAATAAAGAATGCCTATAAGCCTCCGTACGAGCCCTAATTTCTCTTATCTTGTCTTTGTGATCACTACGCGAAATGTGAGTAGGCGGAAGGAAGATCGTACTACACTCGCAAGGAAAGTACTTAGGCTCGATCAAACAGAAATACACCAAAATCGTATGATAGATAACAGAAAACATGTGAATGATTCTTCTTCGCCGGACGCGGTGGCCGAGGGTACTGAGGCGCTCCAGTCACGGTCTGCACGGCCACTACGGTCGGGGGTTCAAATCCCCCCTCGGGCATTGATATCTGTGCCGTCCTTAGTGTTAGCTAGTTCATAAGCAGTTTGTAAATTTAGGGACTGATGATCCCGTAGTTAAGTCCCATAAGCTATACAAACATTCGTTTCTTCTTCTACGCCGTATTCACCAAGAAGGGCTCTTTGGAATTTCATCTCATACAATTGCAATACAGTAGCGGGATTGATTACCAATCGCCGACCCATCTGACGCTTCACTACACAATCAACGTCACAAAGCGCAACTTCAGAGGCACACTGCACCGTCACTACTGGCGTACCGGCAGGTCAAAGTGCAACGCGGCATGGCACACGCTGATGCCTCTAATGGGCGACTGCAGAGTTTTGCAGATGCGGGAGTATCACTAGTGCAATAAATGTTCAAATGTTTGTATAGCTTATGGGACTTAACTACGGGGTCATCAGTCGCTAAACTTACAAACTACTTATGAACTAGCTAATCCCAAGGACGGCACAAATATCCATGCCCGATGGGTATTCAAACCCCCGACCATAGTGGCCGTGCAGACCGTGACTAGGGCCCATCAGTCCCCTCGGCCACCACGGCCGGCTCACTAGTGCAATAAGGGCCTTTACATTATGTATCACTTTCCTTGTCACTTTCAAATTCCGGCCCTCTAAATTTCCTCAACCGAATTTCTCGAAAAGAATGTCGTCTTTCCTCCAGCGATACCCATATCAGTTCCCGGAGCATTTCCGTGACACTCGCGCATTGGTCGAACCTGCCAGTAACAAACCTAGCTGCTCGCCTCCGAACTGCCTCTATGACTTCCTTTAAACTGATCTGCAGCGGGTCCCAAACTCCTAAGCAATACTCAAGACGTGGTCCTACAAGCGTTTTATACGCGGTCTCGTTTACAGATGAAATACATCTTCCCAAAATTCTCCCAATAAACCGAAGTCGGCTGTCCGCCTTACTCACAACTGTCCTTAATTGTTCGTTCCATTTCACATCGCTCTACAATGTTACGCCTAGGTATTTGAACGACGCGACAATATCAAGAAGCTCACTAGTAATGCTGTATTCGAACATTATAGGATTGTTTTTCCTACTCATTCGCATCACTTTAAATTTTTCTATAATTACAGCTAGCACACATTCTTCGCAATTTTGTCTGTCATCCTACATGCTATTTCAGGCAATCAATGACCACACCCTCCCATACACCACAGCATCATCAGCAAACAGCCGCATTTCACAAGTTAGTCTGTCCATCAGATCATTTATATAGATAGAAAATAATAGCGGTCCTGTCACACTCTCGTGGGGCACTCCTGACGATACACTCGTCTCTGATGAACACTAGCCGCCGAAAACAACATACTACGTTCTATTATTTAGCAAGTCTTCCAGACAGTCACAAATCTTTGAACCTATTCCACATCTTCGTAGCTTCGTTAGCCGTCTACAGTGTGGCACCGCGTCAAACGCCTTTTTAACATCGAGAAAAACACGATTGCCTGGTGCCCTTCATTCATGGCTGGCAAGATATCATGCGAGAAAAAGGCAAGCAGAGTTTCACACGAACCACGTTTCCTAAACCCGTGCTGATTCATAGGAAGAAGTTTTTCCGTCTCAAGAAAATTTACAAAATTCCAACTGAAAAAATCTACATCTACATCTACATAGATATTCTGCAAATCACATTTAAGTACTTTGCAGAGGGTTCATGAACCACTTTCATAACTTTTCTGTACTGTCCCATTCTCTAAATGCGAGTGGGAAGAAAGAACACCATAAATCGTTCCGTTTTCGATCTGATTTCTCCTATTTTATTGGGATGGTCATGTCTCCCTAAGTAGGAGGGTGTTAGCAAAATACGAGGCGCGGCCGTTTGGTAATAAAATGAAATGGTACACAGGTAGAGAAGAAATTTTTATTGCACAAAATTCTACAACTCCTAAACTACTTTTCCACATAACTGCCGAAATTTTGCAGACATTTGTGATAGCGTGGCTCCAGGTTTTGTATATCTTCCTCACAGAAATCTGCCGCCTGTGTCTTCAACCAGTTGGAAACAGTTTCTTTCAGCTCGTCGTCATTGGTGAAGTGATGACCGCCAAGGAAAGATTTGAGATGTCCTGGATCTAGTCATCAATCGCGTGAAACAGTTCTTCTGTAACCAAAGGTGGACGCCCACTTCGTTCTTCATCGTGCACATCACTACGTCCGCCATTGAACTGTCGGACCCATCTTCTCACCATCGAATCACTCATCGAATTTGGTCCGTAAACATCGCAAATTGGCTGATAAATTTCACTTGGTTTCACTTTCGTTGCATTCAGAAACCGAATCACCGACCTGACTTCACAGGCGGCGGGATTTTCAATCAAGGCCGATATTTCAAACAAGCACAACAAAGCGTACGTAACTGACAGCGATTTCCAAATGGCGCACGTTCTTGATACACATCGTCTACAGCGCATGTGCGGAACTGCAGTCGCAGCGCTGCAGCGGAGATAAATTGAAACTGGACTTACTTTCTGGACGCACCTCGTATTTTCACATTCAGAAGTAAAAGTTGGTGATAGAAACTTCGCAAACAGATGACGCCGCAATGAATAACGTCTTTCTTTTAACGATTTCCACTCCAATTCGTGTAACATTTGCGTGACGCTTTTCCGCCGTAACATGATAAAACAAAACGAGCTGCCCTTGTTTGAACCTTCTCAATATCTTCCGTCAGTCCCACCTGCTGAGGGTTCCACAATGGGCAACAGTACTCCAGAAGAGAACGCACAAGTGTGATGTATGCAGTTTCTTTGGTGGAGCTGGTGCATCTTCGAAGCGTTCTGACCGGCCGTGGTGGCCGAGGAGACTGAGGCGCTCCACTCACGGTCTGCACGGCCACTACGGTCGGGGGTTCGAATCCCCCCTCGGGCTTGGATATTTGTGCCGTCCTAGTTCGTAAGTAGTTCATAAGTAGTTTGTAAGTTTAGGGACTGATGACCCCGTAGTTAAGTCCCATAAACTATACAAACATTTGAACATTTTGAAGCGTTCTGCCAATGGAACGTAATCTTTGGTTCGCCTTCCCCACAATATTTTTATGTGTTCTCTCCAGTCTAAGTTGTTCGTAATTGTAACTCCTACCTACTCGGTAGAATTTACGACCTTAAGGTTTCACTGATTTATCGCGTAATGAAAGTTCTGTGGATTTCTCTTAGTGGTCATGTGTATTACTTCACACTTTTCTTTATATAGTGTCAATTGCCAATTTTCACGCCATGTAGAAATTTTGTCTAAATCCCTTTGCAGTTGCTTTTGATCCTCTGTTGACTGCACTGACCGATAAAAACATCATCCGCGAACCGTCTAATTAAGCTATTCAGATTGTCTCCTAAATCGTTTACAAACACAAGGAAGACGAGGGGACCTATAACGCTTCCCTGGGGAACGCTAGATATCACTTCTGTTTTACTCGATGACTTAACGTCAATTTCAACGAACTGTGAACTTTCTGATAGGAAATCGTGAATCCAATCGCACAATTGGGGAGATATTCTCTTTGTGATATTTATGCGAAATGTAATTAGGCGGAAGGAAGATCTTACTACACTCAGCTTCAAATGCCGGCCCTCTAAATTTCCTTGCCATAATTTCTCGATGGAACGTCGTCTTTCCTCCAGCGATCACCATATGACTTCCCGGAGCATTTCCGTGACACGTTCGAACATGTTGGCTGTTAGATATGTAGTCTAAAGGAAAGTTCTTTTATAGCCCTAATGAGTACCTCTGTTTCAAATACCGAGCAAAAAAGATTCATCTAGTACGCGAAAAGTTTAAAGTACAACTCCATGTGGTGTAGACTATTTTGCGTTGCTGGTTGGTAGGCATGTCGGGGAACGTTGACAACCTTGTTACTGTCAAAATATTTGCATTTACAGTAAACAGCCAGGGAGAATGGTCATGTATCGGTATGCTGGCGAAATTATCGGAACGCAGGATGTATTCTACATTAAAGAACGTGCGAGAAACGTGTTTGTGAAGATGCACTTTCGTTTGGATTTCCTCAAAAAGAACGTATACATTCTATGCAAATGTGTTGTCAATCTACCTACAGAGAAGTCATTTGTGGAGTTAAAACCTATGGAATAGCAATATTTAATCTAATTTTGTTTCTGTAGTACTCAAAAGTTTCAGCTGCCGCTACATCCCATTTATTATCTAATGCGTGCTATGTTATTTTAAAAACATGTTCGTCGACTGTTGCAAAAAAAATGTTCAAATGTTTGTTAAGCTTAAGGGACTTAACTACGGGGTCATCAGTCCCTAAACTTACAAACTATTTATCAACTACCTACAACTAAGGACGGCACCAAATATCCATGCCCGAGGGGGGATTCGAACCCCCGACCGTAGTGGCCGTGCAGACCGTGACTGAAGCGCCTCAGTCCCCTCGGCCACCACGGCCAGCTGTTGCAAACTACGAAGAGATACATTTATTTTGCTCAAATACCTTACGTGACGAACGATTTCCGAAAGACGGATCTTTTTTCGATAGTTCAAAATGTTAGAATTTGGTTAGAATTGTTTTTAAATAATTCTCGATAATTGTATGTAGGTTATACGGCTCTTCCGTGACATCGTTCAAACCTACCGGAAATGAACCTAGCTGCTCGCCTCTGAACTGCCACTGTCTTCCTTCAAACTGATCTGCTGCGGGTCCCAAACACTTGATCAATACTAAAGACGTGGTCGTACAAGCGTTTTATACGCGGTCTCCTTTACAGGTGAAGTACACCCTCCTATACACGACAGCATCGTCAGCAAACAGCCGCAAAATACAAGTTACTCTGTCCATAAGATCATTTATATAGATAGAAAATAACAGCACTCCTATCACACTCCACTGGGACACGTCTGATGATACACTCGTCTCTGATTATCATTCGCCGTTGAGAACAACGTACTGCGTTCTCTTACTTAGAAAGTCTTTCAGAGAGTCATGAATCTGTGAACCTATTCCACATACTCGTATCTTCGTTAGCAGTCTGCACTGCGCTACCGCGTCAAACGCCATTTTGAAATCGAGAAAAACACAATCCGTCTGTTGCCCTTCATCCATGGCTGGCAAGATGTCATGTGAGAAAAAGGTAAGCTGTGTTTCACACGAACGATGTTTCTTAAGCCCGTGCTGATTCATAGAAGCTTTTCCGTCTCAAGGAAATTTACCATATTCGAACTGAGAATATTCTCCAAAATTCTAAGGACAACTGATGTCAACGATATCGGCCTGTAATTATGTGCGTCAGTTCTCTTTTCTTTCTTATAAACGGAAGTCACCTGCGCTGTTTTCCAATCGCTAGCAACATTGCGCTGAATAAAAGATTCGCGATAAAAGCAAGCTGAGTTTGGGGCCAATGCCGCAGAATACTGTTTGTAAAACAGAACTGGTATTCAATCTGGACCAGGAGATTTTTTTGTATTTAGCTCTCTCAGCTGCTCCTCTACACCGGAAGTACCTATTATATGTCCTTCATTTCGGAGGACTCGCGTTAATAAAGGCCGCGACCGATTGTCGGCATATGTGCACTCCTGGAAAATAAATAAATAAATAAACGAATTCGTCGACCCAACATAGCGAAATGTTATTGACACGTTATTTTAGATTATGTACTTTCCCCAAACATTATGAACTACCCCGAAGAGAACGACCTATTGACCCACAGTAAACACGAATTAAGAAGTGTCGTTCTGGTGATGGTGTAAGACAGCGCCGGCTTTAGGGTGGGGCGACCAGGGCGGTCGCCCAGGGGTGCCAACAAATATCTAAAAATCAATATTACTATTTACGATCACCAATTTTTAGAAACTAAAATGTTATTCAGTCTCATTCAACATCCGTTCCTTCACTGTTGGAAGGATAATGACCGAAAAGTCGCGCAGTGCGTTATTAGTAGGGAGATGCTGCACCCATTCATACGGCCTGTGCGGCTCTGGTGATCAACAAAGAGCCCCGTTCTTGTAGACATAAGACAAATGGAACACCTTACATTGAAGTACAGCATCACTGGCGTATCCAACATGAAGTATGTACTTTCACCAGCCACAGTAGAAAAAGGGTTTAGATACAGATCTTTGGCGTGCCACATCTGAGCATCTGTTTTGAAAATTTAAACATCAGCTCACTAATCTGTACATAATAAAACTTCAAACATGTGCAGTTGCAGTGCATGATAATAAACATTGAACTAAACATGACTTTCACAATTGCGATATTTTCC
This sequence comes from Locusta migratoria, assembly GCA_026315105.1. Lineage (NCBI taxonomy): Eukaryota > Metazoa > Arthropoda > Insecta > Orthoptera > Acrididae > Locusta > Locusta migratoria. The sequence goes on along the minus strand of CM048749.1, from coordinate 346,480,778 downwards.
AAATTATGTTCCTCTTCTTAAGATGGACACACGAATGTTTTTGCCGGACTTGGAATAGAACTTGGATTATTTGCGTTCTTCGCTTTTAATTTTTTAAATACTCAAATTCGCAATGAGAAATAATGTTATAAGATGACCTAATTAAGCATTTAAGATAATTTCTAGAAAATCAAATACGTGTTGCAAAACACTGCAAGGTTCGCTATTCATATAATAAAGGGCGCCAAGTGGGCATCTCTCCCTCAGCGCCTGGGCCGTTAAGACCGATCTTGGTGCCAGAGATCATTGAATGCAGGGTAATGTCTTTGCTATGCAGAGTTCTGATTGGAACATCGCTGGTATGCAGCAGCAGCAGCGGAGCTCACAAGTAAACCTCCCCATCGCACCCCTCTCAAATTTAGTTATAAGTTGGCGCAGTAGATAGGCCGTGAAAAACTGAACACAGATCAGTCGAGAAAACTGGAAGAAGTTGTGTGGAACTATGAAAAAAATAAGCAAAATATAAAAACTGAACTGTCCATCCAAAAGATAGGCAACGTGGATCACATTGACAGCATAGGAGCATCGTGGTCCCGCGAATAGTGTGAGGAGCTGCGGAGTAAGGGGTATTTGGTTCGAGTTTTCCTGCAGGCGAAAATTTCAGTTTTCTTTATTTTCCCAAAATTATGAATTGTCTGTCCGTTCATTGACATCTCTGTTCGCTGTAATAGGTTTAGTGTCTGTGTTTTGCGACCGCAATGCAGAACCATGCGATTAGCAGACGAAACGAAGTGCCTCTCCAATGGGAACATAGAACATTTGATCGCAAGGTGATAGGTCAACCGATTCCTCCACAGGAATTCTTTCATGTATTCTATGCGACCCTGGTGACGATACGAGTCATATTACATTAATGCAATCTCCGTCGTCTACTTTAGTCGACTGACGTCATGTGTTTAGATCTTTGTTTAGCCGTAGCATCCCCAAACTACGGCGCATTTATCTCGCATCTTTCGAACGGACGGACAGATAACAATTTTCTGAAAGAAAAAAAAAAAAAAAAATTCACCTGTGGGAAGGCTCGAACATAAGATCTCTCGGTCCCACCTGCTCTATATAGCCCACCTTTTCCATTAACCGTTAAGTTTTTTTTTTTTTTTTTTTTTTTTTTTCGAACAACTTCTTCCTGTTTCCTCGACTGATCTGTGTTCAGTTTGCCACGGCCTATCCACTTCGCCAACTTATAACTAAATCTGAGGGGGGGAGGGGGTGCGATGGGGGAGGTTCCCTTGTCAGTAGTCAGCAGAGTTGCACTCCAGTCGTTGCACTCCAGTCGTTGCCCTGTGCGGTCGAGCTGACCAGCGGACGTTTTGAATGAGGCTGTTAGGCCGATTAATTTGTATCTAGTGCCACACAGTAATTTGATATCTCTGTGGAATTCATCTTTATGCCTGTCAAGTATGTTTAACAGCAATAAATGTCAGTCTCACCAGTTTAAATTGCATTTATATATTCAAGAATACCCAATTATTGTTGAGAGGAATGTGTAGTGCAGTTGAATGTGTAGAGGAAGAGATTAACAGCAATTACATAATAAAGTAGCTGTAAGCTCTGTACAACGCTTTAAGAGTAGGGCAGGTAGAGTGCTTGCAATGGGATGAGTGCTATCGACAAGTGATGTCAAATAGATTCGATTTTCTATATTTCTGGAACACTTTTGATACTGAACCTCACAAGCGTGATTATGGAACATTTCCACAGTTGTGTGATTGGATTCGTGATTTCCTGTTTGAAAGGACACCGTACGTTGTAATTCACGGTAATTGAGTAGAACATAAGTGATATCTGGAGAAGAAGAAGAAAGATTAGGCTTTAACGTCCCGTCGACAGCGTGGTCATTAGAGATGGAGCTTTTGGTTAAGGATGAGGAAGGAAATCGGCCCTTGGAAAGGAACCGTCCCGATATTTGCCTGGAGTGATTTTGAAAAATCACGGAAAACCTAAATCTGAATGGCCAGAGGTGGATTTTGCTGTATGTCGCCTCGGAGATAATAACTGAAAGACGCTGATACGGAAATTGTGTTTATTGACAAACAAAAACAAACTTCTGAAACTAAGGCAAAAGCAATAAATAGCAACTAAACGTTTTCTTCTTCACCAATTAAGTACAAGCCAGGGAGGTGACGACAGCCATGAGAGAACGGCCAGGGAGACGGGGCCGGACGACGTACTCCGTTGCAGGAAGTCCTGGAGGCGCGGCGTCGCTGGCAGGGACTCTTCCCTACAGACACCGGTCGCGGTCCCTCACCTATGGTTCTCGTAGGCGGTCGGCGGAGAACTGCCGTCGTGTTGCACTGCGCCTCCCTCAGTGTTGCGCAGTGATACGGAGCAGTCTCGAACTGCTCTCACGTGACTGTACGGAGGAAGATAGTCCCGGTTTAGTGCGCTCTCTGGCGGTGCTCGACACGCCCTCTGGTGATTCCGGAACCGCCGCTATGGGGTGCCTCACTGTTACGCATCCATGCACTGGTACCTTGCATTGCGGGTTGTCCGCTTGTCAGGCGAAACACCGGTACTTGACATCCCTTCCCCTCAAAGAGATGAGCCAGACAGAGGCCAGTGTCGGAGACATGATCGATGTCCATGGCATCAGATGAGCCCGGCAGTGTGTGGTTCGTCAGAGGTCTGTGGTCGACATCCATCGGTATTGGCCAGAGAGCAGTAGTTGGCTGCCCACCCTCATCCATTAACAATGGAGGGGCCATAGAAGCGGTGGGTCTTGCAGGGCCTCCCAGCTGCCTGGTCGACAGGCCTGCAACAACAAGAGGCGGTGAGTCGACTGCAGTCCTGGGCGCACCTGGTTCAGATGTTTGCAGCAAAGGGAGCCATCTGAAAGTTGAACCTCCACCATTGCTCATCCCAGTAGTTTTGTGACCACCGCCAGATCCCAACGGCTGCGCAAGTGGAGAATATCAGGACCCAGACATCATCGTGGATAGCAAACCGGTGTCGCTGACCTCGCCCAGTGTACTCTACAGTTCGTTGTCGATGGAGCAGGGAGAGGAGCGAACGCTCTGGGTGCCTATGGAGCGCGAACCACCCAGCCAGTCCATTGGACGCAGGGTGGAAAGGCGCTATGTTTACCAGGGCAATGCTATTGGATGCCCAGAAGGCCATGAATTCTGCGGACGTAAACTGAGGGCCATTGTCGGTCACAATTGTCTCTGGCTGGCCTTCAATGGCGAATATGCGAGTGAGCGCCTGGATGACATGGGTCGATGATCGGGAGATGTACGAAAACCCAGAGCTGGCGTCGATTTCAATAAACCATGAGATCCAGAGGAGGGACCTACAAAGTCCAAATGGAGCCTGGACCAGTGTTTTGATGCCTCTTGCCATAGGAAATACCGACGTGCCGGAGCAGCTTGTTTGCTTTGGTAGGAGGGTTAGGCTGCTACCATAGAGGCGATATCTGCGCTGATCCCCTTCCAGTAGACATGTTGACGTGCAAGGTGTTTTATGAACACGACTCCCTAATGCCCACAAGAAACTAGGCTGAGGATCTTGAGTTGTAGGGAGGTAGGAATGACAACCCGTGGTCGGCCGTTTTTTCCCTGGATGAGAAGAATACCATCATGGGCAGAGAATTCGTGCCATCGATGCCAATAATTTTGAACCCCTGTGGTAACCACCTACCGTCAAACCGACGGCCAGCCCTGCTGAACCAGCCAAATGATCTCGCGTAGGACTGGGTCCTCTACAGACTGCTTGGCTACTAGTTCTGCGTCAGTGGGAAGGGACAGGAGAGTGTGTTCTTCTTCTGGCAGGACACTTCTGGGTCAGCGCCAAATGAAGGACACTGAGGTAATGGTAGCTGGGAGAGAAGATCGGCATTCGCATGGTTGGTAGTCGAGCGATACTGAGTAATTAGGCAGAAATAACGCCCAGTGTTGGCAGGCGTCTAGCCGTTTTGGTAGGGTTGTTTACATCACACCGAAAGAGAGGCAGCAGGGGTTTGTGGGCGGTCAAGATGGTAAAATGACGACATAGTCATGGAACTTTTTCAATTTGTCTGTAGTTGTACTGCGCCGCTGTCAATTTTTTAGAGATGAAGGCAACTGGTCGTTCCAGCCCATCGACCCTGTGCGAAAGGACTGCACCCACACCATAATCAGAGGCATCTGCCGCAACAATCACAGGGACTGATGGATCAAAGATCAGAAAACATGTGGGCTGAAGCAAGGCCTGCTTGAGATTGCGGAAGGCACTTTCACATGCCATGTCCCAATTTCTTGTCACATTCTTACGTAAGAGACGGTACAATGGTGCTGCGATGGTTGAGGCAAGCGGAATGAATTTCCTGTAATAATTCAGGTAGCCCAATACGAATTGCAGCTGCTTGACGTCCGAAGGGGACGGTAAATCCTGCATAGCTTGGACAAAATGAGGCAGTGGCCGAATATCCGTGGCACTGAGGACATAGCCTAAGTACTCGACTTGAGGGAGAAAAAATTGACATTTTTACAAATTGCAGTGAAGGTTGGCTGTTTGGAGAACAGATAAAAGGATGTCCAGGTTGTCCGCTAGGTGTTGAGCGAACTGTCATCCAGGTAGTTGGCAGTGCAAGGCACGTTCCTTGTATGAGTTTCGAGGAACCTGTGGAAAATCGCTGGGGCACTCGCGATCCCAAACGGGAGCCTATTGTAGCGGAAAAGACCAAAAGGAGTGTTGATAACCAGCACGTTGTGGGACGCCTTGTCTACAGGAAGCTGTTAATATGCATCCTTGAGGTCGATTTTCGCGAAGAGTTTGCTCCCATTGAGGCGAGTGAGGATCTCGTCGACCTTGGGAATTGGGTATGTATCAACAATCGACTGGGCTTTGATGTTTTTACTGAAATCAACACATACATGGATGGAAACATCTGGTTTGTCTAACAATACTATGGGCGTTGCCCATAAACTGTTAGAGACAGGTGTTAAGACGCCAGCTTCCTGCAAACGATGTAGCTCTGCCTGCAATTTGTCGCGAAGAGTGAATCGTACAGGCCGGGGTACGGCCGTCGGAAGGAGCGTGACGTGTGCCTCAAACCCTTGGACACCAACAGTAGAAGGCTGAACCAAGATCATATCCCTCACGAGCGATGCCGCATAGATTGTTGGCAGCTTTCATTGGCACATCGAAAGCGGCAGTCCCTTGATAAGCCCTGGAGGACAGCGATCAATTCCCGATACGACTGACCTTGTTTCTTATGATAGCTGAAGAATTTGAGTAGAGCTGTCGTGACATGTACTTGTAAATCAAAGTACTCCTGCTAGCAAAACTTCAAATCTTCATAGGGTAGGGCATGTGGTTCATGCTCCGGTTTTAATTGCTGAAAAAGACAGTAAACCGCAGGACCAACGTAGGCGAGGAAGAAAGCACTACAGTGCGTATCACTAGAGATACCGCATTCCAAGAAATGTTGTTCAAGGTGGGCCATGTAGTTTGCCCAAGATTCCACCTGTTCCACCTGCCCATCAAGCGTACGGTGGGCTCCGTCCGTAGCTGAAGCACTAACGGCCGCCATTGCCTGCACAAGTTCCTGATGTACCAATTGCATGTCCCATAAGAGGAGCAAAATTTGCTGCAATACGTCAGGGGTTGTGGTGACTGGTTGGCCATCCATGGGAACATGGGAAAGAACGAGCAAGACAACAAAGAAGACTACCTACTTGACCACGAGAGTCCGAAAAAAAAATCCTCATCGCCACTGATATATATCTCGCCTCGGATATAATAAAGGAACCGTCACAATATTTGCCTGGAGTGATTTAGAGAAATCACGGAAAACCTAAATCTGGATGGCCGGAGGTAGATTTTCCTATATCTCTCTTCGGAGATAATAACTGAAAGACAGCGTTTGTACGGAAATTGTGTTTATTGACAAGACATAAACAAATTTACGAACTTCTGAAACTAAGGAGAAAACAACAAACAGACCTAAAAGTTTTCTTCTTCGCCAAATACGTATAAGCCAGGGAGATGATGACAGCTTTGAGAGAACGGCCTGGGAGACGGAGCCGGACGACGTATTCCGTTGCGGGAAGTCCTGGAGGCGCGGCGTCGCTGGCAGCGGCTCTTCCCCCGAGGCCGCGATCCCCGAGCTACGGTTCTCGTAGGCGGTCGGCGGATAACTGGGGTCGTGGTGCACTGCGCCCGCGTAAATAGTCGGCGAGCAGTGATACGAGGCAGTCTGGAGCTGGTCTCACGTGACTGTGCGGAGGAAAATAGTCCCGGTTTAGTGCACTCGCTGGCGGTGCTCGTTACGTCCTCTGGTGGCTTCGGAACCGCCGCTGTGGGGCGCCTCATTGTTATGCATCCATGCGCTGGTTCTTGCATTGCGGGTTGTCCGCTTGTCAGGCGAACCACCGGTACATGAAAGATTTGGACCACCGACCTACCGAATGCGAGTTCAGTTCGTTACCACTGCGCTGTGATAACTGGCTTTCCACAGGGAAGTGTTACAGGGCCTCTACCGCTCCTTACTTTTACTAGGAGACATCATGAAGAAAGAAAGGTGTTATTCGTTGCGCCAAGCTATATTTGCAAATTTTCTTTTACCAACTTTCTCTCCCGAATGCGAACCTGTTTTGCTAGCACTCACCTACATTGGGAGACATGATCATCATAACATTATAAGGAAAATCAGATCAAAAACAGAACGGCTTAGATGTTCCCTTTTCCCGCGAGCCATTAGGGAATTGAAGTGTAGAGAAATAAAATAAAAGTGGTTCAATGAACTGTTTGCCATGCACTTCAGTGTGAGTTGTGGATTATCTATGTAGATGTAGATGGTAAGGAAGAGGGAGACACACAGTGGGAGGTATACGTGTAGAGATTGTGCTTGTAGAGATTTGGGATTTAATTATTTGGTAAAGGAAAGGATCAGCTTTAATTCATAATTGAAATAATAACAAAAATCTTTATAGTGTTAAACCGGGATAGTAACGTTAACCCATTATCCCCTTGGTAAACGGAAGGTGTTCAAATCAATTGTTTTTAGAGCTTATGGGACTTAACTATGGGGTCATCAGTCCCTAAGCTTACAAACTACTTATGAACTAGCTATACTAAAGACGGCACAAATATCCATTCCCCAGGGGGCATTCAAACCCCCGACCGTAGTGGCCGTGCAGAACGTGACTGGCGCGCTGCAGAACGCTCGGCCACTGCAGGCGGCACGGAAGGTGTGAAGAACCTTGGTAGTAGAAAGGTTAATAACAGTCATGGAAAATGAAAAAAGAACACAATGAATTCGTCGACGCAGCAGAGCGAAATTTTATTGACACATTATTTTATAACTAAGAACCGACCGAATATTCGGTTTCGGTTTCGGTTACGACCAGTTTCTGCCAAAATATTGGTGTTGGCCGTAGTTTCTGATTCAGCCAGAAATGAGCCGAATCTTCGGCTTGGCTGAAATGAGCTTTCTTGAACTTAATGAATAAGTACGGTCACGTTCTGGATGAATTCAGTCAGCAATAACGCCTTACCTGAATTGACGGTACTCCGTTTAACAGCTAAGAGTCTCCTATCGCGTAAAAATTGTATTTGTTGTTAAGCACGATATAAAGCAATCGTATCTTACAGTGATATACTATGTTAGTAACAATTTGACTTAATTAGATTTGTAAGTAATGGAACGGGTTATCATATTGTTATGCTGTAAAGTTTTATTAATGATTTACCTTGAAAGCGACGACCTCTTTTTGAACACCTAATACGGATTTAGGAAACATCATTACAAGAAAGGCATTATTCGTTGGGCCAAAGACCTATTTGCGAAATTTCTTTAACTTTCTTTTCCCAATGCGAACATATTTTGTTAGAACCCATCTACAAAGGAAGACATATTCCTCGCAATAAAATAAGGGAAATCAGATCGAAAAGGGAAAGATTTGGGTGTTCCTTTTTCCCGCGCGCTATTAGAGAATGGAACGGTAGAGAAATAACATAAAAGCGGTTCGATGAACCCTCTACCATGCACTTAAATATGAGTTGCAGAGTATTTGTCGATGTACACTTGACAGCAAAAAAAGTGGATCACCCCTGAATTCCTAAGTGGAGACCGCACCTGACGCTATGCAACCACAATTGCACAGCTGTGTCGCAGATCGTCAAATCATTGCACAGTATAGTTATTACGTACCCACAATAGGTACTAAGTAAGTCTTCTATTTCTCCTTATGGCATTCAGGCAAGGTACAAACCAATACTTTCGTACAACAAATATTAGAATAAACGTCATTAGAGATGAGACAGTAACACTTGTAAATTAAATTTAGTTGCAATAAGTGAAAAGTCAGATACGTTATCACACTTGTTTAGTGACATGATATGTTTTTGTTCATGATCTGAATCTGAACGCACTGTTAAGCAAAAAACAGTTGTATGCCTGATAGAGATGCGATTACAGGTCACGCACTTTTTCGTGGCCACTCTCTGATCGGCGGAAGTCGGCTGAGCTCGTGTGTCAACGGAATGTTTATGCTCTCTACCAACCTTACCTCATAACAGCATTGTACACCGTAGACCTCGTCAATGAATTGTTGATTTGTGCTTCGTATTGACTATTGTCTACCACTTTGTTATTTGCTAAAATCAGTCCACATACCCCGACGACTTCTTTTATAAGAAAGAACGCTGTCCTTGAAAGTGGTGTGTAGAATGTTAATTCTGATTTTTATTCTGTTACGACAATAAAAAGAGGCAGAGAGCGATGTTACACCCGCTTAATAAGTCCCTTTCAAATATTAACATTTCGTAGATATGCATTCCACTTTTGTATTACTCAAACATTAAAGTGATACTTAATTTCGTGTTCCATCTGTAACGCCTTTACCCCTTACATGTTGTTTCTTTTAATACCTGTAATCTATACGCCGTAAGCTGCCGGCACTGGGGGAAAGAGGCGGGACTTGTTCTAACAGCCAATGCGCTACAAGCTGAATGCAAGCTTCAGCTCCAAGCATTCTCCGCTCAGGGGCAACGCTTAAGTGCGTGATCTCTAGGCATAAATAGACGAAAAACACTGACGTTTTCATTGGTTTCTTAGACCGATGTCTGAACCCAGAAATAAATGATAATCTTAGCACTGCACCAGGAGTTGCATGAAGCTCCTATTGTTGCTGAGAGGTACCGTTGAAGATACGTAATATAGTGCAATTCACAGATGTCATAAATCATAAAGTTGTGGAATAGAATATAGTGTATTGATGACTTGTTAACTAAGCACAATCAGATGTCACATATCAAATATGTTCACAAACAGCGTTATACTGGTACCCGAAAAGACGATACACTTAATTTTTCCCCGGCAGGGGAATAGGAAGGAATAGGAAGGAATACTACTGATATATTTATTGTTTCTTCCGGGCACTCCAACCCTGCACATACCATCACTCTTCACCTGACACCATGAGGCGTCAACTATCACGTTATCGTTTACCATTAGTTAGGATCACACTGTTCGTTGAGACGTGGAAGGGGTTTGGTATTTTGCGAAAACTCTGTTTAATTTAGTAGCGCATGGACATGTGCAATTTTGATTTGAAACAAGGCAGAGTCCTGCGTTCTTTATTGGAGTTACTGGAAGTGTAGATGGTATTTTTGTGGCCGTTAGAAACTGTTACCCCCAGCGGGAATCGGACCCATACCTTAGCTATTACAAGTTAACCTCATCCCGGCCTCCAGTGAATTACAGATGCGTTGGCATAATGTTTTGTCATAATGGAGTACTCATTAGACAGTACGACCAGTCAAAGAGCTCAGAGGTGTCTGGCTAGGTAAGACATTCTTGGCCGCACGGGATGGCCACGTAGTGTGAGGCGCGTTATCGCGGATTTTGCATGATATTATACTACGTTTTAGTATGCTACATTACGAATTGGTATGGCATTCTGTAATAAGCTTATTTAACTATGATATCATTATTATAAAGATTGTTGGGTAGCTGTTGCCACGATAACTTGAATATTAGGCATTTTTATAGTTATGAGGAACGTGGATTATGCCTTTAAAAAAAATTTAAATTCGAAAGGTAACTTCGTTATGACATTTATTCACCACGTTCAGGAACACAAACAGACTTCGATGAAGGAGGTTTCTGTGATTTACTAGTATGGTCAGTGACAAGGTATCCGATAACTGGCAAGTGTGTCGCGCAATTATTCTTCACGGTCTGGTTGTCTTCAATAGTCATACTGAGCTTACAAAACAGCAATGTGGATTCTGATACAATGTCGCATCTGAAATGCGATTACAGGCGAAGCATTAATGTCCAACTGGGAAGGATGGGGGAGAACTTCAGTCTCTGCCATTTCAAAGCTTGGATACTGGTATTTGTCGGAATAGACGTTCATTTTAATGGCGACAATAGTGCTTGCACGGTAAGGTTTAGTTGTCCATTATATCCACGTGATTTTCGAGAGTCAACGACAGAGAAATAATGAAAGTGATTAAAAAAACTAAATAAATAAAAAAAACTTCCAAGCACAAAACTGTGAAAAGAAGCACGGAGATGCAGATAAATATTTCAAGGGAGGGGTAGCAGGAGGGAGTGCGGTATCTAGGAATGAACAGGAGTGCAAAACTGGAAAATAAAAGAGTGAAATGCTTGCAAAGTACTCCTAACTTATATATCACATTTTGTTTTAGGGGCGAGAGAAAAGGAACGAATGTTTTACAGAACGAAGGATGGATTATCGGAGATATAAAAGAACACTGCTTCACAGAGAGGACCCATGGACAGTAAAGAAAGTATTGTTTTAACGGAAACCACAATTTTTACAGCTTTTTGGGGGAATAGACCAAAAGGGTAACTGAGGTTATAATGTAAGGGAGGTGACAGAGAGAAAGAAAGAAAGGAGGAAAAATTAACAACGAATAAATACAAGACAAATCGTTTGCATATTTTGTTAAGGACAGAGGGTGTATTAATGGATGAAGGGGAGGACGGAGACGTATTTGAAATAACAAAAATTACTTTAACAGCATCCACCTAAACTGACTACTCTGTATGCATGGAGTCTAGGTATAAATGAATAAAATAGGATATTGAGTGAAATGAGAAGCATTGAATTAATATTTGTGCCCCGGGGGGAATCGATCCCAGACCTCCATACTTTCTTTAATTCAATGCTTTTCCTTTCACTTAATTTCTTTCACATACTGACGCGGAAAACTGTCTCTAGGTATATAAATTTTTAATAAAATAGGATAATAAAGGAACTGTATATTTAAAAAAATTCAATTTAAAGGCAGCTCAAAGGACAAAGAAACTCATATTTTATTTCATCTATAGCCTCACTTAGGAGCTCTTAAAACATCATTTAAAAGTACTAATAACTTATTAAGAATCCCTCATTATTTGTTTCTTTCATAATACATCTCAGCGTAGAATCTATAACGCCGTCAGACCAGCTTCTCTTCAGTAAGAGCGATGACTATCTCGAGTTGATTGCTCGCAGTGAGACGGCCTGATTTGTATTTCGGCTGTCTGCTTTTACTATGATGCCAGGAAGTAAACATTCTGTATTTACGTCAGAGCCCCATTCTGCGCTGTGCTGTGGGCTGTTGGGCATCACCGCGACCGCCAGCTTGCTGGCTTCCACCAAGCCTCGCCTTGGCACGAGCTGTGGTTGACCGGCCAGCCCATAGTTCTCGAGCCACGGCTAATACAGGCACAGACCGCAAAACCAGACTCAAACGTTTCTGCCAACCTACCAAAGTGTGTAGTATGAACTACTACAGCTAGAGCTATTTTGCTATAAAATGAGCAGCCACTTTATCTTTTGACATTTCATTGAGATATTTAACGACATAATGTTTCACCTAGTTAGTAATCATACGACACTGGAAACTATCTTTTCAGCACTCTACATTAGATTTAGACACAGGAAAATATGTATTCAACCTAGAAAACTGCGTATGTTTTAAAATTAAACAATTCTTGTGGGAACAACACAAATATATATATATATATATATATATATATATATATCATTCACGTTTTGTCGACTTATAAAGTGTTTTCATTGTCTCTGAAACAATAAGTGCTACGGAACAGAAATACCTTCTGCTGGAGCCCTTCATTTACACGATTGTTCTGTTATTCATAGTGAAGCGTTTCGTAATGGGTTCATAGGATCGCTTTAGTTTCTCGACTAATCCACGCTTATACGAAGATCGAGAAAAACAAGTGCCAAAAAGGATATATGCGAGTTCTAATTACCATTATATTATTCTTAAAATTCAAATCAAATGTTCGAATGTGTGTGGTATGCTAAGTTCATCAGTCCCTAAACTTACACACTACTTAAACTAACTTATTCTAAGGACAACACAAACATACCCATGCCCGAGGGAGGACTCGAACCTCCTACGCGAGCAGCAGCCCGATCCATGAAATGGCACCTTAGACCGCGCGGGTATTCTGCACGGCCTTCTTATAATTGTAACATACTTTTTGCGGTAATGAGTAGAAAAGCTCTTTGCATTTGTAGGAGAAGGTTGGTGATTGAAATCTCATAGAAGAAGCGTGCTACACTGAAAACTCTTTTGTTCTCCCTCCTAGGGAGACGTTTTAATCTTCTAATGGTTGTGTCAATAACAGGCGCTTGTTTTATCTACACCAAAACATGTATATTTCGTAGTTAACGTTGTTTTCAATTGTACCCACCAGAAATTTTGTTAGGTGTATAATCCTTAATTTTTGTTTATGGATTTCTCGAGGACTGACGAAAATTTTCTGGTAATCATGTGGTGAACAATACGCATATTTATGTTTAGGGTCAATTGTCGAATTTGCATCGTGAAAATATAACTTCAATATCATTTTAAAATTGTCTCTGCTTACTAGACAGCAGCATAATCTGCCACAAATATTTCTCAATTCGATATAGCAGTTTGCAGCTCTGTCAGAGAGAGGGTAAAATGTTACTCTCACTCCAATTTGTAACTGAGAGCTACTGCCTCTTAATCTTTAAAGAGCGTCGACATTTTCATGAAGGAAGCGAACAGCTGCAGCGTGAATCGCCTCCTCATTGCCCTTGTGAAGGCAGATGCAGATAATTCAGAAAGTAGGGATCGAGAATAGTTGTAGTTGCTACGTGAAATTCATCACCCTTGTCTGTAATAATATATGTGATAAGTAAATTACACACCGAAGTTCAATTTACAGACATTTTAATTGGAACACCACCAATAAGTGAATCTTGAAAGGTTCTTCCATATACATTCTTTCGAAAGAACAGACACCACATAAATATACATAATTAAGGAAAAGACGAGAACAACTCCAGCCTTCAGCGCAAATGCACACTACGCCTTAACTCCCTAGGTAATCGGCAAAGTGCCACGAGCAGTGAGTTCAAATTGGAAACGGCAACTACGTGAACAGTGTGAGGAAGTTTGAGTCTTGTGGGTGACGAGGGGGGAGAGGAGTGGTAGCCCGTGCACCTGCGATGATCGTTGTTTTCCCGCTCGTGCAGTGGTTACCGTAACTGCTTAGAGAGCAATAAGAATGGGCCCGAATTCCGGCTGGGCACAACTGTTCAACTTCCCCAATGCGTGTACTCAGTGGCCAAAAGCAGCTTGTGTCGGATTATTTCTTTAAATCTAGATTCTTCTCTTTCATTCCAGGAAGCAGTATAACTATCACCAGACATGATCCACCATGTTTTCATTTCACTACCATAGTCGTACCAGGAAGATCATTTGTCTACAGGCAATGTCTTCCTCGAGTGGTCCAACACCTTAGGAGAACATCTTGTGCACACATTATGCATGGCTTAATTACTTCTCCTACGACGCGAGGTCGAGCATTGATGTATTTATAGTGAAGGAGACGAATGGAATGTTGCACAGATATATAAAGAAAATAAAAGTAATCCACTGAGTTACAGATCCATTGTATTGATATCGACATGTAGCAGGACGTTTGAACAAATACTTTTTCCAGCGTTATGAAATATCTAGAAAGATTAACATCAAACTGGCAAAGGTTTCTGAATCTTTACTCTTGTGGGACATTGGCGATACTATATTTTCATGATGTTCTGAGTACTCTCAAACTAATTTCATATTTATAGAGTGCCAAAACGATTTTTGGTATCTTCAACGCCGCAGTGTAGTGGCCAAGCGCATTGAGATGCTATGCTCCGATGCGCGAGGCCGCTCCTCATCGGGGGTTCTAATCCCCCCTCGGGCATGTATGTTTGTGTCGTCTTTAGTATAAGGTAGTTCATAAGTAGTTTGTAAGTTTAGGGACTGATGACCCCACAGTAAAGTCCCTTAAGCTTAACAAAAAAAAAAAAAAAAAAAAAAAAAAAAAAAAAAAAAAAAAAAAAAAAAAAAAAAAAAAACCTATCTTCAGCCATAATCAACTTCGAACCATATTGCTTTCCTAAGTTGTGCGACTGGACTCGTGATGTCCTATCTGCAAGGTAATAGTTTGCAGTACCAGATGAGGAGTCATCTAGTGAAAAAGACGTGGCGAGTGTAATTCTTCCAGCAAAGTGAAGTAGACTTCTCCTGATTCGGATATATATTCGAAATATTTAATGAGCAATCAGAATATTACTCTTAGATTTGAGGCAGTTAATGCTGCCCACTACAAAACTCAGAAAAGCAAAGTCAATGGCAACATGAATTTGAATTTGTATCTTCACGGTGCAAATGGCAATTGACCTTAAACATCAATGTGCATTTGGCTCTGAACATAAGTACTCAGAGTTTCGTCATCATTCCAGATATCGATAAGCAAAACAAATTTGAAGTTTATACATATTACGAAATTCCTGGGGATGCAATTAATAACAATGGTAACTGTGAATAACACATGTTTTGGCGAAGGTGAAACAAACGGTCTGTTATTGACACTACCATTAGGAGATTTACACGTCTCCTAAGGAGACTGCCAACCCTACAATTCTTCCCCCTCTTATGCAGTACTGCTGAGTAGTGTGCGATTATTACCTGATGGAATAGAGGGAGGACGTCGAGAAAGTTGAAAGAATATATCAGATTATAACTCGCACATACGCTATTTGGCACTTGTATTTATTATTATTATTATTATTAGTAGTAGTAGTAGTATTTCGAACTTAGTATAATCGTGGAACATTCGAGAAACTGAAGCGATTATATGAACCCATTACGAAACACTTCACTGTGAATAACAGAACAATCGTGTAAATGAAGAGCCTCAGCAGAAGGTAATTTTCGTTGTTTAGCACTTATTGTTTAACAGACACATTGAAAACACTTTATAAGTACACAAAACGTGAATGATATACTACATGTATACATTTGTGTTGTTGCCACCAGAAATGTTTAATTTTACAACATGCTTATATTTCTAAGATAACTACATATTTCATTACGTCTAGATCTAATGCAGAGTTCTGAAAAGAGGGAATAATTTTCTGTGTTATATGATTGCTATCTACGTGAAACATTATGTGGTACTACGTTTATCATGATTCTATTCTTTCGCTTCGTTAAATATTGAATGAAGTGTCAAAGCCGCAGTGGAGTAGCCGAGCTGTCTAAAGCACCTCACTGAGGAGCACGCGATTGCTCACCGTGGAGGTTCGAGTCCTCCCTGGGGCATAGGTGTGTGTGTTTGTCCATAGGTTAGTTTAATTGGTTTAAGTAGTTTGTAAGCTACGGACTGATGACCATGCAGTTTGGTCCGATAGATTTACAGACATTTGAACATTTTTGTAATGTCAAAAGATAACGTGGCTGCTCATTTTATAGCAAAATAGCTCTAGGTGTGGTAGTTTATAATACACGTTAGGGTAGGTTTGCAGAAACTTTTCATACTTCAAGGGTAGAGTCTCGCTGCATTACCCGTGGCTTGCGAGCTACGGGCAGGCCGGTCAACCACAGCTGTTGCCGAGGCGAGGCTTGGCGGAAACCAGCCAGCTGGCGGTCGCGGTGGCTGGCGACAGCCCCCAGCACAGCACAAAGCGGGGCTCTGACGTAAATACTGAATGTTTACTTCCTGGCTTCATAGTGAGAGCGGAGAGCAGAAATACAAATCAGGCCGTCTCACTGTGAGCAATCAACTCGAGATAGAGTTGTCGCATTTACTGAAGAGAAGCTGGTCCGATAGCGTTATAGACTGTATGCTGAGATGCATAACGGAAGAAACAAATAATGAGGGATTCTGAATAAATTATTAGTCCTTCAGATGTTTTTTTAATCTGATCTCTATTTTCATATTTCGTAAGTGAGAGACTGTGGAAGATCTCTTGGCAACAGAAATAAAATATGTGTTCGTTTCCCTTTGAGCTACCTTTAAATTGAAATTTTTTTAAATATACAGTTCCTTTATTATCCTATTTTTATTATAAATTTAAATACCTAGTGACAGTTTTTTGGGTCAATATCTCAAAGACATTGAGTGAAGGGAGAAGCATTGAATTAAAGTAAGTATGGAGTTCTGGGTTCGATTCCTCCCTGTGGTACAAATTTTAATTCAATGCTTCTCCTTTCACTCAATATCTTATTTTTTATTATTTTTTTACCCAGCCTCCATGCAAACAGAGTAATCTGTTTTGATGGACGCTGTCAAAGTAATTTTTATTATTTCATATACGTCTCTCTCCTCTCGTCCATCCATTAATACACTCTCTGTCCTTCACAAAATACGCAAACGGTCTTGCATTTATTAATAGTTAATTTCTCTTCTGTTCTCTCTCTTTCACTCGCTGTTGCCGCTCTTGCATCATAACCTCAGTTACCCTTCTGGTCGGTTCCCTCACGATACAGAGGTAAAATCTATTGCTTTCCGTTGAAAGCATGCATTCTCTTTTAATTTATGCTTTCGTTATTGTATATCAGTCCTCTCTATGAGACCGTGTCCTTTCATACCCCCTTCCCTATAATAAATTCTTCGTTCTGTGAAATACAGAGCTCTGGTGTTTTGATTGACGTCCTCTGCGTTCAAATTCAGAGCACGAACAAAAACTCATTGTGTCATTGAATGAGTTTGATAAGGTACCCGATTTGTCACTTATTGTAATTAAATTGAATTTACGTTGCTCTCTCGACTCCAACAACTTCTATTCTAATGTTTTTGTATGACGGTATTTAATTACATGTGGACCGACTGCTTATTTGGTACCCATTGTGAATAGTCGAACGACTGTACTCTACAGGGGTTTTGAATGTGGAGTACCCGCAACACAGCTACGTTAGTTGGGTTGCATTCAACAGTGATCCACTTTTTTTGCTGTCAAGTGTACATGAAGAAATTTCACTGTATTTGCGGCTCGCCTTTTATATGAGACGCATTGCGAAGCTGTCACACACAACTTTGTAGAAGTTCTCAGATTTTGCAACAAAGGAATTCTAGCCTTGTATTGCAGATCATTGATGGACAGGAAATCTTCGTTAATACCGAGATGTGTATTCCAGCTATGTATGCTTTCTACTCGCCACATAGTCGAAACGACACTTCCGCATCGAGGCAAGCAGTATGGAGTACTTGTAAAGATCTCTTGCACTGTCTGTCAAAGCATAAACAATCTTTCCCACGCTGTTGTAATGATTTACCGTCTTGCTCACAATGTTTTGTCCGACCGAGAACGCTGTCCGCACGAATCTGCAAAATGTTTATTTCGCAACAAGCCTGGTCATGTTCAGTAAGACTGTTCTCAGAAATTACGTTCCACGAAGCCTCCTACTAACAATAGGAATCCGAGACGCATGGAAATCAATGTCCTGAATTATTCATGGAACTGCACCTAATCGTCGCAAACCAGCATCCACTTCTGCTTCTGTTGTTAATGTGAAGCCTGTCGGGAACAGTTCGACAGTCACACAAACTTCGAAAAGCTTTTCTTTCTCTGACTAGTCCTCAGCAGGATATACGCATTCGATTAAACGCGAATTTCAATACTTACAAAACCTTTGTGTCGTTCCAACAAACCTGTTACTACACATGCTGTCTCCAGTTTACATGTTCTGGGAACTCACAATCAAGATGGTACTTACAAACGTATACCCAAATCTGTAGCATTTATCGTTCTTTATGCGTCTAATAGTCAAGATCTTTTTGGTCTAGATGCCTTTCACATATTTCGAATTTGAAACTCAAGACACAGTAGCACATTGCTTCAAATAGAACTGTTGAGGCTTGTATGAAGAATTTAAACATCTGTTTGATGATTCTGTTGAGTGTGCAAGACATTATGCTGCACATTACACCCTGCGCGCTGACTAACGGACGAAATTTCGAAGAGCACGTAATGTTCCACATACACTTCGTGACAAAGTGGCACCAGAATTGCGTCGTTCACAAAGCATCGAGGTTACTACAGCCTATTACGGCTAGTTTTGTAGGCGTCACTTTCATCATTCTGTCAATGCCGAAGTCGGAATATGTGTAGACTTTAACTTTCGTATTCACAGAATACATAACATCAACTACAAATTGGCAGAGCCAAAAATGTGTACCGAGCCAGGATTCAAACCCAGGTCTCCTGATTTCTAGGCTGTTCCGCTGACCACTACACCACTGGAGACACAGTGATCACCGTACCTGCAAGACTACATAAGCGCCGGCCGCGGTAGCCGAGGGGACTGAGACGCTTCAGTGACGGTCTGCACGGCCACTACGGTCGGGGGTTCGAATCCCCCCTTGGGTATGGATATTTGTGCCGTCCTTAGTGTTAGCTAGTTCATAAGTAGTTTGTAAGTTTAGGGACTGATGACCCCGTAGTTAAGTCCCATAAGTTGCACAAACATTTGAACTACCTAAGCACGCCTCCCGGAAGACACCAATTCCCAGCTCTTCCCCTGCCCACAGTACTCAAACCCGTAGCTTCAGAAACTAATTCCC
Source organism: Locusta migratoria (assembly GCA_026315105.1). Taxonomy (NCBI): domain Eukaryota; kingdom Metazoa; phylum Arthropoda; class Insecta; order Orthoptera; family Acrididae; genus Locusta; species Locusta migratoria. The sequence goes on along the minus strand of CM048749.1, from coordinate 346,461,904 downwards.
ATAAGAATAAGGGCCCCAAACTACCCCATCCCTCCCAACTAACTGTTAATGCATAAACCGTAATTTATACATTTGCGTTATCTCACCCTGGAGTTTTGATTAACAAACTTCAGGGAGTCAATACTTTTCAAAAATTGATGTGAAGGATTAATAGCTGTAAATACATTTGGATGAACAAACCCAATTTTTCATTGCGATCAATACTCACACTGAGCTGTTCCATAAAGTGTCTATTCTTTTCGGACACGTCCAAAAGAAGAGACATCATTGGTTGCTATTAGCGGCCACAATTTTACGAATCCCATATATTGAAACATTTCGACCGTTTCAGTGCATTGAAATAACCTGAACGGCGAAGATGAAAACTTTGCTGGACCAGTATCATGTCCACAAACATTTTTTAATTTTTTTATATTTTTTTTATCATCTGCTGCTCTTAAATACAAAAAAATCTTCAAATATTTGTCACGCTTAAGCGACTTAACTGCGGGGTCATCAGTCCCTAAACTTACAACCTACTTATGAACTACCTTATACTGAAGACGTTACAAACAGCCATGCCCCAGGTGGGATTCGAACCCCCGACGGGGAACGGCCTCGCGCATCGTAGCATAGTGCCTCAATGCGCTTGGCCGCTCCGCCGCGGCCCTTAAACACAAGTGTGTGTTTATTAACTTTTTTCCAAAATTAGAATTCTTTGATAATGTGATTGGCAAATAAGTTGTTCACCCTGTACGAAAGCATTTGGATGTCATTTTCCGGTTACATGCACCGAAAAACATTTCTGAAATACAGCCAGGTCTGGGAAAGTTGTCATATACAGTGTGTCCAGAAAAGGGCTCCCTGATTTCAAAATTAAATATCTCGAAAACAAAGATCGATAGAGGAATGCACTAAACGGTTTGTTTATTGTGAAAGCTGAACAAAGTTTATACAGCAGTTTGCAATAATAGTTACAAAAGCTGCTAACAGATGGCGCTGTACGCTTTACAGCTCATATCGGCATACATAAGTGAAATAATCGTATGAAAACACTCTTTGCAAACAATCACATCACAATGTTTTCAAAATGTTCACCATTGGCACTACAGAGGTAGCGCAAACGAAGAATGAAATTCGCCATCTCTTTTCGTAGTGTCTCAACCGAAACTTATTCACATTGCCACAGAGATCGCCGATTCAAGCTCGTCCAGCGTGGCGGGATGCTTCGGGTAGACCATGTCTCACTGTGCCCCATAAGAAAACGTCACAGGGAGTCAAATCCGGCGAATATGGAGGCAAATCCATGCCAGAACCAGTAAATTTGGGATATTCCAAAGCAATGAGTCGATTCCCGATTCTCGATCCTCTCAAGAAAGCGAAACACTTGTTCGGTCCGATGTGGTCGGGCTCCATCTTGCATAAACCATTCAGTACCTGGTCCATCCTCTAATGCTTGCTGTGTGGCGACAAATTGTTCCAAAATTACAACGTAACGTGCACCAGTGACCGTTTCTCGAATGAAGAAAGGGCCAATAATGCCTCTGCTGCATACTGCAGCCCACACAGTAACTTTAGGAGAATACAGGGGTTTCGCTTCACACCAAAATGGCTTTTCGGAACTCCAAAATCGCCAGTTCTGCTTATTCACGTATCCATTCAGGTGGAAGTGTGCTTCATCCGTAAACCAGATGCAGCCAATATCAAATCCCTCACTATCAATCATTGTGAGCATCTGATTAGCAAAGGCAACCCTTTGTTGCACAGCTCGTACGGGTATGGCCTGGTGCGTTTGAATTTTGAATGGAATCATGTGTAGGCTCTTTCTCAGTATTTTCTTCGTGCTGGAACGCTTCAAACCAGTCTCAGATGCAATTCTACGGACGAATGACATTGGATTTCGCTGAATAATTCCAGAAACTGTAGCGATATTTGCAGGCGTAACTGCGGTTTGCTTGCGGCCAACATGTCCCACTAGATCATGCGTTACGCTGCCTGTTCGTTGAAATTTTGTGAAGAGCTTACGAATGGTTTTCGCATCGGGTCCTTTTGGAACATTAAATCGTGCTTGAAAACTTCGCCTTGTTGCCGTAGGACTCTTTTCTAACCTGTGGTACTCTAGAACCAGAAAAACGCGTTGTTCAATGGAGTACATGGTTTTAATCTCTTCCTTCGGTACGCTAAACTCCTTTCACGTTTCAATAGTGGAACTGATCGCTCTGGGCTTCGGATCACTATTTATACTAGGTATTACGTATCGCGATTACGGCGCCATCTGTTAGCAGCTTTTTTAACTGTTGTTTCAAACTGATGTGTAAACTTATTACAGCTTTCACAGTAAACATACCGTTTACTGCATTTATGTATCGATCTTTGTTTTCGAGATATTTAATTTTGAAATCAGGGAGTCGTTTTCTGGACACCCTGTAAGGTAAAATGTATCACGAACGCGTGCAAATCAACGCTCCGTTACATCGACTTCGCCGGAAGCATGCATCGTACTAGAGGACCCATGAATGTCAATGTACTTTAGAAACAGATGTCTTTCGATAATGAGAAGCCACTGCTACTTGCCACAGACGCTTCTCCTGTCAGTGAGGGCGAAGTTTTGACACAAAAACCAGGCACCTCTTGAGTGCCAAATTTCTTTTACATGCAAGTTAAATACAGCAACACAACGTAATTATAGGCAGATAGATAAAAGAAGCTCCGGCCATTATTTATGGTGTCGCAAAGATCCAGCAATACTTTTCTGGATAATTTTTCATATCGATCACAGACAACAAATCACTGACATTGTTAGGTCTTAATGTCTTCCTATGCTAACAAGTTATGTTCGCACTTGGAAGAGAAAGTTCGTGAAAGAAATTTCGCAAATGGATCTCGTCGCAGCGAATAACGCGTTTCTTTTAATGATTTCCACCCCAACTCGTACACCATTTCCGTGACACACTCTCCCCTATATCGCGATAATACAAAACGAGCTGCCCTTCTCTGAACCTTCTCTAAATCGCCGGTCATTGCCACCTAGTGTGGATTTCACAATGCGCAGCAATACTCCAAAATAGGACGCACAAGTGTAGTGCAGGCAGTTTCTTTAGTAGAATTGTTGCATCATCTAAGTGTTCTGCCAATAAAAAGAAGTCTTTTAAAAATGATCAAATGTTTGTAATTCTTATGGGACAAAACAACGTTGTTCATCAGTCCTTAGCCTTACAAACTACGTAATCTAAGCTAAACTAACCTAAGGACAACACACACATGCATTCCCGAGGGAGGATTCGAACCTCAGACGCGGAAGGCCGCGCAATCCATAATGTGGCGCTCCAGACCGCTCTCCTATTCTCGCGCGGGACGGAGTGTTTGGTTCGCCTTCCCTACAATAATTTCTATGTGTTCTTTCCAATTTAATTTGTTCGTAATTGTTAGTCCTAGGTATTTAGTTGAATTTACAGCCTATAGTTTTGACTGACTCATCGTGTAAATGAAGTTTAACGTATTTCTTTTAGTGGTCATATAGATGAATTCACACTTGTCACTATCAACGTCATTTGCCATTTTTACACCATGCTAATATCGTATCTAATTAATTTTGCAGCTTTTTTTTAGGTTCTGCTGATTTCAACAACCGATAAATGACAGCATCATCCGTTAGCAGTCTACGACAGCTACTCAGAATGTCTCCTAAATGCTATAAGCCGGCCGCGGTGGCCGAGGGGACTGAGGCGCTTCAGTCACGGTCTGCACTGCCACTACGGTCGGTGGTTCGAATCCCCCCTCGGGCATGGATATTTGTGCCGTCCTAGTTCGTAAGTAGTTCATAAATAGTTTGTAAGTTTAGGGACTGATGACCCCGTAGTTAAGTCCCATAGACTCTACAAACATTTGAACGTTTGAAATGTTATAAAAATAGGCTACAGTAGCGGTTAAAAAAAGCTGACTACATATTACCGCCACCTCACAGGGGTCCTGTAACACTTCTGTTCTACTAGATTACTTTCCGTCAATTACTACGAACTGTTTCCTTTCTGACAGTAAAACACGAATCCAGTCGCACAACTGTAGCTATATTTCATAAGCACACAATTTGATTAGAAGACGCTAGTTAGGTACAGTGTCAAAAGCATTCCGAAAATTCAGAAATACGGATTCTACTTGATATCCCTTGTCGATAGCACTCATCACATCATGTCTTCGAAGTACAGTAGAACCGCTCTAATCCGACCTTGGATGGTCCGTCACTCCGGCTACTCTGACAATGTTCAGGTTCGTGAGCCTTCACCGACTTGTCACTGACTGGACGCCTGTCAGGCTATTGTTGCGGTGTCTATCGCTGTGCATATTGTTATACTGTACGTTAATTTGCAGTTTTATCCTTTGTTGGGATTAAAAATCGTCGTTGATTGCTTTATTCCGTATTCTCTACAGTACTTATTACATTCATTATGTGTACAAGTGTCTGTATTTCAACGTGTCCCGATTCAAACGCAAAAACCCGTAACTCTTTCACTAAATGAAAACTTAGCAGTGCTACAAAGACTTGACAAAGGAGGATCGCTCCGAAAAAATTGCAAAGGAACTGAATGAGTTAAGAATTGGAGGCAGAATCGGAAAATTGAATCCTATACACTTACGATTGATGGTGAAAACACTCTGAAGAATCGCAAAACATTAGAAAACCCTACACTTGAACTTATTGATAACGCACTATGGATGTGGCTTTGTCAAGAAAGAAGGAAAGGAACTCCAGTATCCGGACCAATTCTCAAAGGAAAAGTGGTAGTTTTGCACAAAAACTGGAAGCCGAAAGTAAATTTCCTGCCAGTGAAAGCTGGATTAATCATTGTGTGTTCGATTTGTTTCTACAGTCAGTGCAGTATAGTACTGTAATTTGTTTGTCGTTTTACCTTTTAAGACCAATACATATTATAGTGTGTGTATACGTTTTTCTAGTTAATATATTGTGTGACATCTTCATATATTACTGTAGACGTCTTTTAGTTCTTAAATCGTTTAGTTTTTGTACTATATGTCTTTTTATATTATTGCGATAAGTATTAGATTTTTCGGATAATCCGCCTTTTTTTTCGTTCCGACCATGGTCCCGGTCTCGAAGGTGACGGACTACTGTAGTTCATAATATTTGAGGAAAGTATTGGTTCTGAAATCGTGCTGCAAGCCGACGTCAGTGAATACGCCTGTAATTTTGCGGATCATGTGTACTGACTTTCTTGAATATTGGAGTGACCTGTGTAAGTTTCCAGTCTTTGGGTATAAAACGTTGGCTGAGCGAGCGTTTGTAGATAATAACTAGGTATGTGGCAATTGTATCAGCATACTCTGAAAGGAACCTGATTGGTATATAATCGAAACTGGGAGACTTACTTTTGTTAAGTGATTTAAGTCGCTTTAATACACCAGTGGTGATTTCTTCTAAATTACGCCAGTTGAAAGATATTCTCGATAGGAAGGCTCAGAAACAACTCTGATGGAGACTGCAATACTCTAATTATACTTCTGGAATTGTTTATTCGCTCTCTACTAAGCATTCTGTGATGGAATCACGCTGGATGGCCACCAAAGAAATTGACGATCTTGAAGTCCACCATTACTTTCCGCAACATCATGCTTTGTCCACTCAGAAAGGAGTTACTTTCGTACGTCTGACAAACTTGCATACTCGAGTCCTAGTTCCTAGTGAGTATCGAGATTCTGTTTTAACTCTAGACTGCATTGAATTTTATTTTGGAGCTAGGATGAGTCACCTAACTTTACCGCTGGATATATTTCGTAAACCACATCAAATACTGACTAACCGATTCCACACACCGAACGTGAGGAGAGGGGCTAGTGTAACTGGTTAATACAAACCATAAAAATGCACTGAATAATGTTTTTAACACAAACCTACGTTTTTTAAATGGAACCCCGTTAGTTTTGTTAGCACATCTGAACATATACACAAATACGTAATCAGTGCCGTTTGTTGCATTGTAAAATGTTAATTACATCCGGAGATATTGTAACCTAAAGTTGACGCTTGAGTACCACTCCTCCGCTGTTCGATCGGGTGTATCGGAGAGCACCGAATTATAAGTAGGGATCCAAAGGGAACGGTGATGTACCTTAGGTACAGAAGAGACTATAACAGCACATTACGTCCACATGCTAACACCTTTATTGGTATTTTTCACTGACACACATGTCCATTACCATGATGGGTGAGGTACACGTACACTCGTGGTTTCCATTTTCATTTACGGAGTGGAATAGAGTGTGTCCCGCATGTCAGGCCAATAGATGTTCAAAGTGGTGGTCATCATAAGCTGCACACAATTGAAATCTATGGCGTGCCTACAACCCCAGAGGATATGAAACAACGTATTGTGGCAGCCTGCGGCGACATTACACCCGGTGTACTGCGGCGTGTACGACATTCATTATGCCATAGATTGCAATTGTGTGCAACAAATGATGGCCACCACTTTGAACATCTATTGGCCTGACATGTCGGGACACACTCTATTCCACTCCGCAATTGAAAACGGAAACCACGTGTGTACCTGTACCTCACCCCTCATTGTAATGTACACTCTTTGACAAAAAACCTGGCCGCCGGCCGGCCGCCGCTGAGCCTAAGTCCGAGCCGATCGCGACATGGGACAATAAAAGTGGCCGCGCTGATTCGCTCTAAGTCCAGCTATCTGCACAATCTGGCAACACTGCAGACTGCGGGGGTCATACAGTACTTCTTGTGTGCAGTTAGAAGATATCTGGGTCAGCTACGTCCGTGGTCTTGCGGTAAAGTGCGCGACTTGCATGTTCAGTATTAAGCGATCGAAACCGACTGTTGACAAAAATTTTAAATTCATGTCACTCGTGCGTGCTGATGCTACATGTGTAAGGGGAGCATATGTGTAACGTATTTCATTTTTTGGTACACTGGTAATAACATTTCGGCCCAATAACATTGCCACCTCTGGCAGCAGCACTCGGCACAGCTCTCCGCGGCCCACTCGCCGGCAGTAGCGGTGGCGGCGCTACACAGCGCTTCCTCGCCCTCTGCCCACAGCGCCTGCTGCCGCTCATCGCCCTGGATGCGTAAAATGCTGTAGCGTTGCTGAGTGGTGATCCATAAAAAAAGGTTGCGATTCGCATTTCACACAGGATATAACGAAGCAGACCACCTATTTTGAATGATGAGCATATAATACATTAGAGTGGCAAAAAATTGTCATTGTCTAATCCAATGGCACTCTACGATGATTAACACTTATTTGTGGTTTAAATCTCGATCCTTTTCCTTTCAGAAAAGCCTTTCATGTAATTTTGTTATTGTCATCAGTTCATATGTTTTCATCAAGACACACTATGTAACTCACTAAAATGTTTTAGTGTCGTTGTTTCATTCCTTACGGTAAATGTATGAGCTAAATTATGTGAATACGTTTCAGTGCACGTTCTAAAGCAACACAGGCACACTGCAAGGTTCGTGTCTTCATGTCTCATTTCTACAGGAGATATTTCGCATCAATGGAGGTGAATTCGAATTTCTTCGAAGGCGTTTGTATGGTGAAGCAAAGATGACATCTAATACCATTTGCATAATTTGAAGTCGACCTTTCTGAAAGACTTATTGTATAAAGCTTTTCTTATGATTCCGTTTAAGAGTTCCTTCTGGCAATCTGCAGCGTATAAAGTAAAATAATACGAACTTCCATCCCCAAACGCAATTTCTCCAACAAGGATTAGAACTGCCGCCTCACACCAGGCTTGCATCATAAGACACAAGCAGAGCCACACAGCCAAACACACACTGCCGTATATTGCCCTCAGTCTCTCACATATTCAATGCTGAGCCCCTAACGCATCGCGAAAGATAACTTGAAAGTCACCTAGACAAATAACTACATTCCTTGAGTGCAAAAGTTAAATTTCTGTCTCTCATTTCATGTGGGCATTACACATCATGAGTCATGAAAGTAGAAGAGGAATGTCAAGTGAACTTAGCGAGACAATTCAGTACCACTTGCGGAAGTAACTGCACTATCACAGTGTTGCCAAATATCAGCAACGATGTTGCCAATTCTTAGCTGTACTAGGAAGACCTGTGTAGCGATAAGCGACGCGAAATCGCGTACGTCTCATGTGGGCTTCTAGAGGGGAGTCGCGCATTTTGGTTAATATGCGGCGCTCTCTCCTGATAGTTTCCGTCGTCACATTTAGGATGCAGATATTAAATTCGTCCAATGAGGCCGAAACTAGGGTTTAAATTTTTTGAAGCTTTACTGCATTATGATATATTTTCAGCAAATGACTAGAGAAAAAAATACTGATATTGTGATTGCAACATACGGCAGATCAAAGACTGAGATACGTAAACATGCATCACGATTACAGTTTCACCCCCACCCCCAAAAAAAAAGAATAAAACAATTGCTTTGTTACATTTCGACAAAAGCTAATTTTTTTGATGAAAAGTTACTGGAAATAATGATGCCCCATCCGTCTCGAAAAACTTTGTAACTAGAAAGCGACTGCGTTTCAAAATGCAGCCTTACGACTGTGCAAGTAATATTTCATGTCTTCTACGTGAATACATAAATGTGTTGGTGTGCTTGAAAGCCAGAAGAAACATAGTTAACTGACTATTTGTGCAACACAGTAATTATTTCATTTGAGTATTCAGAAGACTGGATATTTAACATTACGGCCATGACCATGGAAACTAAACTGTATATGTGCGAAATGTGCAATTCTGAGGTTTTTCCTCTGCAAACATATACATATAATCTATAGACTACTAAGCAGCTTTTTATTTCGTAGTGTTACAGCCTTGATGGGCCAACAAATGATGATGAGAATCCGAACCCATGTGCCTGATGGATTTTTCGAACGTTGCAACCTATGACTTGCATGTGTTGTTCCTTAGTATCTGTGGTCACGATGTTAAATTAACAGAAATTGTTACAAACGTTTTACCAACTTTCTCCTATGGTCCTATTTTTCGTCAAACCACACATTCTTTCTGGTCTCTTGGCCACATTGGAAAGAACGCTTTTGCAACTGAATTAATGATAATAATGATGGAAATAATGATGATGTTTATGGCGTTACAGCAGAATGATAAAGATTACAATAACAATAGAAAATGCCGTTCTCTTGGTTGACACACTGCAATGAGTTTTGGTATTTCATTGCTGAATACCATTTAGGACATGTTTCAGAGGAGAAAAATAGACGTGAAGCCACACACATCACTAGTACAACGATACCTCACTAATCAACTATGCTTGCTGTAGATCAGAAAACGAGAATGGCGCCACCGAGCTAAAATGAGATTACTCGTTCAGTTATCTGACATTTGTTGGCAGTTAATACACACAGTCCCGACATGAAACACAAAACTGTTTGCAATTTAAGCAGGGGTAGACCTTTCTGCGGTCGAATATTTACTTCAGGATAACAGAGTCATTTAAATGCAATGACTAATCTCATATCCTCATGAATATTGGAAAATACCTCGAATTCTGAAACTAAGGGAACAGAGTTGCCTAGTATCGTAACCAATACTGCTAAGATATAGGAAGAATTTCTTGGCCATCCCACAATATCCTCATTCCTACAAACAACTTGCTTCAACTGTCTTTTATCCATGCTGCGCTGCCAAAGCCCATTCTAAGTAAGGCTTCATCCAACAACATCATTGAAAATGCTGATGAACAGATGACTTACCTTCATCAAATTCCGGGGAGAGTTTCTTTTAACGAAACGGATAACGTGTGAAATGACTACTTTCTCCAAAGTTCCTACGCATTTTTGTCCCAAATTGGATGTATATATGTTCAATCTTGTTATAAGCGGCTCACATTTCAGGAGTATCACCAAAATGAGCATCTGGTGGGTATCGTCCTAGAGCAGCTATTACGCACGTTTTTACCGATAATCATAAAATTGACCAGACGGCTTTTGCTGCAGAATATAGCGACTTCTATTACATCCGCATACCCTTTCCCAATAAGAAACTGTTTTCTTCGTATAGTGATGCCCCTGTTTAGGTGAATTATAATGTTAGTGTTTAATGTTGCTTCAGAAGTACTTTTTGTCTTAAATATTTTGATCTTTCCAGGTGATTCAAAGTAATTGTAAGAATTCGTTTCCCTTCAAATTACTCCATTCATTCGATCTCTTATTTGTAAAGTAATTGCAACCGCCAAAAGTGAAATTGTCGTATAAACCAAACCGTTTGGTTGTTTCAGGTCTATCGTCCATGGGCAGTAGGAATATTGTTCGTAACCGTAAACAGTTTTCTATTGCTGTTCATCTCCTTAATATTGTTAAACACATATTTTCCCTATAATTCTCCTCGTGAAGTGGTTGAACTGCTGTGCTTTATTATTGTTAGTACCATTAGTTTTTATTTCAAGTTGATCTCTGAATTTTATTTTGTATTACCGTTACATTTGTTTGTTCAATATGTTTCACAATATTGAAGATCAACAATTTTTCATATCCATTAATATAAGCGAGTTAGAGCTAATGTATAACGGTCATTATTGTCTTGTTTCATCCGTAAAAGTTCCTCTGAAAATCTGGAACACTTCTTTTAACACCCTTAATTTGAAATCGATACGTAGGCAGAGGACATTGCTCATTTATTAACCTCATTCATAATGATAATTTGGATCCAATTTATTTACTAATTTTGTACTCAGTCCATTTAATTTTTATAATAGCGGTAAAATTACAGCCTTGCACATTCTACGGCATCTGTTCAAAATCAATGAATAAGAGATACGTCAATACTTTTATTTACTATCTTTTAACAAGCAACAGTGCAATTGCTTTCGTTAATGTTGTTTTAAACCATGGCACAATTCATAGATCAATTTTAATCGTTGTAACACGTGTTTATTAGGTTGCTTTATTGTCTATTGTGTTTTTGTTACAAATTTTACAATTGATTTTATATTAACGATAGGCCAGAAACTTAATTAACATAACTCAGAACCGCGTGATAATGCAATATTTACTCGCATTCGTTTTTGCTACGGAACGAGTTAGTGCAGTGGTAACACACGGGACTCATATTCGGCTGCACGGCGCATCGAACTGGCCTTCGGCCATTTGGATTTGAGTTTTCCATGATTTTCCTAAATCAGTCTAGGCAAATACCGGAATGGTCCCTGCGGCAGGACACGGCCGATTTCCTTCCACACCCTTATCATGACAATCCGAACTTCTGCTTCGCTCTAATGACCCCTTGTCGAGGGGACGTTAAATCGTAACCTTCCTTATTTCTTTCGTGTCACGTGTGCAATAGAGCTTACTTTGTTCATGTTCCCGTGTGTTGGTACAAATTTTGCAGTTCATTTCAAACTAAGTTCCCTCTGAACAAGAGACCTTTAACGTTCAACTAAACTTACAACTGGATGACACTGCTTCATTAACGCCATTTCTTAATTGGTGTATGGTGGAGGGCACTTTTTATAAAACTGCTGTTTCCGCCTGTTTCTCTTCCAGTTGTGAATGGTTCGCCGTTAAAACTATTTCTGGTAAGAAATGGTCAAATGTTTGTAAGTCTTATGGGACTTAACTACGGGGTCATCAGTCCCTAAACTTACAAACTACTTATGAACTACTTACGAACTAGGACGGCACAAATATCCATGCCCGAGGGGGGATTCGAACCCCCGACCGTAGTTGCCGTGCGGACCGTGACTGAAGCGCCTCAGTCCCCTCGGCCACCGCGGCCGGCCCCTTCTGGTAAGACTTAGTGTGAGTTCATATCGCCCTATCTTTTTTACCTTCACGATCTTTTCGTGACTAATACGTAAGAGGGGTTAGGTGAAATAGAAATAAAACAAATGTATCGAATGTCTCTGTTGTATTCTCATAAAAACGTTTGAAATTGAATGAAAAATTTCAGACACACAAAATTTGAAAAGTGTAAAATAATCATTCAAGTGGAAAATGCATATAAACGTAGTTTTAAAATAGACTAAGACGTATAAAGTAACTTTTGTCCACTCGATAATTGCTACCGCGTTAAGGATAGTTTCAATAAATTTTCGAATTTTTAAGAGCTATGTCAGACATCATAGTAACACTGGAACACAAAGTGTTCTTGCATCATGAGTAATGCTAACAGTAGCGTTTAGTGGCCACCAACTTGAAGGGTAATTTCTTTCATTACCTTTCTGAAGTCGATAAGAGGTATGACGCGGTGGGGGCAGCCACGGTCGTTTTGGTAAATGCGGCACAACGAGCGAGCGAAGGCTCGCGCGTCTGGAAACGGAGAAGGCGGAGCGCGCCTGCTGGAGGGATAGTTTTCGTTCTGAACAGAGGAAGCCATCAAACGGAGCCTAACAGATGTTCGGTAGACCTCTTGGAACTTACGCGTTTTGACTGTAACATAAGAAATAAATGAAATTCACGAATTGCATTGAACATTGCAATGGTTAGTAAATTAATGTCGTCCGCTATTTGCGACGACACCGATCGAATGATAATCTATCGACGTGAGATACCTGGCACCTAAAAGTCACCAGTAAGTTTGTACTTTGAAACCAATCAACGCGCTGTAATGAACACACTGCAATTAAAACTATGCCTGCATCGCATCCGGCCATGAGACAACATAACATTTTATGAAATCAACGAGGCAGGCAACAAAGACAGCACCTCATCAAGGAATGTGCTCAAAAAATTCAAATGGAACGCTATTTAACGTATCAAGATGTTCTGTCAATAACAGGTTGCTTGTAATTTCCATAATGACCCGCGGACATTTTATTTTATCAGGAAGCAAACTCGAAGGAAACTGGACAAAATTTGAGTATTTATTTTGAAGACTTTTCTGCGACAAATTGTGAGTCTTATTGTTAGTTAATGGAGTACAGTAAACATAAGTCCTGCATATGAATCAACCATAAACCGAGAACCAAACCTGGTAATAGGCTCAATGAGGTATTCATTGTTCTTTTTTTTTTTTTTTTTTTTTTTTTTTTAATAGCTGACCACGTGACATATGTGCAATTTGGAGAGCACAGTATATCGAGCCTGAGTGGAATTACGGATCCGGATCCTAACATGCAGGACGCCAGCTACAAAAACTCGTTCATCAGGCCATCAATGTAATCAAGATTTTCCAACGTCATAGTAGGGCCTATTGTTTCGCAACTTCGGCATCATGTAGATGTGTGTCTGATATGTAATTCTGCAGTCAGTTGACTTTTTCTTGTCACCTACATTAAATATTTTGAAAAATTAACATCATAATATGCTCATTGTCGTAGTTAACTGAATTTGAGTTCAAGAAGGTCGTTTCATACATTAACTACTCCTACTCTCTTTCACGTTGCGAGCATTCTGCCTCAGCTGTGAGCAAATCAATGAGGTAGGGTTTATAGCAGTAATGTCTAGCTGTATAATAGTCACTTTCTGTAAACCTAGCCAATTTAGAAATCGGGTCCGATTTGTTGCAAAAGCTGATCTTATCATTTCGTTTGATACGTCTTAAATTTATCCGCTTACTGTGAAACAAAATCATCCGTGCCAACTGTCTCCTGGAAACATCATAGCAGATGTTGTAGCCACCTACTTCAAGAATATCAAGTTACATCACAAACAAAACGAAAGAACATTTTCTTAAATGAATTTATCAATTGTTCTAAAATGATGGTAAAATTTTAAATATAGATAGAACAACTTATTTGGAAATCACTTCAATCATCCCATAAAGTAAATAATAAATTCTGAAGCCGCGTCAGATGTTCTTTTTTTTATTAAGAACGTTACTTTACAGGTCCACGACAGTTTTCACGTTTTTAAAGACCCATCTTCAGGTGTTAATTTTTTTCATATGAAAATTCATTATAGAGACACAAGGTTCTAATCGCTTTCATCTGTCATGGGAATAAAATTTCATTAATTAGGCTCAGATATATGGAACCAGTCCAACAGAAATCATCACTGCCATTCAGAATAAAAACAAGGACATTAATATGTGGGACAAACAGTCGCGTAATTTTGGTTACTGTATTTTCAATGAAACCAGTAGATCGCCGAAGAAGTGAAGGAGTACAAACCAAAGAAGACTGCCCAAAGAATCGAAGAAACCGATAGATGATGGATTTGTATTTTGCTCATCTTTGCATCAAGTATTATGACAACGTAAGAAAACTTAGGAATATGCACAACCACCCAGATTCTCTGTTCTGTTACAGCTTCATGAGGACTAAATTCGTTTAGGTAGACGCGTTTGACAAGACTCAACATAGATACAGTCCATCTTCGGACAACAGTGCCTAGTATCATTGGAGAAAATGATGGTACGCATTACTTTTTCGTTTTGTTACAAAAAGCTCTCACTGAACGTTGATGAGGGTAAGTTATCAATTCATCAGCATTTCTTCTCAATGCATGGCTAAAAGCCAGTTGAGGCCAGATGCTAGTAGGATTGAGAATATTGTGGGCTGTCGCTTTCAAGTTGCGAAGTGTTTGATACCTTACTGTTTAGTGACGGATGATGCAACGTTCATTTGCAGTAACTCACAAAAAAGGGTTTGTAGATATCTAAAAAAGTAATTGTTTTAGTCTTTTTTGGGGGGAGGGGGCTGAAACTGAAATCGTGATGCATGTTTACGTATCTCAGTCTTTGAACTGCTGTATGTTGCAATCACAATATCAGTATTTTTTCTCTAGTCATTTGCTGAAAATATATCATAATGCAGTAAAGCTTCAAAAAATTTAAACCCTAGTTTCGGCCTCATTGGACGAATTTAATATCTGCATCCTAAATGTGACGACGGAAACTATCAGGAGAGAGCGCTGCATATTAACCAAAATGCGCGACTCCCCTCTAGAAGCCCACATGAGACGTACGCGATTTCGCGTCGCTTATCGCTACACAGGTCTTCCTAGTACAGCTAAGAATTGGCAACATCGTTGCTGATATTTCGCAACACTGTGATAGTGCAGTTACTTCCGCAAGTGGTACTGAATTGTCTCGCTAAGTTCACTTGACATTCCTCTTCTACTTTCATGACTCATGATGTGTAATGCCCACATGAAATGAGAGACAGAAATTTAACTTTTGCACTCAAGGAATGTAGTTATTTGTCTAGGTGACTTTCAAGTTATCTTTCGCGATGCGTTAGGGGCTCAGCATTGAATATGTGAGAGACTGAGGGCAATATACGGCAGTGTGTGTTTGGCTGTGTGGCTCTGCTTGTGTCTTATGATGCAAGCCTGGTGTGAGGCGGCAGTTCTAATCCTGGTTGGAGAAATTGCGTTTGGGGATGGAAGTTCGTTTTATTTTACTTTATACGCTGCAGATTGCCAGAAGGAACTCTTAAACGGAATCATAAGAAAAGCTTTATACAATAAGTCTTTCAGAAAGGTCGACTTCAAATTATGCAAATGGTATTAGATGTCATCTTTGCTTCACCATACAAACGCCTTCGAAGAAATTCGAATTCACCTCCATTGATGCGAAATATCTCCTGTAGAAATGAAACATGAAGACACGAACCTTGCAGTGTGCCTGTGTTGCTTTAGAACGTGCACTGAAACGTATTCACATAATTTAGCTCATACATTTACCGTAAGGAATGAAACGACACTAAAACATTTTAGTGAGTTACATAGTGTGTCTTGATGAAAACATATGAACTGATGACAATAACAAAATTACATGAAAGGCTTTTCTGAAAGGAAAAGGATCGAGATTTAAACCACAAATAAGTGTTAACCATCGTAGAGTGCCATTGGATTAGACAATGACAATTTTTTGCCACTCTAATGTATTATATGCTCATCATTCAAAATAGGTGGTCTGCTTCGTTATATCCTGTGTGAAATGCGAATCGCAACCTTTTTTTTATGGATCACCACTCAGCAACGCTACAGAATTTTACGCATCCAGGGTGATGAGCGGCTGCAGGCGCTGTGGGCAGAGGGCGAGGCAGCGCTGTGTAGCGCCGCCACGGCTGCTGCCGGTGTGGTGTATGGGCCGCGGAGAGCTGTGCCGAGTGCTGCTGCCAGAGGTGGCAATGTTATTGGGCCGAAATGTTATTACCAGTGTACCAAAAAATGAAATACGTTACACATATGCTCCCCTTACACATGTAGCATCAGCACGCACGAGTGACATGAATTTAAAATTTTTGTCAACAGTCGGTTTCGATCGCTAATACTGAACATGCAAGTCGCGCACTTTACCACAAGACCACGGATGTAGCAGGCCCAGATGTCTTCTAACTGCACACAAGAAGTACTGTATGAACCCCGCAGTCTGCAGTGTTGCCAGATTGTGCAGATAGCTGGACTTAGAGCGAATCAGCGCGGCCACTTTTATTGTCCCATGTCGCGATCGGCTCAGACTTAGGCTCAGCGGCGGCCGGCCGGCGGCCAGGTTTTTTGTCAAAGAGTGTACATATGCGTCAGTGAAAAAGACCAATAAAAGTGTTAGCATGTGGACGTAATGGTATGTTCTAGTCTCTTCTGTGCCTAAGGTATCACCCTTCCCTTTGGCTCCCTATTTAATTCGGTGGTCTCCGATACACACGATCGAACAGCGGAGAAGTGGTACTCAAGCGTCAACTTTAGGTTACAATATTTCCGGATGTAATTAACATTTTACAATGCAACAAACGGCACTGATTACGTATTTGTTTATATTTTCAGATGTGCTAACAAAACTAATGGGGTTCCATTTAAAAAAACGTAGGTTTGTGTTAAAAAACATACTTCCGTGCATTTTTTTATGGTTTGCACGAACCAATTACACTAGCCCCTCTCCTCAGGTTCGGTCTGTGGAAATATATCCAGCGGTAATTAGGTGACTTACCCTGTAAATTTAACAATGTTAAAGTCATTATTTACTTCTTGCCATTGTTGACATCATGTATTTAGACATAAGTCACTCTGCAGGAAGATATTGGTATATAAAATGTTTTCTACTCCGATTAGATGTCTGTACCATGACACTTTTTTTTTTTTTTTTTTTTTTTTTTGCTTGACAGAAGAAGAATGCAACTCTTTGTTGCATTTGTCCTCAATGCGCATGACTGCGCTGCCTTCTATGGAGGAAACGATCAACTAAATGCTTAGAGCAATGTATACAAAATGCATGGTGTTGCTGTCACAAAAAAGTATGTCTGAAAAAGTAACAAAAATTTGCGGTGACAAACGGCAAAAACACGCAGTGTAAGATTAAACCAACTCTATATAGGGCATAACTGTATGCTACAGTCGAAAGTCGCTCGTCGCATAGTTTTGACCTGGCAAACTGATTCAACGTATGAAGGAACACTGCCGAGTTTGATGTGCAAAAACACTTCGGTTAACCGCCGCCATCTATTCCGTGGGAAAGAATTCAAACTGACTTTTGCAGCCCTTTCTGTAATACCAGATGGTTGAGTCTAGTGGACGCTTACAGTACATTACTACTATCCCTATGAATTCCAATATTTATGATAAATTTCAACGGTTTTGTTTCCTCAACGGAATCAGACATTTGGTTGGTTGGTTGGTGTGGGGGGTTTGGGGGACTAGACTACTGTGGTCATCAGTCCCCCACTTCGCAGCTAGGCGACACGCAGAAAAACATAATCGTCTATAAATGCGCCTGAGCTATATTTAAAATAGGGTAGAATAAAACAACATACTGTCAATGAAGTATTGACAAAGTCAACAAGTTACGATACAAAAGACGCCAGACACACAGTAACAAATACGAAATAAAATTATGATAAAGGAAATGAATGTGGTTGGCTGACCATGGGTATAAAATGGAAAAAGCCAGCCACATAGCGTACACAAGAAAGGCTGTAGTCGAAAGACGCGTCAAGTAGAACAGAGGTAATAATCTTAAAGACCACCCAGAGGAGTTATAGCAACTGGTAAATCCCCCCAGCACGAAGAAATCGTAAAACCAAATTATCCACAGAGGCATCGTCGCCGAGTACCAAAGAGGGAGTGTTCGGAGGTTAAAAGAATGCCTTAGAGGGGCTAAAATGGGATAGTGAAGTAGGAAATGGACCACTGTCAATGGAGCACCACATTGGCACATGGGCGGGTCCTCTCGACGGACGAGGTGACCATGCGTCAGACGGGAATGTCCAATGCGGAGACGGCAGAGGGCCACGGAGTTCCTATGGGACCCCAGCTGCGAGGACTTCCAGACAGATGTTGTGTCCTTTATCGTCCGCAGGTTATTGGGCACGTCCAGAGCGGACCATTCGGCGTTCCACAATTCGTTTATTTTATTGCGAAGCAAAGGACGGAAGTCTGCTTCTGGGAGGCCAATCGCCAGAGGGCGGCAAGAGGTAGCCTGTTTGGGTAGCTGGTCGACGCTCTCGTTGCCCGGAATGCCTACATGGCCCGGGGTCCAAATGAATGTTACAGAGCGACCAGAGTCATCAAGAGACAGTATCGACTCCTGAATGGCTCTGACCAATGTATGACGAGGGTAACACTGATCGAGGGCCTGCAAACCGCTTAGCGAGTCGCTGCATATCAGAAAGGAGGTCCCAGGGCATGTGCGGATGTGTTTAAGGGCGCGGTATATAGCCACCAGTTCGGCAGTGAAGACGCTGCTGCCGGGTGGCAAAGAGCGTTGCTCAACATAAGCGCCATGCATGTAGTGTGATCGCCATCCAAAGAACCGTCTGTATAAAGGACATCTGAGTTATGGAACTTACTAAGCAGGGCATAAAACCGTTGCTGTAGGCCCAGAGGAGAGGCGGAGGTCTTCGGCTCATGGGAAAGATCCAACCGAACCCACGGTCGGGGAATGGTCCAGGGTGGAGCATGGGTATTAGAGCGGAAAGGGGGGTGACGAGGGAAGGAGTCAAGGGTCGAAAGAAGCAATTGGACCCGCGCCGCTATCGAGAGTCCCGACCGGGGTCGCCTCTGCTGCAAACGAATGACCTTCCCTGCGAAAAGGAGTCAGTTAGTTGGATGCTGAGGGGTACAGTGGACTTTGGCAGCATACTGGGCGAGTAGGTATTGTCGCTGGTAGCGCAATGGGGCGACTCCAGCCTCTGCGAGAAGACTCGTGACCGGGCTCGTACAAAATGCTCCAGTGGCCAGACGGACGCCAGTATGGAGGACTGGGTCGAGAACTTGCAGTGCAGATGGAGCGGCTGAGCCATAGACCTAGCTTCCATAGTCCAGACGTGACTGCACCAGAGCGGTATACAGCTGGAGGAGGATAGGGCATGCCGCCCCCCAGACGGTATGGCTGAGGCAACGAAGGATGTCCAGATGTTGTGAGCACCGTTGCTTGAGCTGGCGCAGATGACCCATGTCAAACGTGAGTCGAAAAGGAGACCCAGGAAGCTGTGTGCGTCCACAACCTGAAGGAGCTCACCATCAAGGTAGATCTCCAGATGCGGATGTACCATCTGTTGGTGACAAAAGTGCATCACCCTAGTTTTTGCAGGGGAAAATGTAAAACCTTGGGCAGAATCCCAATTCTGCTCCCAATGAATGGCTGCCTGCAGTCGTCGTTCAGCTACACTTGTACTAGTGGTAGAATAGTGCAGGCAAAAGTCGTCCGCGTAGAGGGAGCAAGAAACCGATGATCCACTGCAGCCACTAGGCCATTAATGGCCACTAAGAAGAAGGGTAAACTTAGGACGGACCCCTGTGGTACCCCATTCTCCTGGATATGGGGAGAACTGAAGGAGGTGCCAACGCGAACTCTGAAGTGGCGCGAAAATAAAAAATTCTGAATAGAAAGTTGGAGGGATCCACGGAGACCCCACCCGTGTAGCGTGGCAAGGATGTGATGACGCCATGCTTTCCGGAGGTCGAAAAAGATGGCAACAAGGTGGTGACGTCGGGCGAAAGCAGTACGGATTGCTGACTCCAAAGAGAGGAGGTTATCAATGGCAGAGCGACCCTGCCGGAAAGCACCTTGTTGTGAGGCGAGCAGACCCCGATTCTCGAGAACCCACAGAAGGCGCCGGCTCACTAAACGTTCAAAGAGCTTACAAAGTACGTTTGTGAGACTTATGGGACGGTAATTGTCAACGTTCAGTGGATCTGCACCTGGCTTCAACAGAAGGATAACGATACTCTCCTGCCATTGGGATGGGTACACTCCCTCGATCCAGAGACGATTGAAGAAGTCCAAAAGATGGCGTTGCGAGTTTGCAGAAAGATGTTTTAGCATTTGTCCGTGGATTCGGTCCGGTCCTGGAGATGTATTAGGGCAACAGGCAAGAATACCATGAAATTCCCACTCGGTAAATGGCGCATTGTACGGCTCCTGGCGGTTTGTGCGAAATACTAACTGCTGCCGCTCAGTCCGCTCTTTCAAGGTACGAAAACCTTGTCTGTAGGCAGTGGACGCCGAATTGTGAGCAAAGTGCGCTGCAAAATGCTCGGCAATGATGGTCGGGTTGGTATGAATAGTTCCATGGATAGAGAAACCCGCGACCCCCGCCGGTGGGAGGTAGCCTGATATGCGGCGGATCTTTGTCCAGATCTGGGTAGAAGAGACACGGGGTCCAATTGTGGAAACATATTCTTCCCAGCATGCTTGCTTGCGCTGCCGGATAAGCCGGCGTGTCTGGGCCCGAAGACGCTTAAATGCAACCAGGTGGTCAAGGGTGGGGCGGCGCCGGTACTGCTGCAGAGCTCTGCGGCGATTGCGGATAGCTGCTGCTATTTCCAGCGACTAACAGGACACTGGTCTTCGCCGGGGTAAGGCAGCAGAAGATGGTATTGTGGACTCAGCAGCAGAAACGATAACGGAAATAATAAGGTCTACTGCCATTGTCGCATCAGCAGGGAGAGGGGTATCCAACGTTGCAGATGAAGTGTATGCTACCCAGTCGGCCCTATGGAAGGACCAGCGTGGTAGGCGTGCATGGCGTTGGTGGTGGGGAAGCAAAACGAAGATGGGAAAGTGGAAGCTTCCACAAAGGTCGTCATGGACCCACCAGTTAAGGAACGGACATAAGCCTGGACTACACACAGAGAGGTCTATGGCGGAGAAGGTGCCATGGGTCACACTAAAATGGGTAGGGGCTCCTGTGTTGAGAATACAAAGGTCAAGTTGGTTAAAAAGCAGTTCAAAGTCTCGACCATGTCCTATAGTCATGTTGCTCCCCCATATGGGGTGATGTGCGTTAAAAGAAGAAATGGTGAAGGAAGTTGAGCAATTAGTGCTGCTAGGACAGCTTGTGCCACTTCTGCATCAGGAGGGAGATAAAGGGAACAGACGGTAATGTCCCGTGACGCTCGAACCCTTACAGCGACAGCCTCCAAGGCTGTTTGAAGTGGCACTGGGGAACTGTAGACAGAGGTATGTACATAGAGACATACCCCACCTGACACCCTATTGTAGACGGTGCGGTATTGAAGTACCCCCGGTAGCCCCGAAGGTTTGGGGTCCAGCCACCAGGAAACCAGGTTTCCTGGAGAGCAACACAAAGAGTTGGAAAGGAGCTCAACAGCTGACGCAATTCAGCCAAGTGGCAGAAAAATCCTCCACAATTCCATTGGAGATTGTTTCCTGATTGACAGTGCATTAAGACGATGAAGATGGAAGAGCGATGGCATGAGCACTCATCTCTGGCTTTGAAGTCTGATCCTCCTTGTCCATGGCATTCCCGAGATCGGCAAAGGCCAAATCTTCTGGCGTCGCGAGAAGGATGACCTCATCCTCAGGCACGTCACGTGCAAGGGCTGGAGGCACCGAGGCCGCAAGCGTCTCCTTGCGCTTTACGATCTTCTCCTTCTTTTCTTTTTTGTCTTTCCATCGTTCCTTGGGCCTACCGGAGGAGGGGAGTTTCTCCGATGGGGCTTGAGGAGGTTGGGAAGACAGAGGAGTCAAATGGCTTGGCTTTCTGCCCAAGGGTCCTTCAGCCGCTGGTTGTTATCTAATTTCTTTGGTGGTGAGTTCGGAAGGGAGGAACATGTTCCCTTCCCAGAAGAAGAAGCCAGAAGAGGCTTTTCTGGCTGGGGAGCGGGGGTAATCACTCCCATCTCGGGAGGCAGTACAGGCCCTGCAGAAGATTGTGTGCCCCCAGATATCTGGGAGGCCGAGGTAGACGGGCGGCCCATAGGGCCAACAGAGGGAGGTACAGCAGGGCGAGCAGTGGCCACCGGTCGTGGCGCCATCGTTGTAGCTGCAGAATATGATGTTAGTAGAGAGACTGGATGCAGCTTCTCGTATTTCCTCCGAGCCTCCGAGTACGTTAGTTGGTCCAAAGTCTTGTACTCAACTATCTTCCCCTCTTTATGTAGAGCGGGACAGTCCTGCGAAAAGGGAGAGTGGTGACCACTGCAATTGACACAATGAGGAGGAGGAGCTCAGGCAGTGTCCGGATGTACAGGACGGCCACAGTCCCAACAGGTTGCAGCAGCGTTGCAACGAGAGAACATTTGCCCAAAACGCCAACATTTGAAACATCGCATTGGAGGGGGGATGTATGGCTGGACTTCACAGCGATACATCATGACTGGACCTTTTCGGGCAAATTGTCACCCTCAAAGGCCAAGACAAATGCGCCAGTGTCCACCCTATTATCTTTGGGTCCTCGAAATACCCGCCGGACAAAATGGACTCCGCGTCGTTGTAGATGGTTGCGTAACTCCTCATCTGTCTGCAACAAAAGGTCTCTGTGATAAATGATCCCCTGCACCTTATTTAAGGATTTGTGGGGCGTTATTAAGACGGGAATGTCGCCTAAATGGTTGCACGTTAGGAGGTTTCGTGACTGGGCAGGGCTCTCCGCCTGTATCAGGACCGAACCATCACGCAGTTTCGACATGCCAGCAACTTCTCCAAACCTTTCTTCGAGGTGTTCTACAAAGAAGGAAGGCTTAGTTGCCTGGAAAGATTCCCCATCCTGTCTGGTACACACTAAATATCTCGGTGAATATGGCTCAGTCTGCTTTGTGGGCCCACGTTCCCCCTAACTCCAGTTAGGGAAGGAAACGATTTGGGGTCGTATCTAGAAGCATTGAAATGAAATCTCCCACTTTGAGACAGCTGACGTAGAGCCAGGATTTTCAGAGGCTTGTTTCCTCTTCATTGCGGAATGTCCGCCTCGATGCCACCCACTCTGAAACAGGGGCTCTCCTCAAGGGCGCCACCCAGCATCGACTCCTTGGCATGCATGAGGAGGTCACAGCTCAGGCATCGGCAGTGTGATCCCTGTGCAATTCAGGGGGCTCAACCATGAGGGTACATAACAGCCCCACCACATGGACTGACACAATTGCAAAACCAGCAGTGCCATGGAAATAGCCGGGCCGTCGTCACAAGCACACCTAGAGACGGTGTTGGAGAAGGGTAGGGTGGGAAGAAGGATTGGGGAGGGGAGGAAACCGGGGTGAGGAAAAGCGGCCTGGGAAACAGGAAGGAAGGCCGCAATGGCTCGGGGACCCGTGCGCGCCACACACGTACCCACAAAAGAGCTGTGGGCCCCCTGGGGGGCAGACATTTGGTTAAACCACCTCTTTCGTCTCACTGGAACGGAGAAGCCGAATGACGAATCTGTGTTAAGTTCACTTGTTTCATACCTTATTTCAGGCTGCAGCAAAATTTTACAGGAACTTCCTCATAGTATCGATTTATCCTTGCTGCCCCTGAGACGGTGTAATTTCCACAACAGTTTCGAACAAACTTTTCTGTCTCTAACCTTTAAAACTTCCACATATATTATAAAAGAAACTGACACACCGGCCTAATATTGCTAGGGGCCCCGCGAGCAAACAAATTGCTGCAACACGACATGGATTGGACTCGATTAATGTCACGAGTACTTAAGCGGTGGCGGCCCGTTTAGAGAGTTGAACGTAATCATCAACCTGAATATTTGACACGCAAGTCGCCGAAGTGGCGTCAACTAAAGAGACTTGCGCTAGGCGGCCCAACAATATCGCGCGGGATCTCCCGACCAAAAATGCCATACGATCATTTCATTTCAACCTGAAAACTGAAAATTTATAAACATCGTTTTTAGTGTTATTGAACAGTGGCGGCTCGTGTCTATTAAATACACTCCTGGCCATTAAAATTGCTACACCACGAAGATGATGTGCTACAGACGCGAAATTTAGCCGACGGAAGAAGATGCTGCGATATGCAAATGATTAGCTTCTGAGAGCATTCACACAAGGTTGGCGTCGGTGGCGACACCTACAATGTGCTGACATGATGAAAGTTTCCAACCGATTTCTCATACACAAACGGCCGTTGACTGGCATTGCCGGGTGCAACATTATTATGATGCCTCGTGGAAGAAGGAGAAATGCGTACCATCACGTTTACGACTTTGATTAAGGTCGGATTGTAGCCTATCGCGATTGCGAATTATCGTATCGCGACATTGCTGCTACCGTTGGTCGCGATCCAATACTGTTAGCAGAATATGGTTCAGGAGGGCAATACGGAACACCGTGCTGGATCCCAACTGCCTCGTATCACTAGCAGTCAAGATGACAGGCATCTTACCCGCATGGCTGTAACGAATCGTGCAGCCACGTCTCGATCCCTGAGTCAACAGATGGGGACGTTTGCAAGACAACAACTATCTGGATGAACTGTTCGACGACGTTTGCAGCAGCATGGACTATCAGCTCAGAGACTATAGCTGCGGTTACCCTTGACGCTGCGTCACAGACAGGAGCGCCTGTGATGTGTACGCAATAATGAACATGGGTCCACGAATGGTAAAACGTAATTTTTTCGGATGAATCCAGGTTTTGTTTACAGCATCATGGTCGGATCCGTGTTTGGCGACATCGCGGTGAACGCACATTGGAAGAGTGTATTCGTCAGTGCCATACTGTCGTATCACCCAGCGTGATGGTATGGCGTGCCACTGGTTACACGTCTCGGTCACCTCGACGGTACTTTGAACAGTGGACATTACATTTCAGATGTGTTACGACCCGTGGCTCTACCCTTCATTCGATCCCTGTGAAACCCTACGTTTCAGCAGGATAATGCACGACTGCATGTTGCAGGTCCTGTATGGGCCTTTCTGGATACGGAAAATGTCCAACTGCTGCCCTGGCCAGCACATTCTTCAGATCTCTCACCAATTTAAAACGTCTGATCAATGGTGGCCGAGCAACTGGCAGTCAGTACTGTTGATGAACTGTGGTAGCGTGTTGCAGCTGCATGGGCATCTGTACCTGTACGCGCCATCCAAGCTCTGTGTGACTCAATGCCCAAGTTTATCAAGGCCGTTATTACGGCCAGAGGTGGTTATTGTGGGGATTGATTTCTCAGGATCTATGCACCGAAATTGCGTGAAAATGTGATCACATGTCAGTTCTAGTATATATTTGTCCAATGAATACCCGTTTATCATATGCATTTCTTATTTGTGTAGCAATTTTAATGGCCAGTATTGTATATGTCCGAGTACATAATGGGGCAGAAATTGATATACATAGATTCATAACAAGAATTGTGTCCTGTCGCTGTCTATACTGCTGGCACTCTCGTGGTCGTGTGCTGACCCACCTGTGTGGTCGATCCCTTCCTCTCCCTGGCATGGCACAAAGGAGTTGTTAGTCGCCAGCAGCCCGCATTTCCAGGGTGGCGGCACCGGACTGGCTACACCAGGGCACAGGTATACTGAACCACAGAGTAACAATACATAGAAGAACCCCCCCTCCCCCCGCAAACCACTGTACTACGCTTCTGAGGGTGCCTCTCGCACATTCAGGGGATAGCGTGGGGGGGGGGGGGGGGGCTGAGGGGAGAGCTCGTGCCGCCTTCCACGAGATCACGCCGGCGTTGATGGGGACAGCCGCTACTTGTCGCCTGCTCTGGCCAGTTTTAATGGGCAGACCTCAGCGCCATCATGGGACATCTTACAGAACTGATTAAACCTTCCCTCCCCCCTCCTCCCTCACCACAACGCGTGTGAGCGGCCACTTGTACATTTTTGCCTGTTACTGAACATACTGGCTGCCAAGAAATACTTCTTTCTTTCACATGGAGGTGAACCTGTAAAAACATCTACATCTACAACCATACTCCGCAAGCCACCCGACAGTGTGTGGCGGAGGGTACCTTGAGTACCACTATCAGTTCTCCGTCCTTTTCCAGTCACGTATTGTTCGCGGTAAGAAGTATTGACGGTATACCTCTGTCTGGGCTCTAATCTCTCTGATTTTATCCTCATGATCTCTTCGAGAGATATACGTAGGAGGGAGCAATATACTGCTAGACTCCTCAGTAAAGGTATTTCTCGAAACTTCGACAAAAGCACGTACCGAGTGACAGAGAGTCTCTCCTGCAAAGTCTTCCACTGGAGTTTAGCGATAATCTCCGTAACGCTTTCACGATTACCAAATGATCCTATAACGAAACGCGCTGCTCTCCATTGGATCTTCTCCACTTCCTCTATCAATCTGGTACGGATCCCACACCAGTGAGCAGTATTCAAGCTGTGGGCGAACAAGTGTACTGTAACCTACTTCCTTTGTTTTCGGACAGCATTTCCTTAGGATTCTCCCAATGAATCTAAGTCTGGCATCTGCCTTACCGA
Organism: Locusta migratoria; assembly: GCA_026315105.1. Taxonomy (NCBI): domain Eukaryota; kingdom Metazoa; phylum Arthropoda; class Insecta; order Orthoptera; family Acrididae; genus Locusta; species Locusta migratoria. The sequence continues at coordinate 346,435,391 of CM048749.1, read as the reverse complement.
CGGATGATTTTATATGGTCGTTCCATTTTAAATCCCTCCTAATAACTACTACACATAAGTAATTCTCAAGGGAGTATTACATTTTGTATTCTGTGGAAAGCGGACATAAATTTGTGATAGCTCTTTTAAAAATTCTATGTGGTGTGCGTACAGTGACTACGTGCACGAGTCCGTCTTCCCCTGGATGCACATCCCCAATAACCCCTAATTTCCAAGATAGGGGTGGAGAATTCCTATAGAATGAGGAGGGTTCCTGGTTTCACGTTTGGATGTGCGTCGTTCCATTTGGATCGTTGTTGGAGGTGATGTAAGTAACCTCTAGCACATCTGTTCCACAAAATCTGGAGCTGCTGTTGCAGAAATGCCCGTCTTGATAGGGAGAATATTTTTGCATCAATGAGATTATTTTGTGGCAAGATGGTGATAGCATGACTGATGAGAAAATGCCAAGGAGTTAAAACCTGTGGATCATTTGCATCGTAGGACACAGGCGTCAATGGTCGTGAATTTAGCCAAGCTTGGCAAGTCAATGTAGTTAGTTCTTCAAACATTGAGCATCGTGCCCCCATCACACTTCTCAGGTGATACTTCAACGATTTGACACCAGCCTCCCAAATTCCACCAAAATGAGGTGCTCTCGGTGGAATAAATCTCCATTCGATACCGTCTTCATCAGCATATCCTTTCACTGAGATACGAAATTCATCTGATTTATGTATACTAAGTAAATCCCTCAGTACTCTCTCTGCACCAATGAAAGTAGAACCGTTGTCAGTATATATAACCTTACAACGTCCACAGCGTGATACGAAGGGACTGAAGGCGGCCAAAAATGCTGTTGTCAGTTTGATCACAACTTCCATGTGTATCGCTCGTGTTGCTAGCCATACGAATAAGGCAATGTTGCAGTTCTCCTACGTCTTGCTTCTAAGATATCCTGATTTTCTGATAAATGGACCGGCATAATTGATTCTACAATTCCAAAACAGTCGCACAGACCTACTCGTGGTAGCTCTCCCATCGACTAAGATCCACTGTTGGCCTTAAGACATCGGCAGATATGACACCGCTGAGAATACGCCGGACAATCGCTCTACCCCGTACAATCCAATACCGACGCCGTAGGGATGAAATCACTAGTTGGCTGCCAGCATGCGTAAGACGTCTGTGTTCATGTTCCACAAAACGTTTTGTTAGATGTTGCTGACGTGGCAGAATGACAGGATGTTTTTCTTCGTAACTTAGGTCAGCTTGCTGCATTCTACCTCCAACAGGCGGTAGTTTCTCGCCATCTAAGAATGGGCGAAGATTCTTCAGTGAACTGCTATTTTCCAGAGGCTGTTCATTACTTGGTTTATCTTCCTACTATATGTGTGACATTGTGCTACTCTTACACATTTATTTAGAGCTTCTCTCAACTCGTCCATTGATAGCTTCGCAGTTCTAACGGGGTGCCGTAGTTTGCAGTTTGACAGAAATCGATAACAATATACCATCTCTTCAGGAGGTCATCGAAATTGTTAGTTATGTGGTAGCACACTACACTAGCCCTTTCTTCTGGCAGTCCTTTCGTAGTTGGTATCTTCAATTCTGGCCATGTTTCAATTGCTGTGACAGCCATTGCGGTCCTTTCACCACTGGTATTTGCATATCAGCTCGTGTATGGGCACTACTCTTCAAATCATATCTGCTGGGTTGTCTGTAGATGGTACATGTCGCCGTGTGGAAAACTGTGTGACTTCTTGGATCTCTGCTACTCGGTTCCCAACAAAAGTTTTCCACATGGTAACCGGAGAAGATAACCAAGAAAGTACGATCGTGGAATCAGTCCATAAATACGTATGGCTTGTGTGTAATTTCAGGGCTTCAGTAGTATTTTTAAGTAATCTGAACAGCACCAGCGCTCCACTCAATTCCAGTCGCGGAAGTGAGAGTTTTTTCGAGGGTGCGATCCTTGATTTGGCGCACAGTTATTTTGTCAGTGACTCTCCTTGCTCCATGTGCCCTCTCAGGGGAATCACAAGAGCCATGGATTCGTATATTCTTGATAGATCCATGAATTAGAACTCTTACGGCCGATGCGGATATCATCAAGAAGGAATAAGTGTTTGTACACCCACGAAAATGCCAATTCAACTGGCAGATCTTCATCCCAAGTCAGATATCGCTGCCAAAGTCCTTGACGGAACACCTTACATAGTATAACTACTGGAGAAAGGGGGTCGAATATTGATGAAACTATCGATAGTACAACCCTTTTCGTCCACCCATAGGAATGCTTTTTCTTAGCAATGATATTTAGAATTTCAAAATTATCTGAGGCAGGATGCCAAAGCAGGCCTACGGATTTTACACTGGCTTCGTTGAGAATAGGTAAACGGAGCTGAGTTTCTCTGACCTCTTTAGGAATGCATTCAGCAAGGGTTTCATTGTTACTGTACCACTTTCGCAAATGGAAGCCACCCCTCTCAAATAGTGAGACTGTATCTGTTTGCAACTGCATTGCTTGTTCTACACACTGTGCTCCTGTCATGCAATCATCCATATCCAAGATGGCGCTGACATCCTTCCAGAAGGACGAGAACGACAGCTTACGTTTTTATTCGTGTCCGTAAGAGTTCGTGTACAGTGTCATATTTTATTTCTTTGCATATCCTGCTTCCATTTCAGATCAATTTTAGTTTGTATTGTTAATTGTAAAGTGGTTGGATATAGCTGAAAAGTTGAGGTTCCTCGTAGTTGGGTTTACATTTCTTGAACTTTCTTCTATTTTGGAGGTACTTATGTGTATATATTTCATTTTAAATGTTGCTTCAATAATAATGATTCATCAGATTAAAATTATAAAACATTCATTTTGACGTCATTCCAGAAAAAGGGCAGTATTGCAAAACTAATGACGTAATTAAATAAATGAATGAATAAATCACTTATAACGATTTTGTGCAGTCATTTGAAGGTAGTTAAAAGCTTCTAAGGAAAAAAAATTATACAAAAATTAATTTCGCGCTATCTGGGTTACTTACTGCATAATTAGGCATGTAGTAACCACCAGTGACAGTGGAGTTTCTTCACTCTATGTGACCTAGTAGTTCGTATTCCTCTAAGAATTTCGTGTAGCCATCATTCAAGTCCAAATACCTCTTATGTCTTCCCTCTAGATGATGAAGACGAACGGTAGCTGCTTTCTGCGAGTCACCTAAACATTTTCGGTCTTCTGTAAGTGTCAGACGTACCGTGAATCTTCCCGTTTCGAGTTCTGCATAAAATGTTACTCACATTCTGTTTCTCCTTTAGTAAATATCTTCTGGGGCATTTCTTCTATTTCCCAAAAACGTTGTAACTGCTCTTGAATGAAGTCAGTTTTTACCAAACAGAAAATAACCGGCCGCCGTGAGCTGCCAAATACATTGTATCCTCCAGACAGAATCCATCCGCATTCGGTTTTCTGTAGTACAGGGTATTGTATTCCTCTTGTTAATTTCTGTGGAAGAATTGCGTGTGAAAACGTTTCGCTGCCAGACAACAAATCAATTCGTCCATAGAAGGTGGCATCAGCTAACACAACATTCTTTGAAAGATTCCAGTTCTTGCGTTCTAACGCTTGACAAGGAAACTGTTCAGTGATCTTGGACAAGAGCAGGCAATTTACTGATATAGTAAAGCTGCTGAATCACGATCCTACTTCGGCGAAAACACTGTGTTTCGGTGTTGAAATGTTCTCACTAATGCCTCGTATAGGTAAGTGACTCCGCACCCTTGGAAGACATAACCTTTGTGCACATGACTCAGTCATTAAGCAAGTCTTAGATCCGGAATCCAGTATGTAAAGAGAGCTGTAGAAAGAAGTATTATTTCCCCTAGTTCTGCCTTAAACCCACGGTAATCGTGTTCGACATCATCTGTGTCCGATGTGATGGAATTCTCATTTAGAATCGTTGACGTTTGGTTTAACCTTTCAGAATGTAACAGCGTATGATGACGTTTGCCACAAGTTCGGCAACTGCTTGATTTACAATTGTTGACTCGATGATGCGGCTGCAGGCAGTTGAAACAAAGATTATTAGTAGAGACTACATTCCTGCTTTATCCAACTGGTATTTCGTCAGATTCGCGGGATTTTGACAGTGTTCGCTTCCCCAAAGAACAGTGAAGAGCAGTTTTTGCGTATGCATGATGCGTAGTGGGCCCATAATTTCTCGACGCCGTGTTGTTGCTTTTTTCAGGAGCCTTGAGAATGTTAACACCTGTCTGAGCAATCTTCAGTGACTTGCAACTTCTTTCGATCAACTCGCATAGCTTTTCAAGAGTCGGAAATTCGTTTGTACCAAGCGTACTTTCGTATTCTTTGCGAAGCGTAGCGTCTAACTTCTCCAACATGCAGTGCGACGCTATCAGTTCTTCTAATGTAATGGTCAGTCCTAAGTCTTTTACAGCATTAAAATTGGTCATCGTTTGATTAATGAGTGCCCTCAGTTCGGTTTCTCATGACTTGCATATTTGGTTTCTGATGACTTGCATATTTGCCAAATTCATTAACTGTGACAGATGTGGTGATGCAATTAATCTCTTATTGTTATAGCCTTTACATATTGTCTCAAATGCGGAGTTGAACGCTGCTACTGGGATAATTGTTATTAGTTTTTGAGCCTCTCCAGTCAGAGAACATAACAGGTAATTAAATTTCTGTATGTTATGGAAGGACAAATGTATCATGGAAGTGAGTGAATACCATAACTTCGCCACTGAACGTTGCCAAGATTACGGTAGGAAGCCTGATCTCTGTTTTGTTTACATTCGACAAGGTTTCCAATCGGCTGACAGAGATTTTATCAAGTATTGCATTCCTGAGCAAGCCACTTCATCTCTACATAAGGACGGCAATCCACATCCATCTGAATCTGCTTACTGTATCCATCTCTTGGTCTCCCTCTGCGATTTTTGCCCCACACACTTCCCTCCAATGATAAATTTCCGATTCTCTGATGTCTAAGAATGTTCCCTACCAATCAATCCCTTCTTTTTGTCAAGGTATGCCAAAAATTCCTTTTCTCTCCAATTTTGTGCAATACCTCTTTATTAGTTACGCGGTCTGACCACCTAATCTTCATCATTCTTCTGTAGCACCACATTTCAAAAGACTATCCTCTTCCTGTCTAAACTATTTGTCGTCCAAGTTTCACTGCAGTACAAGGCAACACTCCACACAATTCTCTTGCGAAAAGTCTTCCTATCACTTAAATCAATATTCGATGTTGTCAAATTTTTCTTCTGCAAAAGATCTTTTCTTCCCATTGCTACACTGCATTTCACATCCTCAGCACTGCGACCACCGTATGTAATTTTACTGTGCAAGTAACTAAACTCATCTACCACGTTTATTATTTCGTTACCTAATTTAATTCCTTCAGCGTCGCCTGATTTTCTAAGACTGCATTACATTACCCTTGTTTTGCTCCCGCTAATGATCAGCCTACACTCTCCATTCAACAAACTGTCCATTCCGTTCAAATGGTCTCCCACGTTCTTTGCTGTCTCCAACAGAATTACAGTGTCGTCAGCAAATCGCTATGTTTTTATTTCTTCACCTTGAACTCCAATCCCTTCTCCAAACTTCTCCTTGCTTTCCTTCACAGCCTGCTCAATGTACAGATTGAATAATATTGAAGAAAGGCCATAATCCTGTCTTACTCCCTTTATTAAGGAAACGTCAACCTACGTTTCTAACTTTTGTAGATTTGGAGAAAGGTTTTGACTACGTTGATTGAATACACTCATTCAAATTCTGAAGTCAGCAGGGGTAAAATATAGGGAATGGACAGGATTGCGATGTTCTAACAGAAAAAAAATCCCGCAGACCTGCTTTAAATATCCCTCTGGCCTGACAAAGAACCCTACGTTATGATCTGAGCATCAATTACAAGCATTCGAAACTAACTGATAAAGTTGTTACTTTGTTATTATTAATCATCAGCATTAGCATTTTGCACTAGAGTAATATCATATAACGTACTCACATTACTGCAAACGTGTACCATCTTTGCCTTCTCAATTCATCCCCCTGTACTAGGAAGCATGGTACATTTTATCCATGTGCATCCTTCTTGTAAATATTTTCATTAAATAATGATAACATTTGCAGAGTAACAGGATAACCAAAAAGCTTTCTTTTCATGGCACATACAATAAGTTTATACGTACAAGAAACGCGACTATTTGTGTATGCAATCTATTTCTGTTTTTCGCTTTTATAATGTTGACTAAGGAAGAAATACGTCCCACAGAAACATTGTAATGCAGCAATGACAAGCAAATTCGGGCCAGACTTCCAATAATTTTAAACTGAATTTCCTTATTGAATTTCACACATTCTTCAATGTTCCAACAGTAGGTAATTTCAGATGCGATAACTTTTTATTAATTGAAAAGTAATCAGGAGTCGTTGCCATTCGTGTACTGCGTTCTCCAGGTCCATTTTAGACTGGAATTTTTTGACACGGATGCAAACAATGTGTCTAGATGAGTGGTCTTCAAACAATCACTTAATCGACGAACCAATAATTTTGGACAGCGTTCTAATATTTTTAGAATAATTTTTATTATTAATGCCTTCTCCAAGCAATAGTTAACATTTAAATGAAAATAATAAACTGGAAAAAAACTCAATACTGGCAATCCAAAAATTCCCTGCATTCTCTAGATTTTCACAATTAAATTCCTCAATCCCTTTCAGGTTGAAATGCTCCTACGCTGGGTCTCTCAACATCGCGACCCTGGGAACGGAAGGTTATTTACAGTGTGTGCATTATCCCTCACTACGCTCTTATTAGCACCACAGAATATAGTGCCTGAGGGTGTTTCCACTTATCCTCCGTTAGTGTATACAGCGACATTAAGGATCGTGAAGCGGAACAAAACCATATGGTGTTGCTTCACGACTTCCCTAGAGTATCGCATCATCTTGATTGAAACATATTATATTTTTTATTTTGGAGAAAATGATTTAAAAATTGTTAATTTAATTTATAAGAGTTTGAATAGTATAGGGACGATGGAATAAATATGGTTTGGATGTCTTTGTCTTAGACGCGTGTGTTTGTGTTTCATGGTAAACCTTGCGACGGTGATATCGGTGAAGTTACCGGTGGTCGTCACCAGATGGCATTAAAGTTCTTCGTTAGTATATCAGCGCGGAGAACCAAGGAAAAATTATGATCCTAACACGTTGCCTGCGCCGCACACGCCAAAGAAGAAATAATTAGATTAATTGTTACGGGTTTTTGCTTTGAAAGGAGAACAAATATTCTGGGTTTTGCATACTTACTTATCGTGGCTTCTCCTGGTTTGCTTTCAATATATGAACTACTCGTCAAATATTACGACAAAAAGAGGTGAAATGTCGAGCGGTAAATACTGCAATGAGTGAGTATTTGGCTTATAGCGGCACACAGTAAAGAGTAATCGGATTTTTATTAAAGAATTAACTACTTGGTTAATTATGAGTTTACGAGATATTTCTCGTGATGTAATTGTAGTAGTGGTAGTCTGTTCATGAAGGGAATTTTGTGGACACTAAAGTTGTCGCATTTTAGAATCGTTACTGTGGATTCATAGTTCATTCTGGGGAATTACGTTGTTACGTAATTTATTTATGAAAGAGTAAAGGATGTGGGTATTCGATGTTGTAACAGACGGTCTATTTTAGTAAATGGTTTATGGATACAGTCGGACCACGCGTGGGATCTGATGTATCTGGGAGTAGAGTGGATTCTACTCCTTATTTTATGGTGACTGACCTATGTTACATTAATGAAATATTGATGGTGTCTATTGAATCCAACATTATGGAGAATTATTAATAAACCTTCCTGACAGATTACATTGTAAAGAAAAGTTATTAAAATTCTGCGTGCTTAGCTAAAAAGGAAAACCTTATTTATGAAACATTTTTAAAGTATTGAGAGTGACACATTGCAAGACCATGGAAAATTTGGGCCTCTTTTCAAACTTTCCCGAGGCTACTGGAAGATTGAAATAAGTGGCGAGACTCTTAGACGAACAGGAGAGTACGAGTGAGAGATATTTCTTTTTAGTGTCGGAGTTTACTCCTGAATACGGCCTCATTAATTGCTGTTTTATTTTTAATTGATTATTCCAATATGAAGAGGTGACTGCCAAGTGGTGGAAACAACGTAGATTTTTTTTTATTCTTTTGGACGGTGTCAAAAGTTAGTTAGAGGGGTGTAGTTTTATTAATCTGTAGGAAGAGTTCGTCCACTTAAACAGATTGTAGAATCATTGAGATTGTGTATAAAAAAATCAAGACAGTAAGAAAAAGATTAATCTTAATTTTCTATGGGTTCTGTCTGCAGATACTGGTAAATAATACTTAACAGTTGTTTCCGATAAGACAGTTATCGATAGCAATCGTGTCTGAAACATTAATTTTGTGTTTCGATAGTCGACGCAATCGATTCTGTTAAGAATCGATCGCGACTACTTCGAGATATTTTTGACGGAGGCAAAGAACAGCTGATTTATTCAAATCCTTGGTGTGGATGAAGATTATTTACCTTACTTATAACTTTGTGTTTGTTTTAATTATAAATCCTGGACATTCAATGGTATTATAAAAAAAAATCAAATGTTTGTAGAGTCTATGGGACTTAACTACGGGGTCATCAGTCCCTAAACTTACAAACTACTTATGAACTAGCTACAACTAAGGACGGCACAAATATCCATGCCCGAGGGGGGATTCGAACCCCCGACCGTAGTGGCCGTGCAGACCGTGACTGCGGCGCCTCAGTCCCCTCGGCCACCGCGGCCGGCACGGTATTATCGAATAAGGATCTTCGTTCTTAATAATATCGCAGTAAGATTACCGAAATAACAAACAATATAAACCTTTTACATACCGTTGTATTACCATCCTGGTCTTTGCATACATCATTATATGGGAGTGGCGATCCCAGGGCTTATTTAGTAGTAGTATCAGAAATAATACTTTTGTACAGGTGTGGCACCATTACTGAAAGTATGATACAGGTGGTAATACACATGTTGAAGTTTGTTCTGAGCTTGCTATTCAAAGTTAAAGTTCATTCACCTCAAACCTAAGATAAATTTCTCTCATATATGTGTGCAAACCAGAGATATTTTGTGGAGGCTGGTTATTGATATTGGTCGAAGGTTATTGACTGAAGCTGTAAGTAAAATTCTATAGCTTCACCACCGATATTGACACAGCCCCCTACAATCGCCTGTAGCTTTACGGGCGAGAAGAGTATCGACGACGTCCACGCGATTCCGGCGGTGAAACAGCTCCCGCCTGCTCCTACCAACGCACTGCCCCACTTTCCGCAGTTCACAGCTTGGAGCTGCTGTATCGTGCTTCGATTTACTAACGACCGTGCTCGTTAGCGAGCCTCTGTAAATACATAGACTGTTAGAGGCGAAACATTGGCCGGCCGAGCCACCACTCAGTTGCTGCTAATGGCAGCCTCCGCAGCTGTTGATCACAATTATACAGCACGACAGCACAACTTCCTAAGATTCAAATGATCCGAAGTGAGTTAATCCTAAATTGCTACTGGGAAAGCTGCATGCCATTAATAGCAGGCGCAGGTAGCTACGACGTTTACTTACGTATAGCTGGTGAACCGAAAAATACAGCCTGAAGACCGACAGCACGTTGTAATTTAGTGGCCAACTCAGCAGGGGGGATTTGCTGCGGTAGGTCGCTCGATGGGTTCAACCAACCTTTCAGCGAGTCCATATTGTCAGGAGTGAAAAGCAAAATATCGCAGTAAGTAAACAGTGTTATTCTTAGCGTTAGATAAATACATAAACACGAAAACTGAAGTACCATTTTTCAATATTAATTATACAACGAGGCCAATGAAACTCAGATAATTCTAAAGGGGCTTTGTCGTAGATGTTGAAATGTTTATATGATTCTTAAGTAATTACAGTTCACTCTACCACTTCCAAACAAGATACTTTGCTTTTCAACATTACGATGTATGGGGGTTCTGCTCGCTGCAACATTATTCTCCTGGGGCGTAGTGGTAGAAATAAATACTTGTAGGTACAATTTATCACTTCTTCTTTAATTTGCAATCAAACTGTTTCTCCACATTACAACTTCAGAACATAAAAATTCAAATGTTTGTCAAGCTTATGGGACTTAACTACGGGGTCATCAGTCCCTAAACTTACAAACTACTTATGAACTACTTACGAAATAGGACGGCACAAATATTCATGCCCGAGGGGGGATTCGAACCCCCGACCGTAGTGGCCGTGCTGACCGTGACTGGAGCGCCTCAGTCACCTCGGCCACTGCGGCCGGCTTCAAAACATATACAAAGCATCAGAACGGTAGTACTTCCATTTCAAAACACAGACTGACATAGCTTCCAGTACACTTTAGAAAAGCCAAAACTCGAACTCCCCCACGCAAGGCGGTGAGGCACCGACAATAATGACCTTACATTACGCATTGTTCATAACAATTGAATATACTGTTTTACAATTACCCAGCACACAGGTGACATATTTCATGTATACAAAAACAATCACAATATAAAAAGAAAACTGTACTTTCTGTTTTACAACAAACGGCAATGTTAAATTTCAATTAATTTGTTAATGAGTACATCATACATGTTCCTAACATACACTGAACTATCAAATATCTTGTCCATTCTCAAAATGTACTCCAAATCTTACGTCAGTCAATATATGCAAAGAATAACAATATTCAAATCTCGACTATTACATTAATTAACACAATTAGCTAGTCATCACAACTTTTTTATGAGCCTAACATATATACAATGCTATTTATTTTAATGTCTTTATGTAGATGCAAAAGTTTTTACCCTTAGTCTGAATATTTATTGAAATAATGTACAATGACAAAAGTATTGTTTATAGAACTGTCTGGAAACGACTTATACAAATCTCTTAATTAATGAAATCTATCACTTGTTCTAATCACAGTATCGCCAAGACACTGTCCTACACTGATACCTATGCTCACTATTTCGTTTTTAACTAACTTCACACATAACATGAACCACACGATTCCGGGTCCGACGCAGACGGTATCGTACGATAACATTGAGATGAGAGGGCAGTTCGACGCAGACGGTATCGTACAATAACATTGAGATGAGAGGGCCAGCAGTATCGTCACAATGTGCACGAAACAAAAACCAAGTGGGTGTGAAGCCATTAAGAGTGCTTAAGGGAAGTCGATGTTTTCACATCCGAGCTTGAATTTCATAGAGTGGCGATAGGCCTTGTTATCTGGGGTATCGGCGGACAGCTGGTATGCTACACTCACTCGATAATTTTACCTATTTACAGTTCCACGTTTTAAACAAACATTAAATATTGAATATGGATGTGTATCAAGTTCCGTCAGACGAAGCTGCGAACTGACAAACCTTGTATATTTCCTAAATATGCGGTAGTGAAATATCACGAAATTATCAGTAATACAGTTCCAGTTCGAAACATAACAGTTAGCTGAAGTTTGAAATAACGATGAAAGTGCCGCTGGTAAAATATTTATGTTGATGTTAATGCAAATACATGCTATAAACCAGCTGCAAAACTTAGCAGTGAACTGTAGCTGTAATGACGAACACTCATGAAAATGGATTTCCATGTGTTGTAAATGCTGTAACAACTGGTTCGCCGCGACGGAGCGGCCGAGCGCATTGAGGCGCTATGCTACGATGCGCGAGGTCGTTCCCCGTTGGGGGTTCGAATCCCCCCCCCCTCGGGCATGGATGTTTGTACTGTCTTTAGTATAAGTTAGTTCATAAGTACTTTGTAAGTTTAGGGACGGATGATCACGCAGTTAAGTCCCATAACCTTTACCAACATTAGAACATTTTTGAGAAACTGATTTCATAAAGACTAGTATACATTTATCTCGTGTTTAGTAAACATGTTAAGCCTACAAACTTGTAAAATTCCTGTCAAAGGGATTGATTGTAAACTCGAGTGCAAAGACGAAGGTGACAACAAAATACTGCAGTTAAAAATGCTCCTGGGTCATCAGCCACAAAAGCATTCCACGTCGAAATAAGATGTTAACGACTTTCCTTGTTGCCACGCTGAAACAAGTAACGTTTGGCACGTAAATTGTAGAACAAATACTAAAGTGACAACAGAATACAGCAATCAAAATGCGCCTGGGTCAGCTGCGAAGAATACAGACATATACAAGTGAAAAAAATCTGCATCCACGCTTTGCTCGATCAAGTATTTCAACTAAGCTCGATCAAGTATTGTCACCAACAAATGAAAATATTTTTAAGGAAGTTGTCGGCACTCAGAAGTGTGGTTTCATCAACCACAGGAGCAACAGAACAAGAAATATTTCAAAACACACCAACATTAGTGTTGCAGCCAAGGTCCCCAAACCACTACAAATTGTCCTTAACGTGTTTGTCAGGATGGTAACATGCCGCCGAAAGATTAAGAGAGAGATACCCATAGTTATGCACAAGTATTTACTATTCGAACCTCATACAGTCAGGCTCTGCATTCTGTCTTGGAGGCGGTGGTCCCCAGCCTTCAATGTCGTGTAGTCGGTAACCAACTTGTTCGCCGTTAGCGTCTGCCTGGACACTGCATTACAATGGCCCCTGGCCCTTGGAACCGCGTAGCCAGTAGCCAACTTGTACGCCAGTAGCATCCGCCCACACACTGCATTACAGTGACTCCTGGCCTTTGGAGCCGTGTAGCCAGAAGCCAAGTTGTTCACAGGTAGTATCCGCCCAGACACTGCATTACAACGACCCCTGGTCCTTGTTCGCCATTTGCATCTGCCAGGGCACTGCGTTACAGTGAACCCTGTCCCTTGGAACCGGTAGCCAAGTTTTATCGCCGTTAGCGTCTGCCCAGACACTGAAATACAGTGACCCCTGACCCTTGGAGCCGTGTAGCCAGAGAGAATGACAAACATTGATTGTTTCTGCAATGAATTAGGCATAATATAAAGATACTGTCCTATTCTTCAATTGGGAGAGATTTGGTGAACATAGTTAAAACCATTGTAAAGATATATGTAGCCAATTTTCTGAAAATGTAGTTTTGAGAAAATGAGAAGGTTCACTTTGTTTTTGACTCACCTATTCCTCTTTCAGAACATTCCAGCTGCTTCTTTATCCTCTGCAGACTTTTTCAGGAGTCTTTTCCTTACTCTGATCTCTTTAGTGGTGGCTTCCGTGTCCTTTCAGCTTCAACTAGTCGCTGACGATCTATGGAAGTCAGAGCAGCTATCGTATTATTTCCTGGTTGGATGCCAAATCTGTCTATTGTCCATTGTTTTGCTAATTTCACCGTCATTGAAACAGATAACAGCATCCATCGCACCTATTTTGAGTACTATCCATCCAATAAGCACTGTCTTCGTTACTCGTTGCCACACGTAGTACGTGTACGGATACGTCGACGTTTGCTAAGTAATTTATTATTGCAAGGTGCCTGTATATTGGCTTTATTGTTTACATGACTGTGGCATCGTACGGTGGCTTATAAAAGGGTAGCCCTTATTTCAAGGCATAAGATATCTCCATCCGAAATATTGTTTAAATCTGTCCATTCCTTTCAGCATAAAGACATTATAAGGTACCCTCCGCCACGCACCATACGGTGGCTTACGAAAGGTAGTTCATGTATTAACCAGGGTATAAGCTACCTCTGTTCCAAATTTCATTCATGTGCATCCATCCATTTCGGCAGGAAGGCGCAAGAAATGAATTAACTAATTGTAAAGCATCCTCCACAATGCAGCATACGAAGTAAATATTAGTACGCCTATAACCTTCGCGCGAGTGCACGCAATGAGTTGAGAAAGTTTTATTGCAGTCGGATGTACGGTATGACCGTGGATAAAATACGAACGAAAAAACATGAAGTAGAAGTTACTTTGCAAACGTGATTGGTCGAATTTAAAGCACAGGCAATACTAGTAAGTTTAAATACACCGTTGACCATTAAAATTGCTACACCAAGAAGAAGTGCAGATGATAAACGGGTATTCATTGGACAAATATATTACATAGTTAAGTGACATATTATGCCTATGGAGAGCGATCAAACTTTATATAAAACACACGTACTTCAGCGAAGGTCACTAGTTTATTTATTTATTTATCTATTTATTTTTTAAATACCGGTTTCAATGAACTATGTCATCATCTTCAGAAACAATTTTTTGATAGCAATTTTCTCCTATTTTCACTGCAAAAAGTTATAAAGATTGTTAAAATCTGTAAAGTCCTAGTTTGTATACAAATAAGATAAAAGTTAACAAAACATTTTCAAAACCTTGGGGGCTCATATGAAATAGTTAATTGTGAAAATGAAATATAAGAAAGAGGACAGTGTCAAACGATTAAAATTTGCATCACCAAAGTGAATCGTCATCTGTATTACACATTTAAAAAATGTGTATGTTGTTGTCACAAGGAGAAAATTGTCATAAAAATTTTCTTAAGCTGTCATAGTTAATCGAAACCGATAATTAAAAAAAAAAATAAGTTACTGATCTTCACTGAAGTAAGTGCGTTAAATATATTGTACTAGAACTGACATGTGATTACATTTTCACACAATTTAGGTGCATAGATCCTGAGAACTCAGTATCCAGGACAACCACCTCTGGCCGTTATAACGGCCTTGATACGGCTGGGCATTGAGTCAAACAGAGCTTCGATGGCGTGTACAGGTACAGATGCCCATGCAGCTTTAACACGATACCACAGTTCATCAAGAGTAGTGACTGACGTATTGTGACGAGCCAGTTGCTCGGCCACCATTGACCTGACGTTTTCAATTGGTGAGAGATCTGGAGAATGTTCTGGCCAGGGCAGCAGACGAACATTTTCTGTATCCTGAAAAGCCCGTACAGAACCTGCACATGCAGTAGTACATTATCCTGCTGAAATGTAGGTTTTCGCAGGGATCGAATGGAGGGTAGAGCCACGGGTCGTAACACATCTGAAATGTAACGGCCACTGTGCAAAGTGCCGTCGATGTGAACAAGAGGTGACCGAGATGTGCAACCAATGACACCCCATACCATCACGCCAGGTGATACGCCAGTATGGCGATGACGAATACACGCTTCCAATGTGAGTTCACCGCGATGACGCCAAACACGGATGCGACCATCTAGATTCTGTAAACAGAACCCGGATTCATCCGAAAAATGACCTTCTTTTCATTCGTAAACCCCGGTTCGTCGTTGCGTACACCATCGCAGGCGCTCCTGTCTGTGATGCAGCATCAAGGGTAACCGCAGCCATGGTCTCCGAGCTGATAGTCCATGCTGCTGCCAACGTCGTCGAACTATTCGTGCGGGTGGTTGCTGTCTGGCAAACGTGCCCATCTGTTAGGGATCGTCACGTGGCTGCACGATCCGTTACAGTCATCCAGATAAGATGCCTGTCATCTCGACTGCTAGTGATACGAGGCCGTTGGGATCCAGCACAGCGTTCCGTGTTGCCTTCTTGAACCCACCAATTCCATATTCTACCAACAGTCATTGGATCGCGACCAAGGCGAAGAGCAATATCGCGATACGATCAACGGCAATCGAGATAGGCTACAATCCTACCTTTATCAAAGTCGGAAACATGATGGTACGCATTTCTCCTCATTACACGAGGCATCATCAAAATGTTTCACCAGGTAACGCTGGTCAACTGCTGTTTGTGTATGAGAAATCGGTTGGAAACTTTTCTCACGTCAGCACGTTGTAGGTGTCGCCACCGGCGACCTTGTGTAAATGCTCTGAACAGCTAATCATTTTCATATCACACCTGTAGCAGGTCTTCTTCGTGGTGTAGAAATTTTAATGGCCAGGAGTGTATGATATATTTGTGTACGATGATATTTTTTCTGGGATTTCGCTGAAGTAATGTACATGAAGAAAGGAAGGAAGCAAACTTATGTGTTTCACGTCTATTCGACATCACGGTCATTAGAGACGGGGCTGTCACTTTGATTGTTTGGGTGAGGATGGGGAAGGAAATCGGCCGTGCCCATGCAAAGGAACCATTCCGGAATTTAACTGGCGTGATTTAATGAGGCCACACATTGCGTTTGTAACCCATATTAATTTAGGCAAGTGTTTGACCCATTTCTGAAAAAACTATTTCATGCAGGGCTTTAATATATTTATACTGTATGTTACGTGATGCTAATAGTCAATTGTACTAAAATCTACTTTATCCATTTTACAGTTTTTAAGAATTTTTCTTAATTTAAGAAAAAATATTGTTTTTTCTGCAGAAAATATTTTTGTGAGCTTCCTAATGGGGGAATAGTAATGAATGTAGTACCAGAGGTGGCTTTTTATGTTATGCAGTCTCTGAAAATTTTATTCATTTATGTTTGATAGTTTCTGATATAATGGGGCATATGCACTGAAAATTTTAGTTTGTTGGAAGTTCACTTTAAAGAAAAAAACTTTTGAAATTTGTTACTTACAGTTAATTAAAACTGTCCTGCTGCATATAATGGCCGTTCTTTGGCCTCTACTAGTTCTTCCAGCTTCTTTTTCGTCTTCCCGGATGTTTGTCTTGCTTTCTTGGCCATATTAGATGCAGACCTGTCTGCATCTGCTATTCTCATTTTATTGCAATTTAGTTGATCATATTTTCACCAGGATTAATTCCCAGCTTTTTCAGTACTCAACACTTTCCAATATTACCACAACTGAATGTAATAACTGCGTCGTGAACTCCTAGTTTCATTGTGTGCATGCCTACAAATACAGTATTAGTAAGAAGGTTCCAAATTATGCTGTTGAAAGATACATTTTGGTTCTGTGTCTGCCCATGCAGACATTTTCTTAGAATGTCAGGATGAGGCAAGTCTCTGAAAAAAGGTTTAATTGATGTAATAACAGCAGCGGCGAGAGAATGCTGTTGAGAATAAGATTCTCCTGTTGCCTGAGCCCTATTGTATTTGCACCACGAATTTTTCCTTCTTGTAAAGAAAGCTTTCTAAACTTGTTTCCTCTAAATTGTCGTTTCTTGAAAACGCCTTTACGTTTCGTCATCTTCAATAAACAAAACAAAACATACGTAAACAAGCACTGCAAACGTAAGTATAACAACTACTCGCAATCACACTTAAAAAAACCAGCCGCTTGTTTGAAAGTCTGTTGTTTACAAACAGCAGAAACAAAAGAATACAGAATGCACTCCAAGGATAGCGAAAACGTTTGGGAGTAAAAGAAAATCCTTAACGTGCAATTTAGGGAATGTAAGGAGCAGAAAAGTGGGTGACAGAAAAGTGGTCGTGACACATAAACACACGTGGAAGGAAAATACTCTTTAAATGCCAGAAGAAAATTTTTCAACAAAATCCTTTTCAGAGTAGTTTAATCGAAATATGTGTTGTTGTTGTTGTTGTTGTCTTCAGTCCTTAGACTGGTTTGATGCAGCTCTCCAGGCTACCCTGTCCTGTGCAAGTCTCTTCATCCGAGAATACGTTCGGCAACCTACATCCTTTTGAATCTGCTTACTATGTTCGTCCCTCGGTCTCCCTCAACGATTTTTACCCCACACGCTTCCTTCTAATGCTAAGTTGACAATTCATTGATGTCTCAGAATATGTCCAACCAATCTATCCCTTCTCTTAGTCAGAATATGCCAGAAACTCCTTTTCTCCCCGATTCGGTTCAGCACCTCCTCATTAGTTACGTGATCTACTCGTCTAGTTTTCATCATTCGTCTGTAGCACCACATTTAAAAAGCTTCTATCATCTTTTTATCTGAACTCCTTATCGTCCACGTTTCACTCGCATACAGTGCTACACTCCAGACAAATGCTTTGAGAAAGGACTTTCTAACATTTAAATTAAATATGATGGCAGCGGCAGCGCGGCGGCCCGGACACCGCCCTAGCAGCAGGTCGGCGTGCAGACTGGCTTCCGAACATACAAGAAAAACTGCTCGACGAAAACGCCACCAATTAGCGACAGAGGCAATTAACGCCCATACCATACTGTTTTATATAATTTTTATATATTTTTTATATTTCAACATTTTAATGATAATTTTAACAAATTGACGTTTCAAAATTTTTACAGTATGACATACGTCATTTTATTCATCTCTGTTTTACACCATCAATGTTTTAAATATCGTATGCATGTTTTAGTTAACTTATCATATTTTTATACTTATATCACATACAGTTTTATAATTTTTATGTCTGGATATATTCAAGAACCCCACTTTTAGAAATATTTATAAAACAAACAAATAAAATGTTTGTAAATCTTATGGGACTTAACTACGGGGTCATCAGTCCCTAAACTTACAAACTACTTATCAACTACTTACGAACTAGGACGTCACAAATATCCATGCCCGAGGGAGGATTCGAATCCCCGACCATAGTGGCCGTGCAGACCGTGACTGGAGCGCCTCAGTCCCCTCGGCCACCGCGGCCGGCTAAAACAAACAATTGTACGTTATAAGACCTTAGCTTATTAGTGCTCAACCTATCCACTCCAAACCTTCCTCCCCCCCCCCCCTCACCTATTCTTTCCCTCCCCACCACCAACTGCAACCAAATTAAGAATGCCTACATCTAACTGTAAAACTCAGTACCAATTAGTACTCAGCCAGACGAGTTGCGGACGCAACTATAAGGTAAAGACAAATATATCCATTTATGTATAAATTAACTATTGTTCAATTAACCCTTAGTAAATTTATCAAATTGTACATTTCTATTTTACTTTTGTTTTTTAGATCTGAAGATGATCCAAGTGATCGAAACATGTTATTAAACAATTATATTGCAACTGTTGACGGAAATAAACACATTAAAAATAAATATGATGAAACCGAAACTCGATATTTTTGCGCCCTGAAGCACAGTGTGGTCTCCTTAAGTGAAGCACGTAGAACCTAATTTTGGACGGGTCGTGTTGGGTTTGAACCACCGTTCTCCCGAATGCGAGTCCAGTGTGACACCACTGCTGCAGCACGCCGGGTGAATACACAGCTTGTGGAAGCTGCGCCTCGCCGTCGGTCGCCGGCGCTGCGGAAAACAGCGAGCATTCGCGTTCCAGAGCCAAATGTTCAAATGCTCAAATGTTTGTATAGTCTATGGGACTTAACTACGGGGTCATCAGTCCCTAAACTTACAAACTACTTATGAACTACTTACGAACTAGGACGGCACAAATATCCATGCCCGAGGGGGGATTCGAACGCCCGACCGTAGTGGACGTGCAGACTGCGACTGTAGCGCCTTAGTCCCCTCGGCCACCGCGGTCGGCGTTCCAGAGCCAATCCGAGACAGCTTCCATCGATCACGCACCTTTAGTGAACCTCATTCCCAGCTGGCAAAGTGAAAAGATTTTTGTCGTAGATGGCACGCGGACGGCAGGCACGCGTGGGCCGAACATTTTCGTGTGTTAATAGTAAGAGATAAAAAAAAGTAGAAAAATAAATAGAAAAAGAACGCGCCTACCGGCGGAGGCCGCGACGTAAGATAAAAGAGCGAGCGAGGCCGCTGCTGCCTCCATCTTTTTACAGCGGCTGCCCGAGTCCTGAAAAACCCGTCCGGAAACCTGATGCCCCAACGCAGATAGTGAGGGCCGCGCACGCACCTGCCACGAGAGCACCGCCTGCGAACTGTCGCCGCAGCGCCCGCTCGGAGCCCGCCGGCTCCTCAGCAGCCGCAAGCAGACGCCTCCAGCGAGGAAGCACCTGCTGCCCGTGACGCGGCGGTTGGTGAGCCGCTGCCGGCTGACACAGCGGCCTGCGTGACCCATTATACAGGGTGCTCCATTGATAATGAACGGGCCAAATATCTCACGAAAGAAGCATAGAACGAAAAAGCTACCAAGAACAAAACTATTCTAGCTTGAAGGTCTAAAACGAATGGTGCTAGGGCTGGCCCGCTAGATGGCGCTGCCATAGGTCAAACAGATATCAACTGCATTTTTGGCCCACTTTAGGTTACGGTAGTAACACTAACCACTCCCATGAACCACAGACATTTCCGAGGTGGGGTGGCTTGCGTGCCTCAACGATACAGATAGCCGTACCGTAGGTGCAACCACAGCGGAGGGGTATCTGTGGAGAGGCCAGACAAACGTGTGGTTCCTGAAGAGGGGCAGCCTTTTCAGTAGTTACAGGGGCAACAGTCTGGATGATTGACTGAGCTGGCCTTGTAACATCAGCTAATGCAGCTCTACTGTATGAACATATGATGATGGCATCCTCTCGGGTAAAATATTCCGGAGGTAAAATAGTCCCCCATTCGGATCTCCGGGCGGGGACTACTCAGGACTACTGGCATTCTACGGTTCGGAGCGTGGAATGTTAGATCCCTTAATCGGGTAGGGAAGCTAGAAAATTTAAAAAGGGAAATGAAAAGGTTGAAGTTAGATATAGTGGGGATTAGTGAAGTTCGTTTGAAAGAGGAAGAGGATTTCTGGTCAGGCGAGTACAGGATTATAAATACAAAATCAGTTGCGGATATTACAGGAATAGGTCTGATAATGAATAAGAAAATAAGAATGTGGGTAAACTACTATGAGCAACACAGTGATCGCGTTATCGTAGTCAAGATAGATACGAAGCCAACACCGACCACAGTAGTACAGGTTTATATGCCAACTAGCTCTGCCAATGATGAGGAGCTCGAAGAAAAAGGAAATTATTCAGACAGTTAAGGGAGAGGAAAACTTAATTGTGATGGGAGACTGGAATTCGGTAGTAGGAATAGGAAGAGAAGGAAAAATAGTAGGTGAATATGGACTGGATAGAAGGAATGAAAGAGGAAGCCGCCTGGTAGAATTTTGCACGGAACATAATTTAGTTATAATAAACACCTGGTTTAAGAATCACAAAAGAAGGTTGTATACGTGGAAGAGACCAGGAGACACCGGGAGATATCAGATAGATTTTATAATGATAAGACATAGATTTCGGAACCAGGTTTTAAACTGTAAGACATACCCAGGGGCAGATATAGACTCTGACCATAACTTGTTGGTTATGAACTGTAGGCTGAAACTGAAGAAACTACAAAAAGGTAGGAAAATTATGAGATGGAACCTGGATAAATTGAAGGAACCTGAAGTTCTTAAGAATTTCAGAGGGAGCTTTAGGCAACAATTGACAGAAACGGGGGAAAATACAACGGTAGAGGAGGAATGGGTAAAATTGAGAGCTGAAATAGTGAAGGCAGCAGAGGACAAAATAGGTAGAAAGACAAGACCTACAAAAAATCCTTGGATAACACAGGAAATACTAAATTTAATTGATGAAAGGAGAAAATATAAAAATGCAGTAAATGAAACAGACAAAATGGAGTACCGACGACTAAGAAATGAGATTGACAGGAAGTGCAAAATGGCAAAGCAGGAGTGGCTAGAAGGCAAATGCAAGGATGTAGAAGAATGTATAAATAGGGGAAAATAGATACAGCCTACAAGAAAATAAAAGAAACATTTGGAGATAAGAAAAACAGCTCTATGAATACAAGGACGCTGATGGAAAACCAGTTCTCAGCAAAGAAGGGAAAGCTGAAAGGTGGAAAGAGTATATAGAGAGGCTCTGTGAAGGAAATGAACTTAGCGGCAATATTGTAGAAAGGGGAGAAGATGTAGATGAGGATGAAATAGGAGATACTATACTGAGAGATGGATTTGACAGAGCACTGAAAGACCTAGGTTGAAACAAGGCCCCTGGAGTAGATGACATTCCCTCAGAGCTACTGAAGTCTCCGGGAGAACCAGCCATGACAAAATTGTTTCACCTGGTGTATAAGTTGTATGAGCCAGGTGAAATACCCTCAGACTTTAAGAAAAATATTATAATCCCCATTCCAAAGAAAGCAGGTGCAGTCAGGTGTGAAAACTACAGAACCATCAGTTTGATAAGTCATGGTTGCAAAATATTAAAAGGAATTATTTACAGAAGAATGGAAAAGCTGGTAGAAGCCGACCTCGGGGAGGATCAGTTTGGGTTCAGGAGAAATGTAGGAACACGGGAGGCAATACTCACTTTACGGCTTATCCTAGAAGATAGATTAAGAAAAGGCAAACCTACATTTCTAGCTTTTGTAGATTTGGAGAAGGCTTTTGACAATGTTGATTGGAATAAACTCTTTCAAGTTCTGAAGCAAGCAGGAGTAAAATATAGGGAGCGTAAGGTTATTTACAACTTGAACAAAAACCAGACAGCGGTTGTCAGAGTTGAAGGGCATGAAAGGGATGCAGTGGTTGGAAAGGGAGTAAGACAGGGTTGTAGCCTTTCTCCAATGTTATTCAATTTGTACATTGAGCAAGCTATAAAGGAAAGCAAGGAGAAATTTGGTGAAGGAATTAAAGTTCAGGGGAAGAATTAAAAACATAGCGTTTTTCCAACGACATAGTAATTCTGTCAGATACAGCAAAGGACCTGGAGGAGCAATTGAATGGAATGGACAGTGTGCTGAAAGGTGCATATAAGATGAACATTAACAAGATCAAAACTAGGGTAATGGAGTGCAGATTAGGTAATGAAGCAATAAAGGAGGGAGATGAGTTTTGTTACTTGGGCAGTAAAATAACAAATGATGGTCGCAGTACAGAGGATATAAAATGCAGAATGGTAATGGGTAGAAAAGCGTTCTTGAAAAAGAGAAATTTGATAACATCGAATATTGATTTAAGCCTAAGGAAATCCTTTCTGAAGGCATTTGTATGGAGTGTTGCCTTGTATGGGAGTGAGACATGGACGATAAACAGTGCGGACAGGAAGAGAATTGAGGCTTTTGAAATGTGGAGCTACAGAAGAATGCTGAAGATGGTGGGTGGGTGGATCGCATAACTAATGAGGAGGTACTGAACAGAATTGGGGAGAAAGGAAATTTCTGCCATACCTTGAATAAAAGAAGTGATAAATTGGTAGGGCACATTCTTAGACATCAAGGAATTGTGAATTTAGCGTTGGAGGGGAGTGTGTGGGGTAAAACCCGCAGAGGAAGACCAAGAGATGGATACAGTAGGCAGATTCAGACAGATGTAGGTTGCCGTTCTTATGTGGAGATGAAGAGGCTTGCTCAGGATAGGGTATTGTGGAGAGCTGCATCAAACCAGTCTCCGGACTGAAGACCACAACAACAAGTAACACTAAAAGTAAGCCTTTGCTATCGTCTTTTGACAGCTCGAAATTTAAATGAAAATAACGGATTAATCATTCATCGTACACGAAAATTGAATAACCGAATTTGTAGAGGAGAAAATTCTCCACAAGTTTGCTCCCTATTTTTTTTTTTTTTTTTTTTTTTTTCATATCTCGTATCGTTTGAGAGATATTCGCAAAAATAACAGAGATTTAACACCCTCTATTGAATTAACGAAAACCAGCCGTTCGGAGATGCCACGTGACATTTCTCGCCCAGAACGCTCTTTGGCATATGTCATCTTGCCTTGCGTATTTCACAATTTTCTTATTGTAACTTACACGTTGTCATTTCAAAGCAATGGCGCACTGTAGAATTAAAAAAAAATACGTCGTTCTTCGTATGATAAATGATAATCTAGTGCCTAAAAATGCCATAGTAGCATCAGTTTACAACTGCCGTCAACAGTTCGAGATTAAAGGACGAATGTTCAAATTCTTAGCCGTAGCGTAGTGGATAATACGTCGATCTGAAGGTCAATGGTTCGGAACCCGCCATCGCCTAATTGGGTTTCTTTTTTTTTCCTTAATAGGGTTTCAGGCACTCTTATTAATAAAATAGAGCTATGTTCTTCAATGTTTGGAGTTGTGCACATGTAACAATGCTCCCCCTAAAATGCGTGTTTGTTATATTTCGTGAACATACCGTTAAATACGTAACAACGAATTGACCAATGGTCTTCTGAAGCATATTCATGTAAACTGGGAGGATATTGTAATAATGAACATTCTGCACAAAGTGCTGTTACAGGTAGTTTCCTATATAAAAGAAGTTCCAGATTTCTGTGGAAAGTATAGTTCCTTAATGCAACAAATTACATTATTTATTTTTTTCTAAGCTTTTATTCACTATTTGTGGAATATATTGAAAGTCATTAATTAGAATCAATGCATCTACTAAAATGTTTGTCTTTGACGTAGTTGCTATGGACGCTTTTAACGTAGATGGTATTACCTTTCCTGTAGTTCAGATATGACTTCGTTCATGTTACACTGTTCTGCGCTAAAATGAAGAGCATGAAGAGAAAATATTCTATTTCAAACCGTGATTACGTTTTCTTCTATAGCTAGAATCACAAATGGAATAAGTGTGGTAATACTGAATTCCACATAACTCTAGTACTCTATACATATACCAAGTTAGTACTATCAATACGTCATTTACAACAGTAATTGTAACAGTATCTCCCCAGTTTATGTACATGTGTTAAACAAGTCTATGCTTACAATTCGTTGCTCTGTGTTTCATGGCATTTTCTCGAAACAGAACAAATGCGCTTTTCAGAGAAAGTGCTGTTACCTTTGAACAACTGAGAGTCTTGCAGAATACAGTTGCGTTCAGTTAACAAGAGTGTGCGAAAACCTTCTAGGGTAGGAAGCAAGAGAAAAAATAAAGTGTGACAAAAAATTTACAGTGGTGGTTATGTAGGTTTTTTATTTATTTATTTATTATTATTATTTTTTATTTTTTTTATTTTTTTTTTTTTTTTAGTGGAATAGATGCTTTGCGGTCTTTTGTTCATATTTGTACTGGGTTGTTCGTTGAGAAATTTACTCAATTTTTTATTACAGATAAACACCGTCTGAAGAGAAGGCCTGTGCACTGCCGTGACGTGTCACGTCACGCAGAGTAGCTCGCGATCGCGTAGCTTACTGGCTGGCTGATGGACACAGCGCACCGCCTCACAGCGGCCAGCCAGTGAGAAACGCGATCGCGACCTACTCTTCGTGATGTGACGTTGCACGGTAGTGCACAGTCCTTCTCTTCAGATGGTGTTAGTTGAACCGTCTTTCGTTTTCTCTCTTTCGATTGGTTCGTCGGTTTTAACGGGTACTTAGTGGACGTTGGTTTGTTTTGTCCTATTTTGATCGTTTCGGATAACTCAGTTCTCTCGTTACAGAGGGCGTCGAGCTACCGTGACGACAACCCTCTGACCGAGCGCGCTGAGCAACCGCGCCCTAGCAGGTTCGGAACTACCGTGTAACATGCTCGTACATCACAAACTAATACCTCGCTTATTACGCCATGGTGAACAGCTGCGAGAGTAATCCGTGGTTCTCGTACTATCGATGACAAATGTTAACTAAATACCGAACATTAGATTATAATTCATTATCCTAAGAGCGATGTGTTTTTGATAATTTTCAGTGCGCCATTGCTTTGAAATAACAACGCTTGAGTTATAATAACAAAATCATCAAGTAGAGGGTGCAGTCGACTGCAAGTCGTGGCTCACGTCGGCACCAATGACGCTTGTCGCTTGGGTTCTGAGGACATCCTCAGGTCCTACGAGCGGCTGGCGGAATTGGTGAAGGCTGCTGCCTTCGCACGCGGGGTGCAAGCAGAGCTGTCGATTTGCAGCATTGTTCCCAGGGTTGATCGGGGTCCTTTGGTTTGGAGCCGAGTGGAGGGTCTGAACCAGAGGCTTCGCCGACTCTGTGACAGTCATGGCTGCAGATTTCTGGATCTGCGTTATCGGGTGGGGAATTGTAGGGTGCCCTTAGATAGATCAGGGGTGCACTACACTAAGGAAGCGGCTACTCGGGTAGCAGAGTACTTGTGGAGTGCACATGGTTTTTTTTTAGGCTAGGCGCTAACTCGAGCACTCGCCTGTCAGCATTCAAACAGCGAATTCAGGCCACGTTCGGAACAAAAATTCGAACATAGAAATATTAGCCGCGAACTTACAGAGTGTTAGAAACAAAGTTCCCGAATTTGCAGCACTGCATGGAAGTTATTGCGCTCAGGTAGTTTTAGGCACCGAAAGCTGGCTAAATGATGATGTCGCAAGTTCAGAAATATTTAGCGAAGCGTGGAATGTATATCGGAAAGATAGATCGGATACAACTGGAGGAGGAGTGTTCATCGCTGTGGACAAAGATATTGTTTCTACTGAGATCGAGGTTGAAAGTAACTGTGAAGTTATCCGGGCACGTATAACAGGTCTAAAAGAAGTAAAGTTAATAGTTCGGTGTTTTTACCGGCCCCCCAGTGCTGCTGTAGCAGTTTTAGAATCATTCAAGGAAAGTCTACACCAGGTAGTGCATAAGTATCCGGGCCATGTAATATTAGTCGGAGGTGACTTCAACCTTAAGAGTATAGATTGGGATCTCGCTAGTTACATTTCAGGCGGTACAGACAAGCAGTCTTGCGAGCTACTTTTGGACACATTCTCCGAAAACTGTCTTGAGCAGTTAAACCGGAAACCCACGCGCAATGGAAATATTCCAGACCTTATAGCCACAAACAGGCCTGACCTTATTAACGATGTCTGTGTAGAGACAGGAATTAGTGATCATGATATCGTCATATCGTCGATGGTGACCAAAGTTCATAAACCAGTCAAGAAGGCTAGGAGCGTGTTTTTGTTGGGAAGAGCCGACAAGCAAATGTTACGATCGCACTCAGAAAATGAATGGGCATCGTTTAATTCTGGGACTATGGATGTAGAGGAATTGTGGACTAAATTTAAGTGCATTGTTAATAAAGGGTTAGAGAAATATGTGCCAGTAAAGACGA
Organism: Locusta migratoria; assembly: GCA_026315105.1. Classification (NCBI taxonomy): domain Eukaryota; kingdom Metazoa; phylum Arthropoda; class Insecta; order Orthoptera; family Acrididae; genus Locusta; species Locusta migratoria. The sequence continues at coordinate 346,408,637 of CM048749.1, read as the reverse complement.
TTAAGGATGGAAAAGATCCACCGTGGTATAATAATAATGTTAGAAAGCTGCTGAGAAAGCAAAGGCTGTTGCACTCTCGATTCAAAAAAAGAACACGCAAATGATGACAGGCAAAAGTTAATAGAGATTCGTGCGTCTATAAAAAGATCGATGCGTGAAGCATACAATAATTATCACAGCCATACTTTAGCAAAAGATCTTTCCGAGAACCCGAAAAAATTCTGGTCCTATGTAAAATCGATAAGCAGGTCAAAGCCCACTGTCCAGTCACTACTTGATCATTTCGGGGCAGTAATAGAAGAAAGCAAACGGAAAGCGGAAGTTCTAAATTTAACCTTTAAGAAATCTTTCACGCAGGAGGACCGCACAAATATACCATCATTTGATCAACGTACTAATTCCGAAATGGGGGACATAGCAATAGGTATTTCCGGTGTAGAGAAGCAGCTGAGAGAGCTAAATACGAAAAAGTCTGCTGGTCCGGATGGAATACCAGTTCGGTTTTACAAAGACTATTCTGCGGCATTGGCCCCCTACTTAGCTTGCATTTATAGCGAATCTTTAATTCAGCGCAAAGTTCCTAGTGACTGCAAAAAGGCGCAGGTGACTCCCGTGTATAAGAAAGGAAAGAGAACTGACCCATACAATTACAGGCCAATATCGTTGACATCGGTTTCATGTAGAATTTTGGACCATATTATCCGTTCGAATATAGTAAATTTCCTTGAAACGGAAAAGCTTCTTTCCATGAATCAGCACGGGTTTAGGAAACATCGTTCATGTGAAACTCAGCTTGCCCTTTTCTCACATGACATCTTACAAGCCATGGACGAAGGGCAACAGGCGGATTGTGTTTTTCTCGACTTCAAAAAGGCGTTCGACGCGGTGCCACACTGCAGACTGCTAACGAAGATACGAGCTTATGGAATAGGTTCACAGATTTGTGACTGGCTGGAAGACTTCCTAAGTAATAGAACGCAGTACGTTGTTCTCGACGGCGAGTGTTCATCAGAGACGAGTGTATCGTCCGGCGTGCCCCAGGGGAGTGTGATAGGACCGCTATTATTTTCTACCTATATAAATGATCTGATGGACAGAGTAAGTTGTAATTTGCGGTTGTTTGCTGATGATGCTGTGGTGTATGGGAGGGTGTCGTCTGTAACTGACTGTAATAGCATACAGGTTGACTTAGACAAAATTTCTAGTTGGTGCGAAGAATGGCAGCTAGCTCTCAATGTAGAAAAATGTAAGGTGATGCGCATGAGTAGAAAAAACAATCCTATAATGTTCGAATACAGCATTAGTAGTGATCTTCTTGATGCTGTCGCGTCGTTCAAATATCTAGGCGTAACATTGCAGAGCGACATGAAATGGAACGAGCATGTAAGGACAGTTGTGAGTAAGGCAGACAGCCGACTTCGGTTTATTGGGAGAATTTTGGGAAGATGTACTTCACCTGTAAAGGAGACCGCGTATAAAACGCTTGTACGACCACGTCTTGAGTATTGCTCAAGTATTTGGGACCCGCAGCAGATCGGTTTGAAGGAAGACATAGAGGCGGTTCAGAGGCGAGCAGCTAGATTTGTTACCGGTAGGTTCGACCAATGCGCGAGTGTCACGGAAATGCTCCGGCAACTCAATTGGGGATCGCTGGAAGAAAGACGACGTTCTTTTCGTGAATTTCTGTTAAGTAAATTGAGAGGGCCGGAATTTTAAGCTGAGTGTAGTACGATCTTGCTGCCGCCTACTTACATTTCGCGTAAAGATCACAAAGACAAGATAAGAGAAATTAGGGCTCGTACGGAGGCATATAGGCATTCTTTCTTTCCTCGTTCAATTTGGGAGTGGAATAGGAAAGGAAATGCCTAGTAGTGGTACAGTGTACCCTTCCGCCACGCACCTTACGGTGAATTGCGCAGTATGTATGTAGATGTAGATGTAGATGTAGAGAAAGCAAGATGGCATACGCAGAAGATATTTTGGGGCGAGGGATGTCTCGTGACATTTAGAACGCCAAATGTACGCTAAATTCGTTACAGCCTACAGTCATTCGTAAGCAATACAGGCAAAGAAAATAAACTTAGAACTACCAAGGCAAGACAGTTGATAATATTTTAACGGAAAATATAACGAAAATGTGGGAGATATATTACAATGATCAAAGAGGTAAAAGTTCAAAAAAGAGTATGTTTGTCAAAGCTAAACTCAAACATCATATAATTTTGACTGTTTGTTAAAATACGGTCAGAAAGAACATTACGTGTTGGGTGCATAGATATTACTACAATAGTAGAGTACTTATCTTATCACCATATTTTTTATTATATAGATTATTAGATTGGTCCAAAATGCTTGCAAAAACTTATAAAAGTACAAATCTAAAGTGGGCCGTAAAACACCCCAGTGCGACGTTTTTTAAACAGGTACCCCCTTTTTTTACATATTCATCTAGTACGTAAATGAATAAGAATGTTTTATTTGGAACTGTTCAGCCAGTAGTGAAATGTCAACCACGACCTGCAGCAAATTATGATGCTCAAGTAAGTGTTTTAGCTGCAGTTGCGGCTAATCCGACCATCAGTAGCAGACAAATTGAGCGAGAATCGGGAATCTCAAAAAAGTCGTTGTTGAGGATTCTACATCAACATAAATTTCACCCGTACCATATTTCTATGTACCAGGATTTGCATGGTGAATCGTGAACGTCGTTTACAGTTTTGCCACTGGGCACAAAATAAATTACGGGGAGATAACAGAATTTTTCACACGTTCTGTTTAGTGACGAAGCGTCATTCACAAACAAAGCTAACGTAAACCGGCATATATTTGCACTATTGGGCAACGGCAAATCCACCATGGCTGCGACAAGTGGAACATCAGCGACCTTGGCGGTTAATGTATGGTGCGGCATTATGGGAGGACGGATAATTTCACAAAAGTACATTATCACATTGGAACAACCGAAATAAAGTTCAAACGTACCTACGTTTTGATTTTAATTTAAAAAACCTACCTGTTACTGTTCGTCTAAAATTATGAGCAATATGTTTGTGATTGTTACAGTGCCATCTATCACAAAGCGACAAAAGTATTCCAAATAAAATATATATACATATTTATTTAGGTACTAGACGAATATGTCATAAAAATGGGGGTACCTGTTTAAAAAAATTTCAGTTTATATCTGTTTGACATACGACAGCGCCATCGAGCGGGCCAGCCATAGCGTCATCTGTTTTCCCCCTTCAAGGTAGAGAAGTTTCGTTCTTTCTAGTTTTTTCGTTTGATGCTTATTTCGTGAAATATTTGGCCCGGTCACTATCAATGGAGCACCATGTATATGGTGACCAGACGTCCCCTAATTTACAGGATCGTCCCTTATTTAGCTTAAGTATTCCATTGTCCCGAGGGAACACATACGGAACGTATTTTGCCCCTTAATCCCCAGACCGTCCCGTCTTTCCGAAACGTTCTGTGTTTAAGTCACGTGTACCACAATCAAACCGAGAACTCGATATGTGAACTGACAAGGAGAGGACGCTTACTCGTCATCGCCGAATTCGTCCAAATTTGTCGTACATGTAGGACGTGGTGAGATATGAAAGTGCCCCAAGTTGGAACTCCAGATGGCCAAGCGTTTAGGAAATAAAAGGAAGTTTGATACGGATCCATCACGATATGCACCTTATCAACTGCCCCTGAGGAGAGTCCGTTTAGAAAGCGGCGTTTGGCTCAGCGGTGCCGGGCGCCGTGGCTCAGCGCGCCCGGTCAGGGGGCTCAACGCCCTTTGTAATAAAAATGCTGAGCCAAACATTCAACGAACAACCAGCAACGAAATGAATCAACGACCGAAAAGCACAGATCTACTAAAAAAGAAAAAAGAAAGAAATAAATAAAGAGGTAAGAGAATGGATTTTTATTGAAAGGTTCCCGGGTTTGATTCTTCCTGGCGGCAAATATTTTGCAGTGCGTACACTACTGACTTCACAATGAAACCCAACATCATTATATGTTATTTTGTATTTATATGTGCACAACATAGCATGGGTATGCGTTATCGAAGTAATTCCCCCCAAATGTACGCCACTAGTGCAACCATGCGACGTATTATTTTATCGTCAGGTAAAAAATTTCGAAACTGCAGTTACCTAATCGAGAAATATGAAGCTTGCATGAAACTACATTCCTTCATACTGCTCCAGCTGTCCTCGCAAGTATTCAGCGACATGCTGCGATACGCGTGGTTCGCTGCTGTACTGTGCGATGAAAGAAGCTACTTTTACAATGTCAATCAAGTTTGTTTCTCTATGGATACATTAAAAAACCATGTAACTGCAAAAGGGCGGCGTTCATAACGTCCGCAAGATGTGATCAAAATTATTGCTTCCCCTGTTTGTTCGATGAATATCACCCCGGTACATGTAATTGATCAATTGCAAAAGAATGGAAGTATCGATTTACATACACGACGTCCCCAAGTACGTGTTATCTACAGTCCCCTTTTAAATGTTTGTAGTCCCGAATTTCATCCAATGCCCTTTATTTTTTTCTTTAATTTTTTTTCTTATATAAATTAATAAATTAACCTATATGATGTTGTGGTTAGTTGTGACGTCAGTCTACATCTACATCATTACTCTGCAAACCACTGTGAAGTGCATGGTAGAGGGTACCTCCCACTATACCAGTTATTAAGAGCTTTTTCCCACTCCATTCATGTATTGAGCGTCGGAAGAATGTTTGTTTAAATGCCTCCGTGCGTGCTGTAATTAATCTGATCTTGTCCTCACGATCCCTAAGTGTACGCATTGCCAAAGAGCAGAAACAATCTTCCCGCCGTGTGCAGTTGAACCCGCGACCTTCTCAATACGAATCCGATCTCTTACCGCTGAGCCAAACACCGCTTTCTAAACACGCCCTTAGAGGGACAGCTGATAAGATGCATATGGTGTTAGATCCGTATCAAACTTCCTTTTATTTCCTAAACGCTTGGTCGTCTGGAGTTCCCACTTGGGGCATTTTCGTGTCTCATCACGCCCTACATGTACCATAAATTTGCACGAATTCGGCGATGATTGTCCTTGTTAGCCAAAGGATAAAGAAAAGTACACTTTTTGATTCAAGCAAAGTGTACAAGGAACTATTTATGTAGTACATCGTACTATGTACTGCTGTCACGTGGCGAGTAGTTGTGCATTGGTTATTGCTTCAGGACATAACATTTAGAACTTTCGTATTAAATAATTAGGAGTTACTTTATCTCGTAAATACCAAGAGGAATTAAGGCGAGTTTTCATTTCAGAAATTACAACAGTAACGCGAAAAATTATTTTCACGTTGAATAGAAGTACTTTTTTTCGGTCGGCAGTGGAGATCGCTTTGACATAGTCCAACAAACACAGCCTAGCTCGTTAAAGCACAACACTTGTCTTAAAGATATCTTTGGTGTAAAATGCAAGAATGGTGTCATCAGATATCATCAAGTAAGCATTTTGCTGCTGTTATAATTACATCCAACGAAACATAACTAGACAGAATAGTTATGTTTCGTGATTGGAGTGCACTGAGTAAAAAATGTTAGAAATGTACGTGCAGCGGTAAAGAATGAGTTGTAAATACTGCCTTGGTGAAGAATATCTCTTCCAACTTATTTCACGTTGTGATATCTGCTGCAAAGTTAGCATCTCATAATTACCTTTGCACATTACTTTATGGATTTATGAAATCATCATATCAAACATCCTAAACATGGTTCTTGGTTATAATTATATCTTTAACACTTTCAAGTCTATACCTCTAAATTTCCACAAAACTATACTTCAGATTATTGTATTCCAAAATGACATGCATACTTCTGAAAAATATTTAAACCGACTGCCGGCATGGCGCATGGGATAGCGTCACCGATTGAAGCCTGGTGCCGTGGCTCAGCGCGCCCGGTGAGTGGGTTAAACTTCGCCTGTAATAAAAAAGCTGAGCCAAATATCCAACGAAAAACTAAGATCAAACTAAACGAACGACCGCCAGAATCTTCTATACGTTTGTTATGTTCACTTGTAATTTCTACTTGTTTCTTATGTTAGCTATTCTTCCAATTTCTGGTACATTCTGTCTGTGTATAAATAGGAGAGCACTCTGCCCGAGAGGCAGTTAGTGCTGCGTGTATGTTAAGTTCGCAGTAAAACTGCTTTCAGTATAAGTGCTGTGTTCAGTTGTTAAGCCTGCTTCCATTTCAACGCGATATTGTTTGGTGGAAGCGCCGGGTAGCCTGTGCAACAGCTGCATCACCGTGGCTCCGATTAGGCAACGCAGAAACCGTCGCTTACACGGACTAGAACCGGAATACAAGGGATATACCGAGTACATCCTTCCGAAACTCCGTATCATCAGAAAACCCATAGAAAACGAAATCAGCGGTAGGCCAGCTGCACATCAGACACCCGTCGGTGTTTTCTGGAGACGCTGGGCAGGACTCCAACAAATGGATAAAAGGGTTCGACCGAGTCGCCAAGTACAACAGGTGGGATCATACGATGTGCTTGGCCAACGTTTACTTGTATCTGGACGGAACAGCCCAGCAATGGTTCGAAAACAACGAAAACAAGCTGAATGACTGGGAGACGTTCCAGACGGAACTTAAGAAGACGTTTGGAGATCGCCAACGACAAGTCCGCTAGGGGGAGAACAACTGAAGGACCGGGCCCAACGACATGGTGAGCCGACACAGTCGTACATACATAATGTTTTGGCCCTGTGTAACATAGTCAATCCGAATATGACTGAGGCCGACAAAATCACGCACATGATGAAGCGTATTGCAGAAGACATGTACCAAACTCTACTGATAAAAGACGTCGCTACGACGGAAGAGTTCATCAAGTGGTGCCAGCTTATTGAAGAGATGCAATAAAGGAGAGTTGGACGAAAGAAGTATGACAGACTCCCCAATTTAGTCCCTATGGCCGTTGTAGAAGACCAGCATGACTTCGCTTCTCTCATACGACAAATTGTGAGAGAAGAATTACGACAACTTATGGCAGCCGGGACTGTTATTCCGAGCGAGCATCAGATTATGTCCATGGATGTAAGCCCTGTAAGCCAGGAGGGAGCCGACGGCGCTGAGGAAGAGGTATTTCAGACATTAGCTCCTGCCCCGTCAGTCGCGCCCGACGTGAAGAATGGCGTCGTCCTGTTATGACTTAAGCTGCAGCCGCCAAACGGCATCCTATGAAGTGGCCGACGCGGCCACAACCAACTTCCCCGGTATCTAAGACGTCCCTCAGAAGAACAGACGTTTGTAGGACAGAAGACAACACACCACTGTGTTTCCACCATGGGCGCCCTGGACATGTCGTACACTACTGTAGAGAGAAAATGCGAGTATTCGACGATTATTTTGCCTCAAGACGTCAGCCATCAGAGCAGTTCTATCCCAGACATCTGCTGAGGAGTTCAGTCGACCTATGGGAAGAAGCCCATCGCCGTACCCTAGACGAAGTCGTTCGCCGACGCGCCGCAGCCGTCCACCGTCGCCGTACAGAGGTACCAGCCGCTCCCCTAGCCGATGCGCCCAGGAAAACTAAGCGAGGCGACCATATACGGAGGTGAGGCCGCTGCAGATGAAAATGCCCCATGGATGACACTCGCTAAGATGTTGAGAAATCTCATCGACGTCATAATCGATGGCCAAGATGTCCTGGCACTTGTTGATTCATAAGCTTCTTTCTCTGTACTGTCGGATAACTACCGCCGCACACTAAAGAAGACAATGTTCTGTGATACGGGGGCAATTGTGCTGAAGGTCGCGAATGAAAAGTACGTCCAGCCAGCAGGAACTTGTGTCACAAGAATAACCATCAACAACAGGACCCAGCCGATTGAATTTGTCGTGTTAACAGAATGTAGTCACAAAGTCATCCTCGGATAAGACTTCCTTCAGGCATCCCAAGCTTTCATTGACTGTGGAAGATCTGAGCTGCAAATTGAGAAAGTCGTTACGACGGGTACACGTAATACAGACTTTTCTGGGAAGTTATTTGCCGTTGACAATGTGACGACCCACCGTTGAAGATGAAAAGAGTTGCAGTCACAAACACAGATGAGCGATTAAACTATGAAGTGCTTGTTGATAGTAAAAAAAGTTTATCAGGCTCACCAAAGAAATTTAGATACCAGCCGCTATCATAAGCATTACCGGAAGTCGAGGAGAGATTTGGATCACTATTGTCACGAGCAATCGCAACTTATCCCCAAAGGAATGTGTATCGGGACAGCCGAACCAATCCAGGACGGTGAGCTCAACGCCATCAACGAAGACCCATGCTCTGCTGATAGTACAGACAACACCCTGGAGGAAACAGACGTGGAACTGCCAATAGGGCCCGGACTGACCAAGGAACAACGCCAGCTATACTACGTCAATGTTCGGGTGCATTCACACCTCAGCAGGGGAAAAGTCAGACGAAACGGCCCACGATAAGGCATCGTATCAATACTGGGGATCATCCACCAATTAGCCAGCGTTCGTATAGAGTGTCGCCAGCTGAAAGACGGATAATCCGGGAGGAAGTGGAGAAGATGCTGCACGATGACATTCAACCTTCGGGGAGTCCTTGGTCGTCTCTGGTGGTCCTTGTAAAGAAGAAGGATGCCACGTGGCTATTCTGTGTCGACTATCGGCAGCTGAACAAAATCACAAAGATAGATGTCTACACACTTCCGCGCATTGACGACACCTTAGACTGCTTGAAAGGAGCTACATACTTCTCAACTATGGACATGCAGACAGGTTACTGGCAAATCGAGGTTGACGAAGCTGACAGGGAGAAGAAGGCTTTTATTACACCTGACGTTCACTATGAATTCTGAGTAATGCCATTTGGAATATGTAATGCTCCTGCCACATTCGATCGCATAATGGACAACTTGCTACGACACTTTAAGTGGACGACGTGTCTTTGCTATTTAGATGACATTGTAGTTTTCTCGAAAACATTTGAAGAACATCTGAGTCGCCTGTCAACTGTGCTGAAATGTGTTCAGGCTGCAGGACTCTGCCTCAATCCAAAGAAGTGCCTCTTCGTCGCCAAAGAGATAAAAATCCTGGGGCACCTAGTCAACGGAGATGGTGTTCGTCCTGATCCAGATAAAGTAAGGACAGTCACAGAATTTCCAACTCCTCAGCACATTCGTGATGTGAGAAGTTTTCTCGGGCTGTGCTCATACTACCGACGTTTCATAAAAGGAATTTGTAACAAGGCACGTCCATTACAAGAATTTCTGCAAGGAGACGACAAGTTTTACTGGGATGAGACAAAAGAAAGAGCTTTCCGGGCACTTAAGGAGGCTCCAACTTCCGCACTAGTGGTAGCCTTGTACGACGAGAATACGGAAGCGGAACTTCACACAGACGCCAGTGGTTATGGGATTGGTGCAGTGCTTGTACAAGTTGTGCTTGTCACAGTGGTATTCAAGAACGGGTGCAAACACAAGGATGCCGACTGCCTTTTGAGGAATCCATTAGTGGAACACAACAGCATGAATGAAACTCAGCCATCACTGAATTAGATGACGTTACAGCTAAAAAGAGGGAAGATCCAGCACTATTAAAAACGATAGAGGTCTTGGAGAAAGGACACCCGGCCAATGGAGAGATCCAACTTATAATCGGAACATTGTATAAGAGCAACTACGATCCACTGGGCCCCTAATGGCTAATGGTCGTTCCAGCTCATCTCCAGTCAGCTATTCTCAAATATTTCCACGATGCTCCAATATCCGGTCATCTGGGATTGGTGAAGACCCTAGACAGAATCAGACGCAGGTATTACTGGAAGGGTCTCTACCGACCTGTCAAGCACTATTTGAGTCTCTGTAAGGAGTGCCAGCGATGGAAGCATCTACCGCAATTACCTCCAGGGCATCTCGTACCAATCCCAACTGCAGCAGCTCCATTCCACCGAGTTGGGATCGATCTTTTAGGGAGGCTCCGAAGTCGACAGCCTGTAACCGATGGATAATAGTCTGCACTGACTACCTCACATGCTACGCTGTCACCAAACCTGTGCCGACTGCAGAAGCTCCAGAGATCGCAAAATTCCTTATAGAAGACGTTATTGTGAAGCATGGAGCACCACGTGTCATGATATCTGATCGTGGAAAAGCATTCCAGTCAAAACTAGTATTAGAGGTAATGTCACGTTGCAACATTGTCCACAGAATGACAACTGCATACCATCCTCAGGCAAATGGTCTTACAGAACGTTTTAACAAGACGTTAGCCGACATCCTATCGATGTACGTCGATGATGAGCAGAAGGATTGGGATACAATACTGCCAGTCGTGACATTTTCTTACAATACCGCAAGACAAGACACCACAGGCTTCACGCCGTTTTTCCTGCCCCATGGCCGTGAAGCTGAGACGACAATGGATACGATGTTCCCGTTCCAACCGGACGACACTCAGGATGACTATGTGAAACAACTCATCACCAGGGTCGAAGAAGCAAGACAGCTAGCTCGCATACGGACACTGGACGCTCAGGAGTAGGACCATCAGCGGTATAACGACAAGCACCGACCTGTTGTGTACAGCACAGGAGATCTGGTATGCATTTTTACCCCTGTACGTAAAGTTGGACTATCAGAAAAGTTATTGAATCGTGCCATACGCCGCCTGTCAGACGTCACATACGAAGTTGAGGATTATGAGCCGTAGTCGAAACGACAAAAACGAAGAGACATTGTTCACGTCCTGTGTCTGAAGCCTTACTACGATCCCGAAGAGCAGATAGTCGACAATGGCTTCTTGTCCAAGGGCTCTAAGGTCGGTGATGATACTGATGAATCCGCGACATGAACGTCTGTCGTCGCTAATCGTGCAGAAGGGAAGGATTCTCCAGAACTGTCATACAGAGAGGACCCATGACAAGATCAAGATCCAGGACATTGCAGCTGGCTCCACAGGGATCATAACAGCGGGTCGCTGTTTTTCCAGGAGAGGAAGCAATGTCTCGCGACCCGATGTAAACCGACTGCCGACGTGGCGCAGGGGATAGCGTCACCGACTGCGGTGCTGACGGTCGCGGGTGCAATCCCTTCCCCGGCAAAATTTTAGTTCTTTATAATTAACATTTCCAGAATGTTCCATACATTTCTTATGTTCATTTGTAATTTCTACTTGTTTCTTATGTTAGCTATTCTTCCAATTTCTGGTACATTCTGTCTGTGTATAAATAGGAGAGCACTCTGCCCGAGAGGCAGTTAGTGCTGCGTGTATGTCAAGTTCGCAGTAAACCTGCTTTCAGTATAAGTGCTGTGTTCAGTTGTTAAGACTGCTTCCATTTCAACGCGACAATATAATGGAGAGAGTGAGAAATACGTAACATTTCAGTACTAATGATAGATGTCGTCATATAAAATTCACATACTTTGTTTGCATGTGACAACAACAAAATATTTACGGCATTAGTAACAAACGTATTTTTACGCTGTTTTAAGTGCGAGTCTTAACAAAAAAAATCGTGAATGTAGCGTTGCAGATAAGCTGCCCAGACGGGGACGTTTACAACAGTTCTTACAGCATCTATGGAGGAGATGGGCTATGGATTATCTCAGTAGTCAGCAGCAGCGTCTCAAGAAGAAGTCGCCCAGCCACATCCGTATTGGTACTGTCGTGTTACTGAAGAATGACAGAACCAGTGTCATGCAGTGGCAGTGATCCAAAGCACCCATCCTGAAATGGATGGACTAATTCGTATGGTCACTGTACGTAGGTTCAATTCCTTTACTAAATGTACTTTTGACACTTAACAAACATTTGAACATTTTTGACTCTCCTGCAACTAAACAACCTACCCGTCAATCAGTGCCGCAGTGGAGTAGCCGAGCGGTCTAAAGCGTCTCGCTGCGGAGCGCGCGGTTGCTCGCCGTGGAGGTTCGAGTCCTCCCTGGGGCATGAGTGTGTGTGTGTTTGTCCTTAGGTTAGTTTACCTAGGTTTATGTAGTTTGTAAGCTACGGACTGATGACCACGCAGTTTGGTCCGATAGATTTACAAACATTTGAACATTTTTGTAATGCCTCTAGCGGTCTCATGTATCATATATGATACATCAGTTCAAAAGATGTTCCTTAACACTGGATGCTACTTTTTGTAAAAGTGCCGACTCTATCGCATTCGCTGTCATTCACAAAATGACCACTAGGTGTCAAGAACAGTCAGTGACAAGTGTGTTTTGGACGAGAGGCATGGCCTCAAGAAAGGTTAGCATTGTCAGTTCGACAATTATTTCTTTTAAACCAGTACTAAAACGTTCCTAACAGATCCCTGATTACAATTTCACCGACTAAAGTAAGGTGAAAGACGATTTTTCTTCTGAAAAATCGTATTTTAGTAGATGGAACATACATGATACATCGGGTCACTGTGACTTATTTTCATATGTGTATGAACAAATGGTGGATGTCGGCATTTTAGTAGTTAATTCGTTTTTCCAAAGTTATTTTATTGTTTTTAGCGCGTATTTCACGGCTTTCATAATGTGATGGGCATTACTAATGCTTCCAGTGCAAATGAAACTTCACAAACGTGAATTAAAAATCTAAATTTTGCCAATTATTGATAAATGAGGGGAAGGGAGAAGGATTAGGAAGAAAAGGATTGACAGGGCTACTTTAGGATATTGAAATTAAACCATGACGGCATGTAAAATGTAGAAATGTTGGATATGTCAAAAATAACAGACACCACACCAGTACAATAAGAATTTGCTCGCGAAGACAGCGTTAGCTTCTCTTACTTCACCGTATATGGCGTCATACGTTCAACCTCGCACGAGAATCGGTAACGGCGAGTATAAGAGGGCATAGACGGTAGAGGCGCTACAGCCATAGCGTGCGACTTGCGGGAGTTTGAGACGGACGGGAGGCGAGCACGGGTAGCCGAGTGGTTACGGCGACCGCTAGCCCGACGCGGGAGATCTGAGTTCGATTCCCGGCCCGGCACACGTTTTCACTTGTCGCCATTGTGTAATTTCAATGCTCTAATGCAGCCACTGTCAATCCTTCTGCCTTCCAATCCTTTATCAATAATTTGCAAATGCTATATGATAGGTGTGGTGTCTGTTCTTTCGGACATGTCCGAAAAACAGACACAACACCAATATATTAACAAAATCTAAATATTATTGACAGGTCTATCAGATTCAGAAATTGCTCAGCTTCTGGATGAGGTCTTTGACATTAATTGTTGTGGTACTGAAAACTGATCATGACTGTGATGAAGACGATGATGATGACGCTGATGTTCACAATCAGGAAACGCAGTTGATAGCATCTGAAGAAGATGAAATTTTCAGACAGTGAAACGTCTGTAAATCTAACACAAATTAATGAAACTCCATCTCTTAGAGATCCAACACAACGCTGGCGCCATAGAACAGAGTAGGTAATGTTTTAATAGCTATGAGAGTCATCTATTGCAAAAGAAAAGACGTGGCAAAGGAAACAGATAATTTTCCTTCAGGATGGCTGCTGTTGAAAATTTGATGCTCATCAAAACTGAAAGAAACAAAAACAATCCCAATACAATATGAAACGAAAGACGATTAAGATGAAAGTTAAGAAAGGGAAGGGACAATAAAAGAAAAGATCAGTTCACCAATACCAGCAAATGCCAAAAGATACAAATGCACTTTGCACATACCAGAAGTGGCTACCGGGAAGAAGATCAGATCATGGTGCAGAATCATAGGCTACTCCAAGATAACGAATGTGAAATGTTCTGAATGTAAAGGTCTTTTTGTGCTTCACTTCAGAAAGAAAGTGTTTGTAAAAAAAAAAAAAAAATTATATATATATATATATATATATATATATATATATATATATATATATATATATATATATATATATAATAAAATAAAATAAAATAAATAAATAAAAATAAAAAATAAAAAATAATAACAGAATTAATTTTATACTTCCCAACATTTTTAAAAATTTGTAAAACTCGTTTGTATTTTTTGGTATTTTATTTTTTATTTTTCTCAAAATTTTATTTCGATAGGAACATGTAATGAGAAAATTTGACACAATGTTATGCATTTTCTGGCCTTAGTAGGAGTCATTCAAATAATCATAAATAAAGTAACATTGTCATGATAGCAACCCAACGTACTGTACATGATACATGGCCTGTAATAAGATGTAAAAATATTGTTCTACCAGTGGTGCCAATCAACACATTAAAAGGTGGTTGATTCAATATACTGTGTAAATCTGACTTCAGGTCTCTAGAGGCTAATGAGAGCCAGGGGAAACACTCGCACACCTGGTTAATGCAATCTGTTTGCCAGACTATTTCACTGAACTGGAACCATACCTCGCCGACAGAATTAGATGGTTGTCCGTCCGTAAGGAACACGATGTCTACAGGACATTATAGCCTAATCTACCATCAATAAAATTTCGTCCCCGCAAGCGCATGATGCATATTTCTCCTGATTTGTATGCTTTATTCAGTGGCGAGTAGGGTTATTCAGTGTAACTCGATAAAGCCTCCTATGGCGATAGGGTTGTCGGTTGTCGAACCCGTAAGGACAATATCTGTATGGCTCAACAAAATATAATAACATACTCTGCTCAGAACAATTAGTGTATCAGGTGAGTTTCATACACAACATTCACTCCTGAAAACAATTAGGGAATCCGGTCAGATATCATGCACAATATACACTGAATCAAAAATTTCTCGGGTTTTCGATAGCAACTAGTGCTTAGAATTCCACGAACTTTCGGCCAAGCACTCCTTGGCCATTGTCAAATGGTATGACTGCCTGGTGAGGGTAGGACGGAACTGGAAGGAATCGGCAACTGTCGAGGTGGTATGGAGTTCGCAGCACTATTGTGCTTTTCCTCCCAAAGCGTAATGACCTTGGGTACTTCAGGGATGATTTTCTTCAGGGTGTTCAGATTATTTGGTGGCTGTTGTTGCGGCCTTATATACGCTAGCTGCCGACCGTGACGTCACTGGTGTCCGCGCCATTTCCATACATGGTAATGTTTTGGCTCGGTGGCCGGCGTGCCCGCTTCAAATTTGAGATCGCTGTGTTTCACGCCGCGGTTAGCTGCAGGTCGACGTCTATATTGAGAGTGTTATCACTGATTTTAATTTCTATGGCTTCTTTAATTACGCAATCCCAGTCATCATTGGTGCGAGCAACGACCGAGATATCATTCAACTTGATTCGGTGGCCGTCTTCTAACGCATGTTCCACTAAAGCTGACTTCTCTGTGTAGCGTAGACGATAACACCTCTCACCATCCTCCTGCATTGTTCTATGGTTTGCCCGATGGAAGACTGACCACAATCACACCGCATCCTATAGACTCCAGGTATTCTGTGACCTGCTGCATCTTTAACTGGCCTCAGTAATTGACGAATGTTTTCGGAGGTATTGGAACCGATTTGATTTTGTGTCTTTTCATCAGGCGGCTTATCTTGCTTGACACAAAGCCAGAGAATGGCAAGAAAGCAAGCTTTTTTTTCCTGTTCCTCGTCCGTGTCTTTACTGTGATTTTTATCTGAAATCATATCATTTGTTTCATGGCAACATGTTATGAAATATAATGAACAGATACAAGAAATGAACTTTGTTCCCATAGCACATTATTATAAACTTGTCCGAAATTTTCAGGTACTGTTAACTCAAAGCGAGTTAATCTATGAAAAGCCAAAATGCTGCTTCACTTTATAGATGTTAAAAAACTGTTTATTATCGCAATAGGCCTATTTCGGCTCTGTGGCCATCATCAGGCTATCTGCGGACAAATATTTATGATTACAATGGGTGAAATAAAGATACTTACAATTTTAATACATTTTCTGTGACATATTATTTCAGACTCACTTCCATATAGCATCGTGGAGGTATAATTGATTATAATGACTGCAATGATTGCAGTATACATGTTCTTCAGATGGTATATATATTACGTAAATCAGGTCTTAATTCTTAACAGCTAAACTGTCAGTTTGACGTATCCTCCAGCGATGCTCTATGGTTACAGTTTGTTTATGACTGCATATAGTGTGATCTTTGATAGTGTGGTGTGATCTTTATTATTTTATGGTATTATGATGTATATCTTTGTTTTAGCTCGACTCGAAAATTTTAATAAAGTTGTCTAGATAATGTTTGTGTTGTAGTTCGGTTTGTTCATTTAAAATTTCGTCAGAGCTTTCTTTCAAATGTGTATAAATTTCTAGCTCTTCTAGGATGTTCATATGATAACCTTTGGGTGTGATATGTAATATTTCCATTGCGTCTGTAATTCGATCGGTTTCGTGATTTTCTGTTTTCAAATGATTAAAGAAAGCTGAAATATTTTTTTCGGAATTTCTTGTATGTTCTTTGTATCGAATTTCGAAAGTTCTGTCAGTTTGTCCTATATAAAATTTCTGACAATCCTTACAGTTAATTTTATGTATGCCTGGTAATTGGTATACTGGTATTTTTGTCTTAGTGGAATGGATTAAGGTTTTTATGTTATGTGTAGTTCTGTAGGCAAATCTGACTGTAGTATTTTTTAGTAATGCGTTCAGCTTATCAGACGTTCATCCTATATAAATGTGTGTTACGTATTTAATTTTTTGTTTTAAGGACGTATCTTTCAATAGCTTAATGTCATTTAGAATTTTATTGGGTTTGTGTTTTGTGTGTTTGTCGTATAGTTTCTTTACTATACTTGGATTAAAATCATTTTTGTGGGCTATATAGGTTAGTATTGAAAGCTCTTTATTTATAACTGTTTCTTCTAATGGTAGGTTTATTAGTCTATTGATCATAGTGTTAAAATATGCATGTTTTTGTGCTTTGGGATGGCAAGAATTTGAGTTGATAATATTATCTGAAGTTGTTGGTTTTCTATATATGTCAAATTTATGTACATTGTTCTTATTCCTAATTGTTGGGTCCAAGAAATTTATGGTTTTATCGTTTTCTGGCTCCATGGTAAATTTGATTTTAGTACGTAGGTTGTTCATTATTGTATATAGTTGTTGTATATCAGTTTGTGATCCATCTATTAATAGGAGGGTATCGTCTACATAGCGGTAATAGTATATTATTTTATTTATTATTGGGTGATTAGAGTTGAAGAATTTTTCTTCCAATGTATTTAAAAAGATATCAGCTATGGTTCCTGCTATGCTACATCCCATTGCAACTCCATCTTTTTGGGTATATATATCATTGTTGAATTCAAAGTAATTTTGTTTTAATACCAATTGTAGTAAATCAATAATTTCATAAATTCCTGTGATTGGTATTTTCCTATACTTTAGTAAGTTTTCTTCAATGATGGTTATTGTTTCCTGGATTGGTATGTTGGTATAGAGATTTAATAGAAAAAGCTTTAACCCAAAAACACACATATAATACACAAACGAACAAAGAACACACTACAATGAAAAACATAAATGAAAAACTAATTGTTAATGATGCAATAGCAACCAAATCTGATAAAGGCAATTGTTTAGTGATTATGTACAAAAACGACTACATCCATAAAGTACATGACTTCTTCACATCAAACAATATTATCAAACTTAACAGAAACCCTACAAACAAGTTCACAGCAGAAACCAAAAAAGTAATCAAAAGATGTAACACACTAATGAATGACATAGAAAAAAGAACATGTATATGTATGAACCCAAAAATACCCAGACTACATGGACAACCAAAAATACATAAAATACCTGAAATACCTATACGACCTGTAGTTAACTCAATAGATAGTCCAACATATTTAATTAGTAAAAAGTTGGACAAATGGATTAAAAAGTATTTCACATACAACAAACAATACACAATAAAAAATTCAAGAACACTAGCCAATAAAATAAAAGATATAAAAATCCCACAAAACGCTAAATTTGTGTCATTTGACATTACCAATCTCTATACCAACATACCAATCCAGGAAACAATAACCATCATTGAAGAAAACTTACTAAAGTATAGGAAAATAACAATCACAGGAATTTATGAAATTATTGATTTACTACAATTGGTATTAAAACAAAATTACTTTGAATTCAACAATGATATATATACCCAAAAAGATGGAGTTGCAATGGGATGTAGCATAGCAGGAACCATAGCTGATATCTTTTTAAATACATTGGAAGAAAAATTCTTCAACTCTAATCACCCAATAATAAATAAAATAATATACTATTACCGCTATGTAGACGATACCCTCCTATTAATAGATGGATCACAAACTGATATACAACAACTATATACAATAATGAACAACCTACGTACTAAAATCAAATTTACCATGGAGCCAGAAAACGATAAAACCATAAATTTCTTGGACCCAACAATTAGGAATAAGAACAATGTACATAAATTTGACATATATAGAAAACCAACAACTTCAGATAATATTATCAACTCAAATTCTTGCCATCCCAAAGCACAAAAACATGCATATTTTAACACTATGATCAATAGACTAATAAACCTACCATTAGAAGAAACAGTTATAAATAAAGAGCTTTCAATACTAACCTATATAGCCCACAAAAATGATTTTAATCCAAGTATAGTAAAGAAACTATACGACAAACACACGAAACACAAACCCAATAAAATTCTAAATGACATTAAGCTATTGAAAGATACGTCCTTAAAAAAAATTAAATACGTAACACACATTTATATAGGACGAACGTCTGATGAGCTGAACGCATTACTAAAAAATACTACAGTCAGATTTGCCTACAGAACTACACATAACATAAAAACCTTAATCCATTCCACTAAGACAAAAATACCAGTATACCAATTACCAGGCATATATAAAATTAGCTGTAAGGATTGTCAGAAATTTTATATAGGACAAACTGGCAGAACTTTCGAAATTCGATACAAAGAACAAACAAGAAATTCCGGAAAAAATATTTCAGCTTTCTTTAATCATTTGAAAACAGAAAATCACGAAACCGATCGAATTACAGACGCAATGGAAATATTACATGTTGTTGTTGTGGTCTTCAGTCCAGAGATTGGTTTGATGCAGCTCTCCACCCCACTCTATCCTGAGCAAGCCTTTTCATCTCCTCATAAGAACGACAACCCACATCCACTTGAATCTGCTTATTATACGCGTCTCTTGGTCTCCCTCTGCGATTTTTACCCCACACACTTCCCTCCAATGCTAAATTCACAATTCCTTGATGTCTAAGAATGTGTCCTACCAATCTATCCCTTCTTTTAGTCAAGGTATGCCAGAAATTTCTTTTCTCCCCAATTCGGTTCAGTACCTCCTCATTAGTTACGCGATCCACCCACCTAATCTTCAGCATTCTTCTGTAGCACCACATTTCAAAAGCCTCTATTCTCTTTCTGTCCACACTGCTTATCGTCCATGTTTCACTCCCATACAAGGCAACACTCCATACAAATGCCTTCAGAAAGGACTTCCTTAGGCTTAAATCAATATTAAATGTTAACAAACTTCTCTTTTTCAAAAACGCCTTTCTACCCATTGCCATTCTGCATTTTATATCCTCTGTACTGCGACCATCATTTGTTATTTTACTGCCCAAGTAACAAAACTCATCTACCTCCTTTATTGTTTTGTTACCTAATGTAATTCCTTCAGCATCACCTGATTTTCTTACACTGCACTCCATTACCCTAGTTTTACTCTTGTTAATGTTCATCTTATATGCACCTTTCAGCACACTGTCCATTCCGTTCAATTGCTCTTGTAGGTCATTTGCTGTCTCTGACAGAATTACTATGTCGTCGGCAAAACGCAATGTTTTCAATTCTTCACCCTGAACTTTAATTCCTTCTCCAAATTTCTCCTTGCTTTCCTTTATAGCTTGCTCAATGTACAAATTGAACAACATTGGGGAAAGGCTACAACCCTGTCTTACTCCCTTTCCAACCACTGCATCCCTTTCATGCCCTTCAACTCTGACAATTACATATCACACCCAAAGGTTATCATATGAACATCCTAGAAGAGCTAGAAATTTATACACATTTGAAAGAAAGCCCTGACGAAATTTTAAATGAACAAACCGAACTACAACACAAACATTATCTAGACAACTTTATTAAAATTTTCGAGTCGAGCTAAAACAAAGATATACATCATAATACCATAAAATAATAAAGATCACACCACACTATCAAAGATCACACTATATGCAGTCATAAACAAACTGTAACCATAGAGCATCGCTGTAGGATACGTCAAACTGACAGTTTAACTGTTAAGAATTAAGACCTGATTTACGTAATATATATACCATCTGAAGAACATGTATACTGCAATCATTGCAGTCATTATAATCAATTATACCTCCACGATGCTATATGGAAGTGAGTCTGAAATAATATGTCACAGAAAATGTATTAAAATTGTAAGTATCTTTATTTCACTCATTGTAATCATAAATATTTGTCCGCAGATAGCCTGATGATGGCCACAGAGCCGAAATAGGCCTATTGCGATAATAAACAGTTTTTTAACATCTATAAAGTGAAGCAGCATTTTGGCTTTTCATAGATTAACAATATGTCCTTAAAAGACATACACAATGCTGCAGGCTCAAATGAAATGAAATCAAAGCGAGTTGTTTCAAAATAGACTGGCTTTGAAACTTGACTGAAACCTGTATTTCTAAAATACATGTACAAGTACCCTACTTTCACCAATTCGCAAAACAGACGTAGGGAAATGTATATTCCACATCTCTGATTACGTTTGTGTCGTGACACAATTTTCGCGCCCATTTTTACTTCGAATTATATTTCGTGGTTAGTCCGGATAAGGCCATAAGCTATGGCCATGTTCTTTCTAATGAACCCAGTTTGGAAACTTTTAAAACGCACAGTTTTTGCAACACGAGGTCGAAAATGGCGCAATTTTGGCTGTTTAAAAATTTTTTAATTTTGTACTTAATTTATTCGTAATTGGGAAGTAATGCATTAATGAAATTTTGTGTTTGATAATCATGGATCGTTAGGTTAGTACGTACCAAGTTCACGTTTTCATTACCTTTAGTGCCTGAAATATACGAAGCCAAGCTCTAACGTTTTTTCGGACGACGATTTTTGGCTGAAAAAATTCAAATGTTTCTAAAACAATGGGAATTAACTACTGAGGTTATCAGTCTCTACGCTTACGAAATACTTAACCCAGACAGAGTGGAATTATTTTTGGTTTAATTTTTTTTTCAGATGCTAATAATTACCTTCATATTGCACAAGATTGTTCTAAGTGATTTTTTTTTTCACAATCATGCCACTAGTTTTGCCACACTGTCCTTCTTTCTGAAAGGTCGTCAAAATGAATGTTTTACCATTTTAATCTGGTGAATCATTATTATTAAAATTTCATTTAAAATGAAATTTATACATATGAATGTCACAAAAATTAAAGAATGTTGAAGGAATACAAATCCTGCTACGAGGAAGTCTTCAATATCTTTTGTATGAACCTCAACTTCGAAGTCGTATCCAACCACTTTGTAATCAACAGTACAAGCTGAAATTGAGCTGCAATGGGAGCAGGCTACTGAAATAAATAAAATACGCCGGCCGCGGTGGCCGAGTGGTCTGCGGCGCGCCAGTCACATTCTGCACGGCCACTACGGTCGAGGGTTCGAATCCCCCCTCGGGCATGGATATTTGTGCCGTCCTTAGTATTAGTTAGTTCATAAGTAATTTGTCAGTTTAGGGGCTCCTGACCCCATAGTTAAGTCCCATAAGCTCTACAAATATTTGAACATTTAAATAAAATACGAGACTATGCAAGAATTGGAAAATAAAGGAAGAAAAAAGAAAGTTGCCCTTCTCTTCCTACTGGAAGGACGTCAGCTCCACCGGGGGTTAAACTCACTTAAAGGCAACACACACCCCTGGTCGAACGAGGACTCGAACCTCCGAAGGGGAGCAACCGCTTACTCCGCAACAAGGCGCCTTAGAGTGCTCGGCCATTTCACCGCGGCTTTTTTGGCCAATTTTGTATACCATTTTCTAGCTGTAAACGGATCGTAAACTTCTTTTCATTATTAATCAGTAAAAAATTCACAGACAAAATTATCAAATTAAATGTTTTCAATCAGACACAGCCAAAGGTTGCCAGAAATTTAAGTGCGCTGTGTGAAAGGTTGCGCAATGGGCCAAAAAAAAAGTGTGTACGTGTCAGCCAGAACCGCGATTTTAAATGTTTTTAACGCCACATCGAAAATCTTTCAGTTTTTAGTTTTTTACGTTTATCTTCCTGAAATAAACCGATTTTACGCAAAGACACATTATCATATAATAATGCGAATTTTTTGTATCTCGAATAAAATTTAGTATTTTGAGTTTTATGTTTATTTACATAGACGTGTTTTCTGCCTGATTTTCCATAATAAGTATTTTATAACAATTAAATACGTGCGAATTACCATATATTTAACGCAGATAGCGCGGAATTATTTATGTTCAATTTCTTTCTCAGGAGCTATTAATTACCTTCATGTGACTCCACAAGATCATTATAAGTGATTTTTTTTTCACAATCACGCCATTATTTTGCAATATTGTCCTCTGTTTTATAATTCGAATTTGATGAATCATTATTATTAAGAGAACATTTAAGACGAAATATATACATATAAATATGTCTCAAAAGTTGAAGAAAGTTCAAGAAATATCAACCCAACTACGAGGAAGTCTTCAATATCTTCTTTAGGGACCTCAACTTTGCAGCAGTATCCAACCACTTTGCAATCGACAATACAAGCTAAAATTTATCTGCAATGGAGCAGGCTAGTCAAATAAATAAAATATGACACTGTGCACGAATTATTACAGACAAGAATAAAAAAGTAAGCTGCCGGTTCTCGCCCTTCTGGAAGGACGGCAGCGCTATCTGGGTTAACGAGATTAATATTTAAATGGCTGAAGTATTCGAATAGCACGAAAAAAATTATACGGCTACAGCTAGATTCGAACTAAATGACCTACATTTCATACAACGCATGCTGGTAGCATAATATGTATTTATATTTGCTTGCAAGACTTCAAAGATTATTTTCTCGAGAATTTTTGAGAGTTGAATCGAGTGGCTTTGGCTGAATATTATTTTAAATCTGAACTTCACGCACCATAAATATAAAAAATACGAAAAATCCGGTACCCATATTGTCTCCTTTTTGTCATTCTGTAAGAATCGTGCGGACGCTGACCATAAAGAATCGTGGAAAAAGATTCCAAAGGTTAGATTCCAACATCCATGACACAGACATGTTATTGCCATCTATGAATAGAATGGAGAACGTTCTGGCATTCTGTAAGAATCGTGCCATTGCAGATTAAAAGCAATCGTAAGAAGCTATTAACAAGAATCGATTCATAAAAGAGAATCGTGTTGTAGGTGTATAGGGCGTTAACTGTGATAGCAATGTTAGAAAAATTAGCTGGCGTTATTCTCTGTGAAGAGTTAGAGAGAGCACAGTGTAGATCAGTGCTTTCCAGGCTTTCCCTCATGGCGACACCCTTTTATAGCTTATAGTTTTGCGCGACACCCTTTCACTAATATAAATACATATGGTAGAATTTAGATGGTTCTAGCGGGATGGGGAGGGGGGTGGGGGGGGGGGACGGAAATAAAGTATCGCTTAAATGTAGTTTGTAAACGAAACTGAAATCCTCGTACGTATTGACATGTTTAACGTTGATCCTTGCTGCAGCAATTACGTACTCCCATCGCAAGAAAAGGAAACATTAGGAACTACGGAGATGTACAACAGAGTAACACCGCATACAACAATGCCTAACTCACACAGTAATACTTGCTTCCTCTACATGCGACTCAAATTCCGAAACACGAAAACTGAATTTCGGAAACCGTTTTTCGCTGTCGTGTGTACATGTCAGGGCCAGATATGGTTTTGCTAGATCGATTGAATACGGCAACTGGAAATTAGCTGCTCGGATTTCTGATTTAGACAGAAAAGTGACTGTTCCCTTTCAGTTCAATATTATCATATTATTTTCAGAAATAAAGAGGATGTATTTTTGACAAGTGATGAATTATTATTTAAGTTCTATTGTTAGGTTCTTGCTTCACCACGACCTCGGAAGTTTCGACATATTCGGAAGAAATGGATAAATATTTGTTACAAGTAAGAATCTGTTACATACAGGAAACTCAGAGAAAAAAATATTATCGCATAATAACAGTGTTCGAACCACCGATCACTGCATTTAAAATACTAATCTCCGTTAATCACCCGGCCATATTCCATACTAAACATCGCTACTGAATAGCTTTAGTCAGTGGACAGCTTTTACAGCCACTATGTCATTGATTTACATTTAATTGTAAGAAACGCTACCGAGGGTGACACGGGTTTGATAAATCCATTATAAACGCTCAGATGCAGCTTTCTGAGAAGGAAAGCAAACTACAGTGAAGATTCGTTCAAGCAGTTGAGTTAGGCCGTCGAAGCTGCCAGTTGTCAGATTCCAGCAAACTGCGCATGGGAAGAGCTGTTATCGAGTATCAGCAGCAGCTCTGCGCATGTGCAGTTTGCTGGAATCTGACAACTGGCAGCTGCGACGGCCTAACTCAATTAACGATGAAACATTCGCTGTCTAACCTAATCTGTATCTATAAACGTGAATGTCTGTTCGGTGAACGTTTATCACGTCTGAACACAAGACATAAAGAGCTAGAAATTAGTACAGTTACTAATGTCTACCCGGGGTAGGCTTTAGGCACGGTTTTATGACGATCGGATAGCTATTTATCTATATATATATATATACATTAATGAGAATGTTTGTTCGGTGTACGCTTATCACGTCCGAATGACAAGACGCAGAGACTTAAATATTTGTACAGTTACTAATTTATACCTGAGGAATGTTTTATTCACGGTTTTATAGCGATCTGATAGATATTTAGTAATCTGAAGAATATATCGCGAAATGCGGAACAATAATTACTCTTTGAAAATAGCTTTATTGGTTGAGGGTTGATAATGATATAAGGGTGGAGTATATTGGGATGGAAAGTTATCGGTGTAAATAAAATTCTGCGTGGGTGTTTGTTAATATTTCGCTCTGCAGCGAAAACTACAGAACGCAAACGAATGGTCTGTGTGTAATTGTTGTCCGAGTCTCCCGTTGTACACCATAGCTGTTCCATCCCGATAGCTACAAGGGGGTGGAAGATACTGTGGTTGAAAGTCGTCAAATTATAAAAAAAATTCGGACTGAAGGCCAGCGATGACGTTTGCGACTCTATATCAAGGAGGTTACATACAGCGAAACGTGATGCCACAGACCATATCTTTGGTCTATATGTGCTACAATGTCTTCAGCTCTTTCTCCGTAAGGATTAGCATACCAGTCAGGAAATATAAAAATAAATAAATAAAGCAGTAAAAAAGAAATTTCTTTTAATGCAACTCTTTAAAAAAATAGATTGACGTTTCGCGCATTACATCAAGTGATCGATCTGTGATATTTTTACAATGATTATTGTTGAATTTCGTGATTCGATTCTTCGAAACGAGCGCATTTTTACGTGTGATATATATTCTCTGAGAAATGTAACATGTTTTTAGAAAAAAGGAGATGGACAGAGAGAGAGAGAGTAGATAGGAAAAGTACTAATTCAACGCTCGAGTAAATAAATAAATACCCGGGTAACGCCGGGTTTTCAGCTAGTAATAAATAAATGCTCGATGTCTAAGTCAAACAATAATAAAACGCGTGGAACACATATGGTGTGGGATGCGGTGGGTACTTCCAGCGGGTAATGTTGTACATGTTCGGACCAGACAACAAAGATATTTACTCGCGGTTGACAATCCGGATACTCGCGAATCCCTATAACTGAGGTCCGGATAATCGAGTGCCGATCATTCCTTTAATACATGATCTTTGGTGCACTGAATGAAGGGAATCTGAAGGACTGAGGTACCAACAGCCGTAAGTATAATGAAATATTTATTCTACTACAACCAGTTTC
Organism: Locusta migratoria; assembly: GCA_026315105.1. Lineage (NCBI taxonomy): Eukaryota > Metazoa > Arthropoda > Insecta > Orthoptera > Acrididae > Locusta > Locusta migratoria. The sequence continues at coordinate 346,382,572 of CM048749.1, read as the reverse complement.
GGCATTTCATTATGCCATCTTCAGGTCCCCGTGTATTAAACAAACCTAATCAAGTGACTAAGACAAAAACATAAAAAACAAAAACAAATATTGTATGGTAGGACACAGAAAATACAATATAGGAATGAAACTACTATACAATACCACATAAAGAATATGTACAAAAGTGGTAAACATTTTTTTTTTTTAATTTTTTTAATCGTATAATACAGACAATTGCAATCACAAAGCTGACAAAGGAAATGATAGTGAACGACTTAAGAGTAGCTATTTTTTGGTAATAAAACATTAACATGCTTGTCGGCATAGGCACATAACACTAAAAACTAGGACAGCCCAAAATATATGTAAGGTTACAGAAAACATCCCTCCGCTGTCCCGTTCCACCACCGCTGATGGATTCAATAAGACTGGACGAAGGAAATGGAAATGTCTGTAAATCTATCGGACCAAACTACGTGGTCATCAGTACGTAGCTTACAAACTACTTAAACCTAGGTAAACTAATCTAAGGACAACACACTCACACCCATGCCCCAGGGAGGACTCGAACCTCCACGGCGAGCAACCACGCGCTCCGCAGCGAGACGCTTTAGACCGCTCAGCTACTCCAACGCGGCACTGAATGAAGGAAAGGTTGATTAGTTGCAGGCGAGTCAAAAATGTTCAAATGTTTGTTAAGCTTAAGGGACTTTACTGCGGGGTCATCAGTTCCTAAACTTACAAACTACTTATGAACTACCTTATACTAGAGACGACACAAACATCCATGCGCGAGGGGGGATTCGAACCCCCGACCGCAGCGGCCGTGCAGACTGTGACTGGCACGCCGCAAGCCGCTCGGCCACTGAGGCCGGCGCAGGCGAGTCTTCAGGGTAGTATTTTGTGTTATTTTATGACAAGTTTTTGTTTTGTTTAGAGTCTAAACTTGTTAGTCTCGCGACACCGTTGATACTACTACGCGACACCCCAGGGTGTCACGACACCCAGTTTGGAAAGCTCTGGCTGTAGATGCCGATAACGCTGGGTGGTGCTATACAGTTGCCTGTTACCCGCAGGCGGCTACTCACCTGTGCAATAGACAGCGTCCCACCCAAGAAGAGGCGTACCAGCCACGCACCTGGCCTTTATGGCTCGACACGTAGGCAGAGAAACACGAACAGCGGAAACAAAAAGAAGGCAGCGCCGGCGGCTCGCGGGTTTTTATTTCTTCGTGGAATTAATTCATTTACGAGTCTGCTTCATCAGGCGGAGAATCTCGCATTAACACACTGCGTAAATACCTGCCTTTTCTGCGGAACACGTGGCTCCTCCCGTTGCGTGAATAAGAGTCGTTATCACACAGCACTTTTGCAAAATTACGCTACTGGGTCGTTCCGCGTCAAATCGCCAAATCTGACCAATTTCCTACTTAGCTATAACGGATTACATTGAAATCTTATTTTAACATTCTCATATGACTCCAGTGAGCATTGCTAATGTTTCAGAATCGTCGCGGTAAAAGTGAATTTTTACAAAAAACAAAAGTATGTAGATAAACTCAAAAAGCAAATACGTCTCTAAATGCAAAATATAATCCTAATCGTTAGAGCAGTTTCTGGGATATGCGAAATATAGATGTGTAAGAATCGGTCGTTTAAATATATTACGGTACATATAAACTGTATAAACGACGCGTGTGTGTTTGTGTTACACTACATCTGGGACGCATAAGAGATCCGTAATTTCTCATCATACTTTGACTGCTTGATGTTATTCGTGTGTATTGGCAGCTGTGTATTTCGCTGCTTGACGTTTCTGTCAGCTGTAATTCGTGAACAATAGTTAACGGCTCACGATCTTCGTTGTTGTCCCTTTGTTCTCACGCGCCCTCCTCCTGGACTGCCTTCTGGCTTTCGAAATCATTTGGCACGATTCGGCAGTCGCCTTCGAATTACGAACCGTTGGATCTTGTAATCGTCTCGAGACAGGCGATTCTTTTGAACGACGATTCGTCCGGAACACGATTCGTTTCTCACGATTTTTTATTTTTATTCGTTCAAATGAACGACTCATTCACGAATCGCCACAACAATATTGCTATCACAGTTAACGCAGTACCTCTACACCTACATGTCTCTGTGTGCGGCGGAGGGTACAAGTGTCACTTCGTCGTCCACTCCGATGGCCTATGGATGGCGGGGAGGAAAGTATTGTCGGTAATCCTCCTTGTGGGTCCTAATCTCTCTGACTTTATTTTTCCGGTCTTTTCGCGAGATATATGTAGGATAAATTAATATTTTGGTCGACTCTGCGAGAAAGGTATGCTCTCGAAACTTCGACAGAAGCCCTTAACTCGACACAGAACGTCTCCCTTGTAGCGTCTGCTACTCTGAAACACTTCCGCGCTTGCTAAATGAGTCTGTTACGAAGAGTGCTGCTCTTCTCTGTGTCTTTTTTTAACCCTACCTCGTCCGGATCCCTCACTGATCAAATTTAAAGCGCTGATCGAACGAGTGTTTTGTAATCTAATGCCACTGTCGATGGACTGCACTTTCTGAGGATTCTTCCACTAAATCTTAGTCAGGCATCTGCATTACCCACTATTAATTTTATATGGCCGTCTAATTTCAAATCGCTCCTTATGTCTACTCTCATATTTTATGTTAGTAACTGTCTGTACATAGTCTTTACGTAAAGTACCCTCCGCCACGCAATATACAATTTTTCTTCTATTTTTCTTTTCAAGTGTGAAAAATGTTCATCAAACTGGTAATATAACTCTAGTTATTGTTTATGTCCGTACCCTAAATAAAGTACTCTACGCCGTGCACCTTACAAACATTTATATAGACAGTTACGTTCCTCTTATTTTGAAGGTCAGAGTGAAAATTTTCATCATGACCTAAGTAAACCCGTAGATTTGACGCAGTTCGTAAGTAAAGTCCCCTCAGCCTTTCACCATAAGGAACTTTATGTAAACATTGGGGATCCTCTAGTTTTGAAGCTCCAGTGCGCAAAATAACATCAACTTTGGAACAAAATTGTAGATTTGTATTAAATAACACAAGGGCATTCCAGTTTATATAGGGTGAGGCACTTTAAACTGTTTTTCGGAATATTTGAAAAATACAAATCGAAAAAGGTTACAATAAAAATTGTTCACCTTGAAGACGGGCATAAGTCTAGACCCTTCCCCCCCCCCTTCTGCACCAACCCCCCGAAGGCGGGGGACTTTGATATTTAAAATAGGAACCCCTATTTTTTTAAATTCATTATTTCATTATAGATGTTAGTATAATCGACAAAAATAAAAATCAGTTGAAAATGATCCAGAAACTGTAATATCTGGAACAAATAGAGATCGGAGTCTTTCTCAAGGTCTAACACTAGTAGTTTCAGTAAACAGTTGGACAGTTCCGCGAAATGTCGTTTCAGAAGAAACATTCCTATCAGGGAACAGATGAGTAGGTTGCGAGCTCGTTTAACATTTTGATGAGTCTCAAAGTACGATGAAATTATATGTTCTCTCTCTGCAAACGTTGAACAACTGCGTATAGGGGGAGGTCGGAAATTCCTGTTACACACTTGGAGATGATAATGGGTACATAACATTTTAAATACGATCCCATGTCTGGAAACGTATCGTTTCCTTTCTACGACATTTTCAATTGAGATGCGCGTCACTGTTTCGACGTCGAATTCTCTTCACAGATGAAATTAGGCTCACAAGGAAGAGTGTTCGGAATGCTCGAAATAGCCATGTGTAGGCGGACGAAAACCCTCATGCCACCCATATTTAGGGATTTCAATACAGGTTTGGAATTTAAGTATGGTCAGGTATTCTGGATGGTCATGTAATTGGATCATACGTCCTTTCATAGGAGATCATGGGTCCCGCATACTTAGTCTTCCTAAGACACATATTGGACCAGTTCATGGAAGATGTGCCATTGAATCTCAGTCAGGAAATATGGTTTCAACATGATGGTGCACCACCTCACTTTTCGCTGGCTGTCCAGAGACATGTCAACACGCGATTTTGTGAAAGATGTATTGACCATGGTGGTCCAACCGTGTGGGCGCCACAATCGCCGGATTTAACCCCTATGGACTACTTCTTGTAGGGACGCATGAAGAACCTAATTTATGAGACACCTCTAGAGACAGAGGAAGATCTGCTGGCACGAGTTCTGGCCGCTGCACAAGACACTGAAGAGACACCAGGTGGGATGGAGAGAGCGTACCAGAACATGCTTCGAAGATACAGTGTGTGTAACGACATTGGTAGTCGCCTCACCGAGCCGCTGTTGTGATGCATCAGTACGTTGCGGCTGCTGTCGTAGATGCTGGGTTCTTCTTGTTGTCGACTAATGTAAACCGTACGGTGTAAATTGTAATGAAAATGCGTAAGTAATAACGGAAAGATTCAGTGTTCTTATCCAACTGATTGCAACACCTAATTACATTCCTTAAGTAGGAGTGGATGAGATAACCATCTGAATTACAACCGTCGTGGAACGGAAACGATACATTTCCGGGCATGAATTTCTATTCAAAATGTTATGTAATCACTACCGTCTACAAGTTCTAGAAGTTTGTAACGGTAATTTCCGACCACCCTTTATACGTAGCTACAAAAGTCAGTCTAGATGGCAAGTTTTATTCTTTTGGTAACAGGTTTCGGCCCCTTAAAAAGTCATCTTCAGAGCATAAGAACTGTAATGATAAGCATAATAAAATATTAGAGAGATACATTAAAGTCTAAAGCAAGTATTTAAATGCAAGAAATAAAGTATATTTTTAGTGCTGATCACCGGTTGTATGAAGTTGGAGATGCCTGAAAGACTGAAATTGTAAAGCTGGCAGCAGGGATATATGCAGTCCGAATCACTGAAGTACAGTGACCAGTCTGACCACGGACTGAGAGCATGGTCACAGGCTTTGCTTCGTTCGATTGTGGGAAGTGTCACATGATAGCGTTATCAAAAATATCAGAAAACTGTATTTTAGTTTTCCTAATCTAATGTGTATTAGAGATCTTACGGGTTTTTAAACTACTTTGAACCCATTTCCATTTTTGCCAATTACTGAAGCAACTATCATGAATCGAAAGGAATGTTTCATACAAAAGTTAAAATTTTTTTCACTACGAATCCAACTCTGTAGTAAAAAAAAAAAAAAGTGTTCCTATTTACGATTTCAGGCATCCTTCTGCCCCAGGAGAGGTTGCAGGGAGGGGGGAGGGGAGGGGGATCAAGCTTTATGTTAATGGATGTCTCTCTTCGAGGTGAACAACTTTTATATCTGCTTATATAACTACCTTCCGCAGCAGCTGTTAAAATTAACTATAAGAGGTATTCCGTCTTGTGCTCCCTGGAATTAAGTCGTTTATTTTACACCAGATGCGTTTCGCTTTTTATTTTAAAGGCAACTTCTGTGGTCTGTAAATGATACATAGGTTTGTACAATTTTACACACAACACACACGTTTATTTAAGTTATACAGTGGCGTAACAACTGTTTCTTTAGAAGGGGGGGGGGAGCAAGATAACCTGTTTACTGACTTCGTCTTGGCGATTTTCAGGACTTTGGTCTGGAGGGAGGGGGAGAGGTCAGGGATCTTTTATTTAACTGCGGTGTTCCAGATTACGTTATCTAAAAAAATGAAAATAAAAATAAAATGTTGTAGTTGTTAGAAGATGCTTCTGTCAAAGGCAAAAATGACAGTCACAAAAATACTGGAAGGGGGGGGGGGCAGAAACGGTACCTTGCCCCTCCAAAGTTTCAGGTTGGGGTGACTGCCCCTCCTGCCCCCCCTCCCCCTCCCGGTTGATACGCCATTGAAATTATATAAAATAATGCATTTGCAACACTTACAGACCACACGAAAACAGTTGAATATACAAAAAAGAACAAAGCGAGACTGTGGTGAACTGATAAGGAAAGCGAAAGGCACTCCACTAAAAGCGGGTGATCTGCAAACTTTACACTTTACACAGTTTAAAATAAGTGACGTGGTAACAAATGGAAGGGAAAACAACGACTCAGCAATAGGCGAAAAGTTCCGTATACAACCACAAAACCGTACGTCAGAAGCGAACCTACTCTAGCCAACAAGACGAAGAAACAGCAGAAAGATGTAATAATAATAATTCCGTGTGGCTCACTGGCCTGGTACAAGTCTTTCAATTGGAGGCCACTTCGGCGACTTGCATGTCCTTAGCCTAACAAAATGTTTGTAGAGCTTATGGGACTTAACTACGGGGTCATCAGTCCGTAAACTTACAAACTACTTATGAACTAGCTAAGACTAAGGACGACACAAATATCCATGCCCGAGGGAGAATTCGAACCCCCGACCGTAGGGGCCGTGCAGACCGTGACTGACGCGCCGCATAGCTCTCGGCCACCGCGGCCGGCAGGTCTAACAAGGGAATGGTCGGACTTGTCATGTCGAAACCTGTGTTATTATTTTTACCACTGTGAGTTAAAATTGAAGGAAGTCTGTATGCAGACTGGTAGCTGCTGACACGACCTGGAAGTCTGTAAAAACTTTTATGAAGTATGACATTATTGGCGCATGGTTTCCGCGCTTATATCTGCCTGTTATACAACCCAGCCGGCCGTGGTGGCTGAGGAGACTGAGGTGCTCCAGTCACAGTCTGCACGGCCAGTACGGTCGGGGGTTCGAATCCCCCCTCGAGCATGGATATTTGTGCCGTCTTTAGTATAAGGTAGTTGATAAGTAGTTTGTAAGTTTAGGGAACGAGGGCTTACAGCTTAACGTGGAATCCGAACCATGTGCAGTTTCTGGCGACTCGTCACATCGTTGAGAGGTGAAGGCTAGTTAAGACGCAGAGTGAAAAAAAGAGACAGACATTAGACTTCGGTTTCCAGTCCAGCGCTTTACCCCGAGATCAGTTTTTTTTCCGAGACAATCGGGCCCGACGGCAGTAACAAATAAAGAAGAGACAATAACATTGTGAGTAGATTGGTTCAGTTTAAAAACATATGTATACAAAAAGTTTAAACACTTTTGTTATTTAAGATGTAAATTGTACAAACCTGTGTATTATTTACAGACCACAGAAGATGCTTTTAAGACAAAAAGCGAAACGAATCTGATGTACAGTCGGAGACACAATTCGCGAGACCCCTCGCCTAATCGCTATGCACAACTGCAAAGTTTGGCTGCTTGGGGGGGGGGGGGAATATAAACAACTAGGGGACACGATCGTACATACTGTCGATTCCACGGATACCTGAGACGAAATGTGAGAGGAAAACAGTTACCTTTCAGCATCGCAGACGATGGTAACTCGAGTGCTTTCTATGCGACGTGAAGGCGACTTCGCAAACAGATCTTACAAGCTGCTTTGCGTTTTAACCATTGTGTTTTAAGCTATTCGCGACCGACATATTCCTTTCCACATCGGTTTTCTTATAGTTTCAGAGAACGATGACAGCATTTAGAATTGAGATGCTGCAGTCCGTGTATACTGTCTGACATTACTGAAACATTCAAATGGAAAATGGAAAACATAGAAGTAATGGAGTTACAAGACAGAAAACAAATTATCGACATTAGCCACTACTTAAAGTAACCTTCATCATACAAGTGTAAGTAGACAAATATCTAATGGTGTTTCAGCGGCACACTTGCTGGAATCACGCTACAACACTTACTCGTTGAGCATGGAGACCATACAGATTCTGTTCTAAACACTTTGTTACGAAGCTAAGAGTTACAGTGCACCATGATGTTCGGAGCTATTACGTGACGGTTTCTATCCACCGCCTCAGTTGCGCTATGTAGAAAAATGTTCAAATGTTTGTTAAGCTTATGGGACTTAACTATGGGGTCATCAGTCCCTAAAGTTACAAACTACTTATGAACTACCTTACACTAAAGACGGCACAAATATCCATGCCCGAGTGGGGATTCGAACCCCCGACCATAGTGGCCGTGCAGACTGTGACTGAAGCGCCTCAGTTTCCTCGGCCACCGCGGCCGGCCGCTATGTAGACAACAACCGTTTGGCGCGGCAGATCACTGATGGTATTTTCGAGAGTGAAGATATCGTTCTATATGTCATTTCCACTGGTTGTCTTTCGGTTGACGTTACAACTAAGATATCAGCAATGACCAAGCTGTCGATGGGACGTTAAACCCTAAGCTTTCTTCCTTCCTTTTAAGGTATCAGCATAAGTTCAACAATCACAAGCCAGCTGTGTTATCACAAATTACAGTTTCCCCCAGTTTTGTGGTACTGCTGTAATAAGTCAACAGACATAGTAGATCGACCTTGGAACAAAAGTTCTAACGGTGCCCAAAGAAAAAGAAACACTACAGTTGCAGGATATAGTGGTCATGAATTTTATAAGTTGCACCTGTAATACAGAAACGAATATTACAATTGTTCCATCAAAACTATCAATGTGGACAAGTGATTGTGAACATCTGTAGCTGTATTTAACTGATCCATAGTCCATGTCTTATTAAAATACTTAATGGTAAGCATTCGACCACATATTGGGCTGTTATAATACCAGATACGATTAAGTCAATTGAATGTGCAGAGAACCAAACAATTCTAAAGATAGCCGCGGCGGAGTGGCCAAGCGCATTGACGCGCTATGCTCCGATGCATGAGGCCGTTCCCCCTCGGGGCGTTCGAATGCCTCCTCAGGAAAAAATGTTTGTGTATAACGTAGTTCATAAGTAGTTTGAAAGTTTAGGGACTGATGACCCCGCAGTTAAGTCCCTTTAGCTTAACAAACACTTGAACACTATATGGCTTATGTGTGACCGAATGTTTATTACAGTAGCACGTACATTTTTTTAATTAAACTTTTTGTAACCACCGCTGTGGTTATCATTCCCAGGGCATACGAACTACTTAAACTAACCTAAGAACAACACACACACACTCATGCTATCAAGTAGAAATTTAGAATAAATCAGCCAAGAACTTCCCGAGACTCATGGCAAAAACCTTTATACAATAGCCTCAGTACTCGGGTTCAGCACGCATTTAGTTTTTTATGACGTCATATCTAACTCTGTGCCGTACGTGGTTCTTGTCCATAAGCTTTTGTTTCCTGTTGTTGGAGAGGAATCAGTGCAGCAAATGTGGTTAAAATCGGTACAAGGTTTAGGGGAGCATATGTGAAGCATTGTCACGTGATGCAGCAGCTTTTAATACATTTTATTGTTGTCATATCTCCTAAACTATGTGTCATACAGTGATATAATTCTGCGTATAACCTTCGCGAAAGTGCAAGCAATATTTTGACACACTTTCATCGCAATCGGATGTACTATAGAGCAGCGTATAAGACACCATCAAACATACAAAGAAAACAGTCATTTTTATATATTAGATTTAGTTCAGTAAAATGAGAATTTGAGTTATGAAATGAAACATTCAAATTTTTATATTTACATGTGGCGTCTGTTCCGAAAGAACAGACGTCACTTCTGATCCTGCAGTTGTTATTATTTAATATTCATAAAACACATGACATCAACTGCGATTGAGCAAAGCTGAAAATGTGTACTCAGCCGGGATTCGAACCCGGGTCTCCTGCTTTCTAGGCAGTTGCGCTGACCCCTACACCACTGGGGACACAGTGATCACCACACCTGCAAGGGCAGGCAGGGCGAAGCTAGGAATTTTTATCTGACGGGAGGCGTGCTTAGGTAGTCCTTGCAGGTGCGGTGATCACTGTGTCCCCAGTGGTGTAGGGGTCAGCGCAACTGCCTAGAAAGCAGGAGACCCGGGTTCGAATCCCGGCTGAGTACACATTTTCAGCTTTACTCAATCGCAGTTGATGTCATATATTCCGTGAATATTAAATAATAACAACTGCAGGATCTGAAGTGACGTCTGTTCTTTCGGAACAGACGCCACATATATATATATATATATATATATATATATATATATATATATATATAATATGCCGGTGACGGGCAATGATCCTATCGTTAGTGGGGAGGGATGGGCAAGTTTGAAGCCCTTACTCTTACGGGAATTAGATTCATATCTACTAGTTTGAATACTGTGGTCAGGGCGAAGCTGGGAATTTGTGTTTGACGGGAGGCGTGCTTAGGTAGTCTTTGTAGGTGCGGTGATCACTGTATCCCCATGGTGTAGGGGTCAGCGCAACTGCCTAGAAAGGAGACCCGGGTTGAAATCCCGGCTGGGTACACATTTTCAGCTTTGCCCAATCGCAGTTGATGTCATATATTCTGAGAATATTACTTACATTTTTGGTTTCGTCGTTGTTAAAATAAAACTCATAACTATGGTGGCGAACAGCTGTCACGCACGCGACACTACTGCGGGGTGTATATAATATAAAACTGAATTTTAGAAATATCATACTTTCTCACAGAATCGAAGGCCGGAGCACTGAAGCAAGAAAAGTTAACAGTCTGTACCTCAGAGATTCGTGACCATCTGCCTGCTTACACAAAGAAACACTCGTAGGCCTTGAACTTACTTCAGATTGAAAAAAATAATAAATAATAATAATAAAATAAAAAATAAAAATAAAAGAGAGAGAGAGAGAGAGAGAGAGAGAAACACGTACGCGAGGGCAGAGTTCAGCCGAGTCTAGAACAGCTTCGCCCCGCAACGAGTGACAAGTTGCGAGCGCTGTCCGTATATCAGACCAGACAATGCCCCGTGCGTGCGCTGCTGTGTTTGGTTGTCGATTCTCGTGTTCCATTTTTATGGGCGTACATTGTGGGTGCGGCTTTAAAGCTGCCCATATATTGCAATATAAAAAACCCTCACCTTGGCTGTACGAGGACTCAAAATATAGGAAACCGAGACAACTGTTGGTTTTTTGTTTCGCGCCAGCCGAAATAAATTATTAGTCCAGACAAATGGTATTGATAACAGCCATTTCGAAACAAAATTCCGAATTTTTTTCCTTTTCAAAGGTTTCGTATGTTTACGGAGGCTCTGAATTTGAATTTAATGTTTGCTGCCTTGTAGGAGGTCTTTTTCATAACGAAAAACACAAAAAAAAACGAAATTTTCGCACTTTTTTCACTTTCTCGAAGATGTCCATTATGCGCACAAAATTTTCTACAAATTGCACTACTCGGGTTTGATTTTCTTACGAGCGACATCGGTGATAGAGCTTGCTGAAAAAGAGCGACTTTTTTTAGCCGTCCTACGAAAACGTCAAAAACTTCCACTAGCACGTCCCTATAACTCGAGAAATACGTATGTTTTCAACGAAACGCCTACACCACGCAAAAGCATATTAAAATTGCTACAAGGAACATCTGTTGTTGTTATGGTCTTCAGTCCAGAGACTGGTTTGATGCAGCTCTCCACCCTACTCTATTCTGAGCAAGACTTATCATCTCCCCATAAGAACTGCAACCCACATCCACTATACGCGTCTCTTGGTCTCCCTCTGCGATTTTTACCCCACACACTTCCCTCTAATGATAAATTTACGATTCCCCAATATCTAAGAATGTGTCCTACCAAGCGATCCCTTATTTTAGTCAGGGTATGCCAAAAATTCCTTTTCTCGCCAATTCTGTTCAGTACCTCTTCATTAGTTATGCGATCTACCCACCTAATCTTCAGCATTCTCTGTAGCACCACATTTCAAAAGCCTCTATTCTCCTCCTGTCCGCACTGCTTATCGTCCATGTTTCACTCCCGTACAAGGCAACACTCCACACAAATGCCTTCAGAAAAGACTTCCTTACACTTAAATTAATATTCGATGTTAGCAAATTTCTCCTTTTCAAAAATGCCTTCCTTCCCATTGCCATTCTGCATTTTACATCCTCTGTACTGCGACCATCGCACGTTATCTTACTACCCAAGCAACAAAACTCATCTACCACCTTCATTGTTTCGTTACCTAATCTAATTCCTTCAGCATCGCTTGACTTTCTAAGACCGCATTCCATTATTTTTATTTTGCTCTTGTTAATGTTCATCTTATACGCTCTCCTCAACACACTGTCCATTCCATTCAACTGCTCTTCCAGGTCCTTTGCTGTCTCTGACAGAATTACAATGTCATCAGCAAAACGCAATGTTTTTATTTCTTCCCCCTGAACTTTAATCCCTATTCCAAATTTTTCCTTGCTTTCCTTTACCGCCTGCTCGATGTACAAATTGAATAACAACGGAGAAAGGCTACAACCCTGTCTTACTCCCTTCCCAACTGATGCTTCCCTTTCATGACCTTCGAGTCTAATAACTGCGGTCTGGCTTTTGTAGAAGTTGTAAATAACTCTCCTTTCCCTATATTTTACCCCTGATGACTTCAGAATTTGAAACAGTGTATTCCAGTCAAAATTGTCATATGTTTTCTCCAAATCTACAAAAGCTAAAAATGTAGGTTTGCCTTTCCTCAGTCTATCTTCTAACATAAGGCGTAAAGTGAGTATTGCCTCCCGGGTTCCTATGTTCCCCCTGAATCCAAACTGATCTTCCCCGAGGTCAGCTTCTATCAGCTTTTCCATTCTCCTGTAGATAATTTGTGTTAAAATTTTGCAACCATGACTTATCAAACTGATGGTTCTCTAACTTTCACACCTGTCTGCGCCTGATTTCTTTGGAATGGGGATTATTACTGTTTTCTTAAAGTTAGAGGGTGTTTCGCCTGTCTCATACATCCTATTCACCAGTTCAAATAGTCTTGTCATGGCTGGCTCTCCCAAGAGACTTTAGTAGCTCTGAGGGAATGTCGTGTACTCCTGGGGCCTTGTTTCGACCTAGGTCTTTCAAGCCTCTGTCAAATTCATCTCTCAGTATAGTATCTCCTATTTCATCTTGATCTACTTCCTCTTCCCTTCCTACAACATCGTCTCTAAGTTCATTTCCTTTGTAGAGCTGCTCAATGTACTCTTTCCACCTTTCAGCTTTCCCTTCTTTGCTGAGAACTGGTTTCCCATCTGAGTTCTTGATATTGGTAGAGTTGCTTTTCTTGTCCCCAAATGTCTCTTTTATTTTCCTGTAGGCGGTATCTACTTTTCCCCTTCTTATACATTCTTCTACATATTTGCATTTGGCTTCTAGCCACTGCTGCCTGGCCATTTTGCCCTTCCCGTCAATCTCATATTTTAGTCGTCTGTACTCCATTTTTCCTGTACATCTGTAAGATTCCATTTCCTCTTAAGGAGGAAAGCACCAAAACGAAAATTACGAGCTGCTGCGCCCTATAGTGAAACGTCCCCTCCGAACTGCTTTCCTCTCGTCGGCACTATATTACCGATGTTTTGAATGGATTGGTGAGAAAGTATCCTTGATGAAACAAGTATAAAATTATATTTAGAACATATTAGGTTGTAAGGGAAGGAAAGATGGATTGGTGTGTAGGTCAGTGAAATTAATTTTTTATTTGATAAGTTAACGTGTATTATGTGTAATAATGGTTGTGTTAACGTAACTGACCTGATCTTAAACGCGTTGTTAGCTATGTTTAAACTCGTAAATAAAATGTCAAGTAAATATAATTAAATTTTGATTAATTTACAAACCAATTAGTGTAATTAACAAAGCTATGGCCCTATCTGACGACTTTACAAAATATTTCATTCATCTTTACCTTTCTTACAATCTTCTTTCGGAGACGTGCCCACACCAGATAGCTGAAAATAAATCTACCGCGTATGTACATTGCGTATTTTGTAATTTGCACGCGTATGAAAGCAATAATTTTGAATAATGACCTTTTTTAAGGTAATCAAGGCGACGTGGTTGGTTGGTGGGCGCAAACCAACTGCTAATCTTAATATTTTATAAATAGCACTTCTTTTGGAAAATTGCAAGTTTTACGTATGTTAAGCTTTGAAAATATTTACATTCGTTAATTGAAAAATGATAGGTTCCGGTAAGATAGATTTTGACTGTGGCAAAAACTGTTGAACTCAGTTTTCAGTGAGCGTCTAAACATTAACATGAAGTTGTACAATTAATAAAATGTGAATTATTATTATTTTATTAGTGTTTGATCAATATTAATGATTTTTAAAGTCATATCGGTGTTTATTTACTGATCATCAATAGGTATCGTAATAATGGCGTCTGAATTTTCACTTCAAGTGCAGTCCAGTTAATCAAGTTTCACTATCATTCATTACTGAACCAGCATTCAAGTTCTATCTCTCTCTTTTTGTAAGGAAACATTGTGTTACTAGCGTCAATTTGTTTTGTTAGTTAGCTTAAGAATGGGGTTACTACTCATTACAAAAAAGGAGAAGTTACATAACTTTATATTTGAAAATATTCAATTCAGCAAGCAAAGTTACATTTAACATTAATTACAATTAGTTTGACATGCCTATGCAGTTGCTACTTATCTCAGTTAATTGTCCAGCGATATCCCTTACAATCACTTTGACAATGTTTCTCTCCAATACAATCATCAGCATCGTACCGCGCATTGACCGTTAGCGTCCGCGACGACGCTATACCCGATGCGCAAGACGCGACGGAAACTGATTTTGCACGCACGAATCCTGCCTTGAGCAGGACTAACGAAGAACTTTATATACTGCTATGCTGCCTGCGCTAGCAAGCGCCACACTCTAACATTGTCTTTGGTCTGAGAGGAGCTGTTTTATGCAACTATCGATCTTTGAATTTCCACATAAAGCAAAACATTTCACCTAATTAAACAAGACATCATAAATAAATACAACTAGTACAAAATGCATTTACAAAACAGTAAAAAAAGTTAAAAATAAACATTGACAAATACGATATACATTAACTGAACAGATGACAACAAATCATTACGTTTAAATAGAGTACCACATCATCAAGGAGGTGACAGTCATGCAACATAAAAATTACGTAGACATTTCACGCATTTTTAAAATCTAGTTTTCATTCGCTTAACATGTAAGGGTTACCTTACAAGGTACATGACACTAAATAGAAATCTGAATATGAAATCAGCTTATTTTTTGAAAGCGGTGAGTGTCGAGTCCAGGATTGGATCATCAACTGTTATAACAAAAAAAAAAAAAAAAAAAAAAAAAAACCTGCATCACATGAAAGTACACCAAATTCTTCCTCGTAAAATGTGACTGTGCATTAATACCTTATTGACGAATGTCGGTCAAATTTGACATTTGAATTCAGCGCCCCCAAAAAGAAATAGAACCGTTGAGGAAAAATACTTTCGGATTTTTAGTGTGGAAAAACCGCCATTTGTCTGGGCTACAATAGTAATCTACTGATGCAGGTATAACTTGTAAAATGGTCATTGTTCAAAATATTGTAGAATGTAAACTTTCACGGCCGGAATGGTCAAAATTACTAAGAATTTCCAGGCTATTATGCCGTGGTCTAGTGGATTTTTATGGAAACCCAACGTTTCGTCCCCGACTGCGGATGTTGCGGTTTGCATGCATCTTGAGCACCTGAAATCGGCAAAGGATGCTCGCAAACCGCTGGAAAAAGCAGGAATTTATAGGATTCCGTGTAGCTGTGGAGACGTATACGTGGGTACCACAAAAAGAACAGTTAAAAAACGACTATATGAGCACAAGGGGAACTGTAGAAGGCGAGAGATCGACAGATCAGCTGTTGCTGAACATGTTATTCAACCACGGGATCACCTTATTCAATTTGATAAGACTCAGGTTTTAGCAGCCACAAATGGATACCACGAAAGATTGTACAGAGAGGCTATAGAAATTGTAAAACACCTCAATAATTTCAATAGGATGGAGGAGGGCGTGAAACTAAATGATATCTGGATTCCGGTTTTGAAGAAGAAATGTAACAGTCTTCCATCATGGGACGATATTAACGGACGGCGGCAATCAGCAACGACGAATTGCGCGCGCATGTCAAAAACATCTGACGTCACACATCTGCGCGCGAGCCCTCGTGAACGCAGTTTGGCTTCAGTCAGTAGCGAGCCAGGGTGTGCATCGGACATTCAAAAGTGCCACGATCCCTCTTGAAAATATCCTCGCACTCGGGAACGAAACGTTGGGTTTCCATAATAAATCCATTAGACCACGGCATAATATCCCGGAAATTATTAGTAATTTTACTCAAAAGATATTATAATTCATTGGGCCAACTGTTGAATAGACGAAAATGCCGAAAATACCTAGTATAAAATTTGGTAGAATACGACAGATGGAGGAACTATATTTTGTCAAGTGCCAACAAAAAGGCCAGTTATGTTGTTGTTGTTTTTTTTATTCACTCCCATGAACCACAGACATTGCCAAGATGGGGTGGCTTGCGTGCCTCAACGATACAGATAGCCGTACCGTAGGTGCAACCACAGCGGAGGAGTATCTGTGGAGAGGCCAGACAAACGTTTGGTTCCTCAAGAGAGGCAGCAGCCTTTTGAGTAGTTACAGGGATGACTGACTGAGCTGGCCTTGTAACATCAGCTAATGTGGCTTTGTCACACAGTTACTGCGAACGGTTGAAAGCAAGGGGAAACTACAGCCGTTATTTTTCCCGAGGACATGCAGCACTACTGTATGAACATATGATAATGGCATCCTCTCGGGTAAAATATTCCGGAGGTAAAATAGTCCCCCATTCGGATCTCCGGGTGGTGACTACTCAGGAGGATGTGATCATCAGGAAAGACAATACTGGCATTCTACGGGTCGGAGCGTGGGATGTTAGATCCCTTAATCGAGTAGGAAAATTAGAAAATTTAAAAAGAGAAATGAATAGGTTGAAGTTAGATATAGTGGGGATTACTGAAGTTCGGTGGCAGGATGAACAGGATTTCTGGTCAGGTGAGTACAGGATTATAAATACAAAATCAGTTAGGGGTATCACAGGAGTATGATTGATAATGAATAAGAAAATATAGAATGGGGGTAAACTACTATGATCAGCACAGTGATCGCATTATCATTGTCAAGATAGATACGAAGTCAACACCGACAACAGTAGTACAGGTTTATATGCCAACTAGCTCTGCCGATGATGAGAAGATTGAAGAAATGTATGAGGAGCTAAAGGACATTATTCATACAATTAAGGGAGACTGGAATTCGGTAGTAGGACAAGGAATGGAAGGGAAGATAGTAGGTGAATATGGTCTGGGTAAAAGGAATGAAAGAGGAAGCCGCCTGGTAGAATTTTGACCAAAACATAATTTAGTTATAACAAACACCTGGTTTAAGAATCACAAAAGAAGTTAGTATACGTGGAAGAGACCAGGAGACACCGGGAGATACCACATAGGTTTTATAATGGTAAGACATAGATTTCGGAACCAGGTTTTAAATTGTAAGACATACCCAGGGGCAGATATAGTCTCTCATCGAAACTTATTAGTCATGAATTGTAGGCTGAAACTGAAGAAACTACAGAAAGGTAGGAAAATAAGGAATTGGGACCTGGAGAAATTGAAGGATCGTGAGGTTCTTAAGAAATTCAGAGGGTGCTTTAGGCAACAATTGACAGAAACGGGGGAAAATAAAACAGTAGAGAAGGAATGGGTAGCATTGAGAGATGAAATAGTGAAGGCAGCAGAGGACAAAAGAGGTAGGAAGGCAAGATCTACAAAAAATCCTTGGATATCACAGGAGATACTAAATTTAATCGATGAAAGGAGAAAATATAAAAATGCAGTAAATGAAACAGGCAAAATGGAGTACAGACGACTAAGAAACGATATTGACAGGAAGTTCAAAATGGCTAAGCAGGAGTGGCTAGAAGGCAAATGCAAGAATATAGAAGAATGTATAAATAGGGGAAAAATAGATACAGCGTACAGGAAAATAAAAGAAACATTTGGAGATAAGAAACACAGCTCTATGAATATCAAGGACACTGATGGAAAACCAGTTCTCAGCAAAGAAGGGAAAGCTGAAAGGTGGAAATAGAGAGGCTCTATGAAGGAAATGAATTTAGCAGCAATATTGTAGAAAGGGGAGAAGTAGTAGATGAGGATGAAATAGGAGATACTATACTGAGAGATGAATTTGACAGAGCACTGAATGACCTAAGTCGAAACAAAGGCCCCTGGAGTAGATGATATTCTCTCAGAGCTACTGAAGTCTCTGGGAGAACCAGCCATGACAAAATTGTTTCACCTGGTGTGTAAAATGTATGAGACAGGTGAAGTACCTTCAGACTTTAAGAAAAATGTTATAATCCCCATTCCAAAGAAAGCAGGTGAAGACAGGCGTGAAAACTACAGAACCATCAGTTTAATAAGTCATGGTTGCAAAATATTAACACGAATTATTTAGAGACGAATGGGAAAACTTCTGGAATCCGACCTCGGAGAAGATCAGTTTGGGTTCAGGAGAAATGTAGGAACACGGGAGGCAATACTCACTTTACGGCTAATCCTAGAAGATAAAGAAAAGACAAACCTACATTTCTAGCTTTTGTAGATTTGGATAAGGCTTTTGACAATCTTGATTGGAATAAACTCTTTCAAGTTCTGAAGTAATCAGGCGTAAAATATAGGGAGCGTAAGGTTATTTACAACTGGTACAAAAACCCAGACAGCAGTTGTTAGAGTTGAACGGAATGAAAGGGATGCAGTGGTTGGGAAGGGAGTAAGACAGGGTTGTAGCCTTTCTCCAATATTATTCAATTTGTACATTGAGCAAGCTATAAAGGAAAGCAAGGAGAAATTTGGAGAAGGAATTAAAGTTCAGGGTGAAGAATTAAAAACATTGCATTTTGCCGACGACATAGTAATTCTGTCAGTTACAGCAAAGGACCTGGAAGAGCAATTGAACGGAATGTATAGTGTGCTGAAAGGTGCATATAAGATGAACATTAACAAGAGAAAAACTAGGGTAATGGAGTGCAGTGCGGACTGAAGACCACAACAACAACATGTCTTTTATTGTTTTTTTAATTAATTATACATAACATTCCGGAAGAGCAACTGTATTCTCACTTCTTTCTACACTAGAGTATTTCTGTAGCATATTATTGTGTAAACTTGTTTAAAATTATACTAAGGACCATTGGGACACAGTTGCTGAAGCAAATGAAATGATATAACGGTAGGGTAGAGATTAAATGATTTTTAAACCACGAAATAAATACAGATTTCACGTTTTGTACCTTGTGATCCTGTTTGTAACTTGTGTAGCACATTGCATCTGTAAAACAGAGAACGTAAGTCTAGAATTTCTTAAGATAAATAAATTATACAATAAAAGTAGTATTAAGGATACATGTATTCAAATAACAATTTCCAGATGTATTCTTTTCACTTGAGGCAGTTTGTATCCTGGGAGGTAATTGTTTATCAGCACCGAAATACTACAAATGTTCAAATGTTTGTAAATCTATCGGACCAAACTGCGTGGTCATCAGTCCGTAGCTTGCAAACTACTTAAACCTAGGTAAACTAACCTAAGGACAAACACAGACACCCATGCTCCAGGGTGGACTCGAACCTCCACGGCGAGCAACCGCGCGCTCCGCAACGACACGCTTTAGACCGCTCGGCTGCTCCACCGCGGCCCGAAATACTACAGTATACATCTTGCATGAACCCAGAAAGTAACTCAAAATCTACCGGAGGGCGCAAGACTTGTAAGTAAAAGTAATTACTCGCTATTAATGAAATATGTTGAAAATAATTAGATTCAGTGCGTCCACTAAAATCTTTGTCTTTTGCATGGTAGCTATGGACGCTTTTAACATAGATTGTATTGCCTCTTATGAAGTTCAGATATGACTTCGTTCACGTTACTTTGTTTTGCACTAAAATAAAGAGCAAATATTCCGTTCCGAACCGTCACAACGTTTTCTTTTACAACTAAAACAAAAACGGAATAAGTACGGTAATACCGAATTCCACAAAGCGCTAATACACAATCTAAATACTAAGTTACTATTATCGTTACGTCATTTACAACACTCGTAAACGTTTCTGTACATGTGTTCAAGAAGTCTATGCCTGCAATTTGTTGGTATGTGTTTCACTATATGTTCACAAAATAGAAGAAATGCACTTTTCAGAGAAAGTGCTGTTAACTTTGAACAACTCAGAATCTTGCAGAATATAGTTGTGTTTAGTTAAAACCTTTTAGGAAACAAGATGAAAGAATTACCTGTGACGGGTTTTTATTTCAGTTTATTTGTTTACATTTTTTGTTCTTCAGGTAGATCGATGCTTTGCGGTCGTTTGTTCATGTTCGTCAAGAATTTTGCTCAGGTGCTTTCTTTCTATAAAAAAAAAAAAAAAAAAAAAAAAAAAAAAAAAAAAAAAATTACAGATGGCGTTGAACCTTCTTTCTTTTTCCCTCTTTTCATTGGTTCTTCGGTTTGATCGTTCCTTTGTGGACGTTATTTTATTTTGTTTAATTTTAATCGTTTCGTTATTCACACCACATAGAAATTTAGTTCAAGTCATCCTGCATCCTACTACAGTCATTCAGTGTCGACACACTTCTGTAAACCACAGCATCATCAGCAAACAGCCGCAGATTGCAACTCACTTTATATAGAAAGAAAATAATAGCGGTCCTTTCAGACTTTCCTGATACACCCCTAACGATACCCCCAGTCTGTGATGAACACTCGCCATCGAGGGAAACGTACTGGGTTCTACTATTACTAAAGAAATCTTCAAACCACTGACATATTTGGGTACCTGTTCCATAAGCTCGTACTTTCGTTAGCAGTCTGTAGTACGGTACCGTGTGAAACACCTTTTGAAAATCGAGAAATATGCAGTCTATCTGTTGCCCCTCATCCATAACACACAAAATGTCATGAGAGAAAAGGGCAAGCTGAGTTTCACATGACCGATGCTTCATAAAGCTGTACTGATGCATGGATAGATGCTGCTCCGTCTAAAAGAAATTTACTATATTAGAACTGAGAATATGCTCAAGAATTTTACAGCAAAAGTATGTTAATGATATTGATCTGTAATTAGTGTGGGTCCGTTCTTTTGCCTTTCTCATACACGGGAGTTACCTGTGCCTTTTTCCAGTCGCTTGGTACTTTGAGCTGGATCAAAAATTCGCGATAAATGCAAGCCAATTAAGGGGCCAATGCCGCCGAGTACTCCTGATGAACAGAGGTAGGGGAGGAAGGTCAGATGCAGGGTGGGAGAGGAGTAGATGGATAAATAGAGGAGGGAGGAAGAGCGGAACAGATAGGGATTCTGGTATCCCGGAACGACATGTTTGAGAGCCCGGACCACATGGACTATGACAGCAGCCGTTAGGCGCCGCGCACAACCTACTAACGCTGCCATCGCCACTAGAGCGCTGCACGCCGTGGCGCGCCTACCGCGCCGCACTATATAGGGCCGGAGCCACAGCTCGCTCCTCAGTCTGGTGTTGACTGCGCTCCGTTTTCTTTCGCTATTCATTGGTTATCTGGCTTCGTACTCTGCTCTGACACGGTTCCGATTTGGTTTTCGTTTGGATCTTTGTTTTTTCGATTAGTTGTTGTTATTGTCGTCTCTGTGGTTTCGTAGAGTGTTTCTCGTAAGCGGCGACGCTTGATCGGTCGTCCAAGACCCTGACGCCTGCTCAAAAGAACTACTCTCAGATAGAAAAGGAGGCGTTGGCGATCGTCTATGCGGTTACGAAATTCCATGTGTATCTTTTTGGGGCCAAGTTTACCCTCATTACTGACCACAAACCATTGGTGGGCCGCACTCTCGGCTCCCAGAACGTACGGCCCAAAGACTTCAGCATTGGGCTCTATTTCTTAGTTCCTACAATTACACCATTAAGTACAAGCCTACTACACAACACGCCAATGCAGACGCTCTTTCTCGTCTGCCTGCAGGACCTGATCCAGCATTTGACCGACATGAAGTTTCCTGTTTCCACATTGATCTGGAACGGCAAAATACCTTAGATGGGTTCCCTATCACAGCCACGCGCATTGCTGCAGACACACACTAGGACCCCCCTCTTACAACGGGTCATCCATCATGTACTTCATGGGTGGCCCACTTACTTCCCGAAGTCGACAGCCTCCCAGCTACGTGCCTGGTCCCATCTCTCTCGTCGATTGTCTGTCATTGATGGTGTTCTCCTCCTCAATGCTGAGGGCGATACCCACTGGGTGGTTATCCCACCTGCTTTACGCCCTCAGATTTTGGATCTTCTCCATCGGGGACATTGGGGTATGTCACGTATGAAATCCCTGGCCAGGAGACACGTTTATTGGCCAGGTCTGAACAAAGACGTGGAGGCCATCATCCGCAATAGCTCCACGTGTGCTCAGCACCAGGCTGCTCCAGCCCAGTCTTTCTCTCCCTGGCCTGCTCCACGTCGCCCTTGGGACCGCATCCATCTTGACTTTGCGGGCCCCTTTCTGGGATCTATGTGGCTTATTGTCATTGATGCCTATTCCCACTACCCCTATGTAGTCAG
This sequence comes from Locusta migratoria, assembly GCA_026315105.1. Lineage (NCBI taxonomy): Eukaryota > Metazoa > Arthropoda > Insecta > Orthoptera > Acrididae > Locusta > Locusta migratoria. The sequence goes on along the minus strand of CM048749.1, from coordinate 346,360,230 downwards.
CACGACCACCACGACTGCCACACTCAATGCCCTCACACAAATTCTTGCTATCGAGGGTCTTCCCCGTACTATTGTCTCTGACAATGGGCCCCAATTTACAGCGGCAGCCTTTGAGCAGTTTTGTGATACAAATGGCATCAAACACCTGTTTAGTCCGCCATTCCACCCATCCTCTAATGGTGCTGCTGAGCGGATGGTGCGGACGTTTAAACAACAAATGCTGAAATCTGTGGGCACCCCCACCACCACAGCAGCCCTCACATTATTCCTGAGTACCTACAGGACTACCCCTATCCGGGATCGTAGCCCGGCAGAACTCCTCCATGGCCGCCAGCCACGCACCGTTCTCCATCTCTTGGCCTCCCAGCCCTCGGAACCAAGGATGCGGTACACTGGGCAATATGCACCAGGATCCGCTGTGTGGGCCCGTTCCTATGTTACGAAGCCCTCGTGGGAGCCGGCTACCGTAGTGGCCACTCACGGGCAACGCCTCCTCTCTGTCAACACTCAGAGGGGTTTGGAGCGCCGACATACTAACCAACTTCACACTCGTTTCCCTGCCTCATCCCAACCAGTAGCACAGCCAGACCCGGAGCCCCTGCTATCGCCAATTCCTCAATCACACGGCTACAATCTGCACTCTCGGGCGTTGTCCACGGCTCCGGTCGATGCAGACCCAGAGATGGCACACTCTCAGCCGCAACGGTGCTCACAGGGCAGATCACCCTCTGACACACCCCCACCACCGGGGCCCCATGTGCACCTCGGGATGGCATCGGCAACCCCAGGGGACACGGGCATGGAAGTAGGGGCCTCGCCTCCACATTCACCCTCTCGGCAATCGCCTTCCGCACCACCGCATCCTTGTACCTCTACGGAGGCCCCACATCCGTACCTTGACTTAGCGGGCTCTCCACCCGTGACACCACTCGTGCCATTGGTCCACCTTCCAAAGCACCGTCCTGGGCGCTTCCGTCCCTACGCGCCCATTTCAGGGGGGAGGGATCTGGTATCCCGGAACGACATGTTTGAGAGCCCGCTAGACCACATGGACTATGACAGCAGCCGTTAGGCGGCGCGCACAACCTACTAGCGCTGCCATCGCCACTAAAGCGCTGCACGCCGTGGCGCGCCTACCGCGCCGCACTATATAGGGCCGGAGCCACAGCTCGCCCCTCAGTCTGGTGTTGACTGCGCTCCGTTTACTTTCGCTATTCATTGGTTATCTGGCTTGGTACTCTGCTCTGACACGGTTCCGATTTGGTTTTCGTTTTTTCGATTAGTTGTTGTTATTGTCGTCTCTGTGGTTTCTTGGAGTGTTTCTCGTAAGCGGCGACGCTTGATCGGTCGGTCGTCGCTAGTCGCTCCCGACCCAGTCAGGTCTTCGGTCACAATAAATATTGGTAAATGCGAACCGTTGTCCGGTTCACTAGTTTCAAAATAAAATTTCTCTGGTTGCTGTTTGAGGCACATCATACGATGGAGAACATTTCTTCTCTTTCTGTCGAGGCCGCTGGATCCTAACACCATTGAAAATACGAGGCATGTCGGCTGCAGTTATATATTCACTACGTCGTGGAGGAAGGATGATGACAATATTCACTTAAACGTAGAAAATACATGGTCGAAAGTAACATTAGCAACATTTGTCCTGCCACTTGGTATATTGGGGGCCTTCCACAAAACGAGGGAGGATAGGAAGCAGAGGGTACTGAAACAAAAATAAGAACTTCATCAATCGAAGGTAATATAGGCATCTGCCATTGGAACCACAGCACAGATCTCGCATTTATAGACTTTGTCGTCCCTCAATCTCATTGTAATTTTTAACGTACACAGGATACTGAACATACAGTCTCGATGCGTGGCAACTTATGATTGCATCAACATATATTTCCCAGTAAACGTGAGATTCCAAGTTCCTTGGAAATACTTTCCTGGTATTCTTCCTGTCAGCCTCTAAGTGTTTTTATCAGTATTTTTTCCGCAATAGCGAATTTCTCTTAGCTTCACTGTATAAAGTATAGATGTTATACCAAATGGTGCCATATGAAAATTTGTGCCGGGCCGGGACTCGAACCCGGGTTTCCCGCTTTTCGCGAGCGGTCGCCTTAACCACTAGGCTACCCGAACACGACTCCAGGACCGCCCCAAACTTTCATATGCCCCACTGATTGCACTTATTAGTCAACTACATTCATCCCTTAGCACTCGCAGCTTAATCTGTAAAAAGAAAAAAAAAGTTATAGTAATAATAATAACACTGTAAATCGTCACCATGTCACCATACAGTAATTTCTAAGTGTTTTATTCCGTACCTATTTACGCTTTTAATAAGAGAAAATCTCTGCAAGAAATTGTAATTTTTCGCTGTGGTTTTGGTCCCATTTACGAAGTTACTATAATGTTTGACATATTCCATGAATAATATAAGACTGATTAAAACCGAATACCACAACTTCAAAAATCCATATTTTTATCAAGGGAACATGATGGAACCAAAGGTAATTAATCAGTGTGAAGAGTTCTTCAGAATCTGCTTTCTTTTTCAGTAGGAAACAATTTTCTTGATATTTTTGGTAACGTTTTCCTTTCCTTTCGGAAAAAAGTGCTCTTTTGGTAATTTTTTTATATAAAAGCCAGCCTTCAGCGCTAACAATTTTGTTTGAAATCGATCAGTGACAGCGCTTGGAGGAACCCATACCTCTCTCTAGAGTCTCATGACTGGAAGATGAATCACCCATGGCTCGAAACTAGTAGCAAACAAAACTTTTGCCCTCCAGACTGTTTGTATGTTTTAAAAAGATAGTAGATTCTCAGTAGAACCCTTCCAGACAGTCGAATGACATCAAACCGACACTGTAAATCCTTCAACATTCTCCATAGCACCAAATGTTTCATTTTTTTTTTTTTTTAATCGTATGGGACTTAACTACGGAGTCATCAGTCCCTAAACTGACAAACTACTTACGAACTACCTAATACTAAGGACGGCACAAATATCCATACCCGAGGGGCATGGATATTCGAACCCCCGACCGTAGTGGCCGTGCAGATCGTGAATGGAGCGCCTCAGTCCCATCGGCCACCGCAGCCGGCTACATAGCACCTCAGGTTTGATATTATGGATAGCTGTTCTCCTTTTACGTTCCTCGGTGTTAGTTGGTAGAGGTGTTCAAAAAAAGATATGTTTAGCGTACCCTAAAAGAAAAAGAAATAAATCACAGTGGGTGAGGTCAGGGCTTCTTGGAGGTCAGTGATGTGCTCCGTGGCGAGCTGCCGATCCACTGCTTTGGGTACAGACAGGTACGGGCAGATATTTGACAATTGGGTAGTGCCCCATGCTGCTGGAATATCAAGTTGAAGCAACAGACAATTCTGCAACATTTACAAATAGGTTTTTCCAGTTGCTCCTTCGGAAAATAAAATGTCTGAAAAGGAACAGAAAACGTTTCTACAACTACATGGGATACTCTGCAAATCACATTTAAGTGTCTGGCAGAGGGTTCACCGAACCACCGTTATACTATTTATCTCCCATTCCATTCTCGAATAGCGTGCGGTAAGAACCTCTCCGTTCGAGCTCTGATTTCTCGTTTTTATTCTGATGATCATTTCTACCTATGTAAGTAGGACTCAACAATATATTTTCGCATTCGGAGAAGAATGTTGGCGATTGGAGTTTCGCAAGTAGCCCACGCCGCAGCGATAAACGCTGTTGTTGTAATGATTTCCATCCCAGGTCCTGTATCATTTCCGTAACGCTGTCTCCCCTGTATCGTGACAACACGAAACGGGCTGCCTTTTTTTTTTTTTTTTTTTTTTTTTTTGGCTCTTTCGATGTCCTCCGTGAAGCCCACCTGGTAAGGATCCCACACAGAGCAGCAATACACCAAAAAACGACCGTCAAACGTAGTGTATACAGTTTCTTTAGTAGTTCTGTTGCATCTTTTAAGGGTTCTGCCAGTAAAACGGAGTCTCTGGTTCGCCTTTCCCACGACATTATCTACGTGTTCTTTGCAATTGTCTGATGTAATAGTAATTTATAGGTATTTAGTGGAGTTTACTGCATTCACATTCGATTGATTTGTCTTGTAAACAAAGTTTAACGGATTTCATTCCGTACTCATGTGGACGACTTCACACTTCCTGTTATTTAAATTGCCAATTTTTACACCATACTGATCATTTAGGTCGTTCTGCAGTAGGTTTTGATCTTCAGATGATTTTACTAGACGATAAATGACGGCGTCATCTGCGAACAACTTAAAGGAGCTGCTTCCATTTTCACCCAAATCGTTTATGTAAAGAAGGAACAGCAGAGGACCAATAACACTACCCTGTGGAACACCCGATATCACCTCAGTTTTGGTTGAGGCCTTACCACCGATTATTATAAACAGTGTCTTCTCTGACAGGAAATCCCCTATCCAGACGCAAATTTGGGGCGATATAACTACGCAGTTTGATTAAAAGCGATTTATGAGGTACTGTGTTGTTGTTGTTGTTGTTGTTGTTTATAGGGGACCAAACTACAAGGTCATCAGTCCCAGTACTGTGTCAAAGGCCTTCTGGAAATCAAGAAATACGGAATGGATATGAGATCCTTTGTCGATATCACTCATCACTTCGTGTGAGTAAAGAGCTAGCTGTGTTTCGCGTTAGGTGAATGACGTTCATGCTGAATTGTTTCCCGCGGATTCTCAGTCTTCCATATGTGGACATTGTGCCGATTAACGTACTAAATTTTCTCAAGCACAAAGTTACAGAATTCAAGTCCTTTCACGTTCTCAGCTTCGGAAAAGGCTTGAATCAATTTCGGACGTTAAAGTTTCATCACTAAACTCTCTCTTAGGACTCTACAAAGGGTCGGTGGTGGAATTTGTAGCTGTCTGCTAGCTCAGCGGGTCGATTTGAGAGCAAATGCTTCCTGAATGTTTTCAGCATGTTCTTCACTCGTGCTCGGCCGACCGGAACTTTTCCCTGAGCACGAACTTTCTCTGCCGTTTATATCAGTATTTCATACACCATCTATCAGAATTTTGAGCAGCATACTTAGTTCAAAACGCTCTTTGAACATCAACTGTTGTCGATTCACGTGTGCCGTACTCGAACACAATAAACCATTTGTCGAGCAGTCGTCATCCTTGCATTAACAACATAATTGGCCTAGCTACGCTCCTAGTGGCCTAATGAACGATCAAATTAAACTTCAGAGCTTCTTTAAATCGACGACAGAAAGAGTGTAGTCTTCTTTTTATTCTTTGCAGAATTCTTGATTTTCAAACTTGTGAGACTCTTTCCATTACGCTGTATGATGGTAAGAGATAGAGGCTTCTGGACCCCGCCAGTCTGGACATATGATCTGATGAGTAGCGTGAAAATAACGCCAAAGATGAACACTGTGACGTGAAAGTTAGCGGTCGGTCGTGATTGAGATCACATATTAACAGAAAAGTAAGCGTTCAAATGTTTGGAAACCTATTGGACCAAACTGCTATGGTCGTCAGCTGCTAGACTTACAAACTACTTAAACTAGCTTATGCCAAGGGCAACACATTCAAAAAAACCCATGCCCGAGAGAGGATTCGAACCTCCGGCGAGAGCGATGGCACAGTCCATAGCATGATGTCGTACACTACGCGTTTACTCCCGAGCGGCCTATTAACATCACTCGACTACCAAACCACTGGCTTCCAACTCACAAATCAGATTCAACATGCATTGTTATTGCCCACACTTTTTTGTCCTACAACTTGTTATCCTTCATCAGAAGCCCTCGTTCTTTGTTTTAGAATCGCTGTGCGCAAAAAGTTGAAGCTAAAACGATTGGCTGTTATATAACAATGAAGGCAGGCCGGCCACAGCTAGATTTGTTGGGAATCCAGTCACTACATCATCAGGAGGCGGGTTGAAATTAAGACAAGCAAAAATGGAATGCCTTCTGATGTACCAAGTTATTTTAACGATGAGCCCTCGATAGTAATTCTTATATGAACGTGCTGACATTTTTTTACCATCGGCAGTCACACAGTAAAAGGAAGACTGGTCAAACTTTATGGCCCTGCGACAATCCTGCCCTCGGTCAAGATGGTAAATCTGCTGCTGTTATTATTAGTTTCTTTCTTTCGACCTGAAGTCTACCGCAAAGTTGATTACTCATTCAGCAGAAGTTGTTCACATTTACTGTCAGTTTTCTAATGTCAATTCTGTAAAAAAATACATTTACGTGACTCTTTCCGTTCGTTTGATGTAAAGATACGTATCTACAGGCAATAAACTGTACTCTTAATAACTCAGGTGATGGAAGTACAGTTTTTGTAAGACGCATTAGATCTGATGGTGGCTGTAGTGAAATACATGTATAAAGTGGAATGTAGACAAATAAACATGCTAACATCGAAGATAATTATGAGTATCACTAAATCTTTTCTAAAAGCATTTATCAGCCTCTCTGTTGTTCAATGGTGAAAACTGTTGGCAATAATCATAACGATTATCGTTCACCAGGCACAGTTCTGTCCCACGAATCACAGTAGTGGTTATTATTCCGGTGTTTTTTATTTATTTATTTTTCATTTTTTTAAGACACGCGTTAAACCTAGGAATTGTTACCGATTTTTTCTGAAATTAGGGTTAGTTATAATACATAAGAAAACTAAGGGGACAAGGGGCCACGTATTTTTCTTTTTTTTTTAGCGGCGGGAAAGCACTACTAAGGAATGAAACGGTCCCTCCAAAACTGGGGAAAAGGGATAAATTGGGATAACTTAGAGATTTTTTTAATGGAAGTATCTTTTGACAAAAGACCAAAAGCGGCCTAGGTGTATTGGAGGGGGCCAACCTCACGGAAAGAACCGAATTTTTTGCTACAAAAATTAGTTTTGATCGAAGTATAATCTACTACCTTATTATTCGAGTCCTCTCTCGAGTTGTGCTTAGTATAAGTTATTTTTTAGTAGTTTGCAAATCGAGGAACCGATGACCATAGAAATTTGATCCGTTAAGACAATAAATATCTGATTAGTTAACTCGTACGAATTCTCATACTCCACATTGGTGCCATCCCACATTAAAGCAAAATGGGAAGAATGAAACGTTTCATATCGACCCATGTAGAAAACACACATTTGCCTTGTCGTCATGTTCATATTACCAGCCTAATAAGAAAGGACGACAACGGAAATCCGGTGATGCAGGCACAATTTTGCAGATACTGCTGTTGGTTAACACCGTGCCGACAGATAGGCGCTGAAATGTAGTGTGTTGTCGTAAGAGGATGCAGAGATTTAACAGGACAGGAGTGTGGCTCATTGGCCTGGTGCAAGTCTTTCAATTCATTGCCACTAGCCTAGCCTACCGCAGTTAACTTCGAAAAGTGGACCTGCAGCATAAAGAGGAATCTGAAACATGTGTCGTTTCTGGCGACTTCGCACATCGTTGAGAGATAAAGGATGGGTTGAAACGAAGACTGAAAAAAATCGAGGTCCAACAGGCTTTCAAATCCACGACCCTTCGGATTCTAGTCGAGTGCTTTATCCTTTTTTATTATTATTATTCAGGTATAGCAATGGTTTGCGGTCGTTTGTTCATGTTCGTCTTCGTTGTTTGTTGAGTACTTGACTCGCTTTTTTATTACAAAGCCTGTTCAGCCCTCTGACGGCGCGCTGAGCCATGACAACAGGATCCGACTAGGTCACAGGTGTTGCGCACCGACCATAGTTTTTAGCTAAAAAGTATAAGACTGGAAGTGGGTCCAAGTGTTGCTATGCTTCGATGTGGTAAGGCACAGCTGGGAGTAGAAATAGCACAAACAACAGTTCCAGAATGGCCAGCTACACTCGATTCATACAGCATGCTGCTAGGTACAACAACAGATAAACAAATGAGGCGCTAAAGGGTATATATATTGTGTCGTTTGAGCTAATGTATGTCTCGTTAGCAGCACAGATCCACCGACACTGGGGCAGCTGTACCATTGGGCTACTGTGATGGACGCCAGTAGAGTTCACTGCTGTATGACGAGCCAGGGCCGGTGGCTCTGAAACCAGAACCCTGGGTTCATTCCTCAGGTGGCTCTGCGACAGCCACTACGTACGACGCCCAGTGCTTCGCCAGGGCTGCTGGATCTGAAGCCGGAGTCCTGAGCTCACCACTCGCCATCAGACGACAAAAGATAACCACCACTCCGAGCCAACAACACCTCCTACAAGACAAGTCCTCACAACCAGCGGTGCAGACGTCATACCGATAGGTCGCTGGGGCACGCCCACTGCTCTGTATCGGCCGGCTAGTCAGCTAGCATTTGTAGCCTCTCGGTGTGACGTCGGCATTGTCTGTTGGAAGGTGCTGATTGCTGCTGAGCTCCGCGAGTCAGGCCCAGTGTTGCTGACGGACCAGCAGAATGACTGTGACCAGACTGTGTAATTCTGCTTCTGTCAGTGGCCTCTGCATTCCGTGACGTCACCACTGTGCACCAGGCCAACACCTCCTAGAAGACAAGGCCTCACAACAGGCGCGAGGACAACGAGAAAGACAGGCCGCGGCGCGCACTTCATGTCACGTAATCAAGGTAGTCCTGAGTCGGCGCGATCGCTATCTGGCTGGCCGCTGGGACACAGCCAACACCACCTAGAAGACAAAGCCTTACAACAGGCCGTGCCTACGTCACACTTAGAGGCCCCGGCTGCCACCTCACTGGCTGGCCGCTGGCACATGCCCAACGCGTCGCAGCAGCCGGCCAGTCAGATGGCGGCCGGGGCCTCTAAGTGTGACGTAGGCACGGCCTGTTGTAAGGCCTTGTCTTCTAGGTGGTGTTGGCACAGCTCCCTGCCTCATAGTGGCCAGCCACTCAGCTAGAGATCGCGCCGGCTCAGGACTACCTTGATTACGTGACATGAAATGCGCGCCGGCTCAGGACTACCTTGATTACGTGACATGAAATGCGCGCCGTGGCCTGTCTTTCTCGTTGTACTCGGGCCTGTTGTGAGGCCTTGTCTTCCAGTGGCGACGTCACAGAGTGCAGTGGCCGCTGATGGAAGCAGAATTACATACTGTAGGCCGGTCTCGGCCATTCTGTCGACCTGTCAGCAACGCTGGGCCTGACACGCAGAGCTCAGCAGCAATCAGCGGATGTACCGCCGAGATGCTGTAATAAAAAAGAGAGAGAGTAGTAACGGATGTTTTACTGGTGTCTAAAGGCGTCCAAACACCCGACCTGCAACCACCACTGCACCACAGAACATTTTCAGCAAAGGAAGCTGCGTCCAAGAAGACAGCTGTGTTTCACATTACTGTTTCACAGCTTACTTACAACTAACATGTATACACGTTTAGACGTACTGTGCTATTTATTTACATGAAGCTACATCCTTTCTTTCCTGCAATTAGGAGAGCCTGATTACTATGAAGTCATGATGTTGTATTTCATGTCGCTGCACTGGAAGGGGAGGTCCTGTTCTATGTCCTGTGAGGTCACCTGACCTGAATCCTGACCTGAATATCCTTAATTTTTTGCATCTTGCGATATCTAAAGTCACTGTGAGAGGCAGATAAAAACGTGTGTTGCGCTATAAGCCTAATGTGCAACGGGTGAGTGACCGTAGAAACGAAGTGGCACATAAATCTATGGCCTTTTTGCTTTATGCAGGTTCCATTTTCAACGGCATTGGTTTTATTTTGCGGAAATATGAAGTGAAATGTGTTTTTTGACCACTTATAAGATAAAGGCCCTAATGGGTACATATAGCGAGATCTTGGTTTGCGTTTGGTGTCTGTCGTTTTCTTTGCAGTTGTGGCATGTCATGTCAGACAATCAGGACTGTGGAAGACCGGTGTAGTGGACACAAGGGACACAAATGCTAACAACAGCCGAGAAAATCCGCTTTTGCAGAACATTGTCTTGGCACCGGACATCCTACGCAATAAAACAACACAGAGATTCTGCCTTAAACTTCGATCTATTGGCATAGTGTTACCCAAAATGCTTCGCGAACTCAACTGTGAGTCGCTGGAGGGAAGGCGACATTCTTTTCTAAAAGCACTTATGAATAAATTTAGACGGCTGGAATTTTAGGAGGACTGCAGAACGATTCTAGTGCCGCCAACCAGCATTTCACGTAAAGACCACAAGGGTAAGATAAGAAAGAGTAGGGCTCGTACGGATGCAGAGAAGTATTCTTTTTTCCGTCGTTCTATATGAGAGTGGAACAGGAAAGCAAGTAACTAGTAGTGGTACTGAGTACTCTCCGCCACGCACCTTTGGGTGGATTGCGGAGTAGGTATGTAGACGTAGAATAAAGCTGTTGAAATTAAATTAGTAAATGACCTTATAAACAGAGTTGGTGACTTTTGTTTAAATTCTGCTCTGTTTCTCGTCCAAAAACAGAGGGCCAGATTTAATGCTGCCTCACCTGTTGAGTAATAGTCACTGTCGGTATTTCTGATGTTGTTCATCTTTGATTGTGTTGATTCTGTACTTACTTGTACTACGTGTGTTGACTTTCTTGTTTTTCCTTGCACATTGCATCATGAGTGCTGTTGTACTTTGACAAGGGCAGGGTGTGCTGCTGTCGAAATATTGGCATTGGTCGATGACATCAGCCGGCAGCATACCCGTAACTTGTTTGAACATCTAAAGTCACTTGTGTACCAGACCACACTATATGCGGAGATGGAATTAATTGCCAGAATATTGTAGCTGCTTCTAACTTCCTTAATGCACATCAGGGATATTTGTCAGGGTGCTTAATAATCTTGTTCGCCATGCTTGCACTGAGGTTGGTGGCCGTCATTTACAGTACATTTTGTAACAGACAATGCAGATGGCACATTCATTGTGTCAGTGATGGTATTTTCAGATACCTGTATTCCTATTATCACCTTCAGTCTTCACCAGGCTACACTCATCCAGTATCCCCACTTCAAATCGTACAGTGGAGCATCCTCTAGGTCCCGTAAAAATTTTTCCACCCTCTTACGAAAACACCCTAGTATCAACTTTGCAACTACTGTACAAAGCTACGAATTTGTGACATGGTCAAGACGTACCCTTGGCTCATATGCTGGTTATAGTGTTATAAATGTAAATATAACATTTTAGATAAGTGAAAAGGTGGGGGTTAACAGCGTTGTATATTATGAGAATACCTTTATAGTTGACTAAAGCTGTATGTTTATCGTCCCGGTTTCGATTTGAAATCATTTTCAAGCACCAGCCTGACACAGACAAAAGTTACAAAGTGCATTACTTACCAGTTATGTACAACACTGATGGAAATTGTCAGAAAAATTATATGTAAAGATACTTACAGATCTTCAACAGTTGGTTAAAACAACATTTTACAGTTTTGAAACTGAAAAGTTGAAAATAAATATCTCACATTATACTTGCCAGATTTGTATCTACAGTGACGGCTCATTAAAGACTGAAGCACACTTTGGTAAGCGTACAGTAACAAGTGTTTCAAACCCAAGATTACAAATATGATTACATTGGATATTTAGAACAAAGAATATAGGACAAGGTTTGGTCTACTCTGGGAAACAAGGTTGTGTCATTATGTAAATAATGTAGTGGCTAGGTTTATCAACATGTACCATGCAACGTATTGAAATGTAAGCTTGACATGTATATGTGTAATATAATGCAGCTTTATTATATAAAGTGCCTTGAAATTTGTAGCTATAAATTTTATGTTAGACCCTGGTTATATTGTAAAATGAGATGGGAGCGGCTTGTGGGTGATGTGCTGAATGGTAGGAAGTGTTTGTGCTGAAACCAGATAGGTTAAAAAAGGAATAAGTAAAAAGTAGATTAAGACAGTTCAGGAGGAGAGAAAGAGAGTAAACAGAACATTTATTATTGAATCAAATTACACTTGTTTGATATGTTTGTTCTGCTGCTACTCATATAAGTTAGACCAATGGCAAAACGAATGAGGACGCAGACTTGCACATTTCGCGATCTGCAATTTAGTGTCGCGGTATAATGGTTGAGCGCTCTAAGGCGCCTTGATGCGGATAGCGCGGTTGCTCCCCATCGGAGGTTCGAGTCCTCCCTCGGGAATGTGTGTGTGTGTGTGTGTGTGTGTGTGTGTGTGTGTGTGTGTGTTGTCCTTTGGTTAGTTTAAGTAGTTTGTAATGCTCGCGACTAATAAACAAAGTAGTTAAGTCCCACAGATTAACAAACATTTGAACCTTTCGCAATTTGGTGTCTGTGTTAACGGATAAAATTTTCAGTTTCTTCTGTTTTGTTTTCTGCATTTGTTAATATGTTAATGTGTTTCTTCTTGGTTCCACATACACTAACATAATTCTGCATTCTCGTGGTAGTCGTAAAATTCTATTTGTATGTGGAAAAAAGACTGGAGAAAGGCTTAATCGATTTCAAGGTGCAAAGAGTTTGAAATATTACTATTTCGTGACGCAGGAAGTAAAGTTGATTTGCAAATTATATTTATAATCAAATGAAATAACCTCTCCAAATATTGTGTTTTGTTCGTTTGTAGTTTGGCCAAATTATAATCCTGATGGAAATTCAAATACGTCTATATTTCACATACTGCAGAGGTAACAGTTTTCTCAGACCAGCACAAAGATATAAGGAACCATATTGCCAGTCTTTATGACAAAGAGAGTGGGTATAAGTAAAAAAAAAGTCTAACTCCTCTCCCGATAGATTCAGACGACATGAAAATTGAGGATTTATTTGGTATGTTACAAAGCCCGTTCTTATTAATATTCAGGGAGTAGAAAAAAATTATTCTTCATTTAAATCCTATGTACAACAACCTTGTATCACAGTCTGCTTGTTTGACCAGAGGACCATCGTCTCGTGAGAGCGAAATAATTTTCCGGATCCTGGAATAGTTAATACATTATTTTAACAAGATGGCGATCAGCCATTTAGGCGGTAAGAGCTGTTAAATTCAGATTCAGAAAGCCGACATCTTGTTTGCCCAAGGACACTCCTGCTTCCGCTCCCTCTGCAGAATTGCCGCTAGGACAGGTCGCCAACCTAGGAGACGTAAAACTGGAACTTGCGCGCAGGAACGAAGTCTAACAGTAGTCTGGATCAGGTTGGTTACTCGTCACTAGCTTTTCCGGTGGAAGAATAAGCGCAGCGGTGCGAAATTCTCGTTAACAGAACTGGTGTGGGCGACGTGGCCGCTCTCACTTGCTGAGTGACTTCGAGTTATTTAGGACGATATGTCCAAATACGCCTAGTTTCCAGAAGCAGCCGCCATGTTCGATATGGGTGATTACTCGCGATGACCGGCATGAAGTTCATTGTTCCACCGAGCAGGATTTCGCGATTAAGGTGAAGTAATCGCATTCGATCGCTAGTTTACAAAATATGCCACAGTTTGCATATCGGGCGATAGGCGCTGTGAACACTAAAATGCTCGCTTTAGTATTTATGTCGCCCCTGCTTTGGGCTCAGTCCGTTGCACTCATGACTAACGGATATTTTCAGAAAACACCCTCAACAAGCACTCTCTCTTTAAAGGCTGGTGGAATTATTTAAATGTTCGTTCATTTCGATGTTTTGTTTTTGTCTGCCTTGTCCTGCAGCAAGAGTTAGTAACTGCTTTATAAGATGTAGGGTAAGGTCGGCTGAATTGGGTCAAAGTTTGTAAAAATCGAAATAAAAGACAAATTTACACATGAACAAATTGTCATTGTATATCAACAAAGCTATGTTCTTTTGCTTATAAAATGAAATATATAACACTTCGTAAATATTGTTATAAGTTTCACACAATAAATCTGAAAACTGAACTGCATGACCCTATTCGCCTTCTTCAAGTAAGGGAAATCGGGTCATCAATTTGGCGAATAGGATCAGTAGAAAAAAGTATAAATCACTTTAAAATAACAACACATTTTTCACAAATAAATCTCTTCTTCCTTACTTCACCAACACAATTCTCATGGTACCATTCCCTACCATGTCCTTGACACTATATCCAGTCATAGAGTTTCGCCGATATTGGATCGCTGTATTTAATGTTGCAGAGTTCACAGGATATGTCAACGTCATCTGTTTCTTCAGAGGATTCTGATGAACTTGACGCTGATGATTCATGCTGTAGGTCTTGTCTGCTCTTAACCTGCCGTTTCTGCAAACGTTTGGGCTGGGATGAGATTTTTCTTTTCTTTTCCAATCCATTTTTTGTTGCATTTATATTTTCAGGGGATGTAAGAAGTAGTGCTTTCTGTTTTCTGACCACCTTCTACCTTTGCTGGATAATCCTTTCCACTTTGCAGTCGACGTTGTAGACAGGAATGCGGTACCCCAAACAATTCCGCTGCTTGACGCTGACTTCTGCCCTCCCGATAAGCTTTAACTGCATTTTGCATGTCATCCTCGCTCCACAAAGTAACGTTTTTTTTATATATATATATATATATTTCCCCATCTGCAATTAAAATCCGAAAACGAATTAATAAAAAACGAAACAATATAATAACTGCAATTAATCGAAATAAAAGCATTGACTCTTTTCACCCTGATAGTAATGACCCGATTCGGCAGAAATGCAAATTATTTTTTCCCTATGTTGGCATTCCTGCACAAGCATATCTACGCCCCGTTGACACCATAACCTTTTCTCAATTATATAAACTTACTTCTAAAGAAATAGTTAACAAATTACTAAACGAATTACCAGAGATATATGAATTTGAATCCAAGTCTGTTTTACGAAGGTGAAAATTTTAAGAACTTACCGCAAACAGCGCAATCTTCCACAAATTTTTACACAACAACGAAAACGCCTGCAATGTCTATCACTTTCCAACTCATACACATAGTTTCAACAGTCACCGCTGTGTGGCAGCACTTTCCATACTACATCGTACATGGAGATTAGGTGGGAATTTCTAAAATTGACCCGATTTATCTCCCGACCCGATTCGGTCGACCTTACCCTAATAGGCTACCCCGGAATTCTGTACTTGCAGAATGTACTGATCGTTTCAATGAACTGTCCGACTTCTGGACTTTAGTCTTCCCCTGTTGCTACCGTTTTTATTCACTTGTTAAATAACAGAAACCCCTGCTAGAGTAACAGAAGATTAACAGTTAAGTCATCTGTTAATTGAGAAACGGAAGTAAGTTAGCTTAATTAAACGCACAATGTAATTTCATTTATTTCTTCCACTGACCAACCAGCAAAAGAATGGGCTCTATAATATCATATTCAGTATGAGCAAAATGTAATGTCGTAAGTTTTGCCATGCCTACACAGAAATTGTTTGATATCGACATTAACAGTCGCCTTCCACACTAAAAAGTTCTAAAACTGAGGAATTCTTAATTGAAGCTACTTGATGGGCCTGAAATAGATCACAAGCCCTCACACCTACTGAAATGTCTCAGTGAGCCAGCCATGACAAAACTATTCCACCTGCTCTGCAAGATGAGACAGGAGAAATAACACCAGACTTCAAGAAATATCTAATAATTCCAATGCCTAACAAAACAGGCGCAGACTTGTGTGAAAATTATAGAATCATCATTTATTAAGTCGTGGTTGCAAAATTCTAACAAGAATTATTTACAGAGGAATGGACAAACTGTTAGAAGCCGAACTCGGTAAAGATCAGTTTGGATTTAGGAGAAATCTAGGAACAAGTGAGACAATACATACATTACTACTTACCCAGAAGACAGATCAAGGATAGGTAAACTTACATTTCTTGCTTTTTTTAGATTTAGAGAAAGCTTTTGATAATGCTGACTGGAATAAACTGTTCCAAATACTGAAGTTAGCAGGGGTAAAGTATTGGAAACGTAAGGTTATTTACAAGTTGTACAGAAACCAGACTACAGTTATAATAATCAAAGAGCACGAAAGGGAAACACTGCTTAGAAAGGGAGTAGACAGGGTTCTAGCATTTCCTTTGCGTACATTGTACATTGAGTATGCTATCAAGGAGAAATTTGGAGACGGAGTTAAAAGTGAAGAAATAAAAGCTTTGCGGGACTGCCGATGTTATTGTAATTCTATGTGAGACAGCAAAGGACATGGAAGGGTAAAAGTCGACCACTGTACGAAACAAGCGCCTTGTTTTATCGCTAAAATTAGTAAATGAGGCCCGTGTGAACTACTGGTTACTCCCTGCTACAAAGCCTTGTTCCCTGGCCCAAGTTTCAAATTACTTCAATAACAGGAAGTTAATACTGCAGTGGTCAATATACAAAGCAGCTCAAACGTTATTATACAGAGACATAAATAAGGAAGCCACCACAATTAAAGTTATCTTAGAAAGGTGGCTAAGAAAACATTCATGGCGCAACGGAATTTATACATAAGAAAAATTGCATCTGAGCTCGTTCTCAGCACTTATGAAGAACAATATTAAATAAAAGAGGGAAGGTGCTCTAAAACTACAATTTATAGGCAACTTACAGATTATGCTGAACTTAAACTTGTTTATTCAGTCAGAAAACAAGCAAAATGGGGAACCAATTTTGTTAATACAATAAAAATGCATCTCTTACATGGATTAATGTGGACAGTGCCCAGCCTAAATTATACATGATTTAACGCTCCTGGGGGAAAGGATTCACAAACAACACTCATTCTCTCACACACACGCAATGCCACAGCGAAACTCGCCAAAATCAGCGTGCTGAGACGAGGACGAAGCAGGCACCGTTATCGTAGGCGAAATTCAGCAAGTCGGAGGTAGCACAAAACACAATAAAAAAAAAAAAACACTTTGAAGCTGGCTCTGGTCTGTCGTGCCTATTTTGAGATGGTGCGTGTGTATAGGCAAGTTAAATTACATCTCAATTGGACCGCGAGCAAACACGCTAACGGCGACACATGACTATGTTACATGAACGCACTCCACTGAAGGTGAAGTGGTTGAAAATCGGATTCATTGTACTAAATCACGGCGGATTCTTAAATTGCAGTCTGTCAGCAATCGATCTAGGTACTGGTTTTACATTAGAAGTGGCGTGAATTCAGGCGACTAGCTGCAAATCCTGGAAGTTGGAACTCGGACCCACGTGGTTCCGAAAACCGAAAAATTCAATAAATTCAGATTCCGAAAAATAAATAAATGCTTAGAATTATATAAGAAAGCGAATGAAGTACAGCTACACGCGATAGGAGGTGATTACAGATACATATGAAGTCCAGTCTCAGAAACACTACAAAAATGAAATGATTACAAAGTCGGAAAAATAATAATTACGGCATGCAACCCATAGAAATGTTTAGAATTACATGAAGAAGCGAAAGAAATGCAGCTACACGTGATAGGGAGCGATTACAGAGACGGATGAAGTCTTCTCAAAAAACTCGTAAAAGTGAAATAATTACAAAGTCGGAAAAATAAAATTAAGAATAACAGCATGCAACCCATAGAAATGTTTAGAATTACATAAGGAAGCTATTGAAGGAGGTTGTACAAGGCTAAGAGAGGATTACAGACAAACACAGTGTGCGTACTAAATGTTCAAATGTTTGTATAACTTATGAGACTTAACTACGGGGTCATCAATCCCTAAACTTACAAACTACTTATGAACTAACTAATACTAAGGACGGCACAAATATCCATGCCCGAGGGGGTATTCGAACCCCCGACCGTAGTGGCTGTGCGGACTGTAACTGGAGCGCCTCAGTCCCCTCGGCCACCGCGGCTGGCGGAGTGCGTAATACAAGTCGGAGAAGAAACAGCAAAATTAAAATAGGCGGGGAGAGACATCGCGCAATATTAGTGGAAATCAGAAGGATACCGGCATAGTTACTTGCCTAATGGGCATGGAACAAACAAGAGTGGAAGCTGAAGGCTTTCTTCTATGAATCAACCACCTGGAACACACATCACTCACGGAAGGAAACGATGAGAAGATTTTTACATGTAGTGTAAGAAAATAAACATATCAGCTATTAGAAATCGGACCCCACAAAGCTAGAAAGTATTTACACAGAGTTCATACACCGCCAGATGATCTCAAAAGGTTTTAACATACCTGCAACTAGGACCAGACACAGCGCATTTATCTATTGTAAATCACTGAATTGAAAAACGAGAACACATTTCCGCACGCTGGACAATGAAACGCTACCATCTCCAAACACAACAGCAGAACCAACCTTACCTCATCAGAAGGTCAGCACAGAATGGAGAGCCGAGTGAAAAGCTACCGGAAGCTGGAAATCCGAAGAAACAGCGGCAGTGGGACGTAAAGCTAGACTCGCGCTGGAGAGGGCTCGCCGATTAGCCTGTAACCAAAGCGTGTAGAAACCTCTTTGGTAGTATCAGCAGCTATCGACACTGAGCCAGAGAGAACGATGCAAGGCGAGCTATCACTCCCCACATACAGACAGCCCTCTTGGTCTTCCTCTGCGATTTTTACCCCACACACTTCCCTCCATGCCAAATTCACAATTCCTTGATGTCTAAGAATATGTCCTACCAATCTATCCCTTCTTTTAGTCAAGGTATGCCACAAATTTCTTTTCTCCCCAATTCTGTTCAGTATCTCTTCATTAATTACGCGATCCACCAACCTAATCTTCAGCATTCTTCTGTAGCACCACATTTCAAAAGCCTCTATCCTCTTCCTGTCCGCACTGTTTATCGTCCATGACTCACTCCCATACAAGGCAACACTCCATACAAATGCCTTCAGAAAGGACTTCCTTAGGCTTAAATCAATATTCGATGTTAACAAATTTCTCTTTTTCAAGAACTCTTTTCTACCCATTGCCATTCAGCATTTTATATCATCATTTGTTATTTTACTGCCCAAGTAACAAAACTCATCTACCTCCTTTATTGCTTCGTTTCCCAATCTAATTCCTTTAGCATCACCTGATTTTCTTACACTGCACTCCATTACCCTAGTTTTGCTCTTGTTAATGTTCATCTTATATGCACCTTTCAGCACACTGTCCATTCTGTTCAATCGCTCTTCCAGGTCCTTTGCTGTATCTGACAGAATTACTATGTCCTCGGCAAAACGCAATGTTTTTAATTCTTCACCCTGAACTTTAATTCCTTTTCCAAATTTCTCCTTGCTTTCCTTTCTAGCTTGCTCAATGTACAAATTGAATAACATTGGAGAAAGACTACAACCCTGTCTTACTACCTTTCCAACCACTGCATCCCTTTCATGCCCTTCAACTCTGACAACCGCTATCTGGTTTTTGTACAAGTTGTAAATAACCTTACGGTCCCTATATTTTACTCCTGCTTGCTTCAGAACTTGAAAGAGTTTATTCCAATCAATATTGTCAAAAGCCTTCTCCAAATCTACAAAAGCAAGAAATGTAGGTTTGCCTTTTCTTAATCTATCTTCTAGGATAAGCCGTAAAGTGTGTATTGCCTCCCGTGTTCCTACATTTCTCCTGAACCCAAACTGATCTTCCCCGAGGTCGGCTTCTACCAGCTTTTCCATCCTTCTGTATATAATTCGTGTTAATATTTTGCAACCATGACTTATTAAACTGATGGTTCTGCAGTTTTCACACCTGTCTGCGCCTGCTTTCTTTGGAATGGGGATTATAACATTTTTCTTGAAATTTGAGGGTACTTCGCCTGTCTCATACATCTTACACCCCAGGTGAAACAGGTTTGTCATGGCTGGTTCTCCCAGAGACTTCAGTAGCTCTGAGGGAATATCATCTACTTCAGAGGCCTTGTTTCGTCTTAGGTTTTTTAGGGCTCTGTCAAATTTTTCTCTCAGTACAGTATCTCCCATTTCATCTTCATCTACATCCTTTTCCCTTCCTACAATATTGTCTCGAAGTTCATTTCCTTTGTAGAGCCCCTCTATATACTCTTTCCACCTTTCAGCTTTCCCTTCTTTGCTGAGAACTGGTTTTCCATCAGTGTCCTTGATATTCATAGAGCTGTTTTTCTTATCTCCAAATGTTTTTTTTTATTTTTCTGTAGGCTGTATCTATTTTTCCCCTATTTATACATCTTCTACATCCTTGCATTTGCCTTCTAGCCACTCCTGCTTAGCTATTTTGCACTTCCTGTCAATCTCATTTCTTAGTCGTCTGTACTCCATTTTGCGTCTTTCATTTACTGCATTTTTATATTTTCTCCTTTCATCGATTAAACTTAGTATCTCCTGTGATATCTAAGGATTTTTTAAGGTCTTGGCTTCCTACCTATTTTGTCCTCTGCTACCTTAACTATTTCATCTCTCAATTTTACCCATTCCTCCTGTACTGTTTTATTTTCCCCTGTTTCTGTCAATTGTTGCCTAAAGCTCCCTCTGAAATTCTTAAGAACCTCAGGTTCCTTCAATTTATCCAGGTCCCATCTACTTATTTTCCTACCTTTTTGTAGTTTCTTCAGTTTCAGCCTACATTTCATAACCAACAAGTTATGGTCAGAGTCTATATCTGCCCCTGGGTATGTCTTACACTGTAAAACCTGGTTCCGAAATCTATGTCTTACCATTATAAAATCTATCTGGTATCTCCCGGTGTCTCCTGGTCTCTTCCACGTATACAACCTTCTTTTGTGATTCTTGAACCAGCTGTTTGTTATAACTAAATTATGTTATGTGCAAAATTCTACCAGACGGCTTCCTCTTTCATTCCTTTTCCCCAGACCATATTCACCTACTGTCTTCCCTTCCCTTCCCTTCCCTTCCCTTCCCTTCCTTGTCCTACTACCGAATTAAGTCTTCCTCTCCCTTAATTGTCTAAATAATTTCCTTTAGCTCCTCATATATTTCTTCGATTTCCTCAACATTGGCAGATGTAGTTGGCATATAAACCTGTACTACTGTTGTCGGTGTTGGCTTCGTATCTATCTTGACAATGATAATGCGATCACTGTGCTGGTCATAGTAGTTTACCCGCATTCCTATTTTCTTATTCATTATCAATCCTACTCCTGTGATACCCCCAATTGATTTTGTATTTATAATCCTGTACTCACCTGACTAGAAATCCTATTCATCCTGCCACCTAACTTCACTAATCCCCACTATATCTAACTTCAACCTATCCATTTCTTTTTTAAATTTTCTAATTTTCCTACTCGATTAAGGGATATAACATTCCACGCTCCGACTCGTAGAATGCCAGTATTGTCTTTCCTGATGATGACATCCTCCTGAGTAGTCTCCGTCCGGAGATCCGAATGGGTGACTATTTTACCTCCGAAATATTTTACCTCCGGAATATTTTACCCAAGAGGATGCCATCATCATATGTTCATACAGTAGAACTGCATGTCCGCGGGAAAAATAACGGCTGTAGTTTCCCCTTGCTTTCAGCCGTTCGCAGTAACTGTGTGGCAAAGCCACATTAGCTGATGTTACAAGGCCAGCTCAGTCAATCATCCAGACTGTTGCCCCTTTAACTACTGAAAAGGCTGCTGCTCCTCTTCAGGAACCACACGTTTGTCTGGCCTCTCCACAGATACCCCTCCGCTGTGGTTGCACCTACGGTACGGCTATCTGTATCGTTGACGCACGCAAGCCACCCCACCTCGACAATGTCTGTGGTTCATGGGAGTGGAACCTAGCAATATTAACTAATATTTTAACACATGAAATAAAAATGCTATTCCTCAAGCCTTGAAACGAGTGGGGTTCAAGTTTTAATAAAATGATAAACTAGCGACATTAAATAAATTATAACTTTACAGAAAAAATACAAAAATATATGGACGACGACAGACGGTCGTCTTTCAAGGGCAATTGAACGGAATGGACAGTGTCTTGAAAGCAGCGTATAATACGAACAATAACCAGACAAGGGTAATGCAATGTAGTCTAAGAACGTCAGTCGATGCTGAAGGAATCGGATTACACATTGAGACAATAAGGATGCTAGATACGTTTTGTTACTTTTGCAATAAAATAACGCCCATGATCGGAGATCAGATGATATAAAATGTAGTGGCACTGGGAAGAAAAGCGTTTCTGAAAAAGAGGAATTTGTTAACATCGATATAGTTTTCTGAAGCGTTTGTGTGGAGTGCTTCCTTGTAAGGTACTGAAACATGGACGTTAAATAGTTCAGACATGAAAAGGCTAAAACCTTTTCAAATGTGACAGTTCTTACGAATGCTGAAGATTAAATGGATAAACAATTGCTTAACTAATGTGGACACATTGAATAGAATTGGAGAGATAAGAAGCTTGTAGTGTATATTGCTGAAAGAAGGGATGGAATGATATGAGACACAACCTTAGTCATCAGGGAATCGTCAGTTCAGTGTTGCAGGCAAGTGTTTGGTGTGAAAATCGCTGAGGGAGACCTAGAGACGAATACAGTAAGCAGGTACAAAATGATGTGGGTTGTCGTTCTTAAGTGGAGATGAAGAGGCTTGCACAGGATGGAGCAGGATGAAGAGCTGCATCATACCAATCTTTCGAGTGAAGACCACAAAAGATTCCGTAAATACATAGAGCCTGAAAAGCGTTGTTAGATAGTATTGGGTAACGCTGCAAAAAACTGAAGACACGTGCACCTTTCCTGGGATAACCCGTAAAAGGACGACAAGCGTTACGTTGCATAAATGTTCCAAGCACAAGTAAGAACTGGCGAAGTCGTTGCTAAAATTTGACAACACTAGAGTATTTACGGTCGCCTCCGGCTTTGCAGTGTTTCGCTAAATACACTTGCCATTTCGGTGTTTCGTGCTACATTATCCTAATGTAAGAAGACACACTAACACGGAAGATTCAGTTATTGACTTGAAACGTGACAATACCACATTCTGGCACTGTCACTAAGTAATAGAACGCAGTACGTTGTTCTCGACGGCGAGTGTTCATCAGAGAAGAGTGTATCGTCAGGCGTGCACCAGGTGAGTGTGATAGGACCGCTATTATTTTCTGTCTATATAAATGATCTGATGGACAGAGTAAGTTGTAATTTGCGGCTGTTTGCTGATGATGTTGTGGTGTATGGGAGGGTGTCGTCTGTAACTGACTGTAATAGCATACAGGATGACATAGACAAAATTTCTAGTTGGTTCGAAGAATGGCAGATAGCTCTCAATGTAGAAAAATGTAAGGTGATGCGCATGAGTAGAAAAAACAATCCTATAATGTTCGAATACAGCATCAGTAGTGAGCTTCTCGATGCGGTCGCGTCGTTCAAATATCTAGGCGTAACATTGCAGAGCGATATGAAATGGAACGAGCATGTAAGGACAGTTGTGAGTAAGGCGGACAGACGACTTCGGTTTATTGGGAGAATTTTGGGAAGATGTACTTCACCTGTAAAGGAGACCGCGTATAAAACGCGAGTACGACCACGTCTTGAGTATTGCTCAAGTGTTTGGGACCCGCAGCAGATCAGTTTAAAGGAAGACATAGAGGCGGTTCAGAGACGAGCAGCTAGATTTGTTACCGGTAGGTTCGACAAATGCGCGAGTGTCACGGAAATGCTCCGGCAACTCAATTGGGGATCGCTGGAAGAAAGGCGACGTTCTTTTCGTGAATTACTGTTGAGTAAATTTAGACGGCCGGAATTTGAAGCTGAGTGTAGTACGATCTTGCTGCCGCCTACTTACATTTCGCGTAAAGATCACAAAGACAAGATAAGAGAAATTAGGGCTCGTACGGAGGCATATAGACATTCTTTTTTTTCCTCGTTCAATGGAGTGGAATAGGAATGAGTTCCTAGTAGTGGTACAGTGTACCCTCCGCCACTCACATTACGGTGAATTGCGGAGTATGTATGTAGATGTAGAAATTATTAGCCACACACTGTGAGACATCGGTTGCCGGCGTCTGTTGTAGCAATTAGCAGTTAGTGTCTGTAGCGAGTAGTGGTACGGAGTTGATAAGCGTAAGGCGGAGAATCTGGTTATGTTTGTTAAAGAGAAGAAATGCGCAACATATTTTCTAATGAAATGAGATTATGAATTGTTCGTATTTATTCCAGATAACGACTTTGATAATGAAATCTTTAACACATAACTGAGGAAATTGTCACCGCGGCAGAAAGGCCGTGCGCACTAAGGCGTCCAGCAGCGTTGCGCGCGGCGTTCGCCTCCGGGGGTCGAGCCCTCCCTAGGGCATGGGTGTTTGTGTTGTCCTTGGCATAAATTATTTTAAATTAGTGTAAGCAGCTTGTAAGCTTAGACACTAATGACGAACGTAGTTAAGCCCCTTAGCTTTACAAACCTTTGAACAATTCGAGGAAATTGTCATAAGATAATTTCTTTCGTTTATTTTCATTGTAATACTGATTGTTACTGGATCAGTTAAAAATAATAATCAGATTCCTCCAATTTCTCTTTTTTCAATTCTATCAGTCAAGATAATTTTAATCGGTATTTCAGACGATACCTTATTCTTCTTTTTTTCATTTATTGAAAGCCAGTAATTTTTATAATTGTTGCACTTAGATAAACGACAGGGTCAAAAAATGATGCAGCATTTACATACATTCTGTAAAGTGTGAGATTCCTGGCCTGTGGCCACTTCATATTTCTGGCCGCTGGCCGTTTCTTTGCTAACATTGTACGTGTCTCAAACGTGGAAGAAAGTCAGCAGTGCAGCATATGTTGAAATGTGGTGTGAGGAACAGTAGCATATGGCACAGTAGATACCGGTTCCCGTGGGAAAGCCCGCCTATGTTACTGGTACTCTCCTCGCATTGGCTGCTGCATTTCACGTCACGTGATTTCTTATGAAATTAGTTTTGTTTATTATATACTAAATATTAATTATTCAGAGCTGAGAATTTGTAATAAATATCTCTCAAGGACAGGCTAGGTTTTGACAATTTAAAAAGTTTAAGGTGCCTTCTCTTATTGTAACGAGAGAAGAGCGATTTTGCAGAAGGCGCGCGACGGCCCTGTTTTGGCGCGAAATAGAGCGTCAGGTGCCCTCTCGCAACGCGCCGCAGTTTCAGTCTCGAGCTGACCGCTATACGCGCCGGACTGCGCCGGTCATGAGTAAAGTTTTGTGTAATTGTGATAACAGTCGAGGTCTCAACATGAACTACGGGCAGCATAGGCCGTGTAGTATTAACAATAGTTGTTCATATTTTATTATTCTGAATATAGACGTAATAAATGGCATCCCTGACAGTTAAAAATCTCTCGAGTCGCTTCTTATGCTTCCATCCTACCGAACTTATTTTGATGATGAAGAAGAACCAACGACCTGTGTGCCGTCTTCTGCGCTGGGGACACAACTATAGAAGGCAACAGGTTAGTCAGAACTCTATGCTTTCCATAAAGACTTGGACAGCAACTACGGTACCTCGTGCGTACTGTAGGGCGGTACAAACGCACACTGCTACGCAACAGCATCCGCAAGGATGTGGAGGTTATAGGGGACTTGTGGGAGGAAGCAGTACTAAGTTCTCCATCCGCAAATAAAACCCTAGGAATTTTGTAAAAGTTTTACGATATTCATGAACTGCATAATTAATTTTCCCAGCATTATTAGCGAGCACTCCCACGATGTGAGCCTTAACATTAGCGTTATGGTAGATACAAGGTTTTACTTTACTGAGTATAGTTCATGATAACATACAATACCAAATTTGCTAACGCACTACATGAAGCTTGGCTCCTGTCAACAGAAAAAAGTGAGTGAAACTAAATTTCTTTATGATTGGCATTCCGATTAGTGAGCCAGATTGTTGTGCGTTTGTTAATCAGTTTGCACTTCTTCCAGTTTGTTATGCTTTTACATTTCGTTGCAAAAATCATAACCAACTAGTTTGTCAGGTGGCTGCGAGTATTTCTTAGCAATCGTGGAAAGTGCTTGATACACCGAAATTACACTCCTGGCCATTATAATTGCTACACCACGAAGATGACGTGCTACCGACGCGAAATTTAACCGACAGGAAGATAATGCTGTGATAAGCAAATGATCAGCTTTTAATTCACACAAGTTTGGCGCCCGTGGCGACACCTACAACGTGCTGACATGAGGAAAGTTTCCAACCGATTTCTCCTAGACAAACAGCAGTTGACCGGCGTTGCCTGGTGAAACGTTGTTCTGATGTCTCGCGTAAGGAGGAGAAGTGCGTATCGTTTCCGACTTTGATAGAGGTTGGATTGTAGCCTATCGCAGTTGCGGTTTATCGTAACACTACATTGCTGCTAGCGTTGGTCGCGATCCAATAACTGTTAGCATAATACGGAATCGGTGGGTTCAAGAGGGCAATACGGAACGTCGTGCTGGATCCCAACGGCCTCGTATCACTAGCAGCCGAGATGACAGACATATTATGCGCATGGCTGTAACGGATCGTGCAGCCACGTCTCTATCCCTGAGTCAACAGATGGGGACATTTCCAAGACAAGAACCATTTGCACGAACAGTTCGACGACGTTTGCAGCAGTATGGACTATCAGCTCGGAGACCACTGCTGCAGTTACCCTTGACGCTGCACCACAGACAGGAAGGCCTGCGACGGTGTACGCAGCGACGAACCTGGGTGCAGGAATGGCAAAACGTAATTTTTTCGGAAGAATACAGGTTCTGTTTACAGCATCATGGTGGTCATATCCGTGTTTTGCGACATTACGGTGAATGCACATTGGAAGCGTGTATTCGTCATCGCCATACTGGCGTATCACACGGTGTGATGGTATAGGGTACCATTGGTTACACGTCTCGGTCAACTCTTGTTAGCATCGACGGAACTTTGAACAGTGGCCGTTACACTTCAGATGTGTTACGACCCGTGGCTCTTCCCTTCATCGATCCCTGTGAAACCCTACATTTCAGCAAGATAATGCACGACCGAATGTTGTAGGTTTTGTACGGGCCTTTCTGGATACGAAAAATGTTCGACTGCTGCCCTATCCAGCACATTCTCCAAATCTCTCACCAATTGAAAACGTCTGGGCAATGGTGACCGAGCAACTGGCTCGTCACAATACGCCAGTCACTACTCTTGATGAGCTGTGGTATCGTGTTGAAGCAGCTTGGGCATCTGTACCTGTACACGCCATCCAAGCTCTGTTTGACTCAATGGCCAGGCGTATCAAGGCCGTTATTACGGGCGGAGGTGGTTGTTCTGGGTACTGATTTCTCAGTATCTATGCACCCAAATTGCATGAAAATGTAATCACATTTCAGTTCTAGTATAATATGTTTGTCCAATGAATAGCCGTTTATCATCTGCATTTCTTCTTGGTGTAGCAATTGTAATAGCCAGTAGTGTAATAACACACTTGCTGTCATCACAATAATTAGTTTGGTAATTAAATTAAGTTTTGTTCTCAGAAGGTCTCGGACACATAACAATCATTGCTAAGGTCGCAACAGAATACATACTCAGTCCGTTATTGAACTTGTAATCTAAACTTTGATTTTTCTTGAAAATAATTATCGCGTTCATAATTGTCTTAATCATTTTCACTTGGGTATATATGTAAATGCTATTCTGTTGCCATCATTAACTCTTAGAAACTGTCTGTCATTTCACCCGTGATCACATATATATTCGGTATCATATTCGTGTTAAACACTGGTCTGCACTCCATTTAATTAATGACCTACTTGATTGTCAAATTAACGAATTCTACTTTTAGCTACAACCGGACTTATCATTCAACGAGATTGTCATTTAGCCAGACTGATGTTCTGGATAATCAAGTGCACTAACTGGGCCATACATATTACAGTCAGTCGATGACAGGCTGATTAATCAACAATACATTGACGATGGCTACGGGGTACAATGCTTTTAGAGGTAAGGTTGGTAGAGAGCATAAACATTTCGTATCCACACGAACGCAGCCGACTTCCACCGATCAGAGAGGGGGCATGAAAAAGTGCGTGACCTGTACTAGCCGGTGCAGCGAACCAAATGAGTTTCGTGGTAAGTTTTTGTTAAACGAAATTAAGAATTTTATTAAGGTAAAAATGAATTACATTAAACAGGTTATTAGAAAGATACATATAATGAAAATAAGAAGTTATTTAAAGTACAAAAATCAGTGGACAACTGCGAAACTCAAGAATCACTTCAGTAACACTGTTTCCATAAATGCAGTAAGGCTCTAGCTTTATATGGGACGGCTGCAATTGGCCAACGGAAGCCCAGGTAAAACTGCGAAACAAATCGTGCCACGGTCATAAAACCTTGCCACTTGATGACTGGAAGTTCAAAGTTCGTTTAAGTAAGACATAAAGCTACTAATGACATCGGTCCCTAGACTTACACACTACTGAAATTATACTAATAACAACACACGCCACCATGCTCGAGGGACGACTCGAACCCCCGGAGGGAACGTTCCCCCGTGACTCGGCGCCTTAGACCGCACGGCTGATAGAAAATATGTGGTATGGTTGGATGAATCATAGTACACGTTGTTTCCCACAAACAACCGTGATTGGTATCAGAAACCCCAAAAGAAGCCTACGATACGGCATGGCTGCTTCCTACAGTTAAGCATGTTAGAGTACAACAGTAAATAACTTTATTTTGGAAACCATAAAACACTTGACGAAGCAGTTGTTCGGCTGTTCCGGAAACCAATGGCGAGCCAACTCGTTACTAAGAAATAAATATTGTGTCTGTGTTACGTGTTTCTACAATTTTTTCCACCACCCTGTACGTAAATATGAAGAGAATGTACACAGGCATCAACTGTGACAGCAGGTAAAGTACTTGGATTATAACAGCACTGGCAAGAACAAGAAAGGCTCTAGACTGTCAGACGATAAGCACGCCAGCTTAAGGAAGTGGACGTAGTAAAGAAGACGGCGAAGAGCTTAGAAAAACCAACGAAGGTGTTGAAGAATGTGGTTAGTAGATTCATAATGTGTGCATATATGTTGCACGCACCGCGGAATGTAACTAAAGGACTAAATATAACAAGGCGAATCGAAGGCGAAGAATAATTAATGTGTAGCTCATGTAGGGAATTACACGTACAAGTACACGACGTCTGATTAATGGCTGAACAGTATGCGTGGAATGCTGTGACAGCGGTACAAGGTATAAGCACATGTACGACGTGCTGCAGGCGAACAAGAAACGCTACTTTCCGCATTGGCGGAGGACAGCGCTATTGGGTATCGGTGTCTTCCAATTAGTCGGATATCTGCAGCCACAGGTTCTCGGTCCATTTCTGCTCTTATGAAGCCCGTTGTCAGTAATCAATCACAAATAGAAAGCGGCAGTAAGATTTTTAACACTGTTTTCTTGAAGGAGAAACGACTTCGCCATCATTCATCATTAGTGTGGTGTGTTGAGAAAGGAAGGAGGAAATCATGACTGTAAAGTTATCACCATTTACTCAGTGAAGTTAACCATTCCCCGCCCAGTGTTGCCATATGGCAACGTCATCTTTAACCGTTCCTCTAGGCGCAACCATTTGTCCAAGGTTGTAAACAACACTGCAGAATTTTTCAAAATTCATTGTGAGAAGGTTGTCTACCCATACTTAGAGGAAACACAGAGCATTAGGCTACATTGCATTGACAAAGTATGTATTGTGGCTTGTTCTTTGAGTTGGAGTACAAACACCAAGACATTCAACTTATTACATCAAAGTAAAGGAAACAAAGTAATCTGAAATTTCATTAAAAAATTATTACCAAATGTATAAATTACTAGTAAACAGTTTAAAAATGGAGTACGATGAAGGAAACATATCCTATACCGCGATGCCATACGGAGTCTTCCCAAAAATAATAACATTACTAAAATAATAACAGATCTAATACTAATAACAATTTTTAACAAATATACATTACTAGGTTTTACCCGCAGCTTTGCTCGTGTTGATGTCAAAGACTATGGACGGAAAATAATTTCGCAACTTTTATCTTAAATTAAGACCAGGATCATCAGGTTAAAAGAAAATTTTCATATTTTCCGGTTTAAATATAAACTGTGCATACAATGACGGTAAATACTGCCCTTCTTTATCGAGATGAATATAAAAACATTCTTAATTACGAGAAGAAACTCTGTTTATTACTTCGTAAGTGAAATGCTGGCTGAAGACGCTATACGTTGCACAACGTATAAATTATGCAGGATTCAAATGTCATTGAAATCAGTTTGGCGGTTTGAAGACGTTGACGTCTTTTGCAAGCATTGTACTCATTGTGTTGAATCGTATTACATATATAAACCATTGAAAGTATTTTTAAATGCGATAAATTACAAAAGTCTAACAATAAATAGCTTTTTCAATGAGTCTTAAAGCGTATCA
Organism: Locusta migratoria; assembly: GCA_026315105.1. Taxonomy (NCBI): domain Eukaryota; kingdom Metazoa; phylum Arthropoda; class Insecta; order Orthoptera; family Acrididae; genus Locusta; species Locusta migratoria. The sequence goes on along the minus strand of CM048749.1, from coordinate 346,330,071 downwards.
GAACTATAAAATAAACCTTGATGCTTGGATGTTCCATATTTCGAGTTATAAACTTAAAAATCAACAGATATATTGAATTACACACTTTCTAAAGTAGCCTATGTTCTTCTTCAGCGTTCAAGCTATCTCCATACACTCTTTAATTAATATAAAATGTTCAAATGTTTGTATAACTTATGGGACTTAACTACGGGGTCATCAATCCCTAAACTTACAAATTACTTATCAACTAGCTTATCCTAAGGACGGCACAAATAACCATGCCCGAGGGGGGATTTGAACCCCCGACCTTAGTGGCCGTGCAGACCGTGACTGGAGCGCCTCAGTCCCCTCGGCCACCTCGGCCGGCTAATTAATATCGGTTAAGCGGTTTAGTGAAACAATAAAGTAGGTAGATGAGTTTTGTTACTTGGGCAGTAAAATAACAAATGATGGTCGCAGTACAGAGGATATAAAATGCAGAATGGCAATGGGTAGAAAAGCGTTCTTGAAAAAGAGAAATTTGTTAACATCGAATATTGATTTAAGCCTAAGGAAGTCCTTTATGAAGGCATTTGTATGGAGTGTTGCCTTGTATGGGAGTGAGTCATGGACGATAAACAGTGCGGACAGGAAGAGGATAGAGGCTTTTGAAATGTGGTGCTACAGAAGAATGCTGAAGATTAGGTTGGTGGATCGCGTAATTAATGAAGAGATACTGAACAGAATTGGGGAGAAAAGAAATTTGTGGCATACCTTGACTAAAAGAAGGGATCGATTAGTAGGACACATTCTTAGACATCAAGGAATTGTGAATTTAGCGTTGGAGGGAAATGTGTGGGGTAAAAACCGCAGAGGAAGACCTAGTGATGGATACAGTAAGCAGATTCAGACAGATGTAGGTTGCCGTTCTTATGTGGAGATGAAGAGGCTTGCTCGGGATAGGGTATTGTGGAGAGCTACATCAAACCAGTCTCCGGACTGAAGACCACCATACAACAACAACAAGCGGTTTAGTCGTGAAAGCGTAACAGAGGGGGCTTAAAAAAAGTTCAAATGTTTGTGAAGCTTATGGGACTTAACTGCGGGGTCATCAGTCCCTGAACTTGTAAACTACTTATGAACTACCTTATACTAAAGACAGCCCAAACATGCAAGGGGGGATTCGAACCCCCGACGGGGAACAGCCACGCGTATCGCAGCACGGCGCCCCAGTGAGCACGGCTAATGCGTCGCAGCTAGTCACCTCCCATAGCTTTGCAGCGCTGAGCTTTCTGATAGATGTCCTTGAAACTTTTAGGAATTCTTCCTTTGGGATGGTGTTCAAATGTTCAAATGTTTGTAGAACTTATGGGACTTAACTACGGGGTCATCAGTCCCTAAGCTTACAAACTACTAATCAACTAGCTAACACTAAGGATGGCACAAATATCCATGCCCTAGGGGGGATTCGAACCCCCGACCGTAGTGGCCGTGCAGACCGTGACTGGAGCGCCTCAGTCCCATCGGCCACCGCGACCGGCAGGGGATGGTGTTCAAAAGCATCGTCACGTCTCGTTAGATGTCAGGTATGTCGTCAAATCTCTTTCCTTTCAAAGCGAGTTTGAGTCGAGGGAATAGGCAGAAGTCTGAAGGATTGAGATCTGGCCAATATGTAGGGAACTGTTTGACGATACTGGCTGTGTATGGGAGAGCATTGTCGTGTAGCTTGAACATCCACAGTACTTTCCGGATCTCACTCCTCCAGACTTCTTCTTATTCCGTCGACTCAAACTCGCTTTGAAAGGAAAGAGATTTGATGATAATCCTGACATCCAACGAAACGTGACAAGGCTTTTGAACATCACCTCAAAGGAGGACTTCGTGTAAAGTTTTCAGAACTCAGCGGTTCATAGTTATGGGAGGTTATTATTTAGAAAGACAGTGAGGCAAATGTAATTCATAGCTCATCTACGATACAATGGACTGTTCACCGAACTTTATTGTCAGCGGTTGTATGATGAGATTGTTATTGTGATCTACCGAAGCAGCAAATACCTACAACAGCTGGACAGAAAGTCATTTCATTGTTAACCAACCAATTCAAGAAATATATAAATTAAATAAGTTACTTGATACACAACCATTCGTTAAAAGAGCGAATGCTACCTAGTATGCTAAAAACTTACCATATCGTGATATTGTGTTCCATCACAACAGCTATATCGACAGACGGATTCGACGTACTTTTGAGTTTGCGCCACTATCTAAATGAGCTGAAGGCACTTTCTTCCAATAGCTTTTCTCCCCTATAGTGGCAACTTGTCTGCGAGGATAGGTAGGATTATGAAGAGCCGGCCGCGGTGGCCGAGGGGACTGAGGCGCTTCAGTCACGGTCTGCACGGCCACTACTGTCGGGGGTTCGAATCCCCCCTCGGGTATGGATATTTGTGCCGTCCTTAGGATAAGCTAGTTCATAAGTAGTTTGTAAGCTTAGGGACTGTTGACCCCGTAGTCCCATAAGTTCTACAAACATTTGAACATTTGATTATGAAGAAAAATGAAATCAAATGTGTTTTTTTATCTGCCAGCTAAGATTAGAGCACTTCGTGACTGTGTTAAAGACGAGTTAAGTCAGAGGAAGAGTGGCGTTTACAAAAATCATGTGAGTGTGGTAAAGCATAGATTGACCAGACTATTCCTACAGTTAACGACAGATGAGTTGAACGTCATAGGTAAACACGGTAGGTGAACACTATTCTGTTTATGATGAGACACAAGTTGTTGCATTGCCGGCCGCGGTGGCCGAGGGGAATGAGGCGCTCCAGTCACGTTCTGCACGGCCACTACGGTCGGGGGTTCGAATCCACCCTCGGGCATGTTAGTTCATAAGTAAAGTTTAGGGACTGATGACCCCGTAGTTAAGTCGCATAGACTTTACAAACATTTGAACTTTTTTTTTTTTTTTTTTTTTTTTTTTTTTCAACAAGTGGTTGCAAATACATCGCGTTAATTCATTAACCGAGATTCCCGCTGAGGAAAACAAGGAATCCTTCCTTGTGAAGAAACATCGGCATCTGAACCGGACGGCCACGAGTGACAGTCTCGAGCAAATTCTTTCGTGTCGGTGGGCAGCTACGAACAAACGCATTTACAATTTCTTGGCGCATGCGCTTTGATGACTATGCTGCGTATAAACTTTCTGTCATAATTAAAAACTTAAATACATACATTTTGTTCCACAGTATTATTTATTTGCTTGTTATTAGCAGCTTTCGGCTTCTTAGACCATCGTTAGATAACTTCATACTAAACAGATAGTCGACACGTAACATTGAGGTTACATATACAAAGATGGTTTTTCAAAGATATGTGAACTGCAAATCAATTATGTCTATGAATCGATACTACATAACAAACGAACTCCTACAAAAATGGATTCTTAAATGAACATATTTTGGGCTACAATGGTATTAAAATGTAGCCCAAGATGTGTTCATTTAAAATCCATTTGTTTTGTAGGTATTAAAATGTAGCCCAAGATATGTTCATTTAAAATCCATTTGTTTTGTAGGAGTGCGTTTGTTATGTAGTATAGATTCATAAACATAATTAATTTGCAGTTCACATATCTTTGAAAAACCATCTTTGTATATGTAACCTCAATGTTACGTGTGGACTATCTGTTTAGTATGAAATTATCTGACGATGGTCTAAGAAGCCGAAAGCCGCTAATAACAAGCAAATAAATAATATTGTGAAACAAAAATACTACGTATTTAAGTTTGTTCCTCCAAGCACCGACGGAATATCCCATAAACATTTCTGTCATAACATAAAGAGAAATGACAAGATCGCAAATTTTATATTCTACTAGCTGTAAACCCGGCGCGTTGCTACTGTAGTAGAAATAATTGTGCGAATAACTTCTAAAATTAGAAAGTATCAGCTTGTTCAGTTACTAATGATTGAAATAAATATGTTTCCAATGTTCCATCAGTCCATCTCCTCCTTTCCCTTCTCTCTGTTCACCTGCTCCTCCCCCCCCCCCCCCCCGTCTCCTCCTGTCCTTTTCTCTGTCCATTTCCTCCTCCACCGCCCTCTGTGCACCTCATTTCACTTGACTGTCACCATCTCCCCTCTCTCATTCTGCTCATCTCCTATTGTTATATATTAAACTAGTTTAAACCCGCGGCTCCGCTCGCGTGTTGGTTGATTATGATAGATAAGCTATCTTTCAGTAGTGTGCTATGAGACTGGTTTTGAAGGATGAAATGAAATACAATACCTTTTTTTTTTTTTTTTTTTTTTTTTTTTTTTTTTTTTTTTTTTTTTTTTTTTTTTTTTTTTTTAAGAGATGTATTAAAAGAAATTTCTTTCTTACTGCTTTATTTTTTATTCTTAGTTTTCCTTATTCGTATGCTTATCCATACAGAGAAAGAGCTGAAGACATTGTAGCACGCATGGACCACAGATATGGTCTGTGGCATCACGTTTCGCTGTATGTAACCTCCTTGATATAGAGTCGCAAACGTCATCGCTGGCCTTCACTCTGAATTTTTTTATAATTTGACGAATTTCAACCACCATATCTTCCAACCCCTTATAGCTATCGGCATGGAACTGCTATGGTGTACAACGGGAGACTTCAGGCAACAATTACACACAGACCATTAGTTTGCGTTCTGTAGTTTTCGCTGCAGAGCGAAATATTAAAACACACACACACACACACACACACACACACACACACACACGTACAGTTTTATATACACCGATAACTTTCCATCCCCATATACTCCACTCTTTTATCATTATTAACCCTCAAGCAACAATGCAACCAATAAAACCATTTTCAAAGAGTAAATATAATTTTCAAAGAGTATTGTTGTGCATTTTGCGTTATATTCTTCAAATTACTAAATATCTATGAGATTGCTATAAAACCGTGCCTAAATCCTTCCTCAGGTATAAATTAGTAACTGTACAAATATTCAAGTCTCTGCGTCTTGTCGTTCGGAGGTGATAAGTGTACACCGAACAGACATTCACATTAATATATATATAGATAAATAGCTATCCGAAGGTCATAAAACAATGCCTAAAGCCTTCCCCGGGTAGACATTAGTAACTGTACAAATTTTTAGCTCTTTATGTATTGTGGTTCAGACGTGATAAACGTACACCGAACAGACATCCACATTTATTGATATAGATTTATGTACTCATTTTCAAATTCGCATTAAAACCGTACCTTGGTAACAACAAATTCCTTCTGCTGGTGGTTTTCACCCCATTGATTCGGTAAGCTTGGTATGCATCAAAGCTGACAGCCAAAAAACTGTCATTTAGAAATCTCAATGAAGTATGCATCCACTGAAGCATATTAAAATAATAATAATAATAATAATTCTTACTTTAAATTGCTTACATAAAATTCACAATGTGTGAACAATATTTAGTATTAAATGTTTGTTTGAGGATTAAAACCCTGAATAATGTAACATTACTTCCAGAGAGAGAGCTGCTAGAATTTTCAAAAATTTTATTTCTATTCGAAACTTCTCCCTAATCTAAAAATTAACTGTTTAGTCACGTTAATTAATTGAATTGATTGTGGGTAATACTGCACTGATAAACTGAATTGTTCAATCACATTTGAAAATTTAATCAGGATCGGAATACAACCCTAGAATCTGACGAAGTCCATATGTAAAGTATCCTACGTCATGCACCATCCAAAATTTTATGACAGTGACCTTCCCCTTGTTTTGAAGGCCAAGTGTCCAAAATGTCATCAAGATTTTTAGGATGAATAAAGTGTCATTCGCACCTCGCATGATGCCACAGGTTTTCAACCATATAATTGTTTTTGACGTCGTATCTCCTGAACTATGCCAGGCGCCGTGTCCCAGCGCCCTCGGTCAGGGGGCTAAAGGCCGTCTGTAGCAAAAAAGCTGAGCCAAATGTGCAACGAACAACCAAGAACAAACTGAACTAATGACCGAAAATCGCAGATCTAAAAAAGGTCTGCGGTTAATTTGAGGAGCTGTGGAGGGAGAAGTCCTTGGTTCAAACCTTCCCATAAGCAAAAATTTTAATTTTTTCAATTTCAGAAAGTTATTATCTGTCCGACCGTACGTGCAATGCGAGGAAACAGCGCCTTAGTACGTGGACGGTTCGCCTAAACAAATATCTAAACACACGACGTCAGTCGACCACAGTACATGGTGGAGAGAGGATTAATGTGACTCATATCGTCACCCGTATCGTATATAATACATCAGAGGTGTTTTCCTGTGAAGTAATCGGTTGTCCTATCATCAAAAATGTTCAAATATCTGTAAAACTATCAGACCAAACTGCATGGTCATCAGTCCGTAGTTTACAAACTACTTAAACCTAGATAAACTAACCTACAGGACAACACACACACACCCATGCCCCAGGGAGGACTCGAACCTCCACGGCGAGCAACCGCGCGCTCCGCAGCGAGACGCTTTAGACCGCTCGGCTACTCCACCGCGGCTGTCCTATCATCTCGCGATCAAATGTTTTAGGTTACCATTGGAGAGGCACTTCCTTTAGTCTGCTAATCGCACGGTTTTGCAGTGCGGTCCAAAACACAGACACTAAACTGATTACGGCGGACAGAGACGTCAATGAACTGACGGACAGATCATAATTTTGCGAAAATAAAATAATTAAAGTTTTCGTTTGATGGAAGTCTTGAACCAAGTACCCTCGCTCCACAGTTCCTCACTCTAGCCAGAGGACCACAGCACTTTTATGCTTAGAATCTCCTCGACGTTGCTTATCTTTCGGATGAACCGTTCAGTTTTTCATACTTCCACGCAATTAATTCCAGTTTTCTCGACTGATCTGTGTTCAGTTTTTCACGGCCTATCCACTGCGCCAACTTATAATTAAATCTGAAGGGGGTGCGATGGGAGGTCCCCTTGTATTTATCTGGCAGATCGAACGAGAAATAAATTAATAACACTAAAGAAGAAGAAGTGAAAATAATAAAATCATTGAAAAATAACAGAGCACCAGGAGAAGATGGACTGATTGCAGAAATCTGGAAATTAGACCATGAAAACATTACACCCAAAATACACAGAATAATCAAAAGCCGGCCGCGGTGGTCGAGGGGACTGAGGCACTCCAGTCACGGTCTGCACGGCCACTACGGTCGGGGGCTCGAATCCCCCATTGGGCATGGATATTTGTGCCGTCCTTAGGATACGGTAGTTCATAAGTAGTTTGTAAGTTTAGGGACTGATGACCCCGTAGTTAAGTCCCATAAGCAATACAAACATTTGAACATTTGAATAATCAAAAACATCTGGGAAACAGAAAAGGTGCCAGAAGAATGGAAGTCGGCCCTAATACACCCCCTTCACATGAAAGGGGACAAAGCAGACCCTAATAACTATAGAGGAATTTAGTTACTGCCTGTGACATACAAAATTCTATCGAAAGCTCTGTTTAATCGCCTAGAACCTCAGATAGTTCCACATATCGGAGAGTACCACGCCGGGTTCAGGAAGAGTAGATCGCGTAGTGAGTAGATCTGGTGTCTGAGGACAATATTAACAACGAGGAAGTCCAGAAAGACCTCAAAAACATTTGTTGATTTCAAGAAGGCCTACGATTCCATAGACAGACAAACCCATTTCAGTACACTAGAAGAAATGAAGGTAGACAACAAGACCAGAAGTTCATGGGGAAATCTCAGAACCATTCGACATCAAGACAGGAGTGAGACAGGGAGATGACCTGTCACCCATTTTATTTAACGCAGTTTTAGAGAAAATAATCAGGACATGGGACAAAAGAGTCAATGGGGTAAAGATGGGGTAAAGACGCAAAAATAGAAGCATCAACATAAAGTGTCTGGCTTTTGCCGATCATATAGCCATCATAACAAATAACAGAAAAGAAGCCAAAGAAGCCCAAGAGAGACTACATGAAATCGCAGTCAGAACAGGACTACCAATTTCTTATGAAAAAACCCAGTACATGGACACGAAATGTGCAGACAGAAAGCCATTGGTAACAAAGTATGGAGAGATAGCACAAGTAGAATGTTTCAAATACCTGGGAGAGATTATACAGAAAACAGTACTAAATTCGACAGCCAATCAAGAAAGAGTTGCAAAGCTACAAAAATCTTAAAGACTTACATGGAACCAGTGCAATAAAATAAGTATCTCTGTCAATGCCAAAGTAAGACTTTTGTGTCTCGTTTCCGCCGGTTGTCGTAGGTGTCGGTGGCCGAGTAGAAAGAGACCGACACAGAAATAAAGGATGCACGAGTATGCAGGTACGTAGGTGAGCAGCCAGTGGAACAGCAGAAACTAGAAACACTAGACTCAATTAAAATAAGTTGTATATTTCTTAGAAATAAGATAATACTTATCTTTTACAAAGTTCAATACTGCAGAATGCTGATAGATAGTTTAGATAGAGGCCTGCCTACTGATGATTCCTAGTGCCTATCTTAACTGGTGCCTATCTGATTCCCAAGTGGCAAATGCAGCTGTCGTGGCCACGAGCGGAGTTGCAGCAGAGGGCGCTCGTGGCAGACGTCGTAAGAACGCCGCGCCGTGCGTGCATGGCGAAAGTAAGTGGCGTGCACTTCATACTTGTGTGACACCACACCCCTCCCCCCCAAATCGCCGCGCCGTCGTGGCGTAGGGCTGAGGGCCACGGCGACGGCACTGGGAGGAGGGCCTGGGCGGGGGCGTTACTGGTGGGACTGGCGTCGTAGCTGAGGCTGGGATCGAGACGCCGTCCACGCCCCGGTATACACCTTGCGATCCCCCGGAAAACCCACCAAAACGAGGGAAAGGGCGAACACTTCCGCCCAGAGGGAGCAGGTCATCTTCTGAGGTGCGTGGCCCAGGCGGCGAGGGCACGCACGGTCCCGGAGTCGTTCACGGTGACGCAGTCATCTGCGGCGGCGACAGTGGTGGAGGCGCGTCCACCTCCATGGGGATGATCTCGTAGTCCGGGGAAGCTGGGCCCGGCGGCGAGCGATGTGGAGGTGCTCCCTGGCGGTGAACTGGGTCTGGAACCAAGAAACCCGAGAAAGTATCGCGCGGCCTGTGCAGGCGCAATTGGTTTGCGTGGCGCCGCAGCTCCGACCCTGTGGAAGAACGTATAACATACATATTGCGACCGAGAACGCGCTGAATGGTGCCCGGCATCCATCTTGTCTTGTTGCCAGCAAACACCCTGTACAGCACCGGCGTAGAAACCTGAAAACGCAAAGCGCCATACGAACCGACTCGGTGCGTGGGAGGCTGCAGCAGGTGAAGTAGAGTGCGGTGACGGCGGCCGTGTAGCAGCTCGGTAGGAAACGGGCCGTCACGTGGCATGCACTGATACGTAGACAGGAAAATTTGAAGAGCTTGCTGCCTCGAGTGCTGACCTTTCATCTTTTCCATGTGAGACTTGAATGTTCGAACGAAACGTTCTGCTTCACCATTGGACTGAGGGTGAAAAGGTGCGGTGGTGATATGCTGAATGCCATTCACCCGACAAAACTGTTGAAATTCCACACTAACAAATTGAGGTCCATTGTCACTGACTATAGTTTCAGGCAAACCTTCGATGCAAAACACAGATGTTAAGGCATTGATTGTACTAGACGCCGTCGTTGAGTTCATGGCAATCACAAAAGGAAACTTGCTGAAAGCGTCTACAACGATTAACCAGCGCGCATTCCAGAAAGGTCCAGCAAAGTCAATGTGTAAACGTCGCCATGGTTCTTTGGGGCGTGGACAGTCTGAGAAAAGTTAAGGAGGAGCTGCCTGATGCTCCGCACAAACCGTACACTGTGCCGTCATGCTCTCTATCTGGGCGTCCATATCAACCCAGGTACAACGACATCTGGCCAGTTGCTTTGTTCTAACAATACCCCAATATCCTTGATGCAGGAGGCGTAACACTTCTCGTTACAGGGAATGAGGAACAATAACTCTTGTTTGGTCGTTGTTGGTATGTAAGAACAGAACACCCTGACTTAAAGACAATGCATGACGTTGTGCAAAATAACGTCGAACCAGAGGCCGATCAATGTCTTTGGCTCTGGCAGGCCATCCTGAGCGAACAAAACGTGCTACCACAATTAGGTCTGCATCTGCAGCTGTTTCCTGTGCAACCCGACGAGAGTTCAAACGGACGTCTGCGACAGCGGAAGCATCTCTGGAGTCTATCTGACAACATGCCATTTCCGAAGAATCAAATGTCACATCCTGGCCAACCGGAAGTCGAGAAAGTGTGTCCGCGTTGGCATGTTTAGTGGTAGGTCGGTACAAAATCGCATTCTGATAATTTGACAATATCAATGACCATCTCTGAAGCTTTTGTGCCGTTCGTGGCGGAATTGGCTTTGTGGGTGAGAACAACGACGTGAGAGGCTTGTGGTCTGTCAACAAATAGAATTTTCTACCATAGAGATAATGATGAAACTTTGTGACGCCGTAAATGATTGCTAAGGCCTCCTTTTCTATCTGACTGTAATTCTGTTGCGTTGGCGTCAGTAGTTTGGATGCAAAGGCAATAGGACGATCGTGAGATCCAATACGATGTGACATTACTGCACCCAGACCGTACGACGAGACATCCACTGCTAACACTACATGCTTCTGTGGATCAAAGGGAATCAAACATGCATCACTGAGTAGTGCAGACTTTAATTTGTCCAAAGCAACCTGGCAATCTTTAGACCATACAAAAGGAACATTCTTCCTTCGTAAGCGATGCAGTGGAGCTGCAATCTGAGAGGCATTGGGAATAAATCAGAAGTAATAGTTAAGCTTTCCCATTACTGCTTGCAATTCGTGCACATTCTTAGGAGGAGGCAAGTCTTTGATTGATCGAAGATGTGATTGTAAGGGATGGATTCCTTGGGCATTTATCACATAGCCTAGGTCCTCTATTTCAGTTTGAAAACACGAACAGTTTGCTGTATTGCAACGTAGACCTGCTGCAGTCAACACTTTGAAAAGGCACTCCAGGTTTGATAAATGTTCTTCAACTGTGTTCCCTGAGACAACAATGTCATCTAAATAGTTCGAGCAACATGGTACAGAAACTGTCAGCTGTTCCAAAAAACGCTGATAAATATCGGGGGCGGAAGAACTGCCAAAGTGTAGGCATTGAAATTGAAAAAGGCCCATGTGAGTATTAATGACGAAAAACTTTTTTGACTCGTCATCAAGCAGAATCTGTAAGTATGCCTCTGCTAAATCAATCTTAGAAAAGAAGCGAGACTGTCCTAATTTGTCTGTTCGTCAGGCACTATTGCCATAGGCACTGGTTGCGATAGGCACTGGTCTAGCTTTACGAAATTTTGGTACAGCAGATTCTTTCAAAGTTACATGTGCCACAAAGTCTTTTGCACAACCTAGTTCCAGTGAAAACAAGTCACTATATTTTTCACACAATGCATTGATTTTGTCCTGAGGCATTTCTGACGAAATTTGAAGCACATCTCTTTGAATTGATAAGCCAAGTCGAATGCATCTAGTCCAAAAATGTTCTGTGTAGATTTGGCCTGAGAAACAACAAAAGCAACTGTTTTTGTTACACCTTTAAAAGAGGTGGGCAGGCTACACGTTCCCAGCACGGGAATATTTTGACCTGTATATGCTGTTTGCACTTGCTGAGACGGCGTCAATTTTGGCGAACCCAGAAGTTCATATGTGTCTTTATTAATTGATGTGACAGCGGAACCTGTGTCGAGCTGAAATTGCACAGTCTTATTTTCTATAGAGAGAGTAACAAAACGTTTGTGCTTCTGGTGCACGACAGGTGCGCAAACGTAGGCAACGTCTGCTACAGTTTGGTTGCTGCACTTGCGCATGCGCGGACTGCGTACGGTAGGAAGCGGCACAGAATCGGCTCACAGATTAATATCACTGTCCCTAGATGGCACTACCGCCGGATTGGCGTCCGCGCAATGCGAGGCTACTACAGATTCACTAACTACTGCACTAAACTTTTGAGTAGCTACATTAGGTCTACTGTTACTAGCTACACAGTATTGGGCACTATTACAATGATAAGTTGCAGAAGGGACAAGGTTCACTACAGGTTTGCACTGTATATAGTTATTATGCTTGTCCCGAACCCTTTTCTGTTGCAAAGTTTTACGCGCTCGACGGCACTTGTGATGTGGCTCACTATATAGTTAAGCAGTAGGCGCAGACGAACTTTCTTGCATTTGAGTTTCAAGCAATGCACTGTTCAAGTCCACAGCATGTATGACATTTACAGAATGAATTTTTCTCGCACTCTGTGAAGCACTGTTCCTAACGGCACCTTTCTTTGAATTTACATTCTGCATACACACTGTCCGTACATGTCCCGATTTGCTATTTTGATAACAAATAGCGTTGCGCCTAGGGCATTGTGCACGTTTGTGGCGAGATACACACTGGGGGCAAGACTTTCGAACATTTTTCTGAGAAGAGCGTTGGCGCCCGTTTATCAAATTACTTTGTCTAACACGAAGGGGCGACCTGTGTGTCACACTTTTACACTGGCTACTGGTCACTGTCTGTTCAACATGGCCTGTAGAATTGTAAGAATCACTAGGGCTAGCCAGAGAACTGTGACTAGGAAAGCGTCCATTGCGGAGCACTGAATTTACACTGTGGCTTTGCATTTCTATGTCTGCTAAGTCAAAGGTATCATGCACTTCAATAAGTTGCAGTACACTGTCTAATGAAGGGTCAGACTGTTTCAGAATTGCTGCCCTAATTCTGGGGTCCTGAATGTTCTGCATAATCGCATCTCGCAACATCACGTCACTATAAGAAAGTCCACAAGAGCAAGTAAATTTACATTTGCGGGTTAAGTCCTTCAATTCCGTAATCCATTGCGTGTGCGTCTGGTCCGGTGATTTTTTTAGTCTGAAAAATCTGTACCGCACCCCAACTACGAGAACTTTTCTCTCATAATGAGCATTCAGTGCATCTACTATGTCCTCAAAATCTACATCTCGAGGAGATGCGAGGGGGGAAAGTTTCTGCAATAAAACGAAGGTGTTGGTTCCCACAACCGATAGTAAAAGGTGCTTCACTCTCTGGCCTGTAATTTGATGAGAAGAAATTCTGGTGGCCGAGCGTTCTGCGGCGCGCCAGTCACAGTCTGCACGTCCACTACGGTCTGGGGTTCGAATCCCCCCCCCCCTCGAGCATGGATATTTGTGCCGTCTTTAGCATTAGCTATATATGCTGCGGATGACAGCCAACGTCTGTTCCCTTGGAACAGACATAATAGTAAACATTAACGCCTGAGAAGCTTACGGGGGTAGAATTGTGTCTCTCCCTGTTGCGGGACTCACACTATAACGTGTGCGAGCATGTGAGGGAAAGAGGCAAGTGCAACATACGGAAGTTTGGGTCTGGCCGGGAAACGTGAAAGGGTGGCCGAGAAGTCAGTTCTCTACAAAAAAAAAAAAAAAAAAAAAAAAAAAAAAAAAAAAAAAAAAAAAAAAAAAAATACCGGGCGCCGTGGCTCAGAGCGACCGGTCATGGGGCTAAACGCCCGCTGTAATAAAAAAAAAGCTGAGCCAACCCTGCAACGAACAACCACGAACAGACTGAACAAACGACCGCGAACCATAGATCTACCAGATAAAAAAAAAAGTTAAGGAGACCGCTCGCGAAAAGCGGGAGACCCGGGTTCGAGTCCCGGTCCGGCACAAATTTTCATGTGATGCAAATCGTTTGTCCATCTAACAGGAGCAGCAGATGTCGGCAAATTTCGCGATTTGCGAAGGATATATATGGATATTTTTATCTCTGCTGCGGATCACCGCAATGTCTGTTTCCTTGGAACAGACATAACAGTAAACATTAGCTAGTTCATAAGTAGTTTGTAAGTTTAGGGACTGATGACCCCGTAGTTAAGTGCCATAAGCTATAAACATTTAGTTTCCCGGCCGCCTATCCGATCCCGGAGCCTTCTCCCAGATTTAGTTAGCTACTGCCTGCATACCGAGCATTTCCGCCACGCGGCGCCTCCAGACCGCGTAACCCCCTGACAGGCCGTCGGGACACACGTTTTCCACGAGCCGGGCGCCTGCCTCGGTATCTGATGCCGTATTGTGCTCTCGCATTCCCGCAGTGGCAGCCGCGCCTGACGTATCGGGCTTCACACGCAGGCGCCCAGATAGGCCACACGATTTGTTCGGCCTGCCCAGTGCGTGACGTGATCGTACTGCCCATCTGCCCGCCGAACCCGGGAACTGACTCCTAATGCAGCACGGCAGCGGGCGAGTTATCGATCTTACGTTCAAACATAATGAGAAGGGTGGCAAACAAATGTGGCCGGAAATAAGAGCAGCCTCTCAACGCGCCCTCTGCGATAAAAATGTCAGCCCAAGGCACGCAATTAACCCAATGCTACGACCAGCGTAAAGAAAAAAAAAAAAAAAAAAAAAAGGAAAAACAGCAACACATTCAACGCTTACGTAACCATACAGTCCACGGTGTTATTATCCAAAACGCCACTTTTAAATTCGTAAATCGTCAGCGGGCCATATCTCTGGTTCCAACTATCACAGAAATAAAGGGGCGTCCATTAATTAGGTGAAGTACGAGGGTAAGTCAATTATTATCCGCAAAGTTGTTATAAAATTTTATTGTAATAAAATACGAAACTTACAAGAACATCATTTTTCGACATAGTCTCCTTGCTTTCCAATGCACTTCGTCCATCGCTCTACAAGCTTCTTTATGCCCTCATAAAAGTAGGTTTTCGGTTGAGCTGCGAGCCAGGAATGCACCGCTTCCTTCACTGCTTCGTCCGAGATAATTCGACGGCCCCTTAATGCCTGTTTGAGTGGACCAAACAAGTGATAGTCAGAAGGGGCAACATCGGGACTATATGGAGGATGATCCAGTACTTCGAATTTGAGTTTCTGGAGCGTTTCAGCAGTGTGGACAGCAGTATGCGGACGGGCATTGTCGTGCAACAAGACAACACTTTCTGACAGTAATCCTCGGCTTTTGCTTCAAATTGCATGCTTTAGCCTGTCAGTAAGCATCTCACTGTAACGTACACTGTGTATTGTTGTGCCCCTTTCACCATAATGTTCCAGTACAGGACCTCGTGCATTCCAAAAACCGTAAGCATCAGTTTTCTTGCGGACGGTTGGGTCTTCAACTGTTTCTTGTACGGCGAATTTGGATGTTTCCATTCCATTACTCTGCCGTTTACTCTCCGGCTCGTAGTGATGGATCCATGTTTCGTCACCAGTAATGATTCTGTCTAAGAAGTTGTCTCCTTCGTTACCATAGCGATCCAAATGTTTTTTGCAGATTTCGAGGCGCGTTTGCTTATGCAACTGTGTGAGATGTTTTGGGGCCCATCTTGCACAACCTACGAAACCCAAGTCAGTTGTGAATAATTTCGTAGGCAGAACCATGACTAATTTGAAGGCGATGAGCCACTTCATCAATAGTTAATCGTTTGTCTCAGAGAATCATTTCACGTGATCGCTCAATGGTTTCTTCAATTGTGGCGGTAAACGGTCGTCCGGTTCCTTCATCGTACTTAATACTCGTGCGTCCATTTCGGAATTTTTCAATCCAATCGTACACACTTCGTTGTGGCAAAACACTGCTCCCGTACTGTACTGAAAGTCTTCTATGAATTTCGACCCCTGATACACCAACTGCTCACAAAAAACGTATCACTGAACTTTGCTCTTCTTTGGTGCAAATAGACAGCGGAGCAGCCATCATTAACAGCACGGCAGCGACAACGAAACTAACGTAGCAGCTTGAAAATTGCAAAGATATAACAACAAATAAACAAAGCATGCGTTACCAACGTAAAACGACAGTACTACCAACATAAACAAAAATATAACTAAATTGCGGATAATAATTGACTTACCCTCGTATATTTAGATTATCCATTCTTGAAATGATGCTGTTTACGCCATTAACCGGTTTTCTAACCTTTTCAGGTCCATCTTCAGACGGTGCATGTTACATGATCATTGTAGGCGTGATGTTGGATGCTGGCTCTGTGGTGGGAAGACGGAAACATACTTTAATAACTCGACTTGCATGTTGCTTAGGTCGTGTTTTGCATCTGTAAATTACGTGAAACTTGTTCATTCACTGAGGGTTGTACCAAAAGAAAGGTTCCCAATCGGCTACAGCCTCGAGAGAATGTGCTACGCCACATCCGACAACAGTGGCAAGCGCAGCGGTTCCCCATCTCTCGAGCCCGCCTGTCCGCGATTCGCTACGTCGCGTCGCTCAGTGTTGGCTTGGCAGCCGTCAGAGATGGAAGTGTTCATCGCCCTTCCCGCCATGTGCGAGATTCGAGCAGTAATCCGGTTTCTACACGCAAGGACGTTACCGCACGTGGATATTCATCGGCAGCAGACTGAGCTCTATGGTGAAGAGTGCATGTCCCTTCAGCACGTCCGCAAATGATGCAGGGCTTTTGCTGAGGCTCGCACGGAAGTTCACGGTGAAGAACAGAGTGAAAGACCGCCGGTTTCGGATGCGATTGTCCGAGCAGTGAGCTGCTCAAAGATCGGAGGGTCACTGTCCGTGAACTTGTTGAACGGCCGGCCGCGGTGGCCGAGGGGTCTAAGGCGCTCCAGTCACGGTCTGCACGGCCACTACGGTCGGGGGTTGGAATTCCCCCTCGGGCATGGATATATGTGCCGTCCTAGTTCGTAAGTAGTTTGTAAGTTTAGGGACTGATGACCCCGTAGTTAAGTCCCATAGACTATACAAACATTTGAACATTTCTTGTTGAACGCATTCCTGAAGCTGCCCACGGCACAATTGAAAGAACCTTAACAGAAACGTCGGATTATCGCAAGGTGTGTGCTCGGTAGGTCACCCGGATGTTGACTGATTGACACGAGGAGCAACGCCTTGACGGTGCTCGCAAGTTTCTTCAACAATGCGAGGTGGGAGGCAATAAGGTTGTCTATCGTCACGGGTGATGAAACTTGGGTGTTTCATTACACCTCCGAAACAAAGCGACAGTCTCTTCAGTGGCGTCACTCCGGTTCACCATCACCAAAGGAATTCAAACAAACGCAGTCGGCACGAAAGGTTGCGTATAACCTGGGACGATAGTAAGCGCAGACAGGTGTGTGTAACACTGACCAAACTGTGGCGAGCAATCCAAAATCGTCCGAGAGGACGACTGTCGGATGGAATAGTGCTCCTTCACGACATCGCTCGACCCCACGTCGCTCGTCAAACACAGGAGCTTTTGAACAAATTTGGGTGGACTATTATGCCCCATCCCCCGTACAGCCCGGACTTAGCCCCTAGCGATTATAACCTGTTCCCCAAGCTAAAGAAAAAAAGTTTCAACAGTGACGATGAAGTCCGAGCAGAGGTCACACACTTCCTCGACGGGTTGGCGGGAGACTTCTTCGACTGAAATACAAAAGCTGGAGCACCGTCTTCAAAAGTGTATCGAAAAAAAAAATGGAGACTATGTCGAAAAATAGACAAGCATGAGAGCTTTTCAACGATGTATACATTAATAACAATAAAAATGTTTTCTATTTGTAAAAAATATCGGAACCTTACTTTTGTTACAATCCTCGTATTTACTGCGATTGTATGGCCGCGTTTTATTGTTTATTTCCATTTCACGGGTCTCCTTGTGTTCATGTAAAACCACCACATCACTTTTTCACTATTGGGCTCTATAATACACTTTCAAAAGCACTTCACCGGCGTCCAACACGTGCTTTTATAACTGATGTTATATACAAACGTCTTCATTCGAATATATAACACTCTTTGTACTAATGTGAAGAAACAAATTCACCAAAAGCACCTTCCTGCTACCACGAACCATTCCCACACTTCCCATATACCCCCTCCCCTCCCCACTCATGTCAGCTCTTTCACATGTTTCTGAAAAGGTCAAAACACTACCAAAGAACAAACGCATAATTACTTTATCTGCATCTAAATACCTATTACTTCTAGTCTACAAGAATAGAACAAGCATTTTCATACTGTTATTTAAACACAATCAACAGAGCCTAGTCTTTTCTAATACTCTAGGACGCACAAGTCTATGAATAAATTTTATTCTTGTCCTTTTAACTGATTATATACATACACATTAAGGCAAAAAAAACCTATGTAAACAATAAAGACACAATTTTTATTCACTTTTGCAGTTTAATATTGACAAAATTATTTGCTAACTGATCGATTGTATCATACACAAACAAAACAAAATTACCTGTATATCTTCGAAGGAAGACGTTCGTAAATAACATCAGTTATAAAAGCATACGTTGGACGCTAGTGAAGTGTTTTTGATAGTGTAACATAGAGCCCAACAGTGAAAACGTTATGTGGTATTGGTATATAAACATAAGGAGACACGTGAAATGGAAATAAACTATTAAAAAACCGGCCATTAAGACGCAGTAAGTATATGAACAATTTCATGTAAATTTACAGATACAAAACACATAAACAACGTGCAAGTTGAGTTGTTAAAGTATGTTTCTGTCTTCCCACCACAGAGCCAGCACCCAACATCACGCTTAAAATGATCCAGTAACATGCACCGTCTGAAGATGAACGTAAAAAGGTTCGAAAACCGGTTAATGGAATAAAACAGTATCATTTCAAGTCCAAGTGACTGGTTGTATTTTTATTAAATCATATTGACATTACGTGAAGTGTTTAGGGAGGAAGGGGATGAACCCGAATTATACCAAGTCTTACTTGGGTGAGCGGGGGGTGTCGGCAAATATCACGTAATTTTTTTTTTTCGTAAGAAACAGTATACCGCTGCGAGATAACTGAGTTAAATTAATTAAAATGTCCCTCGTTTAAACTAAGGCTAAATCCTACACAATGACATTTATCGCCATTATTAATACATAAAATTGTAACTGGAGTCCAACCGAAATATTCAAAAATGTTCAAATGTTTGTATAGCTTATGGGACTTAACTACAGGTCATCAGTCCCTAAACTTACAAACTACTTATGAACTACTTACGAACTAGGGCGGCACAAATATCCATGCCCGAGAGGGGATTCGAACCCCCGACCGTAGTGGCCGTGCAGACCGTGACTGGAGCGCCTCAGTCCCCTCGGCGACCGCTGCCGGCCCGAAATATTCGACTCCGCTTCTAGTTTAGGGCGAAACCGTAACCCAAACCGAAACTTTCTTAATGATTCAAGAATGCCTTCTGCGTACTAAGCCTTGTGGAACATGTGGAAGCCAAAGGAGGAGTCCTTAGAAGGCGACATACTAGCCTAAAGTTTTCATCCGGCAGTTGCGAATATCAAGCCAACCACTCCTTGGTTGGACTTGTGAGCCAGTGCATCCGAATACCTCTTACCTGTTGTTAGTGAAGATATGTCGTTTTCCAACAAAGTTCTCGTAGACCATTGCGCTAAAAAAAAAAAAAAAAAAAAAAAAAAAAAAAAGCGCTAAAGAGAACAGCTGAAAATATACTAACTAGGCGCGAGTAGCTATTCTGCTCAAAATGAAGTCCGGTATCACAACTATGATACCTTTACTGCTGACGACGCTACAGTACAGAAATAACATTTACAATTTACCCTTACACTGATATGTAAGCAAAATTGTGGAGCACGGTCACTGCATGGCAGACTCAGACTAGGTCCTGTCGTCCAGCTATGACCTCGTATATACGTTGTAAAATTTCGTTGCTTGTTCGCATCTCTTTGTTAACATTATTTTTTTTCATTTGTTTATTACAGTAATTGGATTTAAGCGAAGTAGAGTGGATTTCATATAGTGCTGCTGACTAATAGGCTTCGCTCCTGTCAATAAATGAACTTCAGTCAGTGCAGCAAAAAGTAATGCGAAAATAACATCACAGTTCCGACTAACAGTATAATTGTTGTCAGTGTAAATTTACGCAAACTGAACATGAAAAAGCTGTGTACCACACGATCAATGTTTCCTAAAACCATATTGGTTATTACGAAAGCCTCTCGATTTCTAGAAACATAAAACTTTTCAGCATAACAATATGATAACTCGTTCCGTTAAGTACAACACAGAATAAGTAAAGTGTTACAAACACAGTGGAAGAATATCACTATAAATTAATATTGCGTTGTATTTGGATTAATAACAACAAAATACATTTTCTATGCGCACTAAATCCGCACCAAACGCAACCGGACTTCATCCATATGTTCACAGAAGCTAGTTTCGGTCAAACCGAAGATTCGGCCGAATCCAATATTTTTGCCGAAATTGTTCGGAACCGAAACCGAATACTCGGTCGGTCGTTAATAGTAACACAAAAGGCCCTCAATGGTTCCTCTAAGGACAACGACTTTTATCTACACGCGTTTTATTGTCGGAATTCGAATGCAACATGCACGACAGCAACAGTGCTGGTCACCCGGGCGCCTCTCACGCTGCGTGAATAGAAGCCCAGCACAGACCGCTCGGCTACGGCCATTCCAGCGTTCTTTTCACGCGAGTTTATAAGGCATGTCCTTTACTGTACCACTACTACAAGGAAAGACACCTGATTATAAAACACCTATGGTCTGCTGAATGATGCACAGTACATACGATTTGAAATAAATCTTTTATACTTTTCTTCAATTTCTGTACTTTTATCCCTAAAAGAACTTGAAGAAACGTATTGGATGGATAGGTAGTTGTGGGTGTGGGGACCAAACTGCAAAAGTCCCTCCAGTGGGGGACTGGTAAATCGCTGCGTTCTTTAAAGCTTTTAGTCGGCCGATAAACAAGTGCTTGAGTCAGAGTGAGGCTGAAGGAGTCAGGGGCGGCGCTAGACGAAAACTGGGCGTCGGTGAACTCGACTTTGCGAGGCCCCTTTCATTTTTCCAGTAAGGAAGAAAATGTTAAATAAAATGAGCTGAATTATACATCAATAATGATTATACTAAAATTTTATTTGTAGAATATGCACGTATTATTAAAATGACAAAAATTACAATAATCATACACAAATTAAAATAGAAAAACTTTTCGGCTTTTCGTCTCACTGAATTTTTTAAGAGCACATCTTAATTAATACTAGCCGCTATTTCGGCTTCAGTTAATAGCACTGACAACGCAGAATGTGTTTCTTGACTCACTGTGCTTCTCAAGTAAGTCTTTATCAATTTTAACTTTGTGAAGCTCCTCTCGGTCGAACCTATACTGACTGGAACTGTGAGCATGATTGTTATATAAACATTTCGATATACTTCTTCCACATTGTTTTCTAAAATGCACAGAAGAAGTTATTTTACAAGCATTTAACTAAACATTACTTCATTGCTGTACTCATTCGGAAATAAATACGGACAACTAAACAGCTGCCGGTCGGGAATGGCCGAGCGCACTAAGGCGTCATACCACGGTGAGATCGCTCTCGTCGGGGGTCGAATTCCACCCTCGGTTAAGCTAGCTAGTGTAGGTTAGATGCAGGTCGTCGCTACATAACCCAGCAGTTGAAAAGCGCCGTTAAACATCAAATGTAAAAAAAGAAAAAAAACACTGCTTAAATTTTAACAATGTTTTGCAAGGCCCCCACAGGCGCGAGGCCATCGGCGGTCGCCGACGTCGCCGACGCCTAGCGCCGCCACTGGAAGGAGTAGATGATTTTATTGAACACGCTGCTTCCATTAGTTGCTCTTGAGATCAGAAATGCTCCTGGGATTGAATGAATTAATATTGTTGTACGAATTATATCAGTTCCTTGGGTTTAAGTATTTTATTGTTAGATTTTTCCTGCGATTCAATACGTACAAAGTTAGATAAAAGTCTTAACTACAACTACAATGAAAAGACTTCTCTTACGGTCGATTTTAAGTGAAACATAGCTGTATTTAAAATGTAGAAGACAAATCGAAAGTTTATTTAAAGTTGAGTACGAAATTACATTTGCTTTCCCTAGATATCGAATGGCCGGCCGCGGTGGCCGAGGTGACTGAGGCGCTCCAGTCACGGTCAGCACGGCCACTACGGTCGGGGGTTCGAATCCCCCCTCGGGCATGGATATTTGTGCCGTCCTAGTTCGTAAGTAGTTCATAAGTAGTTTGTAAGTTTAGGGACTGATGACCCCGTAGTTAAGTCCCATAAGCTTAACAAACATAAAAAGATATCGAATGGTGAACGATTTCGAACACTAGCAAACTGTTGGATGAGCAGTGATCACAGGAAAGGAGAGGAAGGGAAAGAAAATGCAATTCAGGGAGGAAAGAAAGAAAACAAGGGTGCATTAGCTCGGTGTTCGCCCCGCACGTACTCACGAAATAACCCTGAGCTCCCTGGAGGCAATAAAAGAATTACATACTTGGTGGTTGAAAACAAATTAATTTTACAGATTTTGCTACAACCAATCAGCAATTTGTATTATTTATATTTTGCACGATATTTTAGAAAACTGGTTCCCATTTCAAAGTGCATTATCTGTTTACTGTTTATTCATATTTTCCATGTAAGACGTGCTGCAACGAAGTCTTTACCTTAACATATAGAAATCATGCGCTCCTTTTACTTTAAGACTGATATTTACACAAATGGATCTATAAATATAGATCATTACTTTAAATTGCTCATGGTTTTAGGCAATACAGTGAAAGCAACAGAACAGTGCAGTATCTGACACGTTAGAAACATGAATAAATGGCGTAGCACACAAGAAAATTAAAACCATTTAATGAAACACCACGTGCAAAATATAAATGTAAACAAAGTACACATTTTTTTACCAACGGTTTATAAGGGATCAAATCGAATTTTAGATGTATAGGACTGCTAAATCACTGCGTTCTCCACATTTTAAGTTTCTAGTCGGTCGATAAACAATTGCTGGAGTCACAGCAAGGTTGAAGGAGTAGATGATTTCATTGAACATGTTGCTTCCAGTAGTAACACTTGAGACCACAAATGTTTCTCCTGTACTTGAATCAATGAATATTGTTGTACGAATTATGGTAGTTCCTTTTGTTTAAGTATTTCATTATACGATTTTTCCTGTGATTCTATACGTTGAAATTCAAATGTTCAAATGTTTGTAAAGCTTATGGGACTTCAGTGCGGGGTCATCAGTCCCTAAACTTACATACTAGCTTATACTAAAGACGGCAAAACAATCCATGCCTGAGGGGGATTCGAACCTCCGCCGGGGAACGGCCTCGCGCGTCGTAGCATAGCGCCTCAATGCGCTCGGTCGCTCCGCCGCGGCCCGCAGTTAAGTCCCCTAAGCTTTACAAACATTTGAACATTTTGAGAGGGTCGAGCTACAACTGACGACGTCTCTCCAGGCGAAAAGTGGGGATCAAAAATACGCCAAGATCACCTCACGTAAATAATGGACGCCCTTCAAGGGCTGCAGCGTTTCTGAACAGCCACTGACCTAGTGCTCTTAGGCACACACACTGAATAGCCATAGAAACTGGTGTAGGTATCCGTACGCAAACACAGAGTTGTGTAAACTGCCAGAGGACTGGGCAGCGCCTACGCCTATATAAGACAACAGGTGTTGGAGAAGTTACTGTTACTTCAGTAGGGATTATCACGATTTAAGTGAGTTTGAACGTGATGTTAACGTCGGCGCACGAGAGGTGGGACACAGCATCTCCGAGATAGCGATTAGGCGGGGGTTTTCCCGTACGACCATTTCACGAGTGCACCGCAGATCGGTAAACCGTTAAAACATCAAATCTCCGACATCGTTGCGGCCGGAAAAAGAGCCTGCAAGAACGGGACCAACGACGACTGAAGAGAACCGTTCAACGTGAGAGAAGCGCAACTCTTCCGCTGAATGCTGCGTATTTCAATGCTGTCCTATCATGATCGTTTTCAAAGAAATCTTTCAACAAGTTTCTTCCCATTAACATACCGCAGTATAATAACAAATTGATTTCTTAACGTAATATCTGTTGTTTTGCCAGCCTGCACAGAAACGAAAGTCGCATCGTTAATCTCTTTAATCAGTTCTTCGATGTAAACTTGATACATAGAGTCCAGAAACTCATTTTATATTATGTGTGACGTATATTTACACACGGAATTGCTAGAGCTGCTTAAGTGATTATCTCAAAAATGTTCAAATATTTGTAAATCTATCTAACCAAACTGCGTGGTCATCAGTCCGTAGCTTACAAACTACTGAAACTAAGGTAAGCTAACCTAAGGACACACACACACACACACACACACACACACACACACACACACACACACACACGCGCGCGCGCGCGCGCGCGCGCGCGCACGCACGCACGCACGCACACATGCCCCAGGGAGGACTCGAACCTCCGACGGCGAGCAACCGCGCGCTCCGCAGCGAGGCGCCTTACACCGCTCGGCTACTCCACCGCGGCAGTGATTATCTAATACACTGTCAAGATTTCCCAAAAGAGATAACAAGTCTAAGAAATTGGCACGGTTTGCTGACTCTTGTTTTTCATTGTGAGCTCTTAGTGTTAACTCATGAGTTCCACAAAACATTAAGCATTCTACTATTCTGTTTAATGTGTCTGTTCTTCGTAAGCAGTTCATTATGTTTCTGAACTGAGATTTTATGCGCCGAATAAATCTAAGCAGCAATGTTAATTATGCCAAACATTTTATATATACAAGCATTGTCTAACTGAAGTTCACTTTCTTTGTGTATCTTAATTGGTTAACTTAAATGCTTTATATCCTTGCAGCCGACTATTGCCCACAATCCTTCAACACCAAACAACACACAGCAGAAACAAAACAATTTGTGTTTCTCTTCACTCAAAGTTAGCCAAGACCTTTTACAGAACCATGTATTTCAGACAGTTCTCTTTTTCTTTTCATCTAGTTGAAACATCAAGAAATATTTCGATTGATGTGCGCCTAACCTCTTGATTTCTAGCTTCTCTTCCATACTTAATACATGAAAGGGCGTTTTAAACAAAGAGTCTACTTTATTCACTTTATACTCAGTTTAGAAACACTCAAGTTACATCGACACAGCACCACTATTGACAGGTGGCCTTGTTTGCTGTTTCACACGTTTCCTGTTAACGAGTGGTAGTGGGGAGGGGAAGGGAGGAGGCAGGGAAGGAATGCAATAAGGCACTTGACGTAGGTGTAAGGCACAGGGTCGCTGGCTCCAAACTCTGTGAACCTGAGAACAGGTGCGCGAAGGGGGGGGGGGGGGGGGGGGGTGGGAGCGAGACAGGTACAGCCCGCTTCACCGGGGTGCAAGTGGAGAGGGTCATAGGGGCGCCAGACCGCGGATGCCAGGCCCCAAGCAGCGAGGGGCGAGGAGGGGAAAGGGAAACAGCTCCATGACGTCACTGCGACTGCAGTCGAGGCTTACGAGAAAGACAGGCCCCAGAACAGTCATCGTGCCACGTAAGGAAGGTAGTTCCGAGCCGGTGGGATCGCTAGCCAATTGGCCGGCCGCTGGGGAACTGCCCACTGCGTCATTGCAGGGGGCCACTCAGCTAGCGATCGCGCCGGCTCAGGCCTACCTGGCTTTGGTAATTTGACAGGCGCGCCACGGCCTGTCTCTCTCGTTGACGACTGAGCTAGCGATCACGCCGGTTCAGGACTACCTTGCTTACGTGGCATGACATCTGCTCTGGGGCCTCCTAGTCCTCGGACTGCAGTCTTAAGAACCCAGGAGTACAGGCCAGCTGCCGCTAGCCCTCAGCTGTCAGCGTGGCTGCACCGGCCACATGCTAGCGGGCCCTCAGCTATGCTACAGTAAGAGGCAAGCGAAACCATTTGATCATCATTGCAAATTGAGTTAGGATGCCCAAGGGATCATGTCTCACTCCAACTATTTGATATAATACTGCAAAAGTATATCACAAATTTTGTGGTTGGGCCAGGCTCATGTGACCTTTTAGAGAAAGCTGCCCCTGTTAAATTTCTAAATTAAGACTAAACGAGAAACTGTAACGTAAAATGTAGAGTATGTTTACCAAAAGAAATTACAAATATAAGTATTTCATGTGCTGTATGTTTTTTTACATTCTCCTACAGCTCAGTTAAGAAACAGCTGTTGTCTGAAGAACTGTAGCCTTTGCACCAAGATGTTTGTTTGAGTACCAGTCTCATTAGACAGTAAATTGAAAATATAAAATAGTCTGTTATCATAAATATTCAAAATAGTCATAAATAAAAGTTTCTTTTCAATTCATGGATCCATTGCGAGAGACAGAAAGGTAAATTGCGTTGTATCAAGGTTTCTCCAATTTTGTGTCAATACAGAGAAATTTATGTCAATTTTGTACAAATTTCTCTCTTTTAGGTGGCTCCAGGTTTTTATTTTATTTTATTCACAATTCTCTATTTTCTTGCCCGGCCATGCATCATAAAAATAAGCTAATCAGGGAGCAGAATTGTACTCTACAAGCCACGCACTTTCATGTCTTGCGGTTGAAAGAAGACTGAGCAGTTTCGTTTGTTGCTTATGCAGAAATCAGTTTACGTAACAGCCTACCAGATCAATCGCTTGTTCACAAAATATGCCTTAATAAACATTCTAGGAGCCTTACAAACAGTATTTACAACGTTTGTGAGCTACATTAAGAATGTAAAACACCCTAGAGCACATGGATTATGTACCCTGCGGAGCCTGTCCATCAGTGCTATGGATTTTAACTCTTGTCAGTGTTGTATTGCAGCGAATTCTCGTATTTTTTAGTTCGGTGCAACAGCCGAACACGGACGAACAAGTGTTGCCTGTGGTTTCTAATGTGTCCTTCATCTTTTTCTCCATGGCTTCAAGTGTGCATCGTTTCTGCCTTTGTATTTTTAGCCACCGTGGCCTCTTTTTTAAGTGCTTCCATGTTGTGTTTAATTCTGTCTATGTTATATGTTTTTCGGCAACATGGAACCAAGTCAATGTGTATTTCCTCACTGTTTTTGACGCCTTTATATATTTAATTCTTTTGTACATTTCTGTAAATCTCATGGTTGTAGAGCGGCTTAGGATGCTATTGACAGCTTTCCCAGTAGGGGCTGAAAATAATAATAAAGAACAAAATTGGATTACGTATTTAGTAATTACTTTTGGTAAACACACTCAACATTTAAGATTATTACTTTTGGTAAACACAGTCAACATTTAAGATTACTTTTTCTGAATAAGTCTTAACCGTTAAATGTATGATTTTCTTAATTCTCATAAAATTTATTTCCGTGTATTATAAGTTGTACCAACATAGAGAAAATTGTTAAGAAATTCCTATTTTAACAGTTTTTCGAAAAAAGGCACATATGCAACATACAGAAACTTGTTATATAATTTTCAACCATGGATAGTATAAACAGTTTTTGTTTATTATGGTTCTTCATATCTGTTTCAATTGGTGTGATTGTTTCCTCCTTCCAAAACTGGCTCTTTATATGGAGAACAAAACGTCAAAATCTGCAGTCTCTGGCGTCTTCTCCAAATACAAAGATGTTAATAGAAGTTCACACTCCAACCAACCTCGACACAACGAACACCACACACACTTTTACAAACTCTGCTGCATCTGTTAGACACGTGAAAGTTCACTAAATTTCCACTAGATGTGGATAAAACAATATTGCAATTGATGTTGCAGATATTCAACACTATGCATTTAGGGTGGCTCAGTTTCACAGTGGTAGAGTGACAGACAACACATCCAAAGGTCGCGGGTTCGATCTCCGCTAGGTCCTAGGATTTTAATCTGTCAGTTTCCACTTCTTTCCCCTCTGACAGTGTTGCTCATGTGAAAAATACTGAGAAGCACAGTGGTTCGGAACCCACGTTAAACTGTAGGTCCCCCTATAACCGGCTGGGTAAGTCAGTTCGTAGGTCAGAGCAAGGCAAGGCATACCACCTCCAAACAGGACCATGCCTAGTAAAGCACTGTGGTGTTCAAACCAATGCGGATTGTTGACTGCTTTACCTTTACGGTTTACCTTTTACGGTTAATATAGAAATTCAATATGAGTGACTTATTATAAATTTTGTATGTGAGATACAGGCAGCTGAGAATGGCTACATAGTTTCAAATGTTTGTTCAAATGTTTGTAGAGTCTGTGGGACTTAACTCCGGGTCATCAATCCCTAAACTTACAAACTAATTATGAACTAGCTACAACTAAGGACGGCACAAATATCCATGCCCGAGGGGGGATTCGAACCCCCGACCGTAATGGCCGCGCAGACCGTGACTGAAGCGCCTCAGTCCCCTCGGCCACCGCGGCCGGCTTACATAGTTTCCCCGAAACTATATGCGCAGTACGTATAAATACAGACAAAAAAAATTTTAAGGGGCTGTTGACTTGTGAGAACCTTACGTATATTACGATTATACTCGTAATTTTAGTAGGTCAACCTATGGGTGGGTCTGGTGAGACTTTTTTGTGATTTATTACGAGCGGAGACCTGTGCCGTGGCGCGCCCCGCAGAACCACGACGTGGCGCCGCAGCGCAGCCCTGCGCGCGCCAGCTCAAGAGACGCACACGCCGCGCACCGGTAAGTCGGCAGCGGCGGACGGTTCGAACCGCGCGCCACGTCCCAATCCCGGCTCCTTCCGCAGGCGGCACTGCACCGCTCCAAGTCTCCAGGTCCGCTCACCGCGCAGACGCGAGGGACCTCTTCGCCCCTCGCACGAAGACAGTATGTCTCAGCGGCCAATCAGCGGTCGCGACATGCAAATAGCGGCGAAAGGACACAAGCCGCCGCGGCCTTAAGTATCCGCACCACGGCTAAGACCGGCGTCTTCTGACACCGCGGACCACGAGGGAGCACCGCCGCAGCCGCAGCCGGACCGTCGCCGAAGCCACGTCTCCGCTACGCCTGGCCACCGACCGCCGGACTCTGCCGCTGCCGCTTCCTGCCGAGGTCCCGAAGCAGAGGACACCGAACTTCGAGGAACCTCTACTTTACACAAGAGTCAGAAATAATTATCAGGAAGACTTGCTTCTAGGGAATTATTTAATCTATCCAAAGAAGTTGTGTTTGTTTTTTGGTTATTGGTAATTGGAAATATTATTTTTCATTGTACTGTGCACGTTAAGCAGAGAATATATTCTGAACTATAAAGAGATACAGAGCATCTCGTGTTTCTGTTTTACATAGCAACCTGAGAATAGGTTCAACGTCAAGTCGACACTGAGTGGTGAACAACTTAGTTATTAATTTCAGGGTTGTTGGTTCGACTTAAGGTTAGATAATTATCTGGTAGCCGTGTTGACGGCAGCGGCGGCGGTGTCCGTGGCTGGCGTCACAGAGTAACATATCCTGGCGCGCGGCCTGTTAAAAGAGTCCCCCGCTGGCTGTGCCGGCCCCATGCGGCGCGCCGTGTGGTAGCGGGAGAACAGCTCCTGGTGTGCGCCCGGGCAGCACCAGCTCACCTACCAGGGCCCACACCGACAGCCGGGACACTGCGGGGATCCTAATTTTTATACCGTGTCTTGGAAACTGCGGCTCTGGCGAAAAAAAACTTTCAAAAGCATAGAAGACTCCTAAGCAGTGGTTTAAACGAAGAAATAAGGAAGATACTGATTACATTCCTGATATGGAGCATTGCGTTCTATGGAGCAGAATCGTGGACATTGAGAAAATAAGATGACAAGCTTGTGAAAAGTGGATAAGGCGTAGGATAGAGAAGATCTACATCTACATCTACATACATACTCCGCAATTCACCGTAAGGTGCGTGGCGGAGGGTACACTGTACCACTACTAGCCATTTCCTTTCCTATTCCACTCCCAAATTGAACGAGGAAAGAAATAATGCCTATATGCCTCCGTACGAGCCCTAATTTCTCTTATCTTGTCTTTGTGATCTTTACGCGAAATGTATGTAGGCGGCAGCAAGATCGTACTACACTCAGCTTCAAACTACGGCCCTCTAAATTTACTTCACAGAAATTCACGAAAAGAACGTCGTCTTTCTTCCAGCGATCCCCAATTGAGTTGCCGGAGCATTTCCGTGACACTCACGCATTGGTCGAACCTACCGGTAACAAATCTAGCTGCTCGCCTCTGAACCGCCTCTATGTCTCCTTCAAACCGATCTGCTGCGGGTCCCAAATACTTGAGCAATACTCAAGACGCGGTCGTACAAGCCTTTTATACGCGGTCTCCTTTACAGGTGAAGTACATCTTCCTAAAATTCTCCCAATAAACCGAAGTCGGCTGTCTGCCTTACTCACAACTGTCCTTACATGCTCGTTCCATTTCATATCGCTCTGCAATGTTACGCCTAGATATTTGAACGACGCGACAGCATCAAGAAGCTCATTACTAATGCTGTATTCGAACATTATAGGATTGTTTTTTCTACTCATGTGCATCACCTTACATTTTTCTACATTGAGAGCTAGCTGCCATTCTTCGCACCAACTAGAAATTTTGTCTA
Organism: Locusta migratoria; assembly: GCA_026315105.1. Classification (NCBI taxonomy): domain Eukaryota; kingdom Metazoa; phylum Arthropoda; class Insecta; order Orthoptera; family Acrididae; genus Locusta; species Locusta migratoria. The sequence goes on along the minus strand of CM048749.1, from coordinate 346,299,727 downwards.
AGTCAACCTGTATGCTATTACAGTCAGTTACAGACGACACCCTCCCGTACACCACAGCATCATCAGCAAACAGCCGCAAATTACAACTTACTCTGTCCATCAGATCATTTATATAGTTAGAAAATAATAGCGGTCCTATCACACTCCCCTGGGGCACGCCTGACGATACACTCGTCTCTGATAAACACTCGCCGTCGAGAACAACGTACTGCGTTCTATTACTTAGGAAGTCTTCCAGCCAGTCACAAATCTGTGAACCTATTCCATAAGCTCGTATCTTCGTTATCAGTCTGCAGTGTGGCACCGCGTCGAACGCCTTTTTGAAGTCGAGAAAAACCCAATCCGCATGTTGCCCTTCGTCCATGGCTCGCAAGATGTCATGTGAGAAAAGGGCAAGCTGAGTTTCACATGAACGATGTTTCCTAAACCCGTGCTGATTCATGGAAAGAAGCTTTTCCGTTTCAAGGAAATTTACTATATTCGAACTGAGAATATGTTCCAAAATTCTACATCAGCCGGATCGATAGAAATGAGAGAAAAGTAGGACGTTTCAGATGATAAAGAACATGTAACTAAACTGGCTAGGCCACAGTTTAAGACGAGATTACCTTCTGGTAGAGGCGATTGAAGGTTGCGTTCCAGAAAGGGAGGGAGGGACAGATGAAGGTACCAGATGCTGTATGACATCAGCAAGCCACCATGAGATGATTGCAAAAGACAAAGAAGCACGCAAGGCTATGCAGTCTAAACCTCACGCACGGCAGAAAAATAAATGATGATGATGACTCTAAATAATGAGAAATGTGAAGTCGTCTACATGAGTACGAAAAGAAATGTGTTAAACTTTGTTTACAAAACAAATCAATCAAATCCACTGAATAGCTTCGAATTACTATTACATCGGACTTAAACTGAAAAGAACATGTAGATAATGTCGTAGGAAATACGAACCACAGACTGCATTTTATTGGCAGAACACTTAAAAGGTGGATGGGCATCATTACAACAGCGGCGCTTATCGCTGCGGTGTGGTCTACTTACGAAACTCAAATCGCTAACATTCTCCTCCGAATGCGAAAATATATTGTTGACTATCATCTACAAAGGTAGAAATGATCATCAGAATAAAATATGAGAAATCAGACCTCGAACGGAGAAATTCAGGGGTTCTTTCTTCCCGCGCGCTATTCGAGAATGGAATGGGAGATGAATACTATAAAGGTGGTTCGATGAACCCTCTGCCAGGCACTTAAATGTCATATGCAGAGTATCCCATGTAGATGTAGAGAGTGCCTCGACATACAAAAGCTCTGTTTGCACAGCCTCTTTCCCACACAAAACAGATTTCCAAATACAAATGATTTCCGATGGCCCTCGATCAGTGCACGTATTCCCCACATATACAGTTAATTAACCGTCAGTGGCGGCGCGTCCTGTATATACACTGGTTCAATGGCTTCCCGGAAACGAGTGCGGTGAAAAAGTAAATACATAAATTGTTTTTGGACAATCATTCTTCGTTTCATTCTTCTATCAGATCATTTGCCGCGGTGGAGTAGCCGAGCGGTCTAAAGCGCCTCACTGCGGAGCGCGCGGTTGCTCGCCGTGGAGGTTCGAGTCTTCCCTGGGGCATGGGTGTGTGTGTTTGTCCTTAGGTTAGTTTAACTAGGTTTAAGTAGTTTGTAAGCTACGGACTGATGACCACGCAGTTTGGTCCGATAGATTTACAAACATTTGAACATTTGAATCAGATCATTTTATACGCACATTCAAAGTATTTTTATCGCATGATAAACGTTTTACGTCGGAGAGGCCGAACGTATACGTGTCATAGCGCGGACGCCTAATATAGGCGGCAACGGTTGCAAGCCTTGCAAAGCGCATGCGCGGCTGAGGTTCGTATGTGACATGGTTTATATAGGGACAACAAAAAGAAGCATCAATACACGCTTAACGGAACACAAAAGGAACTGTCACTTGAGACATATCGACAAATCAGCAGTAGCAGAACATGTATTTAAAGACGGAGATCATGAAATAAAATTTAGTGAGACGCTCACGCAAACGAGGACATCGCACTATTAAACACGTATGTATAGAGAGGCTATTGAACACAAAAAAACAATGTCAATAGGAAAGAGGAAGGTCTAAAATTGGACGAGATATGGTGGTCGCCTTTGCACCAACCACATGACAATCGATTACCCGAAATCGAGAGAAGTGACGATAGTCATAGACAATTGCATAGTCGGCAGCACGTGACGTGTGGTGGCGCCCTCTATGTGCTCTATATAAGCGGCAGTTCCAGCATCGATGTCACCTCAGAAAATGTTTTGCGTAGTTGACAACGAAACGTCAGGAGGAAGGAGTTTCGCCGATCGACCACGGCAGTTCAGCCCGAAAGTTTTAACTGATTATGTCTTGTAGAGTGTGTTCGTTCAAGACATTCTGGCCCCAGCCCAGACTTATAATCCGTGGTGCCGGCCGCGGTGGCCGAGGAGACTGAGGCGCTCCAGTCACGGTCTGCACCGCCACAACGGTCGGGGGTTCGAATCCCCCCTCGGGCATGGATATTTGTGCCGTCCTTAGTTCATAAGTAGTTTGTAAGTTTAGGGACTGATGACCCGTAGTTAAGTCCCATAAGCTTAACAAACATTTGAACTTTTTTTTATAATCCGTGGTGCGATAAGTTACAGCTGTAACTCACCTGTGGAGTTTGTGGAAGGAGAGGAGAGTTGACCAGCGCTCGGTACTTGCAGAACATTGTGAGGCCCATTGTTTTGTCATTCTTCCAACTGTAAGGGGAAGTTTTGTTCCAAAAAGATAATGTCACGCACACTCTGCGCGTGAAACGCATTGTCCTCTTGGGACTTGCCTCTTGTCGAGCACGCCTGTGATATACTGGGACGACGACTCTGAAAGGAGTACACATATTCTGCCTTAGACGCATTTTATTGGGATTTTACTTATATTTTGACTTTGGCATGTTTTTTATTGGAATTTAAGCTGCACGTTCGCATGCTGCATTTCTACGTAATATTCCAATTTAATTTTATTAATCTTTGGAACATTGTGACTCCACTTATTAATATGGACAAGTGTCCATAAGCCAGAGAGTACGCATTATCTCTGATGGTAGTGTTACGCTGCCGTAGCATCGAGCAGGCAGTCTGTAGGTCAGGCACTTCCAAATACGCCCTGGCCACGCCCGTGCGCCCGCCCGCCGTCGGCGTGCGAGGCAGAGTGGCGAGCAGGAAGAGGAAGAACGCCGCTACAGCCAGCTAAGCTAAAACTAAATTTTATGCTTTTTAATTCTTTCAAGTGTTTTGTTTCGTGCACTTTATTATTTGCACCTGTTACATTTTGACAACATAGTTCACACCATTGATATATATATATATATATATATATATATATATATATAGGTTTAAAAAGAATTTTCTTTTCTTTTTTTTTGTGTTACCTATGTACAAAATGATCATATAATTCTACATTTCATGTTTGTTTCGCAGTGATATCATTGACGTTACGTAATATCTCTGTTGTTTTGAGCTGGAGGTGTCGAAAATTATCCTTTCTCTTTAAGGAATTCAGTAAAGGTTTGTAAATATTTTAGACAGCTCAATGCAAATGGTTTTCTTTTCCAAGAATAATATATACTTCTACTAGCATCTTTTCAGTGTAACTGAGGGAAAGTGCACCTAAAACCAATCTTTGTATGATTTTTATTTGTTTTTTAACAAATATTTGCTTGTCAGAATGAGATTCTATAGCCCTTGCATAAAATTATTTTTAAAATAGCATATTTATGATACTAGTTCATTTATGCTTTCATAAATTAAATTTCAGAAGAACCCTACGACGAAGGCTATGGCGAATGTGCATGTACAATACTAATAGTATCATATGTGGGTCACAAAATTACTAAGGTTTTCTTCGATTCGTGTTTTCGATATTTTCTAAAGCTTCTCGTAGTGATTCTGCCATATAAACTCTGTTACCTAAACAGTGAATGGTTTGCTTGTTTTGCCGTTATACGACCACATTACAAAGCTGCGCGTCCTCTGTTACTTCGTTTACGTTGGATCTGAAGTGGGACAGTCCAGTATAGAGCAGTGCTGTGCGGTCTCACTCTTTCCGCAGCTATCTCTCTCTCTCTCTCCGTTGCCGACACTAGCGACACACGGTCGCGGCCATGCCGGTGAAGTACAGTGGCCACTCCTGCGGTAGACAGACTCGGTGAGACGAGCCTGCCTGAAGCAGACACAGTCCGCCGGTTAGTCTGGTAGTTTGTCAGCCACATTGTAGGTTATTTCACTGTAATTATTATTTTGGATTCAATTCACCATTTTGAAGATTAATTTTGAATTAGATCAAATTCTTGTGTCTTGTGTTATTGCCATTTGACAAAGCAAGTCACTGACTTACAATTTCAAAAGAATATTAGTGAAAATGTAATTATTGATGAGATAATGCATACTCTCTGGCTTATGGCACATATTAACAAGTGGAGTCACAATGTACATACATTGATAAAATGAAATCAGAATATTACATGGAAATGGAACATGCGAACGTACAGCGTAATTCCAATAAAAACATATGCCCATGGCAGAATATTAGGTAAAATTCCATTGAAAATGTGCCTAACGGAGAATACAGTTATTCCTTTCAATACGTGTGACTCGTCAATCAGCTATACCTTCTGAACTACATGGACAGATCGAGCAGCCGTCGAACAAAGTATCCAGAGACAGTATTTACAATCTTTATGACGGAATGGATGCCAGTATCAGCACCTGCGTTGTCGCTCGTGCAGTCTACTCGACATACTAATCCGGCTTATTCAGCGTGCATCGACATCTGATACCTTAGTACTATCGGAGCTATTCGTCTGCAAATGAAATCGTTTTCATGTATTCTATATGCAATAACGCTTGAGTGCATTGGAAAACTCCCAAGAGGGTGTACTTTTTTCTGGGAGAGTATGTGTCTAGTTTCCCTCCTCTCACCACACGACTCATAAATATCAGATACATGAACGATTTATATTGTTCAGTACTGAAGTGTGTTATTTGTTGTAACTGCCCCCCAGCTCCCGCCCCTCTTTCAGAATCATAAGTATAAGAATTTTTATCTGCGAAGCACCATCTCACATGTGAGATTCGATTATTAATGGCTTATCTTTAGGATCTGGGGGACATTCGGGGCAGAAACGGAGCCCATAATATTCTTAAAATTTTCCGGGCTATTATGCCGTGATCTTGAGTATTTGTTATTAAACCAAACGTTTTGCCCCATCTGCGGAGGACATTCACTTGAGGAACGTAGCTCTCTTTTAACGTCCGATGCATACCCTGGCTCTTTACTGACGTATACGTGCGTACCACAAAAAGAACGGACAAAAAATTACTAGAAGAGCACAAGGGGAAATGTAGAAGGGGAGATATTGGCAGATCATCTGTTGCTGAACATCGAGGAGACCACCTAATTCAATCTGATAAGACTCAGGTTTTGGCAGCCACAAACGGATATCACGAAAGACTGTACAGAGAGGCTTTAGAAATTGTAAACCACCCCAATAATTTCAATACGATAAAGGAGGGTGTGGAACTGAATGAAATCTGGATTCCGGTGTTGAAGAAAAAATGTAACAGTCTTCCACCATGGGACGATATCAACAATGGACAACGGCAATCGGCAAATGTGAATTGCCTGCGCCTATCAAAAACACCTGACTTCACACCTCTGCACACGAGCACGCATACACGCATTTCAAGTGCAGTCAGTAACGAGCCAGGGTGTGTATCGGACGTTAAAAACAGTCTCTCTCTCTCTCTCTCTCTCTCTCTCTCTCTCTCTTGAGAAAGTCCTCCTCAGATGGGGACGAAACGTTGGGGTTTAATAATAGCCGAGAAATTTTAACAATACTGATATTTACGGCCGTGAAAGATTACATTTTACTACGAGCCCATAATAGTTATGAACACTCGGGAGCAGCTAAAATACGAGTGGATGTTTGGCAGTTAACGTACTTCTTGATTTATTACTGGTTACGTACGCCACACGCGAGCAACGTCAGATTTGTGGGTGGAAATTAAAGTAGATATCATCAACATCAGGCAATGTTATCCGCTAAAAGTCTGCTTAGAACGTGTATTTTCCCAGCAGCTCTCTGAACATGCTCTCAGCTGATATATGGAACTAGTAATAAATCAAACAGTACACCACTTGCGGCAGGTTGTCTGTAAGCTAATATCGCTTTCTTTTTTGGTCTGCCCAACGGGCAAGCACATTTCTAGCCAGGCATAGTCGTTCATCACCAAATTACTACGCTTCATCCCATTCGTGGGTCCTCTACCATTACAAAATGTGCTGAGCCATGTATACTCCGTACAGTTGAAGACACCAGAGCACATGAGCTGTCATTTACCAACGTTTTCAAAACCTAGCAATTTTTTTCCAGTTATGTAATAGTTTTTAACTGCCTTATAATTTTATACATTTCGATTTGACTAAACTTATTTTTTCGTGTTATGCTTTTGTTATTTAATTTGGATACCCTTATTTATAAACTATATAAAATCCTGGTGTTTCCCACACATTTATGTGTTTCAGTCATCTGGTAAACAATTTCTCTGTTCACCAACTGTTCCCTTCCTCTCCCCATAGACCATCTTCCTGTTTTATCCTGCCACTTTCTCTGTGCATCTCTCCCTGCCGTCCCTCTTTTGATGTGTTTCTCTGACCTGTTAACTACCGCCTTCACTCTCCTTGTAATTATCTTCCACCCCTATATAGAAGAAACAATTAATTCTTCTAAATGGGGAGTTCCAAAAACTGGGATCCCACAAGGTTCAGTCTTGAGTCCGTTGCTGTTTTTAATATATATTACTGACTCGCCATTCAACATTCACGAAGATGCTAATCTAGTTCTTTTTGCTGATGATACAAGTATAGCTATTACACCTGACAAACAGGAATTAACAGATCAAATTGTAAATGATATCTTTAAGAAAATTATGAAGTGGTTCTCTATAAATGGACTCTCAATAACCTCTGATAACACGCAGTACATACAGTAAACGGCATGACACCATTAACAAATTTACATTTTGAACGTAAATCTGTATCTGAGGTACAATATTCAAAATTTTTAGGTGTTTGCATTGGCGAGGGATTGAATTGGAAGAAACACATTGACGATGTGCTGAAACGTCTGAGTTCAACTACTTATGCTTTGATGAGTCGGTATGCATTCGTTAACTTATCTGCCTGTCTTTCCATCTACACCAAGCTACTTTCTACAATTTCAAGTCTTTTCGATAGAAAATTTCCATGTAAATTAATGATAAACCGTTTATTTTCTGTAGGTCGGTTCGATAATAGGAACATTTCTAGCATAGTATCCAAATGGTTTGTTACTTACATAATTGTTTCACAATTTTCTTTCTCTGAAACTAATTAGTCATGTACAGTGGAATTTTATGTACTTTCTCATAAATGATTGCATTCATGATTTTATGTTTGTAAATCAACTTTAAGTTAGGTTGAAAGTTTCTAATTTCTTTTGAAAGCTGAAAGTTTCTTATTTAATGTGAGGCGAACTGTTTCTAAATCAAGCAAGTGGTACTGAATCTAAAATTGGTGAAAGTTTTTCGTTTGAAGGTTCCTATTTAAAAGCTCTAATTAAATCTGCCTGAAAGAATCTAACTCTCTATAAAATCACCAGTTTTTCTAAACATATATGCGCAACGCACTAAGTTAATAAAGCCCGATAATACTATTTCCTACACACACAAAATGAAACAATGGGAGCTCCATTCTTTCAAAACTAAAAATTAATAAAACAGAGGGCTGACCCCCCACCCCCCGTGGTACACAAAACAGGTCAGATCACTGTTGCAGAAACAAAGAAAAATTCATGCAAAATTTAAAAAACACAGAATCCACAAGACTGGCAATCTTATACTGAAACTCGCAACTTAGCGCGCACTTTAATGCGAGAAGCCTATAGTAGTTACCAGAACGAAATCGTGACTTGTAATCTTGCAGAAAATCCAAAGAAATTCTGGTCGAATGTGAAGTACGCTAGCGGCAAAACACAAACAATACCTTCACTACGCGATAGCAATGGTAATACAATACAATACAGTACTGCTAAGGCAGAATTACTAAACACAGCTTTCCGAAATTCTTTCACCAAAGAAGACGAAGTGAACACTCCAGTATTCAATCCAAGAACAGCTGCCAGCATGCCAAACTTAGAAGTAGATGTTCCTGGAGTAGTAAAACAACTTCAGTCACTAAACAAAAATAAATCTTCCGGGCCAGATTGTATACCAACTAGATTCGTCTCAGAGTATGCTGATGCAATAGCTCCGTACTTAGCTATAATTTACAACGGATCACTCAGCAAAAGATCCGTACCCAAAGACTGGAAAGTTGCCCATGTTACTCCAATATTTAAAAAAGGCAATAGGAATGATCCACAAAATTACAGGCCTATCTCATTGACGTCGATTTGCAGTAGGATTTTGGAACATATACTTTGTTCGAATATTATGAACTACCTCGAAGAGAACGACCTATTAACCAGTAGTCAACACGGATTCAGAAAGTATCACACTTGCGAAAAATAGCTTGCCCTTTATTCACATGAAGTGTTAAGTGCCATCGACAAGGGATCTCAAATCGATTCCATATTTCTGGATTTCAGGAAGGCTTTTGACACTGTACCCCACAAGCGGCTTCTTATGAAATTGCGTGCTTATGGAATATCTCCCCAATTGTGCGATTGGATTCACGATTTCCTATCAGAAAAGAACACAGTTTGTTGTAATTGACGGTAAGTCATCGATTAAAACAGAAGTGATATCTGGCGTTCCACTGGGAAGCGTTATAGGTCCCCTACTCTTCCTCGTGTTTATAAACGATTTAGGAGACAATCTGAATAGCTCCCTTAGATTGTTGGCGGATGATGCTGTCGTTTATCGGTTAGTGAAGTCAATTGAGGATCAAAAGCAACTGCAAAGCTATTTAGACAAAATTCTGCATGGTGCGAAAATTGGCAATTGACACTAAATAAAGAAAAGTGTGAAGTAATACACATGACCACAAAAGAAATCCGCTGAACTTTAATTACGCGATAAATCAGTCAAACCTTAAGGTCGTAGATTCTACCAAGTACCTAGGAGTTACAATTACGAAAAACTTTGACTGGAAAGAACACATAGAAAATATTGTGGGGAAGGCAAACCAAAGGTTACGTTTCATGGGCAGAACGCTTCGAAGATGCACCAGCTCCACCAAAGAGACTGCCTACGTCACACTTGTGCGTCCTCTCTTGGATTACTGTTGCCCGTTGTGGGACCCTCACCAGGTGGGACTGACGAAGACATTGAGAAGGTTCAGAGAAGGGCAGCTCGTTTTATTTTATCAAGTTACGGGGGGGGGGGGGGGGGAAGCGCCACGGTAATGTTGCAAGAATTGGGCTGGAAATCATTAAAAGACAGACGTTACTCATTGCGGCGTGATCTGTTTGAGAAGTTTCAATCAGCGACTTTTAGTTTTCAATGTGAAAATATTTTGCTAGCACCCACCTACTTAGGGATACATGACCATGCCAATAAAATAAGAGAAATCAGATCGAAAACGGAACGATTTAGGTGTTCTTTCTTCCCGCGCGCTATTAGAGAATGGAACGGTAGAGAAAAGTTATGAAAGTGGTTAATGAACCCTCTGCCAGGCACTTGAATGTGATTTGCAGAGTATCTATGTAGATGTAGATGACCTGCGGCCCTGCGTCAGTCCACCTGTAATTTTATACTTATAAAATATAATGTGCATCTTTGAGCATTACTTTTGGAAATTATATTTCAGTGGCAAGAACTGATTACTTTACTGGTACGTGAACATTTACATTTAAAAAAATTCTCAAACTCGACACGTACCATGCAACAAAAATAGAAAAATTCCACAATCAGGAAAATGAAGGACTAGGTTGAGCAGAAATAAGAAGATTAGTAATCATTAAATTATTTAGTCTTGCTATAGAAACATACCTTTGTTGTTGACTCGACAATAATGGCGATTACAATGGATTTGTACAATATCGGTCCATACAAATATTCTCGTCCTGTTAATACAAAATTCCTCTTCCAGTATCAAATGAAATTTCGTAGCCCCCCTGGCGGGATACATTCAAAGGTACATAATCCAATCAATCAAACTTGTCATGTGAATCGCAGCCAGCCAACCGAACAGTACAACACGGTGACTACCATACGACTGATCTCTAGCCCAGCTTCAACTCGACTCTCTACCAGCCTACTGTCAGTGATCTCTACAGAAACTGGATGTATAACTCTAGTGTCTAAGCATTGAATTGCAGCGTGCCTGCACATTCATATGTTTTAACACGATTTCGCGTTGTCCACCATTTTTAAATTTGGCAAACCAGTTTCCATCAGTTATTACGTGACAATGAATTTTTTGCTTACCTCTCGATTTGCAAATTATGTCAATATGCGTTGTAATAGGTTGATGTGGAGTGGAATCGAATCGTATTTTCTTTTCTTTTTCTTGTTATACTTCAAGGCAGCTATGTTTGAATTTGGAAAGAAACTAAATATGAAAATCTATAGAGATCAATGCCTACTGTCCACTGCCCGCCTCATCAGTCAAAAATGCTGCTGTGGCGCAGATGATACATCGCAGTTACAAACATTGTGTGGTGTGCAGTGGTTACAAACATCAACTGAGATTATCGAAGCATATAATAGATTAATTTTACATACAAAATAAAGCCGTAAGGCAAATACATGTCCAGATTCGCAAAAATATAACAGAAAAACCCATAAATAATTTTCTTCAGCCTATAGCTGCCTACTGTCGAGGTATGATACGTTAATGTTTCTAATGGTATCCATTATTACATATCGCATAATCGGTCAGGGGGAGGGGGTTATAAATTTTGAAAAGAGATATGGATAGGATGAAGTCAGATACATTGGCGATTAGTGAAGTTCCGAGTAAAGATGAACATAATTTCTGTTCAGGGGATAATAAGGATTTAAAATAAAAAATCAGTTGGGGTTATTACAGGAGAAGGTTTACAAACCTTTGAACGGGAGGTGCGGCAACAGAACAGGCCCAATCAATTAACTGATTTGTTTCTTTTTATTTATTTTTTATTTTTTTAACCACTTACGTGAATTACGAGTGTTATTAACACCGTCATAAGTGAAATCAGCTACACCGGCAAACAGTAAAAAATGTATTACTTGTCAAGTTTCATTGAAAACATTGCAATCGTGTACCTTCATCATCTGATAGAAGGTGTTGAATGAGCTGTAAAAGACAGGGATGGAACGCGTGCATTGGTATTGCACGCTATAGTCTACCTGTTGAAGAACTAAGTCCTACCGACTGAATAAAGTGTTCTACTCAATCCGCAGTCTTTTACACGTTCAGATGCAACATGACTGCCGTGCCGCGCGTGAGTATTCCTAGCAGTCTGGAGCGCCACGTTCCGAATCGCGTGGCCTCTAGCGTCGGAGGTTCGAATCCTCCCTCGGGCATGAAAGTGAGTGTTGTTGCCCTTATGTTGGTTTACCTTAGTTTAAATAGTTTGTAAGGCTAGGGACTGATGGCCAACGTAGTTTGGCCCCACAAACATTTGAACATGACTGCCGTGAACTGCTCCAGTAGCATGCATGTGTTGAACCCTCAACAGTCTTGAATTTGGTAGTCGGCGCTTAGGATGTCATACAAACAGCATCAGCATTTCCATTACAAAACTTGTGCGCAAATGCATTATCGCGATAATCAGCATGTGTAATCACGTACGGCATGTTTACATGCTACGACACTGTAGATGCCGCGCGGTAGTTGCCGAGCGGTCTGGAGCGCCACGTTGCGGATAGCGCGGCCTCCCACGTCGGAGGGTCGAATCCTCCCTCGGGCATGTATGTTTGTGTCGTCTTTACTATAAGTTAGCTCATAAGTAGTTTGTAAGTTTAGGGGCTGATGACCCCACAGTTCTCCCATAAGCTTTACGAACATTTGAACATTTTCGCATCGTAGACGTGGCCAACAAATCACGATGAAAACTTCAATATAAACTACAGAAGGGTTTCACAACATGATCATCAACATTCTACAGGTGGACTTCGATAAATACGCCAAAAGCTATCCGTAGAAACTGGTGTAGAACTTGTAATGTATTTAGCCTGAAAAGTCTCGCTTGTTTGGATTAATCAAGTATCCGATACCACATTTGGTTCGATATATTAATGCCCTAATATTCTGTATTTATATTATATAAGCATTTTATGGCGCTTTTGGCACGTCAGTTGATTATTACTTTCATTACTTGGTTGTTTTAATGAACTAAATAAATTAATTAATTATTGAAATTCGTAAGTTTAATGTTTGACAATAATGTTTGTTAATGAAATCCTTGAATAACAATATCCGAGGTTGTCTGTAATGTATTGATCATAATGTGATACTTTGATATCTGTAAAAGTAAGAAATAACAATGATTTAACCATTTTAAATAATGTAAACGTATATTAACACTGCACTAATTGTTATTTACTTACGTTCTTTTATATTATTTGTTTTGATACAAAAAATCCATTATTACATTTGTCATAATTTTTCTTTTCTTGATGAACAATTTATGTATGTTTCATGAACAAATTTATCAAATATAAATATTGTAACTTCCGTATTCTAGAATATTGTAGAACACAACTTTATGTATTAATACGCGCGAATTGGCGCGAACTCAGTTAGTTGTTCAGTTGGGAGTTAGTTGTCAGTCAGTATGGAAGTCAGGCTTGGATCAGTTTTGAATTTATTACTTTTGTTTTGTGAGCTTCAAGAATGAAATATAAATTTATTTTAAATGATACGTGTCACATTTATGGTTTCCATAAGACGCCTTAAGAATCCGACGTACTAATATAATTTTGTGATGTATTAATGTCAGGCGAGCTACAAGATCTACGAGACCACTGAACATATAAAATAGGTAATATATTAAAAATGTGGCTTTAGTTTTGTCCATAAAAAGCGCCACACGAAACGAAAACGCATGGAACACTTTCTCTGTACTTGACAAAAATGGGACACATATAGTTTTTCTTTATTCGTCTGTACTACCACTGTACTGTTACTCCTGCTAAGATCTGTGAGAACTTCCTGAGTTATTTTCTTCATTGTGTTCCGCGCGTAACACCAAATAACTGAGAGAAGCTGAAAAGCCGGCCATATCTTGTCTTCCTAATGAAAACGCACCTGATTCGATGGTGCTCGTTAAGAAGCCGCTCGAGAGAGGGGCAGGATATCCCCGCATCGATTCTTCTACATTATAAGCATACGTGATTGCGGTGGGCGGCAACGTAATTGCCAGTTCCAGTGCTCGCACCGGGGTGAGGCCCGCGTGGAAACGTTTAGCTAATGGCTCCATAGGCCCGCGCTAATTGCGTTACGGGCTGCGGTAAATTCACAGCCAAACAAAGGCAGTCGTCCCGCGCGTTAAGCACCGCAGGAACTGGCTGGGGCGAACTCTCGCTCCTACGGCCGTCTTATCAAGGATTCTGGGCGGCTATATAATGCTCACCTGCGCCAGGGCTCCCTGCGCCTAGTCTGCAAGGGGAAAAAAGGGGCAGTACTGGAGTGGGGAAGGGAAAGAAATACCGCCCAGTAGTTGTGAAGAAACTGGAGGCAGTACGTGGGCAGTAAAAAATTTTTCTCAACACATTCTGAAAGTCAAAACATAGCAGATGTTTTAAGAAGTACAGTCTAATCCGGGTGCGAAATTTATGGTCGGCAGCTCGTCATTGGCGACCGAAAATTTGCTGCTGGCGATCTGGGATTACAAATAAAAAATAAAAAGCTAGATCAAAGTTTTACAATGATTAGCAAAAAAAGTGGATCACCCCTGAATTCCAAAGTAGAGGCCGCACCTGACACTATGCAACCAACAAGGCATCGCTGCATTGCAGGTCGTCGCATCATTCCACAGTATAGTCATTACATGCCCACAATAGGTACTACGCAAGACACTGAAGACTATTTTCTCTTGTGGCATACAGTAAAGGTGCAAACCATAAATAATAGAATATACATTATCAGAGATCAGACAGAAACACTTGTAAATTAAATTTCATTGCAATAAGTAAGAAGTCAGAAATGTTATAACATTTATTTAATGTGAGCCACCTGTTGCGAGCTTACTGAGGCAGGAGCTCTCTTGGTGGTGCCTGTATCAAGGTAATTCCTACACCATCTTGTTGCAGTGGACTGTGCTGATGGAGCATCCTACATCTTCAATAAGAGCGACGACTCTGTCTCGATCTATCCCAGTGAGGCATTGCCACAGACTGACTGAGGCCTATTTCCGTTTGTCGCTCTGATCTTCTAGGGGAGGAAGTAAACCCGTTTACGTCAACTTGAGCGCCAGGGGCAGAGCCTGGCCCCTCCCGGCACCGCGATCAGCCTTGCCTTGCGTCGGCGCCAGGCTGTTTCTCGCCGGCCAGCACGTCATCCACCCAGCCCAGCGAATGCCAGACACTTGCCACTGCGGACATTTGCCACACCTGACCCTTCGCCAGGTAGTTGGATTAGCGGGCCGTCAGGCAAGGGACCTCCTTCCCCGTACTCCTGCTGTTTGCTTCCAAACCTCCGTCTCCGATTTTACTCGATACAGCCGATATGAAAGAGATCTCTTTCTTGACATCTCGCCGAAATGTACAACTTCTTTTAATATTCTGAAATCGAAATATTTATAACTTTTGGTAAATGAAAGCAATACCGTCGTTTATTTCAGTGTATAATTAGTTCTTCCAACCGTAAATATGTCCGTACGGTAGCTTTCTTCCACACTTACTGATTGCGACAGAAACAGTCCATCGACATGGAAGGAACACGAAAAGAACGATATAACGATAATTCGAATGTTCGCTAATCATTCAAGTTTGATCACTGCATTTGTACATATATTAATTGCTACACTGCATGAAGAAGAAAAAGGGAAAGAGAGAGAGAGAGAGAGAGAGAGAGAGAGCGGATAGAAGAACGATAAACTTCATGAATTTACTCTGTTGCGGCGAAACATTAGCTGATAAAGTGTATTTGGACAATGTTCAAAACAATGACGGAAAATATGTTTACAAAATAGAGAAGAGCGTCTATGTTTGACAGATAATATAAAATTGACATTCAATTTTAAAATATTTGACATAAGGAAATGAAAGAATATAGAATGCTATGCTTGTAATGTACATTGCTGTTCTACATTGTTTAGTTTTTTAAGAGAAAAGTCATAGTTCCTATGATATGCACTACAAAAGAAAATCACAACTTAAGGAAATCCTAATGTAATATGTGTACTAGCTCACAAGCGACACTTAAGTCGATAGTTCCTGTGATTTAGTATGAGTAGATGTTATACTTGACAACCGGAATAAATTAATAACTGACTCCGTTTACCGATCCCCGCACTTTCATGATGCAGCCGCTGAACAGTTTCAAGAGAACTTGAGTCTCTTCACAAATAGGTAGACTACTGGTACAATTATAGTTGACAATGACTTAAATCTATCATCCGTATGTTGACAAAAAATACACCTTCGGGTGGGGTGGCAGATACCTCTTCCTAAAATGTTCTAAATGGTTTTTTTTTTTAATTATTTTGAACAATTAGTTCACGAGGCCATTCAAATTGTAAATGGTTTCAAAACACACTTGAGCTCTTAGTCACAATTGCTCTTGAATATCACGACGGATACAGGGTAAGTGAACACAAAGTCGTAACGAGCTCTAAGATATTTACCAAAACTAAACGCTAAATACATCTATTAAAAGAAAAGAAAAAGATAAAAAGTCTGTTCACAGCTTTCTAGGAGACGGTGTCAATTTTTTCTAAATTAAGTATGTAAGTGAAGACCATAAGAGGGTTACATTTAAAGAAATAGTATTAACATCACTGGAGGGATTCCTACCAAATAAATTAATAAGAGACAGAACAGAAACATTTTGCAGAAAATTTATACGATTGCAGAATCCCCAATATTGTCGAAGTTTTACTGAAGCTCGAAATTTAGCGCGGCCTTCAATGCGACATTCATTTAATAGTTTTCACAACGAAACTCTTTGTAGAAATGTGATGGAAAATCCAAAGAGATTCTGGTCCTATGTTATCTCAGAGGGCCATAGACATGGGTTCTCAGGTGGATGCTGTGTTTCTCGACTTCCGCAAGGCGTTTGATACAGTTCCCCACAAACGTTTAATGAACAAAGTAAGAGCATATGGTCTATCAGATCAATTGTGTGATTGGATTGAGGAATTCCTAGATAACAGAAAGCAGCAGGTCTTTCTCAATGAAGAAAAGTCTTCCGAAGTAGGAGTTACGTCAGGTGTGCCACAGGGGAGTGTCGTGGGTCCGTTGCTGTTCACGATATATATAAATGACCTTGCGGATAACATCGGAAGTTCACTGAGACATTTTGCGGATGATGCTGTAGTATATAGAGAGGTTGTAACAATGGAAAATTGTATTGAGATGCAGGAGGATCTGCATCGAATTGACGCATGGTGCAGGGAATGGCAATTAAATCTCAATGTAGACAAGTGTAATGTGCTACGAATACACAGAAAGAAAGATCCTTTATCATTTAGCTACACTTTAGCAGGTCAGCAACTGGAAGCAGTTAATTCCATAAAGTATCTGGGAGTAGTCATTAGGAGGGATTTAAATTGGAACGACAATATAAAATCAATCGTTGGTAAAGCAGATGCCAGACTTAGATTCATTGGAAGAATACTAAGGAAATGCAGTCCCAAAACAAAGGAAGTAGGTTACAGTACACTTGTTCGCCCACAGCTTGAATACTGCTCACCGGTGTGGGATCCGTACCAGGTAGGATTGATAGAGGTAGTGGAGAAGATCCAACGAAGAACAGCGCGCTTCGTTAAAGGATCATTACGTAATCGTGAAATCGTTACGGAGATGATCGCTAAACTCCAGTGGAAGACTCTGCACGAGAGACGCTCTGTCGCTCGGTACGGGCTTTTGTCGAAGTTTCGAGAACGTACCTTTACCGAGGAGTCTAGCAGTATATTGCTCCCTCCTACGCATATCTATCGAAGAGATCATGAGGATAAAATCAGAGAGATTAGAGCCCACATAGAGGCATACCGGCAATCCCTCTTTTCGCGAACAATACGTGACTGGAATAGGAGAGAAAATCGATAGTATTACTCAAGGTACCCTCCGCCACACACCGTCAGGTGGCTTGCGGAGTATGGTTGTAGATGTAGATGTATCTACGCCAGGGGAAAGACTTGGTGAATGCCTTTATTGCGCGATAGCGACGGTAATGTTACTAATGATAGTGCCACTAAAACGGAGTTACTAAATGTAGTTTTCCGAAATTCTTTCATCAAAGAAAACGAAGTAAATATTCCTCAATTCGATAAGACAACTGCTGCTGCAAACCTAACATAGAAGTAGATACCCTTGGTGATACAAAGCAGATCACCCTATGAAATAAGTGATGTTGCAAACGAAATGATCAAATATGTTTTCAAAAAGTTTCTAATGCATAAGAAAAATACGTCTAATACATTTGTTTATGATATTCTTTTGTAACAATTATTTCTGAACAGTAAACTCCTTGCCTTGTTTTAATAACTTTTACTGTCCTGATTAAAGATAATCAACAACATTTTCTCAGAGACTTTAATTTTTAAGGAGTACAGCTACATGAGATCTCCATCTACTGTAAAGTTATTTCTATCCTTGTCTAATTTTGGATATATGGGAATTATTTCAACTCTATAGCTGCCGAGCTTGTCAACCTTAGGTGCAAATCTGTTATAGGGTGTCTCTTTTAGGTGCAAATCTAAAGTTCCGATTATTTTTAACAAAAATTAGATTTTTAGGAGCTAGTTGCGGCTCTGAAGTTACAGGAAATAATTTTAGAACTCACAATCTTTGACGGTATGGTCATAATATTAGAAGGTAGAAAAAAATTCTCTTAACGTGTCAACTATAGGAGCTTTTACCTAAATAGGAAATTGCAAATTGAAAAGCGGTAGATGTAACTATAAATTCTGGTTGCAGGAGGATCATTTGAGTGATGTTTAATGTATTTGCTTCGTTGAGTCAAATTTCACTGCGTATTGATTAAACGCTAGTGAACCGAACTGGGACCAGCTAGTTTCATCATTAAGTTCTTAAAGGATACTGAGATCTGATACACTCTTTTTATCTTCACATTTAATAAAGATCGCATCTTTAGGTGGCCCTCACGTTATCTATGTTCAACACTTTTCCGTTCTTCGATAGCAGCTTTCTCTTGCAATGATCCTATTTTCGGCGTAAGCACATCCACACCTTATTACAGCGTAACCGTTGTAAAAGGCAAAAGGCCTGCCCTTGACCATTGTGATAACTTCCATACTGACAGTCACATTGCGAAGTGCGGAAGTGACCAGTGTGCAGATGTCCGAACGGGTGGTAGGGGGAGGGGACGAGGAGTAGGAAGAGGAGGAGGAGACAGGGGCACCCGACCCTTCGGAGCAGGTAAAACTGTAGTAAATGTCCGGCGTGGCAAGTGTCCGGATACCAGACCGGCTACCCCATAGTTAGAGAGCTACGACGAATACAGCTCCAGGTTGCAAAGCCACATTCACCTCTTGAAGAATCAAAAGTCACATCTAACCTACACAAATCTGTAGTTTAAACAAACACAACAAGTGTTATTTCTCCATAACCTTAAAAGTCGACCACTGTACGTAACAACTAAAATTAGTAAACAGTAATAGTGTGGGAAGCCATCGGAAGCCGGAAAATCCAAGAGACAGCGGTGGTGGGGACGGACAGTGAGATACGCGCTAAAAATGGCTCGCTGTCTGGACTGTAACCAAAGGTTGTAGAAACCTCTTTGGTAGTATTAGCAGCTATCGATACTGAGCCAGAGAGAACGATGCAAAGTGAGCTATCACTCCCCACATTCAGACAGCCATAGATCCTGGCACTCACTTAAAAGTAAAACAACTGCACATTGTCACAGGGACAGTGGCGTAGTGGAGAAGCAGTTCTTAAGCAACATTAATTAATATAATAATAAATTGTTAACATAACAAAATAAGAAAAACCTAGCAATATTAACTAATATTTTAACACATGAAACAAAAATGCTATTCCTCACGCCTTGAAAAGAGTGGGGTTCAAGTTTTAACAAAATGATAATCTAACGACATTAAATAAATTATAACATTATAGAAATATACAAAAAATATATGGAAGACGACAGACGTTCGTCATTCAACCTGAGCAGTCATATAATCCTTTTATGTTTCATTCAAATATTTAGTGTAGTTAAAAATGTTAAACTTAGCTACCACATAATATTTTTCACCTAGCTAACAATGATATGATACAGGAAGCTATTCTCTCTTGTAAGTTAAGAAACTGTGTATTGAACCTAGACAACTAAGCGAGATGAAAGACTAAAACAGTTTTCATGACAGCTTCACGAAATTTATATCCGTAGTATATCAGTGTGCACTTGTAAAATGTCTCTGAAAGAAGTGCTGCACAACGGAAATTATCTTATGCTGATGAGCTTCATTTACACGATTGTTCTGTTATTCACAGTTATATGTTTCGTAAAGGGTTAACAGAGTCACTTCAACTTCTCGACTGTTCCACTCTTATAAGAAGCTCGAAAAAAACGAGTGACAAAAGCGTATGTGCAGCAGTGAAAATGTATTTGTTTTAATATTGCGTCTGCAACTCATCTCCCTTCCCTACGCCCCCCCCCCCCCCAAATTGAAGGAAAAAACAATGGAAAACATCCGAGACCTTCTTTTCCCTAATTCACTGTAATACATAATCGTATATTTTCTTTCAACTTTTTCGACGTCCTCTCTCTAGCCCATCAGGTAATAATCGCACACTGCTCAGCAATACTGCATAAGAGGTGGAACAATTGTAGGGTTGGTAGTCTCGTTAGGAGACTTTTAAATCTTCTAATGGTTGTGTCAATAACAGGCCGTTTGTTTCACCTTCGCAAAACACGTGTTATTCTTAGTTAATGTTATTTTTAATTGCACCCCCAGGAACTTCGTTACATGTGTAACCTTCAAATTTGTTTTGCTTATCGACATCTAGAATACTGACAAAACTCTTTTAGTAATCATGTTCAGAGCGAAATGATTATTGATGTTTAAGGTCAATTGTCACAATTTTCAAGATACAAATTCAAAATCGTTTCGCAGTTGACTTTGCTTTTATGAGGAGTTTGCTAGTCGCCAGCATTAACTTCCTCAAATCAAATAGCAATGTGCTGAATTGCTGTTCGTTAGTCTCGGTAAAACTCGAGTACGGGTGAACCGATTTGGCTAATATTTGTCTTGAAATATTCGTGCAAGTCCAGGGAGGGTTTAAACGGTGATAAAATATGTAAAAGTTTTCCGGAAAAGACGAAAATCGGGAAAAACTGAAACAGCTTTTTCCAGTTAGCTATCTATAACGTTCGTCCAATTGCGATAAAATTTTGTAAAATTGGAAAATTTGAGAAAAACTGAAAGTGCGTTTTTCAATGTGTTTTTGATTGAATTTAGCGCCCGATGGAGCGCGGTAATTCTTTTCTTGTTTTGTTCATTATGGTCTTGGAAAAGTTTTCACTAAATATAGAGACAGTGAAAAAGGAAATTCGCAAAATTCGAACCAAGTTTCTGTTTCAATGTGTTTTTAAATGTATTCATTACTATAAGTTGAGAACCGTTCATCCACTTGCGATAAAATCTTGATCATTTGACGTTCAACAAAAGATGAACGTTCTTATGAACTAAAAATTCAGAAAAGTTACCCGGAAAATTTGGAAATTCGCGAGAAACTGAAAGAGTTTTTTGTATGGGATATCAATAAAATTCGTCTGGTTGCGATAAAATTTTGCGTATTTGACGTTCAAACCAAGAGTAACGTTCTTATGAAATAAAAATTTGGAGAAGTTTCCCGGAAAATTGGAAAATACAGAAAAAATAGAAAGAGATTTTTCTATGAAATATCAATACCAATCATATGATTGCGATAAAATTTTGCACATTCGACTTTCAAACCGAGAGGAAGGTTTGAGTGAACTAAAAGTTTGGAATAGTTTGCCAGAAAATAGGAAAATTTTACGGAAAACTGAAAGAGCTCTTTTCTTTGGGATATCAATATCATTCGTACGATTGCGATTAAATTTTGCACATTTGACGTTCAAAGCAAATGCCTTTATAAAGCTACTGTGTCTAAAATACATATGATTTAAATTAGTATGGTTTATATTAAGAGGTAAGTGATACGAAGCTCACCGGGTCATCTAGTTTCGAATATATATTCGAAACAGGAGAAGTCCACTTTGCTGGAAGAATTACGCTTGCAACGTCCTTTTCACAAGGCGACTCCTCGTCTGTTACTGCAAACTATTATCTTACAATTAGGACTTCATGATCCCAGTCGCACACCTGTGTCTATAATCCTTAGGGAAGCGATATGCTTGAAGTTGATTATGACTGCATTTTTGTAATTTCTCCTTTCGTCAATGAAGTTCAGTGTCTCCATAATACCAGTAAAACTTTAACTGCGGACTAGAAACCCTCTAAATAAAGAGGTGTTACAGAATTATCTTAACTTTCATATTTCAGAAACAGGGGACAGATTTAAAGGTGCTGCATGCAGCGTAATGTTCAGTCAGACGTAAGGCTTTGTTAACCTTTTAGCAGAGTCCAGTATATGCAAATCTGCACGTCTCCTAAGCGGAGTGGTGCTAGCGGTCGGCATTGCGTGTCGTAATTTCATCCTGTAATTGCTTGTCTGATGGTATCTCACAGTTCCTGCACGTTTCGCACCGGTTTCTGCTTGACAACATCCTTCGCAAAACCCGAGGGAGAAACAATCTACTGGCATTATATCTGAAGACCTTGCGGGGCAGGTAAGAGGTTCTCCTTCGCTACAACATCGTCCAGAACTTCCCGGCGACGGGGCCACTATCCTGTTGTAACGTTACACTAACGGCACAGTTGAGGAGTTTGATGGACTACAGGCGTATTTCCGATAAGAGCATTCTCGGTTTAAGTGAGTGTAAGATTTTCGTGTTTACACAGTACTGAAAAACTCTAATATTTCAAATTAAAATGTTCAAATGTTTGTAAAGCTTATGGGACTTAACTACGGGGTCAGCAGTCCCTAAACTTACAAACTACTTATCAACTAGCTTATCCTAAGAACGGCACAAATATTCATGCCCGAGGGGGGATTCGAACCCCCGACCGTAGTGGTCGTGCAGACCGTGACTGGAGCGCCTCATTCCCCTCGGTCACCGCGGCCGGCTCTAATATTTCAATTATGTAATAGTTCTGTCTGAGACCATACTTTTAATAAACAGAATAATTCCTTAAAACTGAAGATATTTCTTCTATTTGTGGTATATTATTCAGAACATAATGAACTGCTTACGCTCTTTTTTCCATCAGATCATCTAAACAAACTATAATGAAAATCGAGTTGAAATATTGCTATTATTATTTTATTGTCTAGTCAAACTGTACATTAAGAAAAATATATGTTCATGACCATTACAGTTTGTGTTCCTGTTCAGAAGCTGTAGCTTCCCCAACGTTTACTCTCTCTAGAAGTTTTTCATTGTTAATGAATATTAATGGTAGCAAAAGCTCAAAATATGATTTTCGGATTCAAATGTTTGTAAATCTATCGTACTCAACTGCGTGGTTATCAGTCCGTAGCTTACAAACTACTTAAACTAACCTAAGGACAACACACACACACACCCATGTCCGAGGGGGAGGACTCAAACCCCGACGGCGAACGGCAGCGCGCACCTCAACAAGGCGCCCCAGTGCGCACGGCTAATCCGCGCGGCAATATCATTGTGTCATCTTTGTAAAATGGTATCCTCACAACTAACTGCAACTGCAGAGAAAATTTCCCCTGTTGCTTTGATGAGAAGTAGTCCATTAAATTTTCCTTCCAGTCTTTAATAAGCTCAGTTCCGTCAATGATTTCTAATGGCTCTAGTTTCTCCCCGCATTATGTAAGTGCCATTTCTTTCTTTTCTCTTAAACTTTCTTCTCTTATTTTTATCTGTAAAATCATTTTCCAATTATCACTCACTTCACTCAATATAGCACTCAATGTAACACCAAACGCTACTTACAGTCGACACATAAGGTGAGAACAGCCTATCATCCACTGCCTTCTTAAGACGATTTCTTAGTCTACACAAAAGGTATCGAGCTGACATTTTCAGGGCGGGTAACTCAAATGTGGAGGTATTGATTTATCGCTTTGACGGAAAACGGGCGTAAAGCCAATTACGCACTAGATCCGTCACAATCCTCAATTGACACTGCACAGCGATATGCACATGTTTTACTTGAAGTGGAAGTTTAAGGGCAGGTACAGTGATGGGATACCTTCACTGAGCCCTTTTGTCGAAAATGGATTATGGGCCGTCCCTAGTGAGGTTATACCTCTAATGCCGAAAGGAGAGAATTTAAGCCATGGACTACGGCAGTGCAGTGAGCCAGCTCTTTACTTCCGCACCCCCTCGGTCAGTGACGTTTAACAAGACAAATGTGCGCTGCGCCGCATCTGTTCGCACACGTAACTACTCAACCAACGTACTGTGCGAATTGTTCAGATAATCCTCTCAAACTTTGTAAAATATTTCAGAACTATTACTAGGTAGCAAATGTAAAACTGCAAGATTCTTAGTTTACGTAAAAATTAAGTCTTTATCAAAATTTTGAACTCTTGAAATATTAGACTTAAATGCCTGAGAAATTGAACTTAAAATTATGATCATCACTTTAATGTTGATCGTGATGTTTGAGAAGTAAGAGTAATAGCATAAGATTTATATGTATTTTGTATTAATTTTTCTAAAAACATTTGATTTTAGAAAACATATATTCTTCGATACGTTACGGTAAGGTAAGGTCCTTGTATAGTGCTAAGTGTAACCAGTAATCTCTACACTAACTGGATGAATAACTTTGGTGTCTGAGCATAGAATTGCAACGTGCCTGCACATTCATATGTTTTGCACACGATTTCGCATTGTCCGCCATGTTTAAATTTGGCAAACGAGTTTCCATTAGTTAGTACGTGACAAAGAATTGCTTGCTTACCTCTTGATTTGGAATTTAATCCAATATTCGATGTTGTAGGCTGATATCGGAGCGGAATCGAAACATACTTTCTTCCCTTTTCCTTGAAATTCTGGTTAGAAGCCATGTTTGAATTTGGCAAGAAACTAAATATGAATATCTATGGCTGGCATGCTAAGACAGCTGAAGTTCAACATACAGAGTGTAAGAGATCAATGAGTGTAACATATGGTGGAATATCTTTGGGCGTCGCAGCCACGCTCTCGTATCTCTGAGCGCTGGGGCACCAGTAGTAGCTGTTGAAGCTGTCCATAGTTGTGTTGTTGAAGCCGTCCCTAGTTGTGAAGGCATTATGACATGGGATTGGCAGCAGTGTTCGGTGCTCCAGATAAAGAGACAGATGATCATAAATATGTAGCGGTGTGTCTCACTACTCAAGCCTCGTTATTTGGGAAGATGGTTGGTTGGTTGATATGTGGGAGTAAGGGACCAAACAGATAGGTCGTCAGTACCCCATATTCGGAAAGCCGTATACTTCTGAAGGTAAAATTTCTTTTCTTCTTTTTGTCGGCAACAATGTCGAAATTTTGTTTCCACTGGAAAAAAAAAACAAAAAACATTTTTTTTTCTTTTCTTTTTGAAAGATGCGTCAGACTGGCGCGTGATAAGTGAATTTGTGAACAGGTAGACGATACCTCAGTAGTGCCACCTAGTAGCCACAATTACAACTAGGCTACTGTACAGATTAAAGTATTGAGAAAACAATTACTACAAGAAGCTATGTTTAACATGAGAGATGGCTAAGGCGTCCTTTTGGCAATACAATATCAGTTGAGAGAATTAATGAGTAACAAAATTGTAATAAATAAAACAGTTAAAAATTGGTTTGGAAAACAAATTTTTGGATCAAGTCGGAAGAAATATTTCTGACACTGAATGAAGACCGAGTAACGGTTTAATACCGTTGAAAAGCTTCTATTACGGAGTTGTAACTGTTCATTTAGAAAGATGTTTAGATATTTGCAGTTCCTCGAGCACGTCTAATCTGTGGCCTTTCTTTTCGGTGTGCTAAAGTTCAGGTCATGAATGGCTTTAGGTGCGTGACCTGTAATGAGAAGGTGGTCAGCAAAAGACGAATTCTGGGGGCTAGTGCCATTCTTTCCCAAGAGATGTTCATTAAACTTGATTTTAAAAGCACGTCCCGTTTTACCTATGTAGTAGGAAGAGCAAGCATCAAAAATAATTTTCTAAACGACAGAATTGTCTAAGGGAGAACGGGTTGATTTTAAATTATGAATGAATTTTTTCTTTAAATTGTTATAGGTCGAGAAGGCACGTTGCAGCTATATTTATTACGAAGAAGTCATGAAGCTGATAGGAGATGGGCCCCAGAAATGGAATGGAGAAATATTTTTTCTTTTGGTCAGATTCAATGGGAGTGCAAATGTTGTAACTCTTTTAGCAGTTTTCTTTTTATGGATGTTGTCAACTATGGCAGGATCGCATTCGTTATTAACTGCTAAGGTTTTAATCAAATTTAATTCTTCCTCTAATTTTTCTTTCGAGAGTGGGACGGAAATAGCTCTGTGGCTGGCAGAATGAAAGAAAGCATTTTTGTGACATTGAGGGTGCATGGAAGAGGCGGGTATAACTTAATCAGTTTCTTTTCGGTAGATATTTAAAGAAATTTTATTTTCTTCTACTGTTAAGGGCCGGCCGCGGTGGCCGAGGGGACTGAGGCGCTCCAGTCACGGTCTGCACGGCCACTACGGTCGGGGATTCGAATCCCCTCCTCGGGCATGGATATTTGTGCCGTCCTTAGTCTTAGCTAGTTCATAAGTAGTTTGTAAGCTTAGGGACTGATGACCCCGTAGTTAAACATTTGAACTTTTTTTTTTTTTTTTTTTTTTTTTTTTTTTTTTTTTTTTTTTTTTTTTTTTTACTGTTAAGGTCAAATCGAGAAAGTTCAGTTGTCGAGCCTCGTTTTCAAGTTCACAGGTGAAAGTGATATTCTCATGAAGTCTATTGAAAAGAGTAAAAATGTTATCATTGCCATTGGTGGGTCCTTTGTAGATATCTAAAATGTCATCAACATATGTAGAATAGAAAACAGTGCCTAACGTTGCAGCAGAGAGTTTGTGGAAGAATTTTTCTTCCGAAGAATTAATGAAAATATTGGCAAGGATACCAGCTAAAGGATTTACCAAAGCAAGACCATCGTCTTGCTGGTACAGTTTTCCCTTAAATTCAAAGTATTTATCTTTGACTACTACATTAATTAAATTAATGAAGTCAATGACTTGTTCATATGAAAGTTTTTTGAATTGACATAAGTTATTTTCTACGAACTTAAGCGTTTCAATTACGGGAACATTGGTATACAGATTCTTGATATCCACTGAAAAGAGCTTAGTATCTGATCCGTAATCTAGATCTTTTACTTTATGTACCAGTACGTGACTATTGGGAACTGAATAACTGTTCTGAAAAACGAAGGATTTTTCAAGGTTTCTTGCAGAAATCTGGCTAAAGCGCGGTAAGCACTGTTCATACTGTTTTCAAAAAGGCCTGATCGGATGGTTAGGTTTGTGCACCTTGAATTATGAACGAAGTTTAAGCGGTTGATGGTCATGATGATGAGAGATTTTTTATGAAATGGCTTGACCAAATACCTTGCATCACTGACGGCAGTACCTCACTTCATTTAGTAATTCTGCGGTCGGGTCCTCGTGTAGTTCCGAAATATTATTTTCATTAAAAATTCTAAGGTTTTAGAAATATATTCAGAATTGCTAGCAATAACAAAGGAACAACCTTGGTCAGATTTTGTTATTAAAGCATCGACTTCTTCAAGCTTATTATAGATCTAATCGTAAATTTATCATTGTTCACAACATTTTGAGATAGAAACGTGTTTTTACTAAATTAGCTACCTCAAAAGCAATTCTGGTTTGACTAGAACTTTCTATTCTTACATAGTCAAGGCCAGTTTTTAAGTCGACGTGCAAGTCTTCTATTAAAGTGCTGTCTGACAGCTGTCTCAAAGCTGTAATTTATGCATTTGTACAAGGGTAAGTGTCACTGCTGTTGCAGCGGTTCCGCTCGTGCGCATTAGCAGCTCTGGTTCAAGCAGAACGAATTGCCCCCACTTCGAGCTCGCTCCGTGTTGTACGTTTTTCGTATTGATGTTTGACGAAGCCGTCGTTGCTCGAAAATCTCGAGTGTGAACTGAGATCTGTGATCCACTTTCTGTCTGTTAAGAACGCTATACAAAGTGTCATTGATCGTCAGGTATGCAACGTTTTCGGAGAAATTGCAATTAGTGCTTCAATTGTGAGAAGCTTGGTCCGACCAGGGCGTATTTAAGTCCATTTGTGTTAAGTGCAGTCGAAGAAACGATTATTAAAAACCCGTAGTTTACAATTAATGCTCTTGTACTTGAACTGCAACAAATTTTACAAAACTTTACGAAATTGTGAATAAAAAATCGGATATTCAAAAATTTTCACACGTTCAATATCCTAAACTTCTTAATGAAAAACACAAACAGCAGCGGATGGACACCGCTCTCGATTTTTTGACACGTTACAATTCTTGACATCTAGAAAAGTCAAGCGCATGTTTTACGATAGTCGAGACACTTAACTTTTTTAACACTAAAACAGTAAATAAACATTATTGTTTCGAAATGCTTAAGAAACTGCGTTGCGCAAAACAAAACAAGTGCAGAGGTATGTCTTCAAAGGGCGTTCTAAATCTACATGGATACTCCGAAAGTCAAACTGAAGTGCATGGCAGAGGGTTCGTCGAACCACTTTTAAAATATTTTTCTACAGTTTCATTCTATAACAGCTCGCTGGAAAAAGCAACACCTAAATCTTTCTGTTTTCGATCCGATTTCTTTTATTTTATTTTTATGATCATGTGCCCCTATGTAGGTGGGTTTAACAGTATATGTTTGCTTCCAGATGAGAAAGTTGATGGAAAAAATTTCACAAATAGATCTCGCCGCGACAAATAACGCCTTTCTTTTAATGAGCCGCTCGGGAATATCCGAGAGGTCTTGTGCGCCACGTTGAGTATCGCTCGTCCTCCCGCGTCGGAGGTTCGAATCCTCCCTCGGGCATGGATGTTTGTGTTGTCTTTAATATAGGTTAGTTCATAAGTAGTTTGTATGTGTAGGGACTGATGACCCCGTAATTAAGTCCCATTATCTTAACATACATTTTAACAGTTTTCTTTTAATTATTTTCATCCCAACTCGTGCATCATTTCCGTGACACTCTCTTCCCTATATCGCGATAATACTGAACGAGCTCCCCTTCTATGAAATTTCTCTCAGTTGTTAGTCTCTCCAACCTGGTGAGTATGCACAATGCGCAGAAATATTCGAAAATATGAAAAAAATGTTCAAATGTTTGTTAAGCGTATGGGACTTGACTGCGGGATCATCAGTCCTTAAACTTACAAACCACTTATTATCCAACTTATACTAAAGACAGCACAAACATCCATACTGCCCCAAAGTCGCAAATCCTGTTTCGAGTCCCGGTCCAAGATATTAACTTCGCCGCTGAATTTCATTCCTCTCATATAGACGAGATATTGAAATATTTCTGATTCACGTAATTTATATTCTGGGACACATGTGAAAAAATTTCGGACACGATTAGGACCACATGACGAAATAAACTCTGAATGGTTGATGAAACTGTATGTATGGAGCATTAAAATTCAGAAACCTTCAGGGAGTTATTCCCAAATCCTTAGTGACAAGAATATGCCGAGAATACTAAATTTCAGGCATTACCTCTCTCCACGTACAAATGTGCTTAATGATAATCGAGCGGCTCCGTTTGTCAAATACTTGTCGTATTCCACAGTAATTTCAAATTGGCTATGAAGCACACTCTCCATAGAGTAGATCGTGGCTAAAACGTCAAAATATCAGATACCTAGAAATAACTTCAGCAGTTGTATTGCTACCTCAAAACACATCCTCAGTACAAAGGTAGAATAAAGTTATTAATTCGTAGCAAAGATGTTTTACGTTTATATACACTCCTTGCCTGTTTCTGAACTGTGGTGTCGCACAAGTCTAAAGTGCGCGACACCTACTTTCGCCGCGCGCCGCCATGCACGCACGGCGCGGGGTTCTTACGACGTCAGCCACGAGCGCCCTCTGCTACAACTCCACTCGTGGCCAATACAGATCGACATCGTTCACTTGGGACTGAGATAGGAACCAGTTAACAATTCAGAATCAGAAAGGCACCAGTGAAGACTTGGCTATCGGATAGGCACTAGGCAGGCCTCTAGCTCAACTATGTATCAGCATTCTGCAGTACTGAGCTATGTAAAAGTTAAGTATTACTAAGTCTCTATGAAATATATATCTCGTTACTCATTTACTCTAGTGTTTCTAGTTTCTGCTGTCCCACTGGCTGCTCACCTCCGTAACTGCACAAGCGTGCCTCCTTTATTCCTGTGTCGGTTAAATTCTACTCGGCCACCGACACCTACGACGGAAACGAGACACAAAATGAACATATTGTGTTTCTTTCGAAAACCGTAACTGCAATTTCTTTAGATGTACCGGTTCAGTATCAAGCTGAGAATGAGGAAGACAATACGCTTTAATAATTGCTTAGCCTCCCGCAGCCAGCGTCAGTTGACATGAAAGTTTTCTGGGCGTTGTACCGCGTCATAATGTAATATGGCTATTACTTTAATAACCAACGTTTCGGTCAACGTTACAGACGGCTTCTTCTGGGTATACTGCTGAGAGCTGGCTGTAACGCGTCACTATATTTTATCATTACTGTTAACTTTGACGTTATGTCATAGTTTTTTTTTTTTTTTTTTTTTTTTTTTTTTTTTTTTTTTTTTTTTTTTTTTTTAATCATCGATGTTATTGGTAATTTTTTGGCGGAGAAGTGGAAATTTTATTATGATTGGATAACAAGGTGGAATAAGAGGGAATCAGTCACAATCTGCACGGCCGCTTTTTTGGGAAGATGTACTTCACCTGTAAAGGAGACCGCGTATAAAACGCTTGTACGACCACGTCTTGATTATTGCTCAGGTGTTTGGGACCCGCAAGAGATCAGTTTAAAGGGAGACATAGAGGCGGTTCAGAGACGAGCAGCTAGATTAGCTACCGGTAGGTTCGACCAATGCGCGAGTGTCACGGAAATGCTCCGGCAACTCAATTGGGGATCGCTGGAAGAAAGACGACGTTCTTTTCGTGAATTTCTGTTGAGTAAATTTAGAGGGCCGGAATTTGAAGCTGAGTATAGTACGATCTTGCTGCCGCCTACTTACATTTCGCGTAAAGATCACAAAAACAAGATAAGAGAAATTAGGGCTCGTACAGAGGCATATAGGTATTCTTTTTTTCCTCGTTCAATTTGGGAGTGGAATAGGAAAGGAAATGCCTAGTAGTGGTACAGTGTACCCTCCGCCACGCACCTTACGGTGAATTGCGGAGTATGTATGTAGATGTAGAACATATTTTTTTAGCTGGAGCAACAACTTATTGACACACAGGAAAATGGCAGGTCTTACCTCGGCAACACAATAGCGCCCCTTCCACTCGACTCACCTAGGAGTTCCCAGGGAGGGCCTGTACTTTAGAACCCCCTTCCACCTCGCCAGAAATACTGTCCCTTTTAAAAACATGGAAACAAAAGAGACAGTAGATGTTTACATCACAGTTGGACAGGAGGGCTCCTGCAGAAAAATAACACGAGGAGCCCTAAAGGTGACGTTTCGCCGGCGGCATAGCAAGTGAGAGCAAAGCTACAGGACACAGAACCTGCTAGCAGTAGCAGCAATGTTAACTGAACTACTACTGACCAGCGTGCCATGCCGCGTTCTGCAACGAACAGTCAATTGCTATGCAAGGCCCTCGACGTGGTGTAAATGAAAGTGAGAGGCAGAAGTCTGCCGGATATACTTGACGAGACAAGCAGATTCGTAGCTCCCGCCTCTACTGCTGCGCTCTAGTTTTGAGCGAGTGCGTGGAGAATGAGACTCCTTTGCAGTACTGCTCTGTTAGGAACACCTCTGTGGAAACGAATGATAGTGTACCTTCAGTGGAGGATACTTTTGTCTGTGCAGTGTCTGTGTTGGCCCCGTGAATTAATAACCAGTGTGAACACGAACAGGGTGAAATTAGTTAATGCTTGTGAGCGCATTTTGAGTGGCATCGCGATGGCTTGGTTTTTGACTGACATACAACGCCAATAGACACAAAGCCGGCCGCGGTGGCCGAGGGGACTGAGGCGCTCCAGTCACGGTCTGCACGGCCACTACGGTCGGGGGTTCGAATCCCCCCTCGGTTGTATGGATATTTGTGCCGTCCTAGTTCGTAAGTAGTTCATAAGTAGTTTGTAAGTTTAGGGACTCATGACCCCGTAGTTAAGTCCCATAAACTATACAAATATTTGAACATTTTTTTGAATAGACACAAATACTAGCGCTGAGAAGACGTTCTAGACTTCATCATGTATGTTCAAGTTTTGTTTGCAGCGGAGACAACACAGCCAGTGGCCAAGTGTCACAGTTATTGGTACAATGTGCGAATGCCTTAGGCGAATTCACCCATCCCTTGCAGTCAGTAATTACAGACTGCATTTTTCCGACACTTCACAACATTTCTTATGACACGGCAGCCTGGACCGATAACTTATGGAATTGAATTACTTTAAACTCAAGTAGGTGTGTGAAGTGCCATTCTGCCGATTTCATTTCTTTTAAATTGTTCATAATCATCCTTATGATAGTGATTTCCAACCTGCAACCTGGAATTACAAGTAATTAATTATACTACATCTTAACTTCATCTTTCTTCTACACAAAAATCATCCTTCATAAACATCTAGATTGCATGTTTGAAATGTTTCATTTAGTAACTAGCGACATCACTTTATTGCCTGAACTGATTCTTACAGTTTTTTGTATGTAATGTTTTTATATACAGGAGATGTCATCAAAGTTTATCACCGGCCGCGGTGGCCGAGTGGACTGAGGCGCTACAGTCACGGTCTGCACGGCGACTACGGTCGGGGGTTCGAATCCCCCCTCGGGCATGGATATTTGTGCCGTCCTTAGTGTTAGCTAATTCATAAGTAGTTTGTAAGTTTAGGCACTGATGACCCCGTAGGTAAGTCCCATAAGCTCTACAAACATTTGAACATTAGAATCTAAGTTTATCTCTGCATAAGTGATAAAGTTTCAGCGATTGTAGATAGACGATGAACATCTTTCTGAACTCTGTGGAACGTGCTGTTGATGTCATCCTTGTAGGTGCCAAGGGTACATCGTTAGATCATTCTGTTGCGCAATAAAAGAAATGGAAGAGTAACATTAAAATTACGGCAGCATATTTCACGACAGAGGCAATAAGGCTGTAACAGTTGTAAGAAGTATCATATTTCGTAATTGGTTGCCACACAATATTTCCACCATCAACATATTAGAAGAGATTATAAATGCCATCGTCCTTTCTTATTGTGTTATATTTCACTGTCAGTTCATTTGCCTCGAAACGCGTTAGTGAGCCACCTTGATGCCATACACAGTTGCTTACTGCCGTGGTGTGAGCGTCCGCCAGCTCGCAGGAGCGGCTGTGCTGAACTGCTTGAATTGTTAGTGCGCCTGTACCGATGAAAATACGGTTACCCTGCCTAGGGCCCTGGAAGTGTTGCAACCCCCAAGGGCTGACGGCCAAGGGCTGAGCTAGGGTAGACGGGCGGTGGCCGCCAACCTACTTTAACCACAAAGTGCATGTCAAACATCCTTCTAATTCGAAACTTCCCCACAGATTAAAATTGTGTTTCAAAACCGAGATTCGAACCTGGGACCTTTGACCTTCGTGGGCAAGGTTGGCAGGAGAATTTCTGTGGGGTTTGGAAGGTAGCAGGCGGGTTATTGGCAGGAGTAAAGTTCTCTCAGTTAAATTAACTATGAAGCGGGTGCAATAAATAAATAAATAAATAAAAATTAATTTAATTAATTAATTAATGAAATAAAAAATAAATAAATAAAAAGCGAACTGAGTCATTCTTCTTCACCTCAAAATATTGAGTTATTGAGCCTTTCACGCTTAGATGCCTACAGTTCTACGAAACTGCCTTTCAGGATTCTCTTAAAGGATTGCCATTACAGCACCATATTTTCCGTAATTTGTTGTTGGAACCTTCTAATGCAGTAAACATAAACCCTTCTGTCGTCTGGTCCAACATCCAAATAAAAGAACTTGTTAAAAATTTCCAGTCTAAAGCCGCGGTGGAGTAGGCCAGCGGTCTAAAGCGTCTCGCTGCGGAGCGCGCAGTTGCTCGCCGTGGAGGTTCGACTCCTCCCTGGAGCATGGGTGTGTGTTGTCCTTAGGTAAGTAGTTTGTAAGCTACGGACTGATGATCACGCAGTTTGGTCCGATAGATTTACAGACATTTGAACATTTTCCAGTCTAAAAGGGACCCGGAGAACGCAGTAGACGAATGGAAACGACTACCTGATTGCTCTTCAGTTGATGAAAAGTTACTGATTCTGAAATTACCGTCGTTGTAATTGACGGTAAGTCATCGAGTGAAATAGAAGTGGTATCTGGCGTTGCACAGGGAAGCGTTATAGGTCCCGTACTCTTCCTCGTGTTTATAAACGATTTAGGAGACAATCTGAATAGCTCTCTTAGACTGTTCGCGGATGATGCTGTCGTTTATCGGTTAGTGAAGTCAACAGAGGATCAAAAGCAACTGCAAAGCGATTTAGACAAAATTTCTACATGGTGCGAAAATTGGCAATTTACACTAAGTAAAGAAAAGGGTGAAGTAATACACATGACCACTAAAAGAAATCCGCTGAACTTCAATTATGCGATAAATCAGTCATATCTAAGGTCGTAAATTCTATCAAATACCTAGGAGTTACGATTACGAACAACTTTGACTGGAGAGAACACACAGAAAATATTGTGGCGAAGGCGAACCGAAGGTTACGTTTCACTGGCAGAACGCTTCGAAGATGCACCAGCTCCACCAAAGAGACTGCCTACATCACACTTGTGCGTCCTCTCCTGGAGTACTGTTGCCCCTTGTGGGACCCTCACTAGGAGGGACTGACGGAAGATATTGAGAAGGTTCAGAAAGGGCAGCTCGTTTTGTTTTATCACGTTACGGGGGGAAATCATTAAAAGAAAGACGTTATTCATTGCGGCGTGATCTGTTTGCAAAGTTTCAATCACCGACTTTTACTTCTGAATGTGAAAATATTTTGCTAGCACCCACCTACTTAGGGATACATGACCATCCCAATAAAATAAGAGAAATCAGATCGAAAACGGAACGATTTAGGAGTTCTTTCTTCCCACGCGCTATTAGAGAATGGAAAGGTAGGGAAAAGTTATGGAAGTGGTTAATGAACCCTCTGCCAGGCACTTAAAAGTGATTTACAGGGTATCTATGTAGATATAGATGAATCTAAGAGAAACAGTGAAGTGTGTGACTTTCGATTCGGAATTTCAATTTAAAAATACTGCAATCCTAGCCCGACTATTCTTGTCATTGCTGCATCTCATTGCTTTCCTCGAACATATTTTTTCTTTAATCAACTTTATAAAACAAATAACAGAAATAGATTACATGCCCAGACAGTCGCATCTCTTGCGCATATCATGAAAAAACTGTGGTAATTGTCTTGTTACTCCAGAAATGCTATCATCATTTAATGAGGATAATGTACAAGGCGATTGCACAGCGCAAAGAAGTCGAAGGTATTCTAGGCCAGGAAGAGGTGGAAGAGGCGAATGGAGAAAGCAAGGATATCTACGTTTTCTGTAATGTGAGTGCATTATAATACTGTGGTGCTAAATGCTACTGCTGATGATTAATAATAATAACAAAGTAACAATTTTATCAGTTAGCTTCGAAGGCTCGCAATCGATGATCAGGTCCTAACGTAGGGTATTTTGACAGGCCGTAATGATATTTAAAGCAGGGTTTGGAGATTTCTGTTTCCTAATACAACGTCGCAAACCTTTCCGCAGTTGACAACAATACCACCAGTTGTGAACCTATCTCGGCACCTATTCGTCTTCTTCTATGGTGAGTTCTATCATAGAAAAACGGTAATAATTTTCTTACGCTACCTCGCCAGGCTATAGTTATTTTACTTCAAGCAGCCGTTATGAGTACTATAACAATTTACCATATTTTTGAGTAATTACAGTTTATTCTACCGATACTCATCTTTTCAATATTAAGATGTATGGGGGTTCTGCTCGCTGCAACATTATTCTCTTGGGGCGTCGTGGTAGAAATAAATACTCGGTATGTATGTACAATTTTTCACTTCTTCTTTAATTTGAATCAAACTTCTTCTCCACTCCACCAAAACATAACAAATTCAAAACAATGCAAGTGAATTTAGCCGAAAGTACTTCCATTTAAAAACAACAGACTGACATAGCTTCCAAAGCACTTGACAAACGACTGAAACTCGAACTTCCCCACGCAAGGCGGTGAGGCAAATATATAACCTTGACAATAATGACGTTACATTAAGCACTGTTCATAACAATAGAATATACTAGTTTACAATTACCAAACACAATAGTAATACATTTCATGTACACAAAAATAATCACAATATAAAATGAAAACTATACATACAATAATTTTAGATCACACCTATCTTTTTAAGTTTTAATCACGCAACTCTTTGTTTGACAACAGACAAGTTAAATGTCCATTAATTAATTAACGAGTACATCATACATGTTCCTAACATATATTGAACTATCAATTATCTTGGCAATTCTCAAAATAAATTCAGAAGCTCACGTCAGTCAATATAAACAGAGAATTGTAAAATTCAAATCTGGACTATTAATTTAATTAATATTATTAGCTGGTCTATACATACAATAATTTTAGATCACACCTATCTTTTTAAGTTTTAATCACGCAACTCTTTGTTTGACAACAGACAAGTTAAATGTCCATTAATTAATTAACGAGTACATCATACATGTTCCTAACATATATTGAACTATCAATTATCTTGGCAATTCTCAAAATAAATTCAGAAGCTCACGTCAGTCAATATAAACAGAGAATTGTAAAATTCAAATCTGGACTATTAATTTAATTAATATTATTAGCTGGTCTATACAACTTGCATATGAGCCTAACATATATACAATGCTATGTATTTTAATGTCTTTTTGTTTTTTAGAAAATATTTTACAATTCGTCTGTTTAGTTAATGAAATACTGTACAATGACGAAACTATTGTTTATAGAACTGTCTGGAAAGCATCCAAACGAATCTCTTAATTAAAGAAATCTATCACTTGTTTTAATTACAGTATCACCGAGACACTGTCCTACACTGATTCCTAGGCTGGATATTTCGTTTTTAAACTAACTTCACACGCAACATGTATCACTATTGAACCACACGATTCCGGGTCCGACACAGACGGTATCGTAGGATGACATTGAGATGAGAGGACCAGGCAGACGGTATCGTACGATAACACTGAGATGAGGGGGTCAGCAGTATCGTCACAGTACGTTTACCTCCCTTTTAAGCGTCCCTAATGGCAGTATCATAAAATTGTTAAACTACTCCCAGTAGGCCCGTCTCTCCATAGAAGTACCGTAAGTTCCAACTTATTCAGTTTTGACCTTAGCCTGATTATATTTGTGGCCCACTATGTACGCGGACTTGAAACCAAACTTTTGCCCGTTGTTCTAGTGTGATTTAATCTCGCGAAACGTGTAAGTGGATAAAATAAACACTTAAATTGCAACAGAGACTGCTGATTATTTGACGTAAGTAACAAGACTGATAAAAATTAACTTCTTATAGCTTTTATTCTGAGTGTTTAGAAACAGAAGAAGAAATCAGTGATTTCTTTAAATTGATAAAGACAGAATTCCTAGAAAAAAAGTAATCAGTCATAATTAATCGTGATTTCAAGGTTTAGATAAAGTGGTTGTAATGATTCTTGACGTATTATCAGGCTATCAATCGCAGCCTTGACAATTTACACGAACTTCCCATTGGATTTTAAAGACATACACTATTTAAATGCATATGAAGTGTGACTCGCAGTTATTTCAGTGCAAAGTGAGCATCTACAACCCAATTTATATGACTGAATATTACCACGAACACCATTTACATTCACATCATTTACAGTGGATCGCTGACAGAATTATTTCAAGTCGATATTTAACCCTAGATCACAAAGCCTCGTCATTCTGACGATGCACGATTGGTAACATTGCTTTCTCTGTTGGGTTTTTCGCGCCACACAGTTATAACTCATTCTACCATCCTACCGCAGTGCTGGTTCAGTGAGTATAAATTGTTGAAATTCATTCCTTTGTTTCAACAGTATTGAGCGCTACGTCAAAAAATTTACGAGGATTTGTGTTTACGTATTTGTTATGCGCAACAACAGGAAGCATTTCAAGCAATACTATTGCTTCCGCACGTATTTGCAACAGTACAACGTGAATAATATGTGCCTACAAGTATCTGAATTTTCATTTTATATGATTTTAGATGAGTATTTTGCGTGTAGACGACCCGAATTTCGAAGAATATCTTTTGAAATACTTGAAGAAGTGGGTGGATATGGATCTAACAGTGATTCGAGTTCAAAGACAGGAATTGATAGTGCAGTGGTTGATGAAGTAGTAATGACTGATTCACATCGCGAAGATATTCCAGGGCCAATTGTTGAGATGGCTGGCAATTCCGAAGACTCTCTTGCACTTGGGGAAAGCGGACGGAAACGGAATCGAATCTGAAAATTGGAACACATCCACGCCTTAAAATGAACATGATGGGAGAAACGCAAATTTTGTGTTGCTACTAAGAGGGGTTTCAAAAGGTACTACACATGTAACTGTAAACCAAAAGATGGCCAATAAGTGTGTTTTATGGCATGGCAAACATTGGGTTATGCATACCCACAATAATCAGCAACAGATAGCCAACAGTTTGCCAAGGAAAGACTTTCTTATACGACTGGATGAATAACTTACTAAACCATGGATAAAGAAGAGGGTGTAAACTCCTAGTCTACAAACGCACCTTCGAGTAGCTATATGAGATGTTCTAACTAAAGAGTCACCATTAAAAGGCAGGAAGAACCTACAACTGGAAAAAGAACTGTCACATTTTTTGTCCTAAGAAAAAGGTGAATGACAGTCACGTATTGCAGAGAATGTCGAGTTTACTGCAAATAACACGGAGCAAACTTGTGAACAAACTGCTATAAATGAACCAGTAACATCTGTGCAAATGAAAGAAAATTCTTGAAGAGGTGTTTTTGTTTTGGTTTGTGCCATTTTCATTGTAATTTCAATTTCTTGTAGTGTGTTTATTTGATGATAATAAAGAGTAGTAAAATTTATGAGGCTTTGTCTTATGTACTATACAAACATATTTGTGATCTATGGTTAATTTGCTTTACATCTCATTCTGCAGCTTGTCTTCCGTGTGCGCGAATTATACGCCATTCCCCTTAAACGAGGCAGATAAAAAGAACCTGCTCACGTCAGTATATTCAACGTGCTCTAGGAATATAAAACAGTATTAGTATTTATAAATTGAAAAGGGGAAAATACCGAGCGATGTGGCGCGGTGGTAACATACTGGACTCGTTTTCTGAGGACGATGATTCAAATTTTAAATCCACCTCCGGCCATCCAGCTTTAGGTTTTTCGTGACTTCCCTAAATTAAGGCGGCCAAACGTCCCGGATTCTGCGGGACAGTCCCGCATTTGGACTCGTTGTCCCGCATTGGGATAATTACTGAAAATGTCCCGCAAAATGGAAAAAGCGTCCCGCATTCCAGTAATTTTAAAATTGTTGGTCTAAGAGCACAAGCCGGAACTATTTGTGTACGGCACACTATGTTATACTGATTACAAGTCAACTTTACAATGCATCATCTACGAATAACTGACAGGATTCTTACATAAATACAAAACAAAATAATGATCACATCATCTGACTATTTGAAAGTGACAAATTCTCTAACAGTATAAGTTCTTTTCGTTTTAAGATGATACTACATTTGGTCATGGGCTAACTTATTTAAAAAATCATGTTTTTGGTATATTTTCTGTGCCTTCTTAAGTACATTTCAATAAGTGCAATGGAATATTTTTCGTTGCTCAAGGTGGCAAACATGATCTAATATTATCACGGTTTGTATAAACGTATTTAAAATTTAACATGGAAATACAATATCAGCATTCATCTTACGTCCTTCAGGAGTAAAATAATGGTGAAATTCTGAAAATGCAAGAACGAAAGTGAATGAGCATTGCATATAGCAAGACACAAACAAACTCTGCCTTTCATCGAAAGAACTTCTATAATAGAGTAGTTCAAACGGTTTTAAAAAGTAGTTCTTATCAAATTTAATTCGAGGTTATTGCAAAGCATAATTCTTTGGTTGGAGTAAGCTACTTATTAAAATGTGTGGAGCACGGTGCAGTAAGAGCTAGAACAAGTAATAGTAGTACAGACAGTGGTGACCGGAAAAACATAAAGGAGAAAGAAAATGTAAAAATTGTCAGCCTCTGAAATTCAGAATAGGACATGAGAATATATTAATGAATTGTAAATAAAGATTGAACATTAAGAATGAAATGTCATTCATGTTAGATATGTTACTTTAAAAGTGAATGTGTATGCCTACTCCACTAGCCTAATTTTCTTTTCTAGTTTCAGAATAACTAGCACAGTCAGTCACATGATCATAGTCTTTCTTCACATCCTCGAAATGTCTCGCATTGAGTTTTGAAAAAGTTGGCGCCTTACCCTAAATCACGCCAGGCAAATGCCGGGATGGTTCCTTTCATAGGGGACGGCCGATTTCCTTCCCCGTCCTTTCTCAAACATTCCGAGCGTAAGCTCCGCCTCTAATGACCACGCTGTCGACGAGGCATTAAACACCAATCTTCCTTCTCTCTTCCTTAAAAGGGGAATGAAATTTGATGTGATAATTCAACCCACTCCTATAAACGCGGCCATGTTTGTCAACTTAGGAGTAGTTGTAGTTTATCCATTTCAGCAACTGTTCAGGTTATAAATTAATAAAATTCAGCAACCAGTTGCTTGTAATTATTTACTTTAGACGACCGGTTTCGGACGCTTGAGTGCCCTCCTTCTGGTCTCTATACAGACAAACAAGTGGATTGGTATACAGTAAAGGCTATAAACGTACAAAAGTCGGTTACAGAAATTTGAAGCAGTTTGGAACCAAATCGTTTGTAATTTAATGGGATAAAATTAACACACATTTTATTATTGTTGCTTAGTGAATGTAGCTACATGCTATTAGGAGAATCAACACTGAGTACAGAGATTATGCAATAAATAACAATCAGCTGCTAACAAAGTATCTATGGTTGAGAGTCATAGTGAAAGAGTAAAAATAAATAAGGAAAAAGGCTATGGGAAAACAGGAATACTCGATGTGTTGAAAAGAAAAGCGTGAAGGGGGAGCAGGTGACTGATAAAACAGTAGATTAACAGATTAATATTCAGTAGTGTAAGAAGTAAAATGATAAGTGGCGCCATAGGCGGAATATTTCGGAACTAGCAGCTTACACAGTAGTAGGATGCTTAGAATGTCACTGTCAGGGCATCTGTCAATATAAAGAATGTGTGATAGTGTCTATGGCTTCAAATATGAATGGGGATAGATTAAGAAGTGATTCTCAAACAATAAATAAGTTAAGGATGTGGGTTATAAGTTTTTTGATGCGTGAACTAATGTGCAAAGAAATGTGAATGGTTACAGTAATAATAACCTAGTGTTACTATTGGTACATATAGTCAGACAACTGAAGAGAGTTAAACAGTCAACTTGCTAGAAATGTACCAAAGAGGACAATCATGTAGAGCAGATCACGGTACTTAATACGCAGTAAGAGTAAGTGGTGGCTGCTTTTCTAAAAATAAACAAGTCATTATCATAATGGTAGTGATTATTGCATAGTTCAGTTTAACAAAGTGGAGGTATAAAATAATCTATTTTTAATATGAGGTGTGGGGGGGGGGGGGGCTGATAGGAGGGGGGGAATAGTTACCAGAAATTACAACTGGCATATGTATCCAAATATTTGTGGGGTGGAAGGAGGTCAGAGTGGATGAAAGTAGTTGATGACTAACTGAGGTAGTCGTGGGATTGGGAGGGGGGGGATAGAGGTAAGGAACCTGCACAAAGAGGAAGCAACCAAGGAAAGTTTGAGGAGCCACGCATAGATATCAATGTAAGGCCAGGGGTGGGTAATGGGACGTAAGGGAGGGGGAGGGGGGAAGTGGTGGTATACTACATAACTACATTGTGTAGTAAAGTAGAACAGAGTAGGGTTACATAAAGAAATAAATAATCACAAGCAACTGGTTGCTGAATTTTATTAATTTATAACTTAGGAGTATTCTACAAAGGAAGCCAGCTTGTTCATAGTGTCAGTTTGCACTGTGTTCCAAGTGTTCTGGTCGGACGATAAAGCCGCACACATGAGAACCACAGTCTTCAAAAGGACGCGTACACAGACGTGTTCCTTATACTAGGACTTGGATTACATTACTTCGCAGCGTTGTTTGTTCGTAAATCTATCGGACCAAACTGCGTGGTCATCAGTCCGTAGCTTACAAACTACTTAAACCTAGAATGAAACTTTCACTCTGCAGCGGAGTGTGCGCTGACATGAAACTTCCTGACAGATTAAAATTGTGTGCCGGAACCGGGACTCGAACCTGGGACCTTTGCCTTTCGCGGGCAAGCGCACTACCGACTGTGCTATCCCGACACGACTCACGATGCCGCCTCACAACTTCACTTCCGCCAGTACCTCGTCTCCTACTTTCCAAACTTCACAGAAGCTCTCTTGCAAACACGCAAGACTAGCTAGCACTCCTGGAAGAAAGGATATGGTGGAGACATGGCTTAGCCACAGCCTAAGGGATGTTTCCAGAATGAAACTTTCACTCTGCAGCGGAGTGTGCGCTGATATGAAACTTCCTGGCAGATTAAAATTGTGTGCCGGAACCG
Organism: Locusta migratoria; assembly: GCA_026315105.1. NCBI lineage: Eukaryota > Metazoa > Arthropoda > Insecta > Orthoptera > Acrididae > Locusta > Locusta migratoria. The sequence continues at coordinate 346,257,434 of CM048749.1, read as the reverse complement.
GGACTCGAACCCGGGTCCTTTGCCTTTCGCATGGAAGCGCACTACCCACTGTGCTATCCCGACACGACTCGCGATGCCGCCTCACAACTCCCGGTTCCGGCACACAATTTTAATCTACTTAAACCTAGGTAAACTAACATAAGAACAAACACACACACGCACGCCCCAGGGAGGACTCGAACCTCCACGGCGAGCAACCGCGCGCTCCGCAGCGAGACGCTTTAGTCCGATCGGCTACTCCACCGCGGCACTGCGCAGCGTGTCTACACGTAAAAAAGACACTTCGGTGGTTGTCGGCTGCGCCGCCGAGCCGTGCCCCGCAGTTATCCTGGATCTGCAGCCCAGCTGCTGACCGCAAGTGGCACCTCGGTGGCCGACGCTCCGGCATTACAGGCGCACCGCCGGCTAATTACCGGCTAGGGCAATTAATGCCTGTTAGGGGCCGCTGCGTGCCCGCCGTCTGACAGCTCCGTATATCGCTCTCGTGATTCACCGCCGGGAGCGCAGCCACGCAGTATGAAGCGGTGGCAGCGAGCGGCATTGGAGCACAGCGAGGCATGCCCGCCCGAGTACCACCTGATTAAGTCGTCTCTAGGGCGCCCCAGCCCGCACCGCTCCGGGAAGCATGTAATCACTCAGGCGATACTGTATTATTACGCTTTACCGCCTCGGTGTACGTTTATAGCTGCAGCGAAGAGGTTCGTTTATTGCTGTCCCGAAGACTGCCCATATCGAGAAAAGAGAGAGAGAGTGAGAGAGAGAGAGAGAGAGACAGGCTGCGACGGATAGAGAGGATCATATCACTGGAAAAACCGGAGGTACATTTCGACAGGAAACTTCGAAGGCACTGCATTATACCATTCGTTAACTCGGAAAACCACATTGTTTACTCTCTGCTGTGCTGCGGTTCATACAATACAAACTTTCACAATTGTTGACGCACACACAAAGAAATATACTTTGTTACTGGTAAACCTTCCGGGTAGTATGGCCGTGGTCTATGAACAGTGGAGGGGTGGGGTGGGGGGGGGGGGGGGGAAGAGGGGTGCTGACGGGGCTGAAGCCCTCCCCAGCACCTCCCAAAGTTTTTTAATTTTATTACTTTTTATTGTTTTCATTTTATACTTTTTTAAACAGGTCGGCACCGGAAAATTGAAATAGTATACATGTAATAAATCACAACGTAACTACAATTTGCTAAGCCCAAGTGAACGTGACAATGTGTCACCATGGAGAACGTGTGCTGCCGTCAGAGTTGCCAACTCTGCCGCAAAGATTCCCTCTAAATTTGCTCTAAAATCCCCCTAAATCGGGGGGTGGCGGCTAGGAGCTGCAGCCTGACTACTTTTCGATAAGAAAATTACGAAAGTTCTTGTTTTTGAGCTTCTCTCTCTCTCTCTCTCGCCATATATTAAAAATTAAGTCAAGGCCACAGGCACGAACGTAGGGCTGCAGTACCGAAAGAAAGCTCATAATGAGAAATAATTACAATCTTACCTTTAAGCAAAGGGTCCGTTTCCCAGATCTTCGCATGATTTTGTACATACTTTCTCTTATTTTTGGTAGCCATTTTGACCAATAAAACAACGCATTTACATCACAACTTGAGCTTTTGACGAATTATCGTTTCGCGTTCAGATATGTTGACAACAACAGAGCTGGTTTATATTTGCCAGATGGTGGTGTATTGCAGGAAGCAGGCAGCGCGGAAGTTCGTCGAAAGAGTTGAACAGCCGCAGTGGAATGACCGCGCGCTCTAAGACGCCTTGCTGCGGAGCGCGCGTCTGTTCCACGTCGGAGGTTAGAGTCCTCCTTCTTGCATGGCTGTGTGTCTTTCTCTAAGAGTAAGTTATTTTAATTTATTGATAGAGCTGAAGCATTGAATTAAAATTTGTGGTGCGGCCGGGAATCGAACCCGGACCTCCAAGCTTACTAGGCAGACGTCTTAACCGTTAGACTACCACACCACTAACGATTAAGGCGCCTCGGAATAGTCTATGTACGATTTCCCTCCACAACACAAACTTTAATTCAGCTTCTTTGTTCCAAAGATAATTGCCACTACTGCCAAGGCTCTCCATGCAGCGGAATAGCACCTCAGCAATGGACATGGTGGAACAATCCTGTTATGGTGATATAAATATCAATTAAATACAATGAAAGAATCCCTGAGACGGATTTTCGTCTCAAATATGTCAAAGACATTATTGATAGAGCTGAAGCATTGAATTAAAATTTGTGGTGCGGCCGGGAATCGAGCATGGAGAGCCTTGGCAGTAGTGGCAATTATCTTTGGAACAAAGAAGCTGAATTAAAGTTTGTGTTGTGGAGGGAAATCGTACATAGACTATTCCGAGGCGCCTTAATCGTTAGTGGTGTGGTAGTCTAACGGTTAAGACGTCTGCCTAGTAAGCATGGAGGTCCGGGTTCGATTCCCGGCCGCACCACAAATTTTAATTCAATGCTTCAGCTCTATCAATAATGTCTTTGACATATTTGAGACGAAAATCCGTCTCAGGGATTCTTTCATTGTATTTAATTGATATTTATATCACCATAACAGGATTGTTCCACCATGTCCATTGCTGAGGTGCTATTCTGCTGCATGGAGAGCCTTGGCAGTAGTGGCAATTATCTTTGGAACAAAGAAGCTGAATTAAAGTTTGTGTTGTGGAGGGAAATCGTACATAGACTATTCCGAGGCGCCTTAATCGTTAGTGGTGTGGTAGTCTAACGGTTAAGACGTCTGCCTAGTAAGCATGGAGGTCCGGGTTCGATTCCCGGCCGCACCACAAATTTTAATTCAATGCTTCAGCTCTATCAATAATGTCTTTGACATATTTGAGACGAAAATCCGTCTCAGGGATTCTTTCATTGTATTTATTTTAATTTATTCTAAGTACTTTGTAAGTCTGGGGACTGATTACTACAGTAGTTTGCTCCCACAGAGTTAAATATTTCAACATTTGAATAGTAGGAGAATGGCGTTGGAACAGAGGCGACTAATTGTGTACAGAGGGGGATAATATGCTGCGATTGCAGTGAGATTATTTGTGGAACGATGGATATAGGCTACAGAATATGATGGATTTATAAGTTGAAAAGATGGCAGGCATATGGAATTTTAATGATTTCAAGTTTATATTTTCATGATTTTTCGCTAGCATCACAGCAGACGTAAGCACCCTTTATTTCGTTCATTACCGTAATTTGAGGTGCCACCCATATATAGATAACGTGATCAGGTACATAATTCAAAATTATTCTTATTTCGTACCTCAGTATTAATTACGGTTCCCTTCTCTTCCTGACAGAATAAATCCATTTTCTTCAAAGTATATGTCCGCCTTTCTTTATCTTGAATTTGACATTTCTGCAACTGGAAATTAAGTACAACTGGAAGTATTGTTAAAGCACAGTGAATCACATTTTAGATTACTCGTTTAGTAACGCACTATTGCACCTCACTGATAATTGAAGTTAATCTTTTCAGATCACACCATTGCATATTGCTGGTATATAGGCCTATCGCGTTGATTTCTTTTTGGAGCGATTGTTTTGCGAACAGAGAGTGCACGTAATATTGCGACCTTCCTATCGATACTCACCAATAAGAATTGGACAATACATAACTCAGGGTAGTAAAAGGTTTATGGCTCGTTGTGTCTGTTCATAGGGGTGAGTTATGTATGTCAGCTTATATGCCCTAAACAGCTATCCATACTGTTTAAATAACATTCACAATTAATCTTTAGTTTAGTCAGTCTATCAATCTGCAGATGATGACGCGAAAAACACATTTAAACAAATATAAATTAAACCTCTGAAGAACCAACAAAATGGATTCTTAAGATAAAGAAGTGATTCACTCACGAAGTAATTCTTTATGAATGAAGTTTATTACTCTTTTTGGACATGAAAATGCTGAGGTGGTCCTACTTTATACAACGGTGAATAGCTAAATATTTCCCCAACTATTGCTCATGAGAGGCACAGTAAGTATCACACGCACTCGAGAGTAGAAGTACGAAATTATCTCTCGTCAATTAATGAAGACCATCGAACATTCCAAAATAATCCACGATTAATTACAGTATCTGTTACAAAACACAGTTTGTCCCCACCCGAGTACACGATAGCTGAATTATCACAGTTCCACAGCCCTACTACCGTCCATAGTTTACCACTTTTCAACCAGAGACTAAGTTCTGCGGTCACAGTCCCGTAATTTTTATAAGTCAACACGTGATTACCTCTTCAAATCACTAGTTTGTAACGCGACTTTAGAGCGCCCAGCAGTGACAACCTATCACCACCGCATCCAAGCTTACCCTCCAAATAATAATAGGAGCTTACCTCTGATGAGCAGTGTCGCCTCTGTAGTTCACACTTATTCCGCTGTTGGCGCCACAAGCCAACCTCGTTCCGTGTAGATTCTTATGGAACCGAATAGGAAATAAGGCTTTAAAAAAAATATGTCCATATATCACAACGGTTCATTTTGGTCACTGATGGCGAGAACAAATATTGAAGTTCGTGTTACTGTCTTTATTTAACAATGATAACATCGATTGTTTCTTGTTATTATCACTGCCAACATATCTCTTTAAAGTAGATTTTGATGGCAAGCTTAATATATGGGCATTTCTCGCAAATTCATAACCTGACGGCGACTTGCTTTACCACAGAACACAATATCTAATTGTCGAATCAGTCCACCAAGGTTTTTTCTGGGAGAAAACCCGTAATTGCTCCAATAAGGACGCTGCTTTGATGTTTCTATCTACGCTTGCGCTTTGAATTTTCTTAAGATTGTAATTAGCAACAATTCAATTCCCTATTTCTTTCAGTTTTTTTCTGTTCTTTTCTTAATTCTCGTACCTGTTGCTTAGCACGCTGACGAAATCTTTACAGTTTTCAGTCTTCTATTTCTAAATGATATACTTCGCCTATTTAACTTTGTTTGTACTATGGCATCTTTATTATAAGGTTGTGAAATATGGCTTTCTTGGCAGACTTCTTCGCTTACATTTCAGTTGTCTGTAGCGATTTAGTCGATCTTCTGTTTCAAAGATTTTGTCCCACATCTTTCAATTTCTCTTCTCGGTTCTTTTATCTGAATCTTAATTCGTTTGCTTGGCGGATACATTTCGAAAACAAATGTTCAAATGTTTGTTAAGCTTATGAGACTTAACTACGGGGTCATCAGCCCTTAACTTACAAACTACTTATGAACTACCTTACACTAAAGACGGCACAAATATCCATGCCCGAGGGGGGATTCGAACCCCCGACCGTAGCGGCCGTGTAGACCGTGACTGGAGCGCCTCAGTCCCCTCGGCCACCGCGGCCGGCATTTCGAAAACACTGGGAACTGCATCAGGATTCAATTTCTTTATCTTCAGGCCGGATTTATAGTCTGAGGTAAGAAAAAGGTTACTGCATACCACAGAATGCTCACTGGGCTGCCAAAACTTATCCTTTGTATCACCTACGTAAGAGATAAAAGTGAAATATTTAGGCAACAATAAAATAAATTATACCAGCACTGATCAGTCAGAAATGCACATACCTTGTCTACTTATTGTTTTTATCCATAGTTGTCTCGTGGATTCGTTACTCGGGGATGCGTGAAAACTAACTCCAGGAGCTTATTTCGGGAGCGCTGATTGCAAAATGACACACAACAATATACCATTTTCCACAAACGCTTAAACCGTTGTAGATTTTCACGTAAAACAGTAAGTTACACTCTTTTGGGACGCACAGTGTGCATTACAACGCACTGTAGCAGGACGCAACTTCAGTCAAGTTTGGCGCGTGTGTGGTTGAGCGGCTGCTGTTTCAACGAGAGCGGCGACAAGGGCCTACTCCTAGTGAGTAGGCTTTGTATTATTTGGAGGCTAAGATCCAAGTTTCGAGTCCCCTCCCAAGCATTCAAAAGCGTGCTCTACCTACTCCAAAAATTGTGTCCTTCCGCTCATCCTAACGCCTCATCTTTAAAATACAATTTCCCGTCCAAAACATTATACATTTGAATATCACAGAATTAAATGCTTTGACTACAGCCTAATAAACAAATACATATCTATCAATACTAAAATCGGCTGAGACTGAAGCTCTTTGCTCAGCGTAGCGTATCACTGTTCAAATATACTGCGCCGTCGAAATATAGTTACACGATTAATATTTAATTTATCATGGCTTTTTATGCAAATACATTCAGTTCTTGTCCACAAATACGTATAATTGTTTATGTATAAATTATCTGCCGCATATCTACTATTTTTTGTCGGCCATAAAATATTTAAGAGGCAGTCTAAAACATAAAACGAACGTTATATATATATATGAAAAACAACGTGGTGGATGTTTTAAGATACGTAGCGTGGTGCAATGCTGTCCATTTGTTTCTTAAACTGTTTGTGATGAACAATGCATATCAATAACTGTAAATATAATTCTTATAGTACTATTATTATAGTATTGAAATTTATCGATTTTTATCTGCAAGAGATATTGAAACTGTAATTGCGACATTTGATTCTCCCGAGTTTCCTAAATCCATTCATGTAATTATATTTGCCGTATGATCATTCCCCGATTTTATATGGATTTTGAGAATAATGTGTGTCTCTTTATTGTATTTCAGTTGCAGTCTGGGATAGCCGTCCTCGCTCATCCAAGACCGCCGTTTCCTGTTTCCGAGAAGATAAGGGTTTTCCTAACGATCTGTGTTCCATTCACTAGTTCCAAACTGGTAGCCGGCCGGCTGGGGAACCTAACAGCTTACCAAAACTTGCTTTTCAAATGCAAACAATCAGATTCTCCCTTTATCTGTAATGTCACACACCTCCACTTGATACGATACATTTGCCTGCCAAATTATCATGTCAATTAACACCAAAATATTTGACCATTTACTCTTAAATTAATAAAAACATTGAAAATATTACCGACTACTGTGCCAGAACAAAGTGTATAAAACTGTAGTGGCGTATGAACCAGCGTACCATTTGCGCGTCATATTTAAGATTTAAATCTAAAGTAACATAAATCATAAATTTTATGGCATATTAATTAAATGCCCAGAGAAGTGTATATCCCTGTGGTGCGTAGCACTCTTATTTCATAGCGCCCTTGCGCCTCATCCTTCCGATGATCTGGTTCCACCGTCCGCAGCACTGTCACAAACTCTCCGCCAGCGTCGTACCTTGTCGGTATGTTTGTGATTCTGCAGCCAATTCCCCCAGACAGAATGAAAACATCTGTCGAAATTCGACTACGGTATAGTTGCCAATATATAGAAACCCAACGGAATCCCCAAGGTTCCAGCTTTGAACGTCTTCCCCCAATGGAATCGATACACACTATTCGAAAGTAATGCAATAAAACATTATCAATGTACAAAATAATCATTCTTGCTGTTAACCATCAGTTTGTTCATTTTCCCACAAGAAAACATGTCACACTATAGTAATTTTGGTTTTTTGCAACACTAGTCTCTCCCATTGCCTACCGATGAAATTAGAAAAGAAACTCAAAGCAACAAATGATTACCTCCCTTCAATAGCTTTCCCTGTTAAATTATACCCTAATTACAACGCATTTTATTCTCCAAATATTAAACACAAATTAAATTTCCATATCAACTCGTATTTAAACCACTCATGTCACTAAAATCCGTCTTATAACTTTCAGTACGCTGCAATTCTCAATTATCACATCTCTTTTACTGAGAAATTAATCCGAACTCCTCGCACCAAAATTTGTGCGGTAACACTCTTTAAAATAATACCACAATTCTGACAACTATCCTCATATTTTAAACAACAAATTATAGAAACATTTAATAAATCATTTTCATCAACATTATCCCATCAAACTACCGACCTCCATGCACCAAAGTGCGCCTACACAATTCCTTTTTGTGCTCCTCAGCATAGCAACTTATTTTAGACAAGAATACAATAAACACACAAATATCCCCCAAATTCTTATATAGTAAAGATAAATACACTGAAATAAGCATCCATAGCAAAGATTTCACTTATTCTTCTTCTCTACATACAGTCTCAAATCCGTTACATTACCGGCCGTGGTGGCCGAGGAGACTGAGGCGCTTCAGTCACTGTCTGCACGGCCACTACGGTCGGGGGTTCGAATCCCCCCTTGAGCATGGATATTTGTGCCGTCCTTAGTATAAGGTAGTTCATAAGTAGTTTGTAAGTTTAGGGACTGATGACCGCGTAGTTAAGTCCCATAAGCTTAACAAACATTTGAACATTTGATTTTCTGTTACATTTCTCAGTCCTAATACTTTTTCTAGAGGCTGTGTATTTTAGTCTGTAAGCGTTCGGATGAGGACACAGCCACAACAAAAGGTCCATAATACGGTTCAAAGAGTTTCTTAATTTCACCATTGACCTCACTCGATCGCTCTTTCGTCCTCACAAGTACCCTGTCCCCTACTCTATACTTTACCGGCTTATATCGACCGTCATGGTCTTTCTTGCTCGTTAGCCAATTTCTCCATCCTGATATTCACTGTTGTCTCCCATTCTGCCGCCGTTTCCACCTGGCATGGTGGAAACTCAACAATTTCAGTCACTAGAAATTTAGGCTTATTTCCTGTCATCACCTCTAGTGGAGAGTAACCTGTTGTATTCCTCTTCACGCTATCGAGGACATCCTCAAACGCCGACATATATTCCGACCATCTAGTATGTTTCGAGGTAGTGTACGTCCTGCACAATCTTCCAATATCTCGCATATAAAGGTAACATGGGTTACTGGTCGGATGCCATGCAGAAATCTTAACATGCTTTACCCCCTTGCTGTTCCATGAACTCTCCCCACGTTTTTGCGGTACATTGTGCTCTATTATCTGATAATAACTTTTCTGCCTTGCCCACTTTCACAAAGTAGTCGTTTTCGAGCTTTCCGATTAATGTTTTTGTATTAACCTTTCGTACAGGATATAATCTTATATACTGGGTGATCAAAAGGTTAGTATACATTTGAAAACTTAATAAATCACGGAATAGATAGAGAGCTAAAAATTGACACACATGCTTAGATTGACATGGGGTTTTATTAGAACGTAAAAAGTTAAAAAATGTCCGACAGATGGCGCTTCATCTCATCAAAAAATCAATAATTAGCATAACAATTAAGACAAAGCAAGGAAATGCTCAATATGTTCACCACCATTCAGTCGAGGAGTAATGTTGTGAACAGCACTGTAAAGCAAGTCCGGACTTATGGTGAGGTATTGGCGTCGGATGTTGTCTTTCAGCATCCCTAGAGATGTCGGTCGATCACGATACACTTGAGACTTCAGGTAACCCCAAACCCAATAATCGCACGGACTGAGGTCTGGGGACCTGGGAGGCCAAACATGAAGTGGTGGCTGAGCACACGATCATCACCAAACGACGCACGCAAGAGATCTTTCACGCGTCTCGCAATATGGGGTGAAACGCCATCCTGCATAATAATCGCACGTTCCAGCTGGTGTTTATCAGCCAGGCTGGAGATGATGTCATTCTGTAACATATCGGCGTACCTCTCGCCCTTCACGGTAGCAGTTACAAAACCAGAATCACTTAGTTCCTCGAAGAAAAATGGCCCGATAACGACAGATGTGGTAAATCCAACCCATACCGTGACTTTCTCGTCGTGCAATGTAGTTTCCACGACAGTTCTAGGATTTCCGGTAGCCCAAATTCGGCAGTTGTGTGCGTTGACAGGCCCTCGGAGCGTGAAATGAGCTTCGTCCGTCCACAAATACCAATCATCATTTTCCGCCATCTTCTGAAATGCTCACACCGCAAATGCCCTCCACTTCACTAAATCGCCAGTAACAGTTCATGATGCCGATGAATTTTGTAAGGATAGCATCGGAGGGTACACCTAAGTGCCAACCAAACAGTAGTGTATGGAATGCCAGTGCACGACTGTGCGACTGCACGAGCTCTGACTTCCCCGTGCATGGACGAACCCGCTAATAGTCTCCATTTCTTCCTGAAATGTCTCAGCAGCATTACGCCTTGTGCTCGGTCGGCCACTATGGGTTCTATCGTCTAAACTGCCCGTGGCTTCGAACTTCGAAATCATTCTCGCCACAGCTGCATTTGTCAAAGGACCTTTACCCGTCCGAATCCCCTTCCTATGGCGACAGGATCGTAACGCTGAACTAGCACATTCCACATTCTGATAATACAGCTTCACTAAAAGGTAACGTCAACATGCTGCGACTGCTAGTGCATCTGATTCTCTCATTACAGCTCCATTTATACACGATTTTCATGCGAAGTCACTGACGTTTTGCTGTCCAGCGCCATTTTTTGTTCTAAGAAACCCCATGTCATTCCAAGCATGTGTGGCTTTTTTACCTCACTATCTACATTATTCCGTGATTTATTAAGTTTTCAAATTTATACTGACTTTTTGATCACCCGGTACTTTGAAAACAGATCCACTATCATAAAGATATATTTCATTCCTTCGCGTCCAATCAAAAGCGGTCCGAAATTGTGCACGGCAACTAGCTCTCCAACCTTATTCGGAATTATGTTCTGCATTTCTCCTTGCTGCGCAACTGCACTATATTTTACCCGCTGGCACTTACCGCACGCGTCTAACCGAGATCGCAATCTCCTGGCTAGGTTGTTTACATGAATATATTCCTAAATGGTTTCCGTGCATTTTTGTGCTCCGTAGTGACCATGACTTAAATGCACATATTCGATTAACTTCTCTTCATATTTCTCGGGAAAGCACAGTCACCATCGCTCCACGTTTTCATCCTTCATTCGGAATAGACAATCTCTATGCAACGTTTAATAGCGAGGAACCTTTTAATATCCCTTAGCATTAAAATTTACTTTTATATGCTTCAGTTCCGGATCTTCAACCTGCATGCGCCTCATATCTTTACAAATAGCTCGGATATCTTCATTTTCAACTTCTTTCATAAACAAAAGTTGAAATTCCTCCCGTATTTCTTCTCCTACAGGCATGCGGAATAACGCGGCAGCTACATAATTTACGTTGCCTTTTATGTGTCTGATTGAGTAGCTGAACTGCTGCAAAAACAGCACCCGCCTTCTCAAACGATCGTTCAACAACCTGCAGTCTTTTAAGAAGTTAAGCGCCTTGTCGTCGGATAGCACTGTCACTTCACGACCTTCCAAGTATAACCTGAACTTCTTAAAACCAGCTATCTGTTGCTAGACAGAATGGTTTCGACATATCAGGATAATATAACAATTTGATTTTGCATAATCTGTCTCTGGTGGCCTTAAACTCTCGATCGCACTCTTTGGTCCATATCCAAGGCGCATTTTTCTTGAGAAATACGCTCAGGTTTCGTGTATTTATTATTCCATTACCTAAAAATTTTCAATAAAAGCTACACAACCGGCAGAGTTATTTCAATTCTTTCCTGTTGATCGGCCTTTTGCATTCTGAAATCCCTTCTATTGCCAGTATGCCCTCTGACGAATGTCTATGATCTAAGAATTTGATTTCAGTTCTTACAAATTCATATTTTGACAATTTTAAAGTCATACCTCCTTTTCGCAGAACCTTCAAAACTTCCTCTAATAGATCACAATGTTTATGCCAAATTATTTGTAGGTACGAAATTATCATCTATGTAAACGATGAGTCTGCTCATTAATGCCTCTCCCAGGACATGACTGAGCGCTCTGACAAATACGGCTACATAAATAGTCAGGCCAAATGGCAGTACTTTGTATCTGTAGCTTCTTCCTTCAAATAGAAATGCCGTATAACGCCAGCTTTCCTCAAAGGTATTTGCAAAAACCACTAATCAAATCCACGTTAGTCAATAATTTTACGTTCCTTATGTTGTGCAACATCTCTTTCATATTCCCTGGCTGATCTAGCTCGTTTATTATAAACTTATTAATCCTTTGGGCATCCGATACAGTCCTAACCGACTTATCTTTCTTTTTCACGACCACAATTGGATTACAATAATCACTCTGGTACTGCTCAATAATTTCCCATTTCAACATTTGTTTCAATTTAGCCCGCCCTGCCTCCCTAGCAGAAAGCGCAATCACATATGTTTAAGCCTTGATTGGTTCATGTGGTTTTACTTTAATGACGTAAACCAAATCAACTACCTCCCAGACTTGTCCGAAAACACATTCTCATACCGATTTAACAGCTCGAATTGTTCATCCCTATCATCATCTGATATATTCTCCATACTTTCCACAATATTCCTGATCTGTTCGCATTTAGGAATACTTTCCTTCTTTACTCCAGTCATTACAGTATGGGCAACACATTGATCCCTCGTTAATAAGTTCTTTAATACCACCTTTCGTCTTATTTCTTCTACTTCATACTCGAGATACCTTTCTACACAGTTGATAGATGTTTTATATTTACATAGAAAATGTGTACCTAATACAACATCTATCACCAACCCACTTATCACAAAATATCTGATATTAAATTCGTATCCACAACTTTAAATTCAAACTCATCTCTTGCACGATGGGCTTCTTTTCCCCCCTGTAGTTATCTTAATTGTTACGCTATTTGCTGGGAATACAGCGAACTGTTTGTTCTTTATTCTGGTCAGATATGTTACTTCCCGAATCCAGAAGTGCATTCACTCTTCCTTTTCTAACATCTATATCACGTATTGACTGTACAACAATCTGTTCTTCCCAGATCTTCATGTAACAAGTCATTCAATTTCTCTTCCCCTTTATTCCATATCAATAGTACACAAAGCTGTATTCCAACTTTCAATTTCGTCGTCACCGTACAATAATTCCTTAAATACCCTGTATGCTCCTTTATCACCCTTTTTCCTTTCAAGCTCCCCCGTTATTTTATACTTTTATTATCCCGTAATGTCAGTAACATTGAATTTCAAATCTTCCCACACCACTGTCAGTCTGTAACAGAAAATTCGCGTTCACTTTTGCCAAACCGATCAACGTTTACCCCTTCTCCTAACTCATGACAATTGTAATTAATAACGCTGTCACTTTCTCTTCCATTCGTAAATTGTTCCCACAAGTTACATGCATTTGACTCCCTCTGCATCTCTGTCCTTGTCGAACTCAAAATTACTTTCATGAATAGAAAATGTCACTATACTAGCTGCTTCATTCACATAATTTACTTTCAGAACATATTCCCCACAAAAATCATCGTTTTTTCCAAATACCTCACCATCACAAATAACCTTATCGATTTCAGCCGATGCCGATTTATCATTGAACACAGACTGAATAAAATCTACTTCCAAACAATCACTATGTATTACACCGTTACTTGTAGTGGGACATTTATTTAACCGTCCACTATTTTCCTCATAAACCTCAATTTCGCAGTTATTCAGTAATTAATATATTTATATTAGTATATATTTTTTTGAATGTTATTAATGTTTGGGAACATATACTTGTGTGAATTTTATTCGCCTTTGTTTGATTCATGTATAACGCCGGTGCTGCAGCATTACGCAGTGACGGGTTCTCCGCCGACGTCAGTTAGAAAATGCTGGTCGCTATCGTTGATTAGCCGAAGGTCGGCGCGCTGAACTGGAAGACATTGCCTGCTGTTGCGATTGACATTGTTTTTCAAACATTAACAATGCATACATAAATGTAAATGAGAAATGTTTAGTCTCTTTGGATTCGGTATTAAAATGAAGTCTCATTGCAATTTTCATTTGTAATACTGAATTATGTGATATTACTTACGTCACATATATTTAAAATTAAAAGTTTAAAGATGTAGTTACTGATGAGTGTCCACGATTTCTAAACATTGAATCAAGATGTGCAAATGATTTTTCTTAAGTGATGGTAATTCTGAAGTGTAGTTTGAGTAGTGTTCTGAATGACTTATACAAACGTTGTGGGTCATTAACGTGGAACGATTATTGATATTACAATATCACCGTTATAGACGAGCTATGGAATAAACAGAGACTATCATAGCAACTGCAATTAAAAATTTGACTCAGAGTTTGCCAGTCTATTGAATCTTACAGTGGAATCTAATTTTGGATTAAATCATTTTTTTTCTATTTGATGAACTTTTTTAAAGAAAATTTAAGACTAGTATTAACGGTCATTATAATTTTTCTTGCTGGGGTGCTAGATAACTTCGGGTACGAATTCACGGTCATTGAAGAAGCAGTTTGTTTATTAAATCTGAAGTCACTTAAAAAATCATACCAGCACAATGTGGCTATAACGTGGCAGGACAGAACTGGAACGATAAGTTCTTCAGTTGACAACGGAACTTGAATAGAAAAATAATGGACGAAACAAGAAAATTGCTGTTTGAGACTACGAGAGCTATCGACGGTCTCAAGTTTTGTAATCAACGCGAGTATCTGGTGGAGTGCAGCCAAGGAGGACGGCCTCGCAGTTTTCAACGAGACTACATCCTGTCGAGCGGAGCAGCAGATCGCTATTCGCGATAAATTATTTTCCTTTATAAAACCAGGTCCTGTATGTCCACTGCGTAGCTACCGGGAGTACGAGACGTCAACGTTGCAGCCGAGCGAACGAGTTTACAGAGTTGCAGCGGGGCGTAGGGGAGCTAACAGATCCCACCACAACCTATCGATCATCGAGCTGCACGAACCGTCTGACGCAGTACTACCACAGCTCACCATCGCAGTCATCTGCAAATTTGCCAGCAGCACCAGAAAATAATTGCTGTTGCAATACAGACAACGAGAGTAATGATTAAACAAATTTATAAATCCGGTGAGTGATTTTTAAAAAGGTGAGAAGTGACAACTGTGTGAACTCATAAAGTGTCTATTGTTAACTGTGGTTAATTTGGGTGTTAATTATATTATCTGATCATATCTAATACCGAAGTGTCAGAAGAGGATATATCTCTACAGATCAGATTTTTGCAGGATACATTACTGCGGCTTAAAGTATACATAGCTGAGCTGAAAGGACAGATAGCTGATTTTAAGGATAAAAGGGGTTCTATGTATGGATGTCTGAATTAAAAGGTAAATTCATAGGACAAAAACCGATTCTAAGGATAAAATTGGTTCTGATATAAAAGATCAATTAGCAGCTATCAGAAGAAAGCTGATAGATAACATTGATTTAATTAAAGATAACATAGAAACTTTTCAAAGAGAAACCTGTAATGGTTTTATTAGCCTCAGTGCTAGACTATAGGAGCATATACAAAATTCTAAAAAGGAGAAACAGCTAATGAAACTGGACATTGCTGAAATAACTAAAAGGGTAGACAATATTAATATATTTGTTAATAAAGTGATACAGAAAAATAACGATAAATCCAAGAAGAAATTGTTACACGGGTGTAGGTTGTTAGCATCCAAATGCTTCAATACCTCCTATAAAGGTCTGCTAATTTAGCCGGTTCTCCTCACATTTGTAAAGACTACATAGAAAATATTACAAAAAGGTTAGACGGAGGTCAAGTAGAAAGAGATACATTAAAAGATGACATGTATAGTGTCTTAGAAAATATAAAACATAAATCAGCTAATCGAGCAGAGGATTTACATTTTGACATCGATAATAAAACTTATCTAACTGATAGAATATAACACAGGGAACTTCATTTGCAGCAGATTACAAACCGATTATCGACTTTTGCTAATAATAATAAAAAGCGGTTTTCTAATAAAGTCCCGTGTGATGATACTATAAAAAATAATAAGAATGATAATCGAACCGTTTTTGTTTGTGGAAGTAATAACAATAATGAAATAAATACTGCAACAAACAAAGGTGATTCGACTTCATCTATACAAGAGCCGATGGCTGGGAAGAATTTAATGTGATGACTAAATGTAATATCAGTAGACTACCATATTATATTAAAGAAGTTTTAAATAAAAGAATGCAAAAAGTTTTTCTTATTATTTGCAAGTTCTTATGTGGTCCACAAGATTTTACATCCAAAGGCTTTCATACTCAAAGAATCGTAATCAAAAATTATTAAAGGGTCATAAAATGCTGATCATGTTAAGCCCTTTATACCTCAGATCAAATAAGTACGTTCATTGTACCACCATATTAAGGAAATTGACAGACAGTAGAAAGACTTTGACGAATGACGGATAACGAAGAGTTGTATTCTTAAGGCTTCCATAGGGGTTTTTGAGGTCACTTTTCGGGGGTCCTGGAGTAAACGCTACACCTCCATTCTGTAGTGGGTCCACGACGATCTAGTGTGACCTTATGTGCCCACTGATGTTGTAGTTTTTTTTTATCAAATGGACATGGGTGTTCTGGGGGGCGGGGAGAGGGAGGGAAGGATATCTGTCTTTGGGGATCTATATGATATCCTTCTTCGACCTCATCAAAATTCATCTTCTTTCATTTCCTTTCTTACTTCTCCTTTTAGGAGTAGAATGCTATCTGCCCCTCTTTCCACATTCTATAGTTCTATCGCAGAACCCTACCCAGTTTTATTCCGTTATTACAAAGTCTGTTCTCACACATTATCCCGGGAGTAACTACTCAAAAATGTTCAAATGTTTGTGTAGCTTATGGGACTTAACTACGGGGTCATCAGTCCCTAAACTTACAAACTACTTGTTGTTGTTGTTGTGGTCTTCAGTCCGGAGACTGGTTTGATGCAGCTCTCCACAATACCCTATCCTGAGCAAGCCTCTTCATCTCCACATAAGAACGGCAACCTACATCTGTCTGAATCTGCTTACTGTATCCATCTCTTGGTCTTCCTCTGCGATTTTTACCCCACACACTTCCCTCTAATGCTAAATTCACAATTCCTTGATGTCTAAGAATGTGTCCCACCAATCTATCCCTTCTTTTAGTCAAGGTATGCCAGAAATTTCTTTTCTCCCCAATTCTGTTCAGTACCTCCTCATTAGTTACGCGATCCACCCACCTAATCTTCAGCATTCTTCTGTAGCACCATATTTCAAAAGCCTCAATCCTCTTCCTGTCCGCACTGTTTATCGTCCATGTCTCACTCCCATACAAGGCAACACTCCATACAAATGCCCTCAGAAAATGAACTAACTAATACTAAGGACAGCACAAAGATCCAAGCCCTAGGGGGGATTCGAACCCCCGACCGTAGTGGCCGTGCAGACCGTGACTGGAGCGCCTCAGTTCCCTCGGCCATCGCGGCCTGCACTAGGGGGGCATCAGTCCCTAAACTTACAAACTACTTATGAACTAGCTAACACTAAGGACGGTACAAATATCCATGCCCGAGGGGGGATTCGAACCCCCGACGGTAGTGGCCGTGCAGACCGTGACTGACTCGCCGCAGTCACCGGCTGTAACCATTCAGGACGTGACTTTAGACTATGACTTAGCAGTAATAATATTTATTTAATGGAGAATAACTGTAAATGAGAAATATTTAGCCTCTTTTTGGATTCGATATTGAGATGAAGTCTCGTTGCAATTTTGATTTGTAATACTGAATTATGTGATACTACTTATGTCACATATATTTAAAATAAAAGGTTTAAAAATGAAATTACTGATGAGTGACCACTATTTCTAAATATTGAATCAAGATGTGCAAATAGTTTTTCTTAAGTGATGGTAATTCTGAAGTGTATTTTGAATGTGGTCTGAATGACTTATACAAAAGTTGTGTGTCACTAAAGTGGCACGATTATTGATATTACAATATCGATAACAGTTATAGACGAGCTATGGAATAAACAGAGACTATAATAGCAACTGAAATTAAAAATTTGACTCAGACTTTGCCATCCTATTGGAATCTAATTTTAGATGAATTCCTTTTTTTTTTTTTTTTTTTTTTTTTTTTTTTTTTTTTTTTTTTTTCAATTTGATGAACTTTATTAAGAAGAATATGAATCTAGTATTAACGGTCATTATACTTTTTGTTGCTGGGGTGCTAGATAACAACGGGTACGAAGTCACATTCATTGAAGAAGCTGTTTGTTCATTATATCTTGAAACACGTCCACTGATTGTGTGGCCGTGTTCCATCTTGATTTATTCTTTAACCTACAGAATTTATGCAACATTAATGTCATCTATCTGTGTGTTAACTATTTTATTCTTTTTATGAATGATCAATGCCCCATTTCATACCGCGCACGGCATTGCGCGGTATTAATATGATTATAAACGGTGCGCGCGAATGTGCGATTCTTTAGGGGCCCATATCTCAGGTTCTATTCATCTCAGAGTGATGGGGTAAAGTGTTCTGGATAGATCTTCGCCTAGTGATCATTTGTGTACATATTAGAAGAATGGGTATACTATAGCTATCATACAGCACATCGTCAAAATTTTCAAAGTTACACACTTCCTGGAGCCCATCCAAATTGAGCAAATCAGTTGGCTTTTGTATATGATGTGTATTCTATGGTGGACTTTAAACGGCTTACAAAAGAACCATTCATCCACGGGTGGTTCCTGAGAAAACTTTAAAAACATGATTTTTGAGTGCCAAAAGAACGAATTGTGGGGATGGTCACTTCGATACTTTCTATTCATTGCAAATCTTCGAAATTTTTGCCATTTGTTCTTATGATGATATTCTCGGGGCCGTTTTTAAATTTTTTCCATATTGTTATCCGTTACCCTGATCCAGAGGTTGAAACTTATCATAGTTTTGCACAAAATCACAAAACTCGATTTTTAGCCGTTTTAGCACCGTGAATCGCAAATGTCTAAACACTGCGTTGCGGAACTTGCTGCCCTGGTCGCTCAACTACCCCCATCATTCCTCCTTTTGGGGATCTTCAATGCTCACCACACCTGTGGGGGTGGAACCGAAATCTCCCGCCATGGTAGGGATGTTGAGACTGTCCTGACACAGCAGGACGTCTAAACACAGGTGCACCCACGCACTTTAGTGTGGCACATGGCAGGTACTCAGCCTTTGATCTCTCCATCTGCAGCCCAAGCCTTCTCGCCCATCTCAGCGGGAAGGTACACGAGGATCTATGTGGCAGCGACCTCTTCCCCGTTCTTCTATCTCTGCCTCAGTTCCAACCCGTTTACCGCCTGCCCCAATGGTTACTACACAGGTCAGATTGGCTGACCTACACCTTGGCTGCTGTGGTAGCTGCTCCACTTCCTGCAGTTCACCAAGTAACTGTGTCCACCATTTCTGCTGCCGAAGCCACATTCCAGAGTTCTCGTGGCTTGCCCAGATGCAAGTCGGTGCCTTGGTGGGAACCAAATCACTGAGGCCATTCAGGAACGTCGGCGAGCACTTCAGCGATCGCTTTTAAGCATCTATGGGCCTGAGCTTGGCGACTAATCCAAAAGAGTAAGCAAGGCTCTTTGGAGCGGTACACTGCTAACCTCGGCTCTTGCGCTTCCCCATCTCCGTTGTGGTCGCAAGTCCGACGCATTTTTGGACACCGCCCACCGTCGGGAATCTCCTGTCTCCAATCCCAGGGTATGCTGTGCACGGAGCCTACGGCTATTGCAGAGCACATGTCAGAACATTACAAATGTTGTTCTGCAATGGCGGCCAACAGCACTCAACTCCGCACCCTAAAAGAGCGAGCTGAGAGACGGACGTTTTTCCACACGTGCTGCCAGGAGCCGTACAACGCTCCATTTAGTTCGAAAGTGCCCTAGCTGGAATCCCTGATAACGTCACCAGGGCCATACTGCGTCCATACTCAGTTCCTTCGTCACCTGTCAGCGGATTCCCGACATCAACTGCTCGCATGGCTTAATTGTGTCTGGGCTGAAGGTGTTTTTCCGTCACAATGGCGGGACAGTATTGTCATCCCGGTGTTAAACCAGGCGCCGACCTACAGGAGGTAAATAGGTACCGCCGATTAGCCTCACCAACGTTCTCTGCAAGCTCCTTGAATGTATAGTGAGTCGGCGGCTGATGTGGATACTAGAAGATAATGGACTTGGCTCGGCAACAGGAGGCCTTCCGTCAGGGTCGTTCCGCCATTGACAACCTTGTGTGTCTTGACAGCCATTCGTCAAGATTTCGCTCAGCTTGTGGCCGTCTTCTTCGACCTTCAGAAAGCGTAAGACACCGCCTGGCGTCACCACATACTGGCAATACTGCACGAATGGAGTTCGTGCTCTTCCAGTCTTCATCCAGAACTTCCTTTCCCTTCGCACCTTCCGTTTTCACTTGTTTGAGTTGCACTCACACTCGGGAGAACGGTGTCCCATAGGGTCCCTCAGCACATGCATTCCAGTTCTCTGCTTCTAAAACCCGAGCCATGCACTTTTCTCGACATCGAAATGTGCAGTTGGACCCAGAGCTCTTCTTGGCTGATGAACTGCTTAGTGTTGAGAAGACGCATCGGTTTCTCGGCATGCTCTTCGACAACCGGCTCACTTGGGTGTCACACATCCGAAAGCTTAAGCAAAAGTGCTGGCGCTACCTGAACATCTTACGCTGCCTTAGCCACACTGTTAGGGGAGCTGCGCGTCTAACACTCCTGCAGCTCTACAAGGCTCTCATACAATCGCACGTGGACTATGTGAGCCTTGTGTATGACTCAGTAGCGCCTTCCACACAACAGGCCTTAGACCCCATCCTCCATGCAGGTATCCGTCTAGCGATGGGAGATTTTCACACGAACACCGTGACAAGCCTCCTTGCTAAAGCCGGGGTTCCCCCCTTGGGGATCCGCTGGCAACTGTTACTGGCCTCATACGTTGTCAGAGTTCATGCTTCGTACCACCATACCAACTACAGGCTTTATTTCCGACTCCTGCACTTCCATCTTCACGACGAAGGCCCAGATCGGGTCTCCCGATGGCGGTCCATGTCCATTCCCTTCTCTCGTCCCTCGAAATCCTTCCCTTTACTCATACTTTGCACTACAAATCCCATGCCCCTCCTTGGTATATTCGCCTGCAGATTCGGTTGGACCTGTCCCGGGACTCGAAAGCCTCAGTACCTCCATCGCCAGTTCAGGGTACTGCTCGCATCATTTCATGATGCAGAAGTCCTTTACACAGGCGGTTCTTTGTGTCGATGGCTATGCTTATGTCTGTGGCGACCATAGTGAACAGATATCCTTGCCTCATGGTAGTAGCATCTTTACTGCAGAGCTGGTAACAATAGCACGAGCCCACACATATCTCCAAGCCTGCCCCAGGGGATCGTTTGTCATCTGTAGCCACTCCCTGAGTGGCTTACAGGCACTCGACCAGTGTTTTCCTAAACATCATGTAGTGCGGGCAATTCAGGACGCGGTCTTCACTCTCTGCCAGTTGGGGCGTACTGTCACTTTTCTTTGGACACTAGGCCACATTAGTATAGCAGGTAATGAACACGTCGATCAGCTGGCCAAGCAAGCCACCATCTCACGTCGTTTGGGGATTGGTCTCCAGGAAGGGGATCTCTGTAGGAAGTTGCACAGCAAGACACGAGAGGTTTTGAATTCAGAATGGGCCAACTCGAGCGTCCCGAGTAAGCTCCGCACCATTAAACTCTCCACGTGCCTGGAAGTCCTCCCTCAGGGCCTGTCGTCAGGACTCTGTTGTTGTTTGCCGATTGCGAATAGGCCATAATTGGCTAGCGCATGGATACCTCCTTCACCGTGAGGTATCGGTGTGAAACAGCGCTCACAGTAGTCCATCTTCTGATGGACTGTCCACTTTTAGCCAACTTGCGGCAATCTTTTATCTACCAGACGCGGTAGTTTTAGGTGATGGCGCCTCCATGGCTAACTCTGTCTTAAGTTTTATTCGTGCAGCTGGATATTATAATTCAATCTAGTACTGGGTGCTACAGCATGACCACTCCAGTCCGCACCTATCAAACATGTTTTAGTCCTTTTACGACTTTTATGTCGAATGCCAAATGGTTTTTAGTGTGTTCAGTATGAATGGCTCATCCTTTATTACCTTCATGATCAGCCAGCCATGGTACTTTGCTGTACAGTTTTAGCTCAGTTGCCGACTTGTGACTTGGTTGTTAGCGAATTGTTTGTCAGTCTGGCCCTTCTGTATGTTTCTCTTTCAGTGTTCTACTTTTAAACTTCTAACCGTGGACTCCTAGACAGGAACAGGAAACTGATGACCTAGCTGTTTAATCGCCTTAACAACACCAGCAACAACAACTTCGAAGTCATTTACGATATCCTCAGGAATGTCTGATTCGAGTTCATCTCGGAAGACTTTTGTCATTGTAAAACTATCCAGGCCTCCATTTTCAGTGATTCTGCCCAAAACTTTAGTTTCTTTTTAAATCCTTCGACATTAGCATTTAGCGTTATAAATAGTCACTGCTTTTCCTTGGATGGACAATCATTAAGTTTTGTAAAAATATCGGCTAAATACGCCGACTTCATTAGTCAACGATTGTTACATATCTTCTCTCCTTTAGGAGTCATTTAAGAAGTCATTTTCAGTCAAAAAGACGCTTACTTTATATCTCAGTTAAAAGAGGGGCATTAAACTTTTACCACAGGAGAGCCGCCTTACTACTGTGTGAAGAAGTAAAGATGATACCGACGACCCATGTATATGACAACAGATGGTGAGTCGCAAGTCGCTAAAATAATAATAATAAATTAATTAATTAATTAAAAAAAGCAGGGTAGACCGAAATCTTTGTCCAATTTATTTACTTAAAAAACTGAAAAGCCTAACCGTCTCTCGGAGCACATGGAGTTCTTTCGCGGAGCACCAAGTGTTCCGCGGAGCATAGTTTGAGAAACCCTGCTCTAGGCAAATTCAAAAAATAAAACATAAAGAATGCAACCATTTGAAGGAAGGAAGGAAGCTTGCAGTATAACGTCTCGTCCACAGTGTGGTCATTAGAGACGAAGCTTACGCTCGGAGTATTTGGGTAAGGCTGTGGAAGGAAATCGGCCGTGCCGTTGCAAAGGAATCATCCCGGCATTTGGTTGGAGTGTTTTAGGAAAATCACGGAAAACCTAAATCTGCATAGCCAGTGGTGGATTTGAATCACCGTCCTTCCGAATACGACTCCACCTCGTTCGGTCAACCATTTGAAAACTTCACTGACGAAGTTAGTTGTTTAGTAAAACTTTAACGCCATTTGTATGTTGCAAGAGATTTTAGGCAACATCAATATCAACCATCTACAAACTTCTGCAGGAATGCATTCATACAACATAACCGGTGGGAAGACAAGAAGAAATGAAATGGAACATATATTACTTAGGGCGATTTGACTAGTCACAAATAAAACTATATAATCACGTAAATATACTGAAATATTTAACATGTCAAGATCGACGTTACAGTCATGTAGCAAGCATGAAATTTGGTTACCAGGAAAAAGTCGCAAAAATAATAAGCGATTAAGTGGGCCTCTTTTCACCATGTCATAAGAAATGACTGAGATTTAATTTTTTCTGTGATATTAGGAAATGCTATCGTAAGGAGATATTTCTTCATCGCAATCGGTCGTCGCTGAGGCGAAATACTTTTCGTTTGCATTCCCATGGTCAGGAGCTACCATAACGATTCAGCCGCTAGGGCGAGTAACCCACTTGGCGTCCTTTATTATGTAATGAATGCTGTGCATGACCTATTAAATGCTATAGATGACTCATGAAGTGAAATATTATATAAAAATTCATTCGCAATAATTAAATCGTGATAAATGCCTGTTTGACAGTCAGTATCCTCTTTATTTGGATCGACAGCTAGTTTCTGTGCTGCACGAAGGATGGAGCGGCTGCGTGGAAGCTTTCTTATTGCGGTTCTTGAAACGAATAAGAGTGACCCTGTTGTAGCCTCGACTCCGATCTGCTAGCCTGTGACGTCTGACAAAGTTCGCATGAAACGTGTATGGATGCAGGCAATAGGAAGATTACATTCAACGCATTTCCTCTTCTGATACCCTAAATTCAGCACGCATTCTTGAGATTAGCGACTGAATAATAGACTCCTGGAAAATGAGGAAAAGAACACCATAAATTCGTCGTCCCAGCAGGGGAAATTTTTATTGATACATTCTTGAGGATGTATACGATACACGATCACATAGACAAAGCTATACGCGCCTGAGTACAGTCACCACAGCGTTGGCAATGTCGACGCTAGTACCATGTATACTCTCCTTTTGCAACAATGCAAGCTGCAATTCTCCCTTGCAGACGATTTTAGGGGTACTGATGTAGTCTTGCGGAATGACCTGCCACGCAGTTTCCATCTGGCGCCTCAGTTGGGCCGGACGCGCAGACTGCCCAAGTTGACGTTCCATCCTGTCCCAAACGTGACCAATGGGGTAGGTATCGTGCCGGCCAGCACAGCTGACGTTTACCTTGATGGCACATTGGGTAGCCGGCCGCGGTGGCCGAGGGGACTGAGGCGCTCCAGTCACGGTCTGCAAGGCCACTACGGTCGGGGGTTCGAATCCCCCCTCGGGCATGGATATTTGTACCGTCCTTAGTATTAGGTAGTTCATAAGTAGTTTGTAACTTTAGGGACTGATGACCCCGTAGTTAAATCCCATAGACTTTACAAACATTTGAACATTGGGTAGCACGGGATACATGTGGACTTCCGTTGTCCTGTTGGAAAAGCATATCGCCTTATTGACGAATGAAAGGTAGCAAGACAAGTTTAATGACGGCTTCAGTGTACCGTGCACTGTTCAGTGTTTCCTCAACGATCACCAGAGGAGAACGATCAGAGTAGGATGCACGATCGTGTGTGCCGCTAGGGCGTCTTCTACCCACCCCAACATCGTTCAGCCCGCCTTCAGTGGTGTCACGATAGGCGCTTGGAAGGACGACTGAAGTCGTGTCGTCTTTAGTGATGACATTCGCTTCTGACTCGGTTCCAATATGGGTCATGCGCGTGTGTGGCGTCATGCAGGGCAGCGAGATAATGTGGAGTGTATACGTGAGAGGCATACGGGGCCGATACCCGGCATCATGGTGTTGGAAGCCATATCCTACACTGGCCATTCTGGTCTGATGATCGTCGAGGGAACACTGAACGGTGCATGGTACACTGAAAGCATCATTCAACTTGTCTTGCTACCGTTCATCTATGTCTACATCTACATACATATCCCGCAATCCACCGTAGGGTGCGTGGCGTAGGGCACACCGTACCACTACTAGGCATTTCCGTCATGGCGAATTAGTGCGTAGTGCGGAATATGTCTCGTTCGCTTCGTTCCAATTACCAGGCTGCAGGTCGTAAAAAGTGAATGAAATTTTAGTATGTTGTGTGTAGGAACTCTGTGGAGTAGAATCAGAGTTTTCGAACTTGAGGACCCTGTGCTAACTTTAAATGGGCCGAAAAACCTCGGAAATTTTGGCCTTTTTTTTTTTTTTTTTTTTTTTTTTTTTTTTTTTTTTTTTTTTTTTTTGTTACTAGTTCGCTTATTACTTCTACACCATGCGTGTTTCGCGAAACTTATCTGTGAAAAAATTTGAAGAGCATAAAATTTGCTACAAGTGTTTTTTTGGCCCACTAATAACTGAGATACAACTGTTCAAAAATAAAGAAATTTTTTAAAATTACCAAAAATAGCTCCAAAAGTCATTTTTTGCGTTATAGTCCAGTAAGGATAAACCTATAAATCGGAAGTAATTTCTAGAAAAGGTTTTATTCTTTTAATGGCTACGTTTGCGGCCCAATATGAATATCTTAGGGTTCCCCCTCGGTGAAGTTTGAAAGACGACCGTCTGTCGTCTTCCATATATTTTTTGTATATTTCTGTAAAGTTATAATTTATTTAATGTCGCTAGATTATCATTTTGTTAAAACTTGAACCCAACTCTTTTCAAGACTTCAGGAATAGCATTTTTACTTAATGTGTTAAAGTATTAGTTAATATTGCTAGGTCCTACTTATTTTGTTATGTTAATAATTTATTATTGAATTAATTAATTGGCATATGTACGGCTTCTCCGCTACGCCACTGTCCCTGTGAGAATGTGTTCTTGTCTTACTTTTAAGTGTGTGGGAGAATCTATGGCTGTTTGACTGTGGGGAGTAATAGCTCGCTTTGCATCATTCTCTCTGGCTCAGTGTCGATAGCTGCTGAGCCTACCAAAGAGGTTTCTATACCTTTTGGTTACATGCTAGTTGGTGAGCCCTCTCCAGAGCGAGTCTCCCTCGACGTCCCCACCACCGCTGTTTCTTGGGCTTGCCAGCTTCCGGTAGCTTTTCGCGCCCCATGGCCGCTCGGCTATCCATTCTGTGCTGGTCTTCTGGTGAGGCAAGTTTGGTTCTGCTCTTGTGTTTGGAGATGGTAGCGTTTCATTGTCTAGCACGTTTAACTTAGACTCGTGAACTTAGAATATTTTTAATATTTTCTCCGATCGTGTGCGGAAATGTGTTCTAGTTTTTCAATTCACCGATTTCCAATAGATAAACGCGGTGTGTGTGATTCTAGTTGCAGTTTGCTAACGGCCTAGTATGTTAAACCCTTTTGTGATCATGTGGCGGTGTATGAACTCTGTGTAAATACTTTCTAGCTTTGTGGGACCTGATTTCTAATAGGTGAAATGTTCATTTTTGTACAGTGCATGTAAAACTCTTTTCATCGTTTCCTTCCGTGAGTGATATGTGTTCCACGTGGTTGGTTCATAGAACAAAACCTTCAGCTTCCACTCTTATTTGTTCCATGCCCATGAGGCAAGTAACTATGTGGGTATCATATTGATTTCCATTAATATTTCGCGATCTTCTCTCCCCGCCTATTTTAATTTTGCTGTTTCTTCTCCGACCGTGTAATTAATTTTCTTTATTTTTCGGAATCTGGATTTATTCAATTTTATCGGTTTTCGGAACCTCGTGTGTCCCAGTTCCGACTTCCGGGGTTTGCACCTAGTCGCCTGAATTCACGCCACTTATCATATAAAACCAGTACTTAGATCGATTTGTAACAGACTGCCAATTAAGAATCCACCGTGATTTTGTATAATGAATCCGATTTTCAACCACTTCACCTTCAGGGGAGTGCGTTCATGTAAAGTAGCCGTGTGTCACCGTTCGCGTGTTTCCTCGCGGTCCAATTAAGATATAATTTAACTTGGCTATACACACGCACCATCTCAAAACAAGCACGACAGACCAGAGCCAGCTTCAAAGTGTTTTTGTATATTCTGTTTTCTGCTACCTCCGACTTGCTGAATTTCGCCTACGATGGCGGCGCCTGCTTCCGCCTCGTCTCAGCACGCTGATTTTGGTGAGTTTCGCTGTGGCATTGCGTGTGTGTGAACGAATGAGTGTTGTTTGTGAATCCTTCCCCGCAGTAGCGTTAAATCATGTATAATTTAGGCTGGGCACCGTCCGCATTAATCCATGTAAGAGATGCATTTTTTTATCGTATTAACAAAATTGGTTCCCCATTTTGCTTGTTTCTATCTGAATAAACAAGTTTAAGTTCAGCATAATCCGTACGTTGCCTACAAATTGTAGTTTTAGAGCACCTTCCCTCTTTTATTTAATATTGTCCTTCACAAGTGCTGAGAACAAGCTCAGATGCAATTTTTCTTATGTCTAAATTCCGTTGCGCCATAAATGTTTCCTTAGCCACCTTTCTAAGATAACTTTAATTGTGGCGGGTTGCTTATTAATGTCTGTGTGTAATAACGTGTGAGCTGCTATTGACCACTGTATTGTTAACTTCCTGTTATTGAAGTAATTTGAGTGAGTTCTCAGTTTGGGCGAGGGAGCAGGGAGTAGCAGGGAGTAACCGGTAATTCACACAGGTCTTATTTGCCAATTTTAGTGATAAAACAAAGCCCCTGTT
Organism: Locusta migratoria; assembly: GCA_026315105.1. Lineage (NCBI taxonomy): Eukaryota > Metazoa > Arthropoda > Insecta > Orthoptera > Acrididae > Locusta > Locusta migratoria. Next base: position 346,229,714 of record CM048749.1, on the reverse strand, counting down.
TCGTACAGTGGTCAACGTTTATATTGTTTACTGCAATAGAAGAACCAGTAGACTTGGGCTGCAGAAAATGCGCAGTTATTGATGGTGGAATCTACTGCATAAAGTTGTGTGGAGCAAATCAACAGAAATCACATTTGAACTGGTGTGCCAAAAATACGTCGATTTTGTTAAAAATCACTTTAGGAGAAATGCCATTATGGTTTTTGACGAGTATCCTGTTCATTGTTCATGATATGTGTCATTTTTTAAATTTCTGCCGTACCTGTGTGCTGCTTGTCGATAGCTCTACTTTCCAATATTTTTATACTATGTTAAAATAACCCTTTTTTCATTATACAGGTGTGATACCCATTACCGCAATTATAGATGTTGCTCCAGAGCACCTCCTCAACATCATTCGGTCCAAATGCACTACAGGCTGTTTCACGGGGACCTGTAGCTGCAGACCAGCTGGACTCATGTGCTCTGCCATCTGCAAAAATTGTGTTGGTACTGCATGTGAAAATACTCCAGAAGCAGACTTCGATGAAGAAGACACTGACGCTAAATGCGAAGAACAGGAAAACTTCTTCGGCGCAATTGTAACGCAGTAGGAAGAAAACTATGGCAACACCGACGACGGCGTGCCATCACTGCCCAAGAAGTCAAGGCACACAGATACATGAAGTTCATTTTGAGTGACTGAGTTTCAGTGTGTTAGGTTAATCACATTTTATTCTTCTGATATTTTATTGTTAGGTTAATCATGCTTTATGGAATCAGATTACTGTATTAATCATAGTTAATTTCTATATTTCTTTGTACCCCACTTTGGTATGTTTTTGTACACAAATTTCTTCATTACTATTTTTAACCGCTACACAGAATTTTCCATGCTAGCCCTTTGAATTCGGAAGGACATTCTCATTTGGAATCTGGTCAGATTTGACTATGAAGCAGACTCTCATGTGAGTCATGTAAAGTATAGCAGACTTACTATCAGTGATGGTGTATTATCTCGATGAATTGTTTCTACGTGTACAAATTCATGGGAACCAAGCAAAAGTTACACAGAAATGTAGACAAATAAAAGTTATAAGGCAAAAAATTGAGTTTTGGAGCTATTTTTGGTAATTTTAGAAATTTACTGTAGTTTTTAACAGCTGTATCTCAGTCATTAGTTGGTCAAAACCACTTTTGACCAGTGAAATATGTGGGAAATTTTATGCTTTTCAACTTTGTTCAGAGGTGTGTTTCGCGAAAAACGCATGGTGTAGAAGGTGTAAGCGAAATAGTGAAAAAAGGCCAAAAATTTCGAGGTTTTTCGGCCCCTGCAAAGTTAGCACAGGGTCCTCGAGATCGAAAACTCAAAGAGTCCACTCCACAGAGTACCTACACACAACATACAAAAATTTCATTAAGTTCGGAATACTTTCAGGTAAAAGAACTTGACTGCTGGACTAAGTGGGAGAACAGAGCTTCGGATGCTCACCGCCGCAGCCTTCCCTAAAGTGAAGGGAAGGGAGGGTTGGGGTATGGTAGTGCGGCCAACAGCGCACCAACCACAAGCACGAGTGCTTCTGAAATTTACCGAACGGACACGACTCGCTCTCGGCGAACTCCGCATCAGTTTAAAGCAACAAAGAGCGTGTTTGTTACGTTTCACAACAGCTGTATTGGTGTCATAGTGTGCAGTGTACGTTGACATTTCTTAGTGCTAATTCTTCAAAATGAATGAACAATGTATAATTAAACTGTTTCTGAACAGGCCATTCTCGCAGCTGAAATACGAAGTCAAGTCAGTGGTCTGCAGTAGAAAGTAGGCGCTCCTGGAACCCTTAAGACGACAAGCCCCACCATCATCACACCTGGATAAAAGACACACTGACTAAAATAAAACACCAAGATTACCTCTGAAGAAGAACACGCACACGCACATGCACTTGAGCGCGCGCAAAACACACGCAGAAAAAAACACCAAATTAAAAGATAACCCGCAACTAAAACAGAAAAAAAAATATAACCGCAAAATTGCAGATTTATATAAAAAAATGAGGACCTCGTCACTTTAATAATAAACAATACAAAATACAAAACATATGAAGAAAACCATACCAAAAAGCAAATACGCATGCAAATAATGTATATACAGATTCTTTCTTCTTTCTCCAATATCAAACCATAAACTCAGAATCTTCTACAAATATGTTCAAATTATTTATTATTGTAAATATACATGATATTTGTCATATATATATATATATATATATATATTGCACAACATTATAAATAAAAGAATTAAATGTTAAAAATGAACCTATTACCTAAAAAGGTAGAAAAGGGTATTCAAGCCCTCAAACAACCCGTCTCTTCCCTTCAGGGAGAGGAATGAGATATCCAAGCAAATAATAATAATATGTTAACGTTAAAAATCTTCTGAGCTATTTGCCGCGTCATGATAATAAAATCTTTCCAACGTTACGGATCCGTTGCAGGGAATACTGACTTGTTTCCTCCTTGTGCTGGATAAAGCGTGAACTGTCCTAACAGTTTAATTTTGATTGGTGTTTGCATTCGTGTTTCTGATAGGTGGAAATAGGAAAGGAAGATGCGCTTTATTGGTGTTTGCAGGGCCGGCGCAAGGCACGTGCGAAACGTGCGGCCGCACGGGGCTGCACTTTCCTGGGGGCGGCAAATCTGCCGCCCCTCTCCCCTTTTTTTTCTGTAGTACACACTCAACAGTCATTCCCAAGAGGGGATTCGAAACCAAACCCCGGAGGGAGCGGCTTCGGGAACTGTGGCATGGCGTCTCGACTACATGCTGGCCGCCCCTGTTGAACAAGGGGAGGGAGGAGGACTAACTTCTTCCTTACGACTGTGGCAGCGCCGTCGTTTTTACGCCGGAAGGGAAGCAGTCTGGCGCACACGCCAGTATTCTTATGAGTGGAGCGCTGCCAGCCTGTTACGCGCCGTGCTTTTATTCATAACTATATTTTCAGAAGACGAAATCTAATTTCAAAATTCGAATGCAATGTTCGATACTGCGGTTCCATGTTAAGCCTGAAGCAATTTTGCTAAGCCCTTCAATGGCGGTTGAGTGTTTTATTCTTACCGCGCTATGGAAAAAAAAATGTTGAACATTACTACAGTCAAACCTGTTCAACACCTACAATGGCTAGAAGTATTCCGAATGGGTAAATACGCTGTGAGTAATTACAAGGGATAAAGACATTGATAGTAAGCCAGGCATAAGATGGGTTTCGACGTATTTTTGAAAATGTTTGCTATCCATGTCTGAATGATAGTCGGACGTTTTGGTTTTTGAGCCCTGAAACACCTGTCTCTGCCGTAATGAACACAAACTCTGACCAGCACTTTTTTGTGACGATAATACTCACACACTATCACTCTGGCAACATTTATTTACTGTATAATGAGTGTGAATCCATGTTTCGTCTAAGTAAACTACTGGTCGCTTTGATTCTCATGAAAACCTGAGAAAGTATGGTCTTTTAGCTACAGTGCCTTCTAAATCCATAGACAGAACATTGCTTTTAAGGTTTTCCTTGCTAGCTTTGAAGCTCATTTCTATTTGACAAAAGTTGTGCAGTTTTCGCAAAATTCGTATTTTTTCTATTGTTCTTAATGCTATAAAATTACTGCCTGATAATACATTTATCCATATCATCGGTCACATACTTATTGTGAGCTTCTTGCTTCATTTTCTTGGGCGCTAGTTTTACCGTAGCCTCGCTGTACCTCGTCACGTGACCTAGTTACTGGCACCGCCCCGTCACCGCTTCGCCTTTCCAGACAATAGGTATTGTTGCGTTCTCTACAACGAAAACTACAGAAATCGTTTCGATAGTTGGCCGAGAGAGTCAAAATTGGTCAGAAGCACTTTCGTTGCGTTTCACAAGAACAGAAAAATTGGTGCGTCCGAATTTCTTTCAGCTTGGGATGTAATAGGTAAGTGCTTTTCATATAACCCACAATTAGTATTGCGCATGCACGTTAGTCATAAGTCAGAATTATTCTCCTTCAAGAATGCAAAATAGGAAAATTTATTTTTCTTATGATCTGTTACTTCTAAAATTGGCAACTCGGCAAATAAGCACGCGTCACCCTAATAGCTAGAATGAAAATAAAGCGCAGAAAACTGACGTGATACGGCGATGACTAATTTGTTACCCCTTATTCCATAATCAGACACGACAGAACGGACACAAGCAAATTGCGACAGATGGCGAGTGTCAGTTCTTTGAAATGAATAACCGCAGTGCAGTAAGTTAATATAATTCGTCGAGCATCAGTACCAGTCGATTCCCGAGCACGTATTTATTGCATTATTATGTTACTCCATCTCTTTATTCTTCCTCTCTGCATTGTCTTCCGCCCCACTCTTTGGCTGTTTCAACTATGTTTATTTTTCATAAATATATAATGTTTGTAGAACTTATGAGACTTACCTATGGGGTCATCAGTTCCTAAACTTACAACTAAGGACGGCACAAATATCCACGCACGAGGGGGGGATTCGAACCTCCGACCGTAGTGGCCGTGCAGACCATGACTGGCGCCGCAGTCAGCTCGGCCACCGCGGCCGGCTTTATTCCATATCTTCATAGATTTTTGGCACAGGGTGGCTATTCTCAATTCTTTGAGTTATGTTTCCATCTATACACGTTCTGTAAAAAAAAAAAAAAAAAAAAAAAAAAAAAAAAAAAAAAAAAAAAAGTCAGCCTGCGGGGGGGGGGGAGACGACGGCAATGTAGCAGTTCGCACGGGGCGGCACTTGGGCTTGCGCCGGCCGTGGGTGTTTGCATCGGTGGTTCCCATTGGTGGAAAACAGGAAGTTGTACGCATGCGCGCTCTAGGCCATCAACGGCGGCAGCCGAACGGTCGGCTTAGTTCTCCTGGGTAGTGACGAAGTTGTCAGGAACTCCCATCTGCGGCCAGAGGGCCCGTTGTACCGGTCGTGGTAAGTAGCTCAGAAGAGTTTTAACGTTAACATTAATGACCGCTTATGAGACTTACCTATGGGGTCATCAGTTCCTAAACTTACAACTAAGGACGGCACAAATATCCACGCACGAGGGGGGATTCGAACCTCCGACCGTAGTGGCCGTGCAGACCATGACTGGCGCGCCGCAGTCAGCTCGGCCACCGGGGCCGGCTTTTTTCCATATCTTCATAGATTTTTGGCACAGAGTGGCTATTCTCAATTCTTTGAGTTATGTTTCCATCTATACACGTTCTGTAAAAAAAAAAAAATAAAGACAGCCTGGGGGGGGGCCCGACGGCAATGTAGCAGCTCGCACGGGGCGGCACTTGGGCTTGCGCCGGCCATGGGTGTTGGCATCGGTGGTTCCCATTGTTGGAAAACAGGAAGTTGTACGCATGCGCGCTCTAGGCCATCAACGGCGGCAGCCGAACGGTCGGCTTAGTTCTCCTGGGTAGTGACGAAGTTGTCAGGAACTCCCATCTGCGGCCAGAGGGCCCGTTGTACCGGTCGTGGTAAGTAGCTCAGAAGAGTTTTAACGTTAACATTAATGACCGCTTATGAGACTTACCTATGGGGTCATCAGTTCCTAAACTTACAACTAAGGACGGCACAAATATCCACGCACGAGGGGGGATTCGAACCTCCGACCGTAGTGGCCGTGCAGACCATGACTGGCGCCGCAGTCAGCTCGGCCACCGCGGCCGCCTTTTTTCCATATCTTCATAGATTTTTGGCACAGAGTGGCTATTCTCAATTCTTTGAGTTATGTTTCGATCTATACAGAATCTGTAAAAAAAAAAAAAGAAAAAAAAAAGACAGCCTGGGGGGGGGGGGGGCGACGGCAATGTAGCAGCTCGCACGGGGCGGCACTTGGGCTTGCGCCGGCCGTGGGTGTGTGCATCGGTGGTTCCCATTGGTGGAAAACAGGAAGTTGTACGCATGCGCGCTCTAGGCCATCAACGGCGGCAGCCGAACGATCGGCTTAGTTCTCCTGGGTAGTGACGAAGTTGTCAGGAACTCCCATCTGTGGCCAGAGGGCCCGTTGTACCGGTCTTGGTAAGTAGCTCAGATGAGTTTTAACGTTAACATTAATGACCGCTTATGAGACTTACCTATGGGATCATCAGTTCCTAAACTTACAACTAAGGACGGCACAAATATCCACGCACGAGGGGGGATTCGAACCTCCGACCGTAGTGGCCGTGCAGACCATGACTGGCGCGCCGCAGTCAGCTCGGCCACCGCGGCCGGCTTTTTTCCATATCTTCATAGATTTTTGGCACAGAGTGGCTATTCTCAATTCTTTGAGTTATGTTTCCATCTATACACGTTCTGTAAAAAAAAAAAAAAATAAAGACAGCCTGGGGGGGGGGGCCGACGGCAATGTAGCAGCTCGCACGGGGCAGCACTTGGGCTTGCGCCGGCCGTGGGTGTTTGCATCGGTGGTTCCCATTGGTGGAAAACAGGAAGTTGTACGCATGCGCGCTCTAGGCCATCAACGGCGGCAGCCGAACGGTCGGCTTAGTTCTCCTGGGTAGTGACGAAGTTGTCAGGAACTCCCATCTGCGGCCAGAGGGCCCGTTGTACCGGTCGTGGTAAGTAGCTCAGAAGAGTTTTAACGTTAACATTAATGACCGTTTATGAGACTTACCTATGGGGTCATCAGTTCCTAAACTTACAACTAAGGACGGCACAAATATCCACGCACGAGGGGGGATTCGAACCTCCGACCGTAGTGGCCGTGCAGACCATGACTGGCGCGCCGCAATCAGCTCGGCCACCGCGGCCGGCTTTTTTCCATATCTTCATAGATTTTTGGCACAGAGTGTCTATTCTCAATTCTTTGAGTTATGTTTCCATCTATAAACGTTCTGTAAAAAAAAAAAAAAAAAAAAAAAAAAAAAAAAAAGACAGCCTGGGGGGGGGGGGGCGACGGCAATGTATCAGCTCGCACGAGGCGGCACTTGGGCTTGCGCCGGCCGTGGGTGTTTGCATCGGTGGTTCCCATTGGTGGAAAACAGGTAGTTGTACGCATGCGCGCACTAGGCCATCAACGGCGGCAGCCGAACGGTCGGCTTAGTTCTCCTGGGTAGTGACGAAGTTGTCAGGAACTACCATCTGCGTCCAGAGGGCCCGTTGTACCGGTCGTGGTAAGTAGCTAAGAGGAGTTTTAACGTTAACATTAATGACCGCTTATGAGACTTACCTATGGGGTCATCAGTTCCTAAACTTACAACTAAGGACAGCACAAATATCCACGCATGAGGGGGGATTCGAACCTCCGACCGTAGTGGCCGTGCAGACCATGACTGGCGCCGCAGTCAGCTCGGCCACCGCGGCCGCCTTTTTTCCATATCTCCATAGACTTTTGGCACAGAGTGGCTATTCTCAATTCTTTGAGTTATGTTTCGATCTATACAGAATCTGTAAAAAAAAAAAGAAAAAAAAAAGACAGCCTGGGGGGGGGGGGGGCCGACGGCAATGTAGCAGCTCGCACGGGGCGGCACTTGGGCTTGCGCCGGCCGTGGGTGTTTGCATCGGTGGTTCCCATTGGTGGAAAACAGGAAGTTGTACGCATGCGCACTCTAGGCCATCAACGGCGGCAGCCGAACGGTCGGCTTAGTTCTCCTGGGTAGTGACGAAGTTGTCAGGAACTCCCATCTGCGGCCAGAGGGCCCGTTGTACCGGTCGTGGTAAGTAGCTCAGAAGAGTTTTAACGTTAACATTAATGACCGTTTATGAGACTTACCTATGGGGTCATCAGTTCCTAAACTTACAACTAAGCACGGCACAAATATCCACGCACAAGGGGGGATTCGAACCTCCGACCGTAGTGGCCGTGCAGACCATGACTGGCGCGCCGCAGTCAGCTCGGCCACCGCGGCCGGCTTTTTTCCATATCTTCATAGATTTTTGGCACAGAGTGACTATTCTCAATTCTTTGAGTTATGTTTCCATCTATACATGTTATGTAAAAAAAAAAAAAAAAAAAAAAAAAAAAAAAAAAAAAAAAATACAACCTGGGGGGGGGGGCGACGGCAATGTAGCAGCTCGCACGGGGCGGCAGTTGGGCTTGCGCCGGCCGTGGGTGTGTGCATCGGTGGTTCCCAATGGTGGAAAACAGGAAGTTGTACGCATGCGCGCTCTAGGCCATCAACGGCGGCAGCCGAACGGTCGGCTTAGTTCTCCTGGGTAGTGACGAAGTTGTCAGGAACTCCCATCTGTGGCCAGAGGGCCCGTTGTATCGGTCGTGGTAAGTAGCTCAGAAGAGTTTTAACGTTAACATTAATGACCGCTTATGAGACTTACCTATGGGGTCATCAGTTCCTAAACTTACAACTAAGGACGGCACAAATATCCACGCACGAGGGGGGATTCGAACCTCCGACCGTAGTGGCCGTGCAGACCATGACTGGCGCCGCAGTCAGCTCGGCCACCGCGGCCGCCTTTTTTCCATATCTTCATAGATTTTTGGCACAGAGTGGCTATTCTCAATTCTTTGAGTTATGTTTCGATCTATACAGAATCTGTAAAAAAAAAAAAAGAAAAAAAAAAGACAGCCTGGGGGGGGGGGGCCGACGGCAATGTAGCAGCTCGCACGGGGCGGCACTTGGGCTTGCGCCGGCCGTGGGTGTTTGCATCGGTGGTTCCCATTGGTGGAAAACAGGAAGTTGTACGCATGCGCACTCTAGGCCATCAACGGCGGCAGCCGAACGGTCGGCTTAGTTCTCCTGGGTAGTGACGAAGTTGTCAGGAACTCCCATCTGCGGCCAGAGGGCCCGTTGTACCGGTCGTGGTAAGTAGCTCAGAAGAGTTTTAACGTTAACATTAATGACCGCTTATGAGACTTACCTATTGGGTCATCAGTTCCTAAACTTACAACTAAGCACGGCACAAATATCCACGCACGAGGGGGGATTCGAACCTCCGACCGTAGTGGCCGTGCAGACCATGACTGGCGCGCCGCTGTCAGCTCGGCCACCGCGGCCGGCTTTTTTCCATATCTTCATAGATTTTTGGCACAGAGTGGCTATTCTCAATTCTTTGAGTTATGTTTCCATCTATACACGTTCTGTAAAAAAAAAAAAAAAAAAATAAAGACAGCCTGGGGGGGGGGGCCGACGGCAATGTAGCAGCTTGCACGGGGCAGCACTTGGGGTTGCGCCGGCCGTGGGTGTTTGCATCGGTGGTTCCCATTGGTGGAAAACAGGAAGTTGTACGCATGCGCGCTCTAGGCCATCAACGGCGGCAGCCGAACGGTCGGCTTAGTTCTCCTGGGTAGTGACGAAGTTGTCAGGAACTCCCATCTGCGACCAGAGGGCCCGTTGTACCGCTCGTGATAAGTAGCTCAGATGAGTTTTAACGTTAACATTAATGACCGCTTATGAGACTTACCTATGGGGTCATCAGTTCCTAAACTTACAACTAAGGACAGCACAAATATCCACGCACGAAGGGGGATTCGAACCTCCGACCGTAGTGGCCGTGCAGACCATGACTGGCGTGCTGCAGTCAGCTCGGCCACCGCGGCCGGCTTTTTTCCATTACTTCATAGATTTTTGGCACACAGTGGCTATTCTCAATTCTTTGAGTTATGTTTCCATCTATACACGTTCTGTAAAAAAAAAAAATTAAGACAGCCTGGGGGGGGGGGGCCAACGGCAATGTAGCAGCTCGCACGGGGCGGCACTTGGGCTTGCGCCGGCCGTGGATGTTTGCATCGGTGGTTCCCATTTGTGGAAAACACGAAGTTGTACGCATGCGCGCTCTAGGCAATCAACGGCGGCAGCCGAACGGTCGGCTTAGTTCTTCTGGGTAGTGACGAAGTTGTCAGGAACTCCCATCTGCGGCCAGAGGGTCCGTTGTACTGGTCGTGGTAAGTAGCTCAGAAGAGCTTTAACATTAACATTAATGACCGCTTATGAGACTTACCTATGGGGTCATCAGTTCCTAAACTTACAACTAAGCACGGCACAAATATCCACGCACGAGGGGGGATTCGAACCTCCGACCGTAGTGGCCGTGCAGTACATGACTGGCGCGCCGCAGTCAGCTCGGCCACAGCGGCCGGCTTTTTTCCATATCTTCATAGATTTTTGGCACAGAGTGGCTATTCTCAATTCTTTGAGCTATGTTTCGATCTATACAGTTTCTGGAAAAAGAAAAAAAAGAAAAAAAAAGAAAAAAATAAAAAAAAAAGACAGCCTGGGGGGGGGGGCCGACGGCAATGTAGCAGCTCGCACGGGGCGGCACTTGGGCTTGCGCCGGCCGTGGGTGTTTGCATCGGTGGTTCCCATTGGTGGAAAACAGGAAGTTGTACGCATGCGCGCTCTAGGCCATCAACGGCGGCAGCCGAACGGTCGGCTTAGTTCTCCTGGGTAGTGACGAAGTTGTCAGGAACTCCCATCTGTGGCCAGAGGGCCCGTTGTACCGGTCGTGGTAAGTAGCTAAGAGGAGTTTTAACGTTAACATTAATGACCGCTTATGAGACTTACCTATGGGGTCATCAGTTCCTAAACTTACAACTAAGGACGGCACAAATATCCACGCACGAGTGGGGATTCGAACCTCCGACCGTAGTGGCCGTGCAGACGATGACTGGTGCGACGCAGTCAGCTCGGCCAACGCGGCCGGCTTTTTTCCATATCTTCATAGATTTTTGGCACAGAGTGGCTATTCTCAATTCTTTGAGTTATGTTTCCATCTATACACGTTCTGTAAAAAAAAAAAAATAAATAAATAAAGACAGCCTGGGGGGGGGGCCGACGGCAATGTAGCAGCTCGCACGGGGCGGCACTTGGGCTTGCGCCAGCCGTGGGTGTTTGCATCGGTGGTTCCCATTGGTGGAAAACAGGAAGTTGTACGCATGCGCGCTCTAGGCCATCAACGGCGGCAGCCGAACGGTCGGCTTAGTTCTCCTGGGTAGTGACGAAGTTGTCAGGAACTCCCATCTGCGGCCAGAGGGCCCGTTGTACCGGTCGTGGTAAGTAGCTCAGAAGAGTTTTAACGTTAACATTAATGACCGCTTATGAGACTTACCTATGGGGGTCATCAGTTCCTAAACTTACAACTAAGGACGGCACAAATATCCACGCACGAGGGGTGATTCGAACCTCCGACCGTAGTGGCCGTGCAGACCATGACTGGCGCGCCGCAGTCTGTTCGCCCACCGCGGCCGGCTTTTTTCCATATCTTCATAGATTTTTGGCACAGAGTGGCTATTCTCAATTCTTTGAGTTATGTTTCCATCTATACACGTTCTGTAAAAAAAATAAATAAATAAAGACAGCCTGGGGGGGGCCGACAGCAATGTAACAGCTCGCACGGGGCAGCACTTGGGATTGCGCCGGCCGTGGGTGTTTGCATCGGTGGTTCCCATTGGTGGAAAACAGGAAGTTGTACGCATGCGCGCTCTAGGCCATCAACGGCGGCAGCCGAACGGTCGGCTTAGTTCTCCTGGGTAGTGACGAAGTTGTCAGGAACTCCCATCTGCGGCCAGAGGGCCCGTTGAACCGGTCGTGTTAAGTAGCTCAGAAGAGTTTCAACGTTAACATTAATGACCGCTTATGAGACTTACCTATGAGGTCATCAGTTCCTAAACATACAACTAAGGACAGCACAAATATCCACGCACGAGGGGGGATTCGAATCTCCGACCGTAGTGGCCGTGCAGACTATGACTGGCGCGCCGCAGTCAGCTCGGCCACCGCGGCCGGCTTTTTTCCATATCCTCATAGATTTTTGGCACAGAGTGGCTATTCTCAATTCTTTGAGGTATGTTTCCATCTATACATGTTCTGTAAAAAAAAAAATAAAGACAGCCTGGGGGGGGGGGCCGACGACAATGTAGCAGCTCCCACGGGGCGGCACTTGGGCTTGCGCCGGCCGTGGGTGTTTGCATCGGTGGTTCCCATTGGTGGAAAACAGGAAGTTGTACGCATGCGCGCTCTAGGCCATCAACGGCGGCAGCCGAACGGTCGGCTTAGTTCTCCTGGGTAGTGACGAAGTTGTCAGGAACTCCCATCTGCGGCCAGAGGGCCCGTTGTACCGGTCGTGGTAAGTAGCTCAGAAGAGTTTTAACGTTAACATTAATGACCGCTTATGAGACTTACCTATTGGGTCATCAGTTCCTAAACTTACAACTAAGCACGGCACAAATATCCACGCACGAGGGGGGATTCGAACCTCCGACCATAGTGGCCGTGCAGACCATGACTGGCGCGCCGCAGCCAGCTCGGCCACCGCGGCCGGCTTTTTTCCATATCTTCATAGATTTTTGGCACAGAGTGGCTATTCTCAATTCTTTGAGTTATGTTTCCATCTATACACGTTCTGTAAAAAAAAAAAAAAAAATAAATAAAGACAGCCTGGGGGGGGGGGCCGACGGCAATGTAGCAGCTCGCACGGGGCGGCACTTGGGCTTGCGCCAGCCGTGGGTGTTTGCATCGGTGGTTCCCATTGGTGGAAAACAGGAAGTTGTACGCATGCGCGCTCTAGGCCATCAACGGCGGCAGCCGAACGGTTGGCTTAGTTCTCCTGGGTAGTGACGAAGTTGTCAGGAACTCCCATCTGCGGCCAGAGGGCCCGTTGTACCGGTCGTGGTAAGTAGCTCAGAAGAGTTTTAACGTTAACATTAATGACCGCTTATGAGACTTACCTATGGGGTCATCAGTTCCTAAACTTACAACTAAGGACGGCACAAATATCCACGCACGAGGGGTGATTCGAACCTCCGACCGTAGTGGCCGTGCAGACCATGACTGGCGCGCCGCAGTATGTTCGCCCACCGCGGCCGGCTTTTTTCCATTTCTTCATAGATTTTTGGCACAGAGTGGCTATTCTCAATTCTTTGAGTTATGTTTCCATCTATACACGTTCTGTAAAAAAAAAAACAGCCTGGGGGGGGGCCGACGGCAATGTAGCAGCTCGCACAGGCGGCAGTTGGGCTTGCGCCGGCCGTGGGTGTTTGCATCGGTGGTTCCCATTTGTGGAAAACAGGAAGTTGTATGCATGCGCGCTCTAGGCCATCAACGGCGGCAGCCGAACGGTCGGCTTAGTTCTCCTGGGTAGTGACGAAGTTGTCAGGAACTCCCATCTGCGGCCAGAGGGCCCGTTGTACCGGTCGTGGTAAGTAGCTCAGAAGAGTTTCAACGTTAACATTAATGACCGCTTATGAGACTTACCTATGGGGTCGTCAGTTCCTAAACTTACAACTAAGGACAGCACAAATATCCACGCACGAGGGGGGATTCGAACCTCCGACCGTAGTGGCCGTGCAGACCATGACTGGCACGCCGCAGTCAGCTCGGCCACCGCGGCCGGCTTTTTTTCCATATCTTCATAGATTTTTGGCACAGAGTGGCTATTCTCAATTCTTTGATATGTTTCCATCTATACACGTTCTGTAAAAAAAAATAAAAATAAAGACAGCCTGGGGGGGGGGGCCGACGGCAATGTAGCAGCTCGCACGGGGCAGCACTTGGGGTTGCGCCGGCCGTGGGTGTTTGCATCGGTGGTTCCCATTGGTGGAAAACAGGAAGTTGTACGCATGCGCGCTCTAGGCCATCAACGGCGGCAGCCGAACGGTCGGCTTAGTTCTCCTGGGTAGTGACGAAGTTGTCAGGAACTCCCATCTGCGGCCAGAGGGCCCGTTGTACCGGTCGTGGTAAGTAGCTCAGAAGAGTTTTAACGTTAACATTAATGACCGCTTATGAGACTTACCTATGGGGTCATCAGTTCCTAAACTTACAACTAAGGACGGCACAAATATCCACGCACGAGGGGGGATTCGAACCTCCGACCGTAGTGGCCGTGCAGACCATGACTGGCGCCGCAGTCAGCTCGGCCAACGCGGCTTACAACTAAGGACGGCACAAATATCCACGCACGAGGGGGGATTCGAACCTCCGACCGTAGTGGCCGTGCAGACCATGACTGGCGCGCCGTAGTCAGCTCGGCCACCGCGGCCTCCTTTTTTCCATATCTTCATAGATTTTTGGCACAGAGTGGCTATTCTCAATTCTTTGAGTTATGTTTCCATCTATACACGTTCTGTAAAAAAAAAAAATAAATAAATAAAGACAGCCTGGGGGGGGGCCGACAGCAATGTAGCAGCTCGCACGGGGCAGCACTTGGGGTTGCGCCGGCCGTGGGTGTTTGCATCGGTGGTTCCCATTGGTGGAAAACAGGAAGTTGTACGCATGCGCGCTCTAGGCCATCAACGGCGGCAGCCGAACGGTCGGCTTAGTTCTCCTGGGTAGTGACGAAGTTGGCAGGAACTCCCATCTGCGGCCAGAGGGCCCGTTGTACCGGTCGTGGTAAGTAGCTCAGAAGAGTTTTAACGTTAACATTAATGACCGCTTATGAGACTTACCTATGGGGTCATCAGTTCCTAAACTTACAACTAAGGACGGCACAAATATCCACGCACGAGGGGGGATTCGAACCTCCGACCGTAGTGGCCGTGCAGACCATGACTGGCGCGCCGCAGTCAGCTCGGCCAACGCGGCCGGCTTTTTTCCATATCTTCATAGATTTTTGGCACATAGTGGCTATTCTCAATTCTTTGAGTTATGTTTCCATCTATACACGTTCTGTAAAAAAAAAAAAAAATAAAGACAGCCTGGGGGGGCCGACGGCAATGTAGCAGCACTTGGGCTTGCGCCGGCCGTGGGTGTTTGCATCGGTGGTTCCCATTGGTGGAAAACAGGAAGTTGTACGCATGCGCGCTCTAGGCCATCAACGGCGGCAGCCGAACGGTCGGCTTAGTTCTCCTGGGTAGTGACGAAGTTGTCAGGAACTCCCATCTGCGGCCAGAGGGCCCGTTGTACCGGTCGTGGTAAGTAGCTCAGAAGAGTTTTAACGTTAACATTAATGACCGCTTATGAGACTTACCTATGGGGTCATCAGTTCCTAAACTTACAACTAAGGACGGCACAAATATCCACGCACGAGGGGGGATTCGAACCTCCGACCGTAGTGGCCGTGCAGCCCATGACTGACGCGCCGCAGTCTGTTCGCCCACCGCGGCCGGCTTTTTTCCATATCTTCATAGATTTTTGGCACAGAGTGGCTAATCTCAATTCTTTGAGTTATGTTTCCATCTATACACGTTCTGTAAAAAAAAAAAAAAAATAAAGACAGCCTGGGGGGGGCCGACAGCAATGTAGCAGCTCGCACGGGGCAGCACTTGGGGTTGCGCCGGCCGTGGGTGTTTGCATCGGTGGTTCCCATTGGTGGAAAACAGGAAGTTGTACGCATGCGCGCTCTAGGCCGTCAACGGCGGCAGCCGAACGGTCGGCTTAGTTCTCCTGGGTAGTGACGAAGTTGTCAGGAACTCCCATCTGCGGCCAGAGGGCCCGTTGTACCGGTCGTGGTAAGTAGCTCAGAAGAGTTTTAACGTTAACATTAATGACCGCTTATGAGACTTACCTATGGGGTCATCAGTTCCTAAACTTACAACTAAGGACAGCACAAATATCCACGCACGAGGGGGGATTCGAACCTCCGACCGTAGTGGCCGTGCAGACCATGACTGGCGCGCCGCAATCAGCTCGGCCAACGCGGCCGGCTTTTTTCCATATCTTCATAGATTTTTGGCACAGAGTGGCTATTCTCAATTCTTTGAGTTATGTTTCCATCTATACACGTTCTGTAAAAAAAAAATAAATAAATAAAGACAGCCTGGGGGGGGGGCCGACGGCAATGTAGCAGCCGCACGGGGCAGCACTTGGGCTTGCGCCGGCCGTGGGTGTTTGCATCGGTGGTTCCCATTGGTGGAAAACAGGAAGTTGTACGCATGCGCGCTCTAGGCCATCAACGGCGGCAGCCGAACGGTCGGCTTAGTTCTCCTGGGTAGTGACGAAATTGTCAGGAACTCCCATCTGTGGCCAGAGGGCCCGTTGTACCGGTCGTGGTAAGTATCTCAGAAGAGTTTTAACGTTAACATTAATGACCGCTTATGAGACTTTCCTATGGGGTCATCAGTTCCTAAACTTACAACTAAGGACGGCACAAATATCCACGCACGTGGGGGGATTCGAACCTCCGACCGTAGTGGCCGTGCAGACCATGACTGGCGCGCCGCAGTCAGCTCGGCCACCGCGGCCGGCTTTTTTCCATATCTTCATAGATTTTTGGCACAGAGTGGCTATTCTCAATTCTTTGAGTTATGTTTCCATCTATACACGTTCTGTAAAAAAAATTAATAAATAAATAAAGACAGCCTGGGGGGGGGGGGCCGACGGCAATGTAGCAGCTCGCACGGGGCAGCACTTGGGCTTGCGCCGGCCGTGGGTGTTTGCATCGGTGGTTCCCATTGGTGGAAAACAGGAAGTTGTACGCATGCGCGCTCTAGGCCATCAACGGCGGCAGCCGAACGGTCGGCTTAGTTCTCCTGGGTAGTGACGAAGTTGTCAGGAACTCCCATCTGCGGCCAGAGGGCCCGTTGTACCGGTCGTGGTAAGTAGCTCAGAAGAGTTTTAACGTTAACATTAATGACCGCTTATGAGACTTACCTATGGGGTCATCAGTTCCTAAACTTACAACTAAGGACGGCACAAATATCCACGCACGAGGGGGGATTCGAACCTCCGACCGTAGTGGCCGTGCAGACCATGACTGGCGCGCCGCAGTCAGCTCGGCCACCGCGGCCGGCTTTTTTCCATATCTTCATAGATTTTTGGCACAGAGTGGCTATTCTCAATTCTTTGAGTTATGTTTCCATCTATACACGTTCTGTAAAAAAAAAAAAAATAAATAAATAAAGACAGCGTGGGGGGGGGGCCGACGGCAATGTAGCAGCTCGCACGGGGCGGCACTTGGGCTTGCGCCGGCCGTGGGTGTTTGCATCGGTGGTTCCCATTGGTGGAAAACAGGAAGTTGTACGCATGCGCGCTCTAGGCCATCAACGGCGGCAGCCGAACGGTCGGCTTAGTTCTACTGGGTAGTGACGAAATTGTCAGGAACTCCCATCTGCGGCCAGAGGGCCCGTTGTACCGGTCGTGGTAAGTAGCTCAGAAGAGTTTTAACGTTAACATTAATGACCGCTTATGAGACATTCCTATGGGGTCATCAGTTCCTAAACTTACAACTAAGGACGGCACAAATATCCACGCACTAGGGGGGGGATTCGAACCTCCGACCGTAGTGGGCGTGCAGACCATGACTGGCGCGCCGCAGTCAGCTCGGCCACCGCGTCCGGCTTTTTTCCATATCTTCATAGATTTTTGGCACAGAGTGGCTATTCTCAATTCTTTGAGTTATGTTTCCATCTATACACGTTCTGTAAAAAAAAAAAAAAAAAAAAAAAAAAAAAAAAGACAGCCTGGGGGGGGGCCGACGGCAATGTAGCAGCTCGCACGGGGCAGCACTTGGGCTTGCGCCGGCCGTGGGTGTTTGCATCGGTGGTTCCCATTGGTGGAAAACAGGAAGTTGTACGCATGCGCGCTCTAGGCCATCAACGGCGGCAGCCGAACGGTCGGCTTAGTTCTCCTGGGTAGTGACGAAGTTGTCAGGAACTCCCATCTGCGGCCAGAGGGCCCGTTGTACCGGTCGTGGTAAGTAGCTCAGAAGAGTTTTAACGTTAACATTAATGACCGCTTATGAGACTTACCTATGGGGTCATCAGTTCCTAAACTTACAACTAAGGACGGCACAAATATCCACGCACGAGGGGGGATTCGAACCTCCGACCGTAGTGGCCGTGCAGACCATGACTGGCGCGCCGCAGTCTGTTCACCCACCGCGGCCGGCTTTTTTCCATATCTTCATAGATTTTTGGCACACAGTGGCTATTCTCAATTCTTTGAGTTATGTTTCCATCTATACACGTTCTGTAAAAAAAAAAAATAAAGGCAGCCTGGGGGGGGCCGACGGCAATGTAGCAGCTCGCACATGGCAGCACTTGGGGTTGCGCCGGCCGTGGGTGTTTGCATCGGTGGTTCCCATTGGTGGAAAACAGGAAGTTGTACGCATGCGCGCTCTAGGCCATCAACGGCGGCAGCCGAACGGTCGGCTTAGTTCTCCTGGGTAGTGACGAAGTTGTCAGGAACTCCCATCTGCGGCCAGAGGGCCCGTTGTACCGGTCGTGGTAAGTAGCTCAGAAGAGTTTTAACGTTAACATTAATGACCGCTTATGAGACTTACCTATGGGGTCATCAGTTCCTAAACTTACAACTAAGGACGGCACAAATATCCACGCACGAGGGGGGATTCAAACCTCCGACCGTAGTGGCCGTGCAGACCATGACTGGCGCGCCGCAGTCAGCGCGGCCACCGCGGCCGGCTTTTTTCCATATCTTCATAGATTTTTGGCACAGAGTGGCTATTCTCAATTCTTTGAGTTATGTTTCCATCTATACACGTTCTGTAAAAAAAAAAAAATAAATAAATAAAGACAGCCTGGGGGGGGGCCGTCGGCAATGTAGCAGCTCGCACGGGGCAGCACTTGGGCTTGCGCCGGCCGTGGGTGTTTGCATCGGTGGTTCCCATTGGTGGAAAACAGGAAATTGTACGCATGCGCGCTTTAGGCCATCAACGGCGGCAGCCGAACGGTCGGCTTAGTTCTCCTGGGTAGTGACGAAGTTGTCAGGAACTCCCATCTGCGGCCAGTGGGCCCGTTGTACCGGTCGTGGTAAGTAGCTCAGAAGAGTTTTAACGTTAACATTAATGACCGCTTATGAGACTTACCTATGGGGTCATCAGTTCCTAAACTTACAACTAAGGACGGCACAAATATCCACGCACGAGGGGGGATTCGAACCTCCGACCGTAGTGGACGTGCAGACCATGACTGGCGCGCCGCAGTCAGCTCGGCCCACCGCGGCCGGCTTTTTTCCATATCTTCATAGATTTTTGGCACAGAGTGGCTATTCTCAATTCTTTGAGTTATGTTTCGATCTATACAGGATCTGTAAAAAAAAAAAAAGAAAAAAAAAGACAGCCTGGGGGGGGGGCGACAGCAATGTAGCAGCTCGCACGGGGCGGCACTTGGGCTTGCGCCGGCCGTGGGTGTGTGCATCGGTGGTTCCCAATGGTGGAAAACAGGAAGTTGTACGCATGCGCGCTCTAGGCCATCAACGGCGGCAGCCGAACGGTCGGCTTAGTTCTCCTGGGTAGTGACGAAGTTGTCAGGAACTCCCATCTGTGGCCAGAGGGCCCGTTGTATCGGTCGTGGTAAGTAGCTCAGAAGAGTTTTAACGTTAACATTAATGACCGCTTATGAGACTTACCTATGGGGTCATCAGTTCCTAAACTTACAACTAAGGACGGCACAAATATCCACGCACGAGGGGGGATTCGAACCTCCGACCGTAGTGGCCGTGCAGACCATGACTGGCGCCGCAGTCAGCTCGGCCACCGCGGCCGGCTTTTTTCCATATCTTCATAGAATTCTGGCACAGAGTGGCTATTCTCAATTCTTTGAGTTATGTTTCCATCTATACACGTTCTGTAAAAAAAAAATAAAATAAATAAAGACAGCCTGGGGGGG
This sequence comes from Locusta migratoria, assembly GCA_026315105.1. Taxonomy (NCBI): domain Eukaryota; kingdom Metazoa; phylum Arthropoda; class Insecta; order Orthoptera; family Acrididae; genus Locusta; species Locusta migratoria. The sequence continues at coordinate 346,210,239 of CM048749.1, read as the reverse complement.
GGCCGACGGCAATGTAGCAGCTCGCACGGGGCGGCACTTGGGCTTGCGCCGGCCGTGGGTGTGTGAATCGGTGGTTCCCATTGGTGGAAAACAGGAAGTTGTACGCATGCGCGCTCTAGGCCATCAACGGCGGCAGCCGAACGGTCGGCTTAGTTCTCCTGGGTAGTGACGAAGTTGTCAGGAACTCCCATCTGCGGCCAGAGGGCCCGTTGTACCGGTCGTGGTAAGTAGCTCAGAAGAGTTTTAACGTTAACATTAATGACCGCTTATGAGACTTACCTATGGGGTCATCAGTTCCTAAACTTACAACTAAGGACGGCACAAATATCCACGCACGAGGGGGGATTCGAACCTCCGACCGTAGTGGCCGTGCAGACCATGACTGGCGCGCCGCAGTCAGCTCGGCCAACGCGGCCGGCTTTTTTCCATATCTTCATAGATTTTTGGCACAGAGTGGCTATTCTCAATTCTTTGAGTTATGTTTCGATCTATACAGGATCTGTAAAAAAAAAAAAGAAAAAAAAAAGACAGCCTGGGGGGGGGGCGACAGCAATGTAGCAGCTCGCACGGGGCGGCACTTGGGCTTGCGCCGGCCGTGGGTGTGTGCATCGGTGGTTCCCAATGGTGGAAAACAGGAAGTTGTACGCATGCGCGCTCTAGGCCATCAACGGCGGCAGCCGAACGGTCGGCTTAGTTCTCGTGGGTAGTGACGAAGTTGTCAGGAACTCCCATCTGTGGCCAGAGGGCCCGTTGTATCGGTCGTGGTAAGTAGCTCAGAAGAGTTTTAACGTTAACATTAATGACCGCTTATGAGACTTACCTATGGGGTCATCAGTTCCTAAACTTACAACTAAGGACGGCACAAATATCCACGCACGAGGGGGGGATTCGAACCTCCGACCGTAGTGGCCGTGCAGACCATGACTGGCGCCGCAGTCAGCTCGGCCACCGCGGCCGGCTTTTTTCCATATCTTCATAGAATTCTGGCACAGAGTGGCTATTCTCAATTCTTTGAGTTATGTTTCCATCTATACACGTTCTGTAAAAAAAAAAAATAAATAAATAAAGACAGCCTGGGGGGGGGGCCGACGGCAATGTAGCAGCTCGCACGGGGCGGCACTTGGGCTTGCGCCGGCCGTGGGTGTGTGCATCGGTGGTTCCCATTGGTGGAAAACAGGAAGTTGTACGCATGCGCGCTCTAGGCCATCAACGGCGGCAGCCGAACGGTCGGCTTAGTTCTCCTGGGTAGTGGCGAAGTTGTCAGGAACTCCCATCTGCGGCCAGAGGGCCCGTTGTACCGGTCGTGGTAAGTAGCTCAGAAGAGTTTTAACGTTAACATTAATGACCGCTTATGAGACTTACCTATGGGGTCATCAGTTCCTAAACTTACAACTAAGGACGGCACAAATATCCACGCACGAGGGGGGATTCGAACCTCCGACCGTAGTGGCCGTGCAGACCATGACTGGCGCGCCGCAGTCAGCTCGGCCAACGCGGCCGGCTTTTTTCCATATCTTCATAGATTTTTGGCACAGAGTGGCTATTCTCAATTCTTTGAGTTATGTTTCCTTCTATACACGTTCTGTAAAAAAAAAAAAAATAAAGACAGCCTGGGGGGGGGCCGACGGCAATGTAGCAGCTCGCACGGGGCAGCACTTTGGGTTGCGCCGGCCGTGGGTGTTTGCATCGGTGGTTCCCATTGGTGGAAAACAGGAAGTTGTACGCATGCGCGCTCTAGGCCATCAACGGCGGCAGCCGAACGGTCGGCTTAGTTCTCCTGGGTAGTGACGAAGTTGTCAGGAACTCCCATCTGCGGCCAGAGGGCCCGTTGTACCGGTCGTGGTAAGTAGCTCAGAAGAGTTTTAACGTTAACATTAATGACCGCTTATGAGACTTACCCATGGGGTCATCAGTTCCTAAACTTACAACTAAGGACGGCACAAATATCCACGCACGAGGGGGGATTCGAACCTCCGACCGTAGTGGCCGTGCAGACCATGACTGGCGCGCCGCAGTCAGCTCGACCAACGCGGCCGGCTTTTTTCCATATCTTCATAGATTTTTGGCACAGAGTGGCTATTCTCAATTCTTTGAGTTATGTTTCCATCTATACACGTTCTGTAAAAAAAAAAAAAAAAAAAAAAAAAAAAAAAGACAGCCTGGGGGGGGGGGGCGACGGCAATGTTGCAGCTCGCACGGGGTGGCACTTGGGCTTGCGCCGGCCGTGGGTGTTTGCATCGGTGGTTCCCATTGGTGGAAAACAGGAAGTTGTACGCATGCGCGCTCTAGGCCATCAACGGCGGCAGCCGAACGGTCGGCTTAGTTCTCCTGGGTAGTGACGAAGTTGTCAGGAACTCCCATCTGCGGCCAGAGGGCCCGTTGTACCAGTCGTGGTAAGTAGCTCAGAAGAGTTTTAACGTTAACATTAATGACCGCTTATGAGACTTACCTATGGGGTCATCAGTTCCTAAACTTACAACTAAGGACGGCACAAATATCCACGCACGAGGGGGGATTCGAACCTCCGACCGTAGTGGCCGTGCAGACCATGACTGGCACGCCGCAGTCAGCTCGGCCACCACGGCCGGCTTTTTTCCATATCTTCATAGATTTTTGGCACAGAATGGCTATTCTCAATTGTTTGAGTTATGTTTCCATCTATACACGTTCTGAAAAAAAAAAAAAAAAGACAGCCTGGGGAGGGGGGCCGACGGCAATGTAGCAGCTCGCACGGGGCAGCACTTGGGCTTGCGCCGGCCGTGGGTGTTTGCATCTGTGGTTCCCATTGGTGGAAAACAGGAAGTTGTACGCATGCGCGCTTTAGGCCATCAACGGCGGCAGCCGAACGGTCGGCTTAGTTCTCCTGGGTAGTGACGAAGTTGTCAGGAAATCCCATCTGCGGCCAGAGGGCCCGTTGTACCGGTCGTGGTAAGTAGCTCAGAAGAGTTTTAACGTTAACATTAATGACCGCTTATGAGACTTACCTATGGGGTCATCAGTTCCTAAACTTACAACTAAGGACGGCACAAATATCCACGCACGAGGGGGGATTCGAACCTCCGACCGTAGTGGCCGTGCAGACCATGACTGGCGCGCCGCAGTCAGCTCGGCCACCGCGGCCGGCTTTTTTCCATATCTTCATAGATTTTTGGCACAGAGTGGCTATTCTCAATTCTTTGAGTTATGTTTCCATCTATACACGTTCTGTAAAAAAAAAAAATAAATAAATAAAGACAGCCTGGGGGGGGGGGGCCGTCGGCAATGTAGCAGCTCGCACGGGGCAGCACTTGGGCTTGCGCCGGCCGTGGGTGTTTGCATCGGTGGTTCCCATTGGTGGAAAACAGGAAATTGTACGCATGCGCGCTTTAGGCCATCAACGGCGGCAGCCGAACGGTCGGCTTAGTTCTCCTGGGTAGTGACGAAGTTGTCAGGAACTCCCATCTGCGGCCAGTGGGCCCGTTGTACCGGTCGTGGTAAGTAGCTCAGAAGAGTTTTAACGTTAACATTAATGACCGCTTATGAGACTTACCTATGGGGTCATCAGTTCCTAAACTTACAACTAAGGACGGCACAAATATCCACGCACGAGGGGGGATTCGAACCTCCGACCGTAGTGGCCGTGCAGACCATGACTGGCGCCGCAGTCAGCTCGGCCCACCGCGGCCGGCTTTTTTCCATATCTTCATAGATTTTTGGCACAGAGTGGCTATTCTCAATTCTTTGAGTTATGTTTCGATCTATACAGGATCTGTAAAAAAAAAAAAAGAAAAAAAAAAGACAGCCTGGGGGGGGGCGACAGCAATGTAGCAGCTCGCACGGGGCGGCACTTGGGCTTGCGCCGGCCGTGGGTGTGTGCATCGGTGGTTCCCAATGGTGGAAAACAGGAAGTTGTACGCATGCGCGCTCTAGGCCATCAACGGCGGCAGCCGAACGGTCGGCTTAGTTCTCCTGGGTAGTGACGAAGTTGTCAGGAACTCCCATCTGTGGCCAGAGGGCCCGTTGTATCGGTCGTGGTAAGTAGCTCAGAAGAGTTTTAACGTTAACATTAATGACCGCTTATGAGACTTACCTATGGGGTCATCAGTTCCTAAACTTACAACTAAGGACGGCACAAATATCCACGCACGAGGGGGGATTCGAACCTCCGACCGTAGTGGCCGTGCAGACCATGACTGGCGCCGCAGTCAGCTCGGCCACCGCGGCCGGCTTTTTTCCATATCTTCATAGAATTCTGGCACAGAGTGGCTATTCTCAATTCTTTGAGTTATGTTTCCATCTATACACGTTCTGTAAAAAAAAAAAAAAAAAATAAATAAAGACAGCCTGGGGGGGCCGACGGCAATGTAGCAGCTCGCACGGGGCGGCACTTGGGCTTGCGCCGGCCGTGGGTGTGTGAATCGGTGGTTCCCATTGGTGGAAAACAGGAAGTTGTACGCATGCGCGCTCTAGGCCATCAACGGCGGCAGCCGAACGGTCGGCTTAGTTCTCCTGGGTAGTGACGAAGTTGTCATGAACTCCCATCTGCGGCCAGAGGGCCCGTTGTACCGGTCGTGGTAAGTAGCTCAGAAGAGTTTTAACGTTAACATTAATGACCGCTTATGAGACTTACCTATGGGGTCATCAGTTCCTAAACTTACAACTAAGGACGGCACAAATATCCACGCACGAGGGGGGATTCGAACCTCCGACCGTAGTGGCCGTGCAGACCATGACTGGCGCGCCGCAGTCAGCTCGGCCAACGCGGCCGGCTTTTTTCCATATCTTCATAGATTTTTGGCACAGAGTGGCTATTCTCAATTCTTTGTGTTATGTTTCGATCTATACAGGATCTGTAAAAAAAAAAAAGAAAAAAAAAAGACAGCCTGGGGGGGGCGACAGCAATGTAGCAGCTCGCACGGGGCGGCACTTGGGCTTGCGCCGGCCGTGGGTGTGTGCATCGGTGGTTCCCAATGGTGGAAAACAGGAAGTTGTACGCATGCGCGCTCTAGGCCATCAACGGCGGCAGCCGAACGGTCGGCTTAGTTCTCCTGGGTAGTGACGAAGTTGTCAGGAACTCCCATCTGTGGCCAGAGGGCCCGTTGTATCGGTCGTGGTAAGTAGCTCAGAAGAGTTTTAACGTTAACATTAATGACCGCTTATGAGACTTACCTATGGGGTCATCAGTTCCTAAACTTACAACTAAGGACGGCACAAATATCCACGCACGAGGGGGGATTCGAACCTCCGACCGTAGTGGCCGTGCAGACCATGACTGGCGCCGCAGTCAGCTCGGCCACCGCGGCCGGCTTTTTTCCATATCTTCATAGAATTCTGGCACAGAGTGGCTATTCTCAATTCTTTGAGTTATGTTTCCATCTATACACGTTCTGTAAAAAAAAAAAAATAAATAAATAAAGACAGCCTGGGGGGGGGGCCGACGGCAATGTAGCAGCTCGCACGGGGCGGCACTTGGGCTTGCGCCGGCCGTGGGTGTGTGCATCGGTGGTTCCCATTGGTGGAAAACAGGAAGTTGTACGCATGCGCGCTCTAGGCCATCAACGGCGGCAGCCGAACGGTCGGCTTAGTTCTCCTGGGTAGTGACGAAGTTGTCAGGAACTCCCATCTGCGGCCAGAGGGCCCGTTGTACCGGTCGTGGTAAGTAGCTCAGAAGAGTTTTAACGTTAACATTAATGACCGCTTATGAGACTTACCTATGGGGTCATCAGTTCCTAAACTTACAACTAAGGACGGCACAAATATCCACGCACGAGGGGGGATTCGAACCTCCGACCGTAGTGGCCGTGCAGACCATGACTGGCGCGCCGCAGTCAGCTCGGCCAACGCGGCCGGCTTTTTTCCATATCTTCATAGATTTTTGGCACAGAGTGGCTATTCTCAATTCTTTGAGTTATGTTTCCTTCTATACACGTTCTGTAAAAAAAAAAAAAATAAAGACAGCCTGGGGGGGGGGCCGACGGCAATGTAGCAGCTCGCACGGGGCAGCACTTTGGGTTGCGCCGGCCGTGGGTGTTTGCATCGGTGGTTCCCATTGGTGGAAAACAGGAAGTTGTACGCATGCGCGCTCTAGGCCATCAACGGCGGCAGCCGAACGGTCGGCTTAGTTCTCCTGGGTAGTGACGAAGTTGTCAGGAACTCCCATCTGCGGCCAGAGGGCCCGTTGTACCGGTCGTGGTAAGTAGCTCAGAAGAGTTTTAACGTTAACATTAATGACCGCTTATGAGACTTACCCATGGGGTCATCAGTTCCTAAACTTACAACTAAGGACGGCACAAATATCCACGCACGAGGGGGGATTCGAACCTCCGACCGTAGTGGCCGTGCAGACCATGACTGGCGCGCCGCAGTCAGCTCGACCAACGCGGCCAGCTTTTTTCCATATCTTCATAGATTTTTGGCACAGAGTGGCTATTCTCAATTCTTTGAGTTATGTTTCCATCTATACACGTTCTGTAAAAAAAAAAAAAAAAAAAAAAAAAAAGACAGCCTGGGGGGGGGGGCGACGGCAATGTTGCAGCTCGCACGGGGTGGCACTTGGGCTTGCGCCGGCCGTGGGTGTTTGCATCGGTGGTTCCCATTGGTGGAAAACAGGAAGTTGTACGCATGCGCGCTCTAGGCCATCAACGGCGGCAGCCGAACGGTCGGCTTAGTTCTCCTGGGTAGTGACGAAGTTGTCAGGAACTCCCATCTGCGGCCAGAGGGCCCGTTGTACCAGTCGTGGTAAGTAGCTCAGAAGAGTTTTAACGTTAACATTAATGACCGCTTATGAGACTTACCTATGGGGTCATCAGTTCCTAAACTTCCTAAACTTACAACTAAGGACGGCACAAATATCCACGCACGAGGGGGGATTCGAACCTCCGACCGTAGTGGCCGTGCAGACCATGACTGGCACGCCGCAGTCAGCTCGGCCACCACGGCCGGCTTTTTTCCATATCTTCATAGATTTTTGGCACAGAATGGCTATTCTCAATTCTATGAGTTATGTTTCCATCTATACACGTTCTGAAAAAAAAAAAAAAAAAAGACAGCCTGGGGGGGGGGGCCGACGGCAATGTAGCAGCTCGCACGGGGCAGCACTTGGGCTTGCGCCGGCCGTGGGTGTTTGCATCTGTGGTTCCCATTGGTGGAAAACAGGAAGTTGTACGCATGCGCGCTTTAGGCCATCAACGGCGGCAGCCGAACGGTCGGCTTAGTTCTCCTGGGTAGTGACGAAGTTGTCAGGAAATCCCATCTGCGGCCAGAGGGCCCGTTGTACCGGTCGTGGTAAGTAGCTCAGAAGAGTTTTAACGTTAACATTAATGACCGCTTATGAGACTTACCTATGGGGTCATCAGTTCCTAAACTTACAACTAAGGACGGCACAAATATCCACGCACGAGGGGGGATTCGAACCTCCGACCGTAGTGGACGTGCAGACCATGACTGGCGCGCCGCAGTCAGCTCGGCCACCGCGGCCGGCTTTTTTCCATATCTTCATAGATTTTTGGCACAGAGTGGCTATTCTCAATTCTTTGAGTTATGTTTCCATCTATACACGTTCTGTAAAAAAAAAAATAAAGACAGCCTGGGGGGGGGGCCGACGGCAATGTAGCAGCTCGCACGGGGCGGCACTTGGGCTTGCGCCGGCCGTGGGTGTTTGCATCGGTGGTTCCCATTGGTGGAAAACAGGAAGTTGTACGCATGCGCGCTCTAGGCCATCAACGGCGGCAGCCGAACGGTCGGCTTAGTTCTCCTGGGTAGTGACGAAGTTGTCAGGAACTCCCATCTGCGGCCAGAGGGCCCGTTGTACCGGTCGTGGTAAGTAGCTCAGAAGAGTTTTAACGTTAACATTAATGACCGCTTATGAGACTTACCTATGGGGTCATCAGTTCCTAAACTTACAACTAAGGACGGCACAAATATCCACGCACGAGGGGGGATTCGAACCTCCGACCGTAGTGGCCGTGCAGACCATGACTGGCGCGCCGCAGTCAGCTCGGCCACCGCGGCCTCCTTTTTTCCATATCTTCATAGATTTTTGGCACAGAGTGGCTATTCTCAATTCTTTGAGTTATGTTTCGATCTATACAGGATCTGTAAAAAAAAAAAAGAAAAAAAAAGACAGCCTGGGGGGGGGGGGCGACAGCAATGGTGCAGCTCGCACGGGGCGGCACTTGGGCTTGCGCCGGCCGTGGGTGTGTGTATCGGTGGTTCCCAATGGTGGAAAACAGGAAGTTGTACGCATGCGCGCTCTAGGCCATCAACGGCGGCAGCCGAACGGTCGGCTTAGTTCTCCTGGGTAGTGACGAAGTTGTCAGGAACTCCCATCTGTGGCCAGAGGGCCCGTTGTATCGGTCGTGGTAAGTAGCTCAGAAGAGTTTTAACGTTAACATTAATGACCGCTTATGAGACTTACCTATGGGGTCATCAGTTCCTAAACTTACAACTAAGGACGGCACAAATATCCACGCACGAGGGGGGATTCGAACCTCCGACCGTAGTGGCCGTGCAGACCATGACTGGCGCGCCGCAGTCAGCTCGGCCACCGCGGCCGGCTTTTTTCCATATCTTCATAGAATTTTGGCACAGAGTGGCTATTCTCAATTCTTTGAGTTATGTTTCCATCTATACACAATCTGTAAAAAAAAAAGAAAAAAAAAAGACAGCCTGGGGGGGGGGGGGGGGCGACAGCAATGTAGCAGCTCGCACGGGGCGGCACTTGGGCTTGCGCCGGCCGTGGGTATGTGCATCGGTGGTTCCCAATGGTGGAAAACAGGAAGTTGTACGCATGCGCGCTCTAGGCCATCAACGGCGGCAGCCGAACGGTCGGCTTAGTTCTCCTGGGTAGTGACGAAGTTGTCAGGAACTCCCATCTGTGGCCAGAGGGCACGTTGTATCGGTCGTGGTAAGTAGCTCAGAAGAGTTTTAACGTTAACATTAATGACCGCTTATGAGACTTACCTATGGGGTCATCAGTTCCTAAACTTACAACTAAGGACGGCACAAATATCCACGCACGAGGGGGGATTCGAACCTCCGACCGTAGTGGCCGTGCAGACCATGACTGGCGCCGCAGTCAGCTCGGCCACCGCGGCCGGCTTTTTTCCATATCTTCATAGAATTTTGGCACAGAGTGGCTATTCTCAATTCTTTGAGTTATGTTTCCATCTATACACAATCTGTAAAAAAAAAAAAATAAATAAATAAAGACAGCCTGGGGGGGGGGGGGGCCGACGGCAATGTAGCAGCTCGCACGGGGCGGCACTTGGGCTTGCGCCGGCCGTGGGTGTTTGCATCGGTGGTTCCCATTGGTGGAAAACAGGAAGTTGTACGCATGCGCGCTCTAGGCCATCAACGGCGGCAGCCGAACGGTCGGCTTAGTTCTCCTGGGTAGTGACGAAGTTGTCAGGAACTCCCATCTGCGGCCAGAGGGCCCGTTGTACCGGTCGTGGTAAGTAGCTCAGAAGAGTTTTAACGTTAACATTAATGACCGCTTATGAGACTTACCTATGGGGTCATCAGTTCCTAAATTTACAACTAAGGACGGCACAAATATCCACGCACGAGGGGGGATTCGAACCTCCGTCCGTAGTGGCCGTGCAGACCATGACTGGCGCGCCGCAGTCAGCTCGGCCACCGCGGCCGGCTTTTTTCCATATCTTCATAGATTTTTGGCACAGAGTGGCTATTCTCAATTCTTTGAGTTATGTTTCCATCTATACACATTCTGTAAAAAAAAAAAAAATAAATAAATAAAGACAGCGTGGGGGGGGGGGGTTCCGACGGCAATGTAGCAGCTCGCACGGGGTGGCACTTGGGCTTGCGCCGGCCGTGGGTGTGTGCATCGGTGGTTCCCATTGGTGGAAAACAGGAAGTTGTACGCATGCGCGCTCTAGGCCATCAACGGCGGCAGCCGAACGGTCGGCTTAGTTCTCCTGGGTAGTGACGAAGTTGTCAGGAACTCCCATCTGCGGCCAGAGGGCCCGTTGTACCGGTCGTGGTAAGTAGCTCAGAAGAGTTTTAACGTTAACATTAATGACCGCTTATGAGACTTACCTATGGGGTCATCAGTTCCTAAACTTACAACTAAGGACGGCACAAATATCCACGCACGAGGGGGGATTCGAACCTCCGACCGCAGTGGCCGTGCAGACCATGACTGGCGCGCCGCAGTCAGCTCGGCGACCGCGGCCGGCTTTTTTCCATATCTTCATAGATTTTTGGCACAGAGTGGCTATTCTCAATTCTTTGAGTTATGTTTCCATCTATACACGTTCTGTAAAAAAAAAAAATAAAGACAGCCTGGGGGGGGGGGGCCGACGGTAATGTAGCAGCTCGCACGGGGCGGCACTTGGGCTTGCGCCGGCCGTGGGTGTTTGCATCGGTGGTTCCCATTGGTGGAAAACAGGAAGTTGTACGCATGCGCGCTCTAGGCCATCAACGGCGGCAGCCGAACGGTCGGCTTAGTTCTCCTGGGTAGTGACGAAGTTGTCAGGAAGTCCCATCTGCGGCCAGAGGGCCCGTTGTACCGGTCGTGGTAAGTAGCTCAGAAGAGTTTTAACGTTAACATTAATGACCGCTTATGAGACTTACCTATGGCGTCATCAATTCCTAAACTTACAACTAAGGACGGCACAAATATCCACGCACGAGGGGGGATTCGAACCTCCGACCATAGTGGCCGTGCAGACCATGACTGGCGCGCCGCATTCAGCTCGGCCACCGCGGCTGGCTTTTTTCCATATCTTCATAGATTTTTGGCACAGAGTGGCTATTCTCAATTCTTTGAGTTATGTTTCCATCTATACACGTTCTGTAAAAAAAAAAAAAAAATATATATAAAGACAGCCTGGGGGGGGGGGGGGCGACGGCAATGTAGCAGCAAACACGGGGCGGCACTTGAACTTGCGCCGGCCGTGGGTGTTTGCATCGGTGGTTCCCATTGGTGGAAAACAGGAAGTTGTACGCATGCGCGCTCTAGGCCATCAACGGCGGCAGCCGAACGGTCGGCTTAGTTCTCCTGGGTAGTGACGAAGTTGTCAGGAACTCCCATCTGCGGCCAGAGGGCCCGTTGTACCGGTCGTGGTAAGTAGCTCAGAAGAGTTTTAACGTTAACATTAATGACCGCTTATGAGACTTACCTATGGGGTCATCAGTTCCTAAACTTACAACTAAGGACGGCACAAATATCCACGCACGAGGGGGGATTCGAACCTCCGACCGCAGTGGCCGTGCAGACCATGACTGGCGCGCCGCAGTCAGCTCGGCCAACGCGGCCGGCTTTTTTCCATATCTTCATAGATTTTTGGCACAGAGTGGCTATTCTCAATTCTTTGAGTTATGTTTCCATCTATACACGTTCTGTAAAAAAAAAAATAAATAAATAAAGACAGCCTGGGGGGGGGGGGGGCGACGGCAATGTAGCAGCTCGCACGGGGCGGCACTTGGGCTTGTGCCGGCCGTGGGTGTTTGCATCGGTGGTTCCCATTGGTGGAAAACAGGAAGTTGTACGCATGCGCGCTCTAGGCCATCAACGGCGGCAGCCGAACGGTCGGCTTAGTTCTCCTGGGTAGTGACGAAGTTGTCAGGAACTCCCATCTGCGGCCAGAGGGCCCGTTGTACCGGTCGTGGTAAGTAGCTCAGAAGAGTTTTAACGTTAACTTTAATGACCGCTTATGAGACTTACCTATGGGGTCATCAGTTCCTAAACTTACAACTAAGGACGGCACAAATATCCACGCACGAGGGGGGATTCGAACCTCCGACCGTAGTGGCCGTGCAGACCATGACTGGCGCGCCGCAGTCAGCTCGGCCACCGCGGCCGGCTTTTTTCCATATCTTCATAGATTTTTGGCACAGAGTGGCTATTCTCAATTCTTTGAGTTATGTTTCCATCTATACACGTTCTGTAAAAAAAAGAAAATAAAGACAGCCTGGGGGGGGGGGCCGACGGCAATGTAGCAGCTCGCACGGGGCGGCACTTGGGCTTGCGCCGGCCGTGGGTGTTTGCATCGGTGGTTCCCATTGGTGGAAAACAGGAAGTTGTACGCATGCGCGCTCTATGCCATCAACGGCGGCAGCCGAACGGTCGGCTTAGTTCTCCTGGGTAGTGACGAAGTTGTCAGGAAGTCCCATCTGCGGCCAGAGGGCCCGTTGTACCGGTCGTGGTAAGTAGCTCAGAAGAGTTTTAACGTTAACATTAATGACCGCTTATGAGACTTACCTATGGCGTCATCAATTCCTAAACGTACAACTAAGGACGGCACAAATATCCACGCACGAGGGGGGATTCGAACCTCCGACCGTAGTGGCCGTGCAGACCATGACTGGCGCGCCGCATTCAGCCCGGCCACCGCGGCTGGCTTTTTTCCATATCTTCATAGATTTTTGGCACAGAGTGGCTATTCTCAATTCTTTGAGTTATGTTTCCATCTATACACGTTCTGTAAAAAAAAAAAAATAAATATGTAAAGACAGCCTGGGGGGGGGGGCGACGGCAATGTAGCAGCAAACACGGGGCGGCACTTGGGCTTGCGCCGGCCGTGGGTGTTTGCATCGGTGGTTCCCATTGGTGGAAAACAGGAAGTTGTACGCATGCGCGCTCTAGGCCATCAACGGCGGCAGCCGAACGGTCGGCTTAGTTCTCATGGGTAGTGACGAAGTTGTCAGGAACTCCCATCTGCGGCCAGAGGGCCCGTTGTACCGGTCGTGGTAAGTAGCTCAGAAGAGTTTTAACGTTAACATTAATGACCGCTTATGAGACTTACCTATGGGGTCATCAGTTCCTAAACTTACAACTAAGGACGGCACAAATATCCACGCACGAGGGGTGATTCGAACCTCCGACCGTAGTGGCCGTGCAGACCATGACTGGCGCGCCGCATTCAGCTCGGCCACCGCGGCCGGCTTTTTTCCATATCTTCATAGATTTTTGGCACAGAGTGGCTATTCTCAATTCTTTGAGTTATGTTTCCATCTATACACGTTCTGTAAAAAAAAAAAATAAAGACAGCCTGGGGGGGGGCCGACGGCAATGTAGCAGCTCGCACGGGGCGGCACTTGGGGTTGCGCCGGCCGTGGGTGTTTGCATCGGTGGTTCCCATTGGTGGAAAACAGGAAGTTGTACGCATGCGCGCTCTAGGCCATCAACGGCGGCAGCCGAACGGTCGGCTTAGTTCTCCTGGGTAGTGACGAAGTTGTCAGGAACTCCCATCTGCGGCCAGAGGGCCCGTTGTACCGGTCGTGGTAAGTAGCTCAGAAGAGTTTTAACGTTAACATTAATGACCGCTTATGAGACTTACCTATGGGGTCATCAGTTCCTAAACTTACAACTAAGGACGGCACAAATATCCACGCACGAGGGGGGATTCGAACCTCCGACCGTAGTGGCCGTGCAGACCATGACTGGCGCGCCGCAGTCAGCTCGGCCACCGCGGCCGGCTTTTTTCCATATCTTCATAGATTTTTGGCACAGAGTGGCTATTCTCAATTCTTTGAGTTATGTTTCCATCTATACACGTTCTGTAAAAAAAAAAAATAAAGACAGCCTGGGGGGGGGGGGGCCGACGGCAATGTAGCAGCTCGCACGGGGCGGCACTTGGGCTTGCGCCGGCCGTGGGTGTTTGCATCGGTGGTTCCCATTGGTGGAAAACAGGAAGTTGTACGCATGCGCGCTCTAGGCCATCAACGGCGGCAGCCGAACGGTCGGCTTAGTTCTCCTGGGTAGTGACGAAGTTGTCAGGAACTCCCATCTGCGGCCAGAGGGCCCGTTGTACCGGTCGTGGTAAGTAGCTCAGAAGAGTTTTAACGTTAACATTAATGACCGCTTATGAGACTTACCTATGGGGTCATCAGTTCCTAAACTTACAACTAAGGACGGCACAAATATCCACGCACGAGGGGGGATTCGAACCTCCGACCGTAGTGGCCGTGCAGACCATGACTGGCGCGCCGCAGTCAGCTCGGCCACCGCGGCCTCCTTTTTTCCATATCTTCATAGATTTTTGGCACAGAGTGGCTATTCTCAATTCTTTGAGTTATGTTTCCATCTATACACGTTCTGTAAAAAAAAAAAAAATAAAGACAGCCGGGGGGGGGGGGGGCCGACGGCAATGTAGCAGCTCGCACGGGGCGGCACTTGGGCTTGCGCCGGCCGTGGGTGTTTGCATCGGTGGTTCCCATTGGTGGAAAACAGGAAGTTGTACGCATGCGCGCTCTAGGCCATCAACGGCGGCAGCCGAACGGTCGGCTTAGTTCTCCTGGGTAGTGACGAAGTTGTCAGGAACTCCCATCTGCGGCCAGAGGGCCCGTTGTACCGGTCGTGGTAAGTAGCTCAGAAGAGTTTTAACGTTAACATTAATGACCGCTTATGAGACTTACCTATGGGGTCATCAGTTCCTAAACTTACAACTAAGGACGGCACAAATATCCACGCACGAGGGGGGATTCGAACCTCCGACCGTAGTGGCCGTGCAGACCATGACTGGCGCGCCGCAGTCAGCTCGGCCACCGCGGCCGGCTTTTTTCCATATCTTCATAGATTTTTGGCACAGAGTGGCTATTCTCAATTCTTTGAGTTATGTTTCCATCTATACACGTTCTGTAAAAAAAAAAAATAAAGACAGCCTGGGGGGGGCCGACGGCAATGTAGCAGCTCGCACGGGGCGGCACTTGGGCTTGCGCCGGCCGTGGGTGTTTGCATCTGTGGTTCCCATTGGTGGAAAACAGGAAGTTGTACGCATGCGCGCTTTAGGCCATCAACGGCGGCAGCCGAACGGTCGGCTTAGTTCTCCTGGGTAGTGACGAAGTTGTCAGGAACTCCCATCTGCGGCCAGAGGGCCCGTTGTACCGGTCGTGGTAAGTAGCTCAGAAGAGTTTTAACGTTAACATTAATGACCGCTTATGAGACTTACCTATGGGGTCATCAGTTCCTAAACTTACAACTAAGGACGGCACAAATATCCACGCACGAGGGGGGATTCGAACCTCCGACCGTAGTGGCCGTGCAGACCATGACTGGCGCGCCGCAGTCAGCTCGGCCACCGCGGCCCCCTTTTTTCCATATCTTCATAGATTTTTGGCACAGAGTGGCTATTCTCAATTCTTTGAGTTATGTTTCCATCTATACACGTTCTGTAAATAAAAAAAAAATAATAAAGACAGCCGGGGGGGGGGGGGCCGACGGCAATGTAGCAGCTCGCACGGGGCGGCACTTGGGCTTGCGCCGGCCGTGGGTGTTTGCATCGGTGGTTCCCATTGGTGGAAAACAGGAAGTTGTACGCATGCGCGCTCTAGGCCATCAACGGCGGCAGCCGAACGGTCGGCTTAGTTCTCCTGGGTAGTGACGAAGTTGTCAGGAACTCCCATCTGCGGCCAGAGGGCCCGTTGTACCGGTCGTGGTAAGTAGCTCAGAAGAGTTTTAACGTTAACATTAATGACCGCGAAATCCTACGTTCATAAATAATAATAATAATAAAAAGATTTCAAGTCCCACCACCCATTACTGGAATCGGTAGGTGGGGGGGGGGGCGAGTGTAGTGTCATTGGATGTGCCAGTCAACGCTTTAACATTTGCCGGTAATCGTTTCTTCGTTTGCTAATTTCTTGAGATATTTAGCACGGCCACTATCAATATCTCAGAAAGAGCGCAAGATATTGATTTTTTTCTTCGAAGTTTCTTTCTCCGCACAACCTTAGAAAGTGAGGTAGTAGTGATAGCCCAAGTTACAAAGTTGCTGGTAGAACTTCCGGGTTATGAGGCTGTGCGCCATAAAACTTTTCAGTTTCTCCTAACGTTTCGTCCAGAGCCGCGCCGGACATCTTCGGAGGTCTTCCTACTTCCGCTGAGTCTCCCCGACTGACGAGTCGGGCGTCTGAGAGCGACATACATACTGTGGAAAGTGGGCGTGACCAAACTGTCACGTTATCAGCAGAGATAGTCCTTATCAGAGATAAAACATCACTATCGATTGCAATCGGTCAGAGATAAAACCCGTCGATCTTTTAAAGCTACTGTCAAAACATTGCTTAGTTTCATAGCTTCTTCATTCCTGTTAAAATTTTCCTTATGTTTATATATTTCAATAGCTTCCCTGTATTGTCGTGGATAATAATTCGTCATCTAATATATAAAGCAGTGTGTCCGTATGTTTGTACGTATTGAATACAAATCTACAGTTTTGTTCCAATGTTTATTAAATTTTGTACACGTAAGCTTCAATCCATGAGGAAGGTCGTCGTAAGTGTAAGAATCACAAGCGATATATAGTTCACGAGATATGACGTCATAAACAACGAGATGCGCGAAAAACTGCTGCATTTTGCGACAATGCTGCTCATTTTCTCCTAAACCATTAGACCGATTTCAACCAAATTTGGTACGCACATTTCTTACCGTGAGGTAACAATTGCTGCATGGTTAAGAATCACATACGGCACATGGTTCAAAAGATATTACGCCATATCCAACAGAAATTGCAAAAAATGCAATAATGCGGCGAGATTTTCGAAATACACTGTCTGAGAATGACAGTACTTAGCTACTTGCAACAAACCTTAAACATAATGTCAAACCTTTATTAAACTTTTTCTTGCTGGCAACCATAGTAAAAAGATGAAAGGTAAAAAGTTTTTCGCTTACTACTTTTCCGCTGTTTATGGAGTAAAACAACGGCTCTCGGTATGACGTTACAATTGATAATTTGAACACTAGAAGTTGTAGCGACAGGAAATTTTACAGACAGTATACACATATATAGTTGAATGTAGCTTCTAAATTGTATCACATTCCGACACGTAGTTCATAAGATAGGAGTACATAAACAGTAACGTTCCGCTGTTCATGGACTAAAACTACGGCATTCTGTGTTACGTTACAATTTTTAATTTGTACACTAGAAATTGTAGCTGCAAGAAATTTTACAGACAGTACGCACGCATATTGTTGAGTGTACGGTATAAATTGTATGATATTCTGACACGTAGTTCATGAGATATGAAGACTTAAACAGTAACGTTCATGGTAAACCGCCCCTTCCTGCACCAAGTTTTAATCTATTACTTCTTTACTACTTTTACTATTGTTCCCAAGAGATATCATAGACATACAGCCCTTATGCAAATGAATATCTGCCAGAAAATCGGCAGGAGTAAATAAATAAATACCCGGGCAACGCCGGGTTTTTAGATAGTTGTAGACAAAACTGATGTTTCGCCAAAAACCTCAGTATATGACTCCCAGATGGAAAAGCATGCTGTGCCACAGCCGATTTCTCTGTTTTTCCTAGTCGGCAAAGACTTTTGTGTTCCTTCAGCCTAGTTTCTATACTTCTTTTTGTGGTTCCAAGTTACAAACCCAGCATAAGCGACTGGGAATGAGAAACATAAGTAACTAGTGTGAGGGAGGCCACCGTGCTCGGGCACTCGGCCGCCGCGCCGTCCATCATGGCGGCCAGTGGCGCAACTGCCGGCTGGTGGCACAATTAGCGTCGCGCCTTTTACGTAACGCGTGGCGCGCTGCCTGCCGCTGCCGCACTCGGAGATTTATGGCTGATTGAGCGGCCACTGGAACGAGAGCGCCGCCGCGCCGTCTGTGGGGGTAGGGGGGAGGAGGCGGGCTCCCATTGGCTGCCGGCTGTCACCTCAGCTGCAGCTGTCACTCGACACGATCTACTGCGCAACCGCAGTAGGGCTAAGTGGGGGAAATGTCCGTGTGCAGAACACAGATTTTGGCCCGATTTAGGTTGCACAGTGGTAGAATGCCAGACTACCAATCCAAAAGTCGCGGCTTCGATCCCCCCCCCCCCCAGGTCCTGCGATTTTTATCTGTCACTTTCCACTTCTTTCACCTCTGGCAGTATTGCTCACGTGAAAAATATCGAGTAGCACCGTGGTTCGGAACCCACGTTAAACTGTAGGTCCCACTATAACTGACTGGGTAAGTCAGTTCGTAGGTCGGAAGAAGGCAACGGCATACCACCTCCAAACAGGACCATGTCTAGTAAAGCACTGTGGTGTTCAAACCAATCTTCGGATTGTTGACTACTCTACCTTTTTTTTAGTAACACTAAAAGTGGGCCTTTGCGATCGTCTTTTGACAGCTCGAAATTTAAATGAAAATAACGGCTTAACCATGCATCTGGCACGAAAATTGAATAACTTTTCTCTCTCTCATGTTTTCTTCATATCTCGTATCGTTTCAGACATATTTGCAAAAATAACGGCGATTTGACGATGTCTGTCTGGCTGTAACGTGTTCCCAATTTTTAGGTCGAACCGTTCAACCGATCGGCACCAAATTTTACAGACATAATTGTTGGCTATCAGAACCTCGGTTTTTGAAATATTTCTGACAAGAAATACGTTAGTAATACCAAATAAAGCCGTTTGTAATGTAATTTTAATTGCAAATAAACCGTTCATCTGGCGCGAAAATTGAATAAACGAATTTGTAGAGGAGAAAATTCTCTACAACTTTGTTCCCTTATGTTTATTTCATATCTCGTACCGTTTGAAAGATATTTGTAAAAATAATGGAGTTTTGACACCCTCCATAAGTTAAGGAAAACCAGCATCTCGCAGATGTCACGTGACTTTCCTCGCCCAGAACTCTCTCTGGCATACGCCATCTTGCGTTGTGTATTTGATAATTTTCTTATTGTAACTTACACGTTGTAATTTCAAAGCAATGGCGCACTGAAGAATTAACAAAAATACGTCGTTCTTCTTACGATAAATTATAATCTAGTGTCTACAAGTGCCATATTAGCATCAGTTAACAACGGGCATCACTGGTATGCGATTAAGGAACACAGTTCTTAACTGTTATCTGTAGCACAATGGGCAATGTGTTGCACTGTGACGCTGAAGGTCAGTGGTTCTGAACCCGCCAGTATCTACTTTCTTTTCTACAAGGGTTTCAGACACTGTTATTAATTATTTTTTTATTATTTAGATTATTATTTTGGTCCAAAATGTTGGCAAAAGCTTATAAAACTGCAAATCTAAAGTGGACCGTAAAACACGTCAGTGCGATTTTTCACTTAGGTCTAGAGCCGTGAGAGTAAAGGGTATATTACACGGAGCGTATTTGGTCGCTAGTCGCTGGCGAATTTGGATGCAGCTGCTCCGTGTAAACAAGGACAGGGAACAAAGTCGCTGCTCCGAAACGCGAGCGTCTAAAGTTGAAGGGTGAGCTACTTAGACGCTGGTCGCTGACGTTTTTGATCGCTTGCAAATGTTGGTCGCTCCGTGTCATATACAGTAGCGTATAAAGTAGCCACAGTCGAGTCAAAATGTCAATGCTCGCTTTGTGTATCTCACAAGAGTCTTAAAAGAACAATGTACCAAAATCAAAACGGAAAATTAGGAAAAAATAAAAGAAAATTGATAAGAAGGTGGACTGGGAGGAGGGATAAATTTAGTGCTTCTGCAAATCTTTTGAGAGAATTATTGTGTGGAGATCCTTCGGCCTACATAAATATAATGAAGATGAGATATGTTATTGTTTTGATTTTTGTTTTCAGGTGTTTGGTATTCATATCCCCCAAGAGACCTTCAGTCTTCAATTCGTCATTCGTCAAACAATTAATTAAATTGAATCTCTTTTATTATTTAAACATGCCGTATGATCGATAAATTCCCAGAAATTTTATTATAATTCCACTTCATATTTTGTTTGGCGGGAAAGAGAACTGTTTGGTATCGCTTAACCTCCAAAGCAATGTGTCATAACTCTTATGCTACGTCACGTTTCAGTTGTTTTTACGAAGACGATAGCGTCTCAAGTCGCTGCTTGTCATTGCTTCAGCGTGTTCATTCGCTATTCGCCTACACGCCGAGTGACAGCAGACACCAGCGACTAGTGAACAAATACGCTCCGTGGTATATATCCTTAAGGAAAAGAAGCTTCTCCGTATGTTTCCGTTACTAAAAGAAACAGTTCTCGTTACAAAGGTATCGTTACTTTCGTTATTACTGCCATCCAGAAACACGGACGCTACACTGTCTTTGAAACCGCGAAAAAATTGTAACTGTTACTCTTAATATTATTTTAACATTTACATTTGCCACGTAGATTCTCCGAAAACTGTCTTGAGCAGTTACACCGGCAACCCACGCGCAATGGAAGTATTCTAGACCTTATAGCCACAAACAGGCCTGACCATATTAACGATGTCCATGTAGAAACAGGAATAAGTGTTCATGATATCGTCATAGCGTCGATGGTGACCAAAGTTCATAAACCAATCAAGAAGGCTAGGAGCGTTTTTCTGTTGGGAAGAGCCGATAAGCAAATGTTAGGATCGCACTTAGAAAATGAATGGACATCGTTTAATTCCGGGACTATGGATGTAGAGGTATTGTGGACTAAATTTAAGTGCATTGTAAACAAAGGGTTAGAGAATAATGTGCCAGTAAAGACGATTAAGGATGGAAAAGATCCACCGTCGTATAATAATAATGTTAGAAAGCTGTGAGATAGCAAAGACTGTTGCACTCTAGATTCAAAAAAGAACACGCAAATGATGACAGGCAAAAAGCTAGTAGAGATTCGTGCGTCTACAAAAATATCGATGCGCGAAGCATACAATAATTATTACAGCCATACCTTAGCAAAAGATCTTTCCGAGAACCCGAAAAAATTATGGTCCTATGTAAAATCGATAAGCCGGTCAAAGCCCACTGTCCAGTCACTCGTTGATCATTCCGGGGCAGTAATAGAAGAAAGCAAACGGAAAGCTAAAGTTCTAAATTTAACCTTTAAGAAATCTTTCACGCAGGAGGAACGCACAAATGTACTATCATTTGATAAACGTACTAATTCCGAAGTGGGGGACATAGCAATAGGTATTTCCGGTGTAGAGAAGCAGCTGAGAGAGGTAAATACGAAAAAGTCTGCTGGTCCAGATGGAATACCAGTTCGGTTTTACAAAGGCTATTCTGCGGCATTGGCCCCCTACTTAGCTTGCATTTATCGCGAATCTCTAATTCAGCGCAAAGTTCCTAGTGATTGGAAAAAAGCGCAGGTGACTCCCGTTTATAAGAAAGGGAAGAGAACTAACCCACACAATTACAGGCCAATATCGTTGACATCAGTTTCATGTAGAATTTTAGAGCATATTCTCAGTTCTAATATAATAAATTTCCTTGAAACGGAAAAGCTTCTTCCTATGAATCAGCACGGGTTTAGGAAACATCGTTCATGGGAAATTCAGCTTGCACTTTTCTCAGATGACATCTTGCGAGCCATGGATGAAGGGCAACAGGCGGATTGCGTTTTTCTCGACTTCAAAAAGGCGTTCGACGCGGTGCCACACTGCAGACTGCTAACGAAGATACGAGCTTATGGAATAGGTTCACAGATTTGTGACTGGCTGAAAGACTTCCTAAGTAATAGAATGCAGTACGTTGTTCTCGACGGTGAGTGTTCATCAGAGACGAGTGTATCATCAGGCGTGCCCCAGGGGAGTGTGATAGGACCGCTATTATTTTCTATCTATATAAATGATCTGATGGACAGAGTAAGTTGTAATTTGCGGCTGTTTGCTGATGATGCTGTGGTGTATGGGAGGGTGTCGTCTTTAACGGACTGTGAAAGCATACAGGATGACTTAGACAAAATTTCTAGTTGGTGCGAAGAATGACAGCTAGCTCTCAATGTAGAAAAATGTAAGGTGCTGCGCATGAGTAGGAAAAACAATCCTATGACGTTCGAATACAGCATTAGTAGTGAGCTTCTTGATGCTGTCGCATAGTTCAAATATCTAAGCGTAGCATTGCAGTGCGATATGAAATGGAACGAACATGTAACGATAGTTGTAAGGCGGACAGCCTTCGGTTTATTGGGAGAATTTTGGGAAGATGTACTTCACCTGTAAAGGAGACCGCGTATAAAACGCTTGTGCGACCACGTCTTGAGTATTGCTCGAGTGTTTGGGACCCGCATCAGATTAGTTTAAAGGAAGACATAGAGGCTGTTCAGAGGCGAGCTGCTATATTTGTTACCGGTAGGTTCGACCAATGCGCGAGTGTGATGGAAATGCTCCGGCAACTCAATTGGGGATCGCTGGAAGAGAGACGACGTTCTTTTCGTGAATTTCTGTTAAGTAAATTTAGAGGGCCGGAATTTGAAGTTGAGTGTAGTACGATCTTGCTGCCGCCCACTTACATTTCGCGTAAAGATCACAAAGACAAGATAAGAGAAATTAGTGCTGGTACGGAGGCATATAGGCATACTTTTTTTCCTCGTTCCATTTGGGAGTGGAATAGGAAGGGAAATTCCTAGTAGTGGTACAGTGTACCCTCCACCACGCACCTTACGGTGAATTACGGAGTATGTACGTAGATGTAGATGTTTGCTTTTTGAGGCAATTGTACTATTGAGGAAAGGAGCAGTACAGTCCAATTCCTTCGTGATTAAAATACAACTGTCATAAAAATTGATCAAAATTAGCGAGACTCACCCACGACATCCACTTCAAATACTGTTCCCGTACTTTACTTAGAGACTTGGAATGTCATAATTGTCGTATCGTCGCCGAAGGATCCCTGCAAGACGCGCACTTACGCGCCTGGCTCATGGTTTGGTGGCGCTACGAGCGGGCCGTACTGTGGCGACGTGTACTACAGGTAGCTTCGACGCCGCCACAGAGTTATACAGAGAAGCAGCCCACCCTAAACCACTGTCTTACGCTCCCCACGTAGTTCCGTAAGATGCTAGCAGGTGTCAGGCGGTTCGCTGGCTTAGGGTGCCTCTCGCCCGTCAGAGGGTAGCGTGGAAGGGAGGCTGAGGGAGAGCTCGTGCCGCCTGCCACGAGGCCACGGCTGTGTCCGGCTTGCTGGCGTTTGAGGGGAGGTGGTGGTGGGGACAGACACTACCTGTCGTCTGTTCTGGCCAGTTTAAAGAGCTGCTTCTGGCCGCAGCGCCATCATGGGACATATTACGGAACTGCTGGAAACACTCCCTCCCCGCACCCTGGATTGTAGGACCGGGCCCTTACGGAGGTTTCCCGTCTGTATATATTTGTCTGTGACGCCGCGCAACCGGGGAACCACTGGCTACGGCGCCTCGGGACCCCGCGTCCTGACGCACGGCGAGCGCGCCCTCTGGACATGTAGCATCTAAGGGTGGCGTCAGAAGAGTGTGTATGGAATCGCCTAGGAGAAGCTAGGGAAGCTTCTAGTAGTTACGTCCAGACCTAGTGATGTCTACAATATTCTGATTGTTGTAACCGTGTCTCTGTATAATAAAAGAGCTCACGGTTTCTTATTTGCTTCTCATTTAGCCTATGTTCCTAGCCGGCGACTTTGGTAGACGATACGGGACGCAACAAGAATCAATGGAATATTTGGGAACTAATGCCAGTGTGAACGAGCATAGTCGAAGCACTACATTTGCGAGCAGTGGAATTTTGTACTATACTTTTTACAAAATTTGTTTATAATGGACGAGATCAAAAACAAATAATTAATCATTAAACTGAAACCCTTACAGGTAAAAATACAATAAAACGTATGTTTGCATTAAAATCGGACGTCTGATCCAGGATTAACTTGCAAACACGGGCCAAGAATCATAGTTCAAAATGTTTAAAAACAAAAATATATAAAATCACAGAGCTACGCAATATGCACCTAAAGTTCATAATGGATGTCCATATAAATTACTCATCTCATAATAAATAGTGTCACAGAATATATGCAGTCATCGTATTGGTTCAAAAATGTTCATATGTTTGTAAATATATGAGACTTAACTGCATATCACCCTCTACACGAGTAAATCATCGACTGTAAAATGGATTAAAAGAAGATGCTAGTAATACACATTTAGCACCAAAAAATTCTAATTACAGCTATTTTTTATTTCTTCCAATGCAACAAAGAAATTTTTCCAATATTTTCAGAACGAAACATTTATTTCCTCACTGATGACCAACATTACTGTTGGAGAAAGGAGCAGTGAACAAATTTTAACGAAGAAGGCTGTAATAGCGAACGGTAAGAAGTGCTGAAGTGGATTAGGAGACACGACCTAAAGAAAAAAAAAGGGATTGCTACAAAACACGCAGTTTTACGCGTCCCCTGAGCGGAGAATGTTGCTGCAGTCGGCTGAAAGCGCATTGGCTGTCGTAACATGCTTCGCCGCTTTCCCCCAATGCAGCCAGCTTACGGCACATAGTTTACCGATTTTAAAAGTAAAAATGTGTAATGGATCAAAGCATCGCAGAGGGAACACGAAATTAAGCATCATTTTAATGTCTGATTAATTGAACACTAGAGCTTATATGTAAGAAATATTAGTATTTTAAGGAACTTATTAAGCAGATGTAGCAACGCTTTCTGTCTCTTTATTGTTGCAGCACTGAATAACAAGCAGAATTACATTTCTCACACCACTTTCAATGACGCCCTTCCTTTTTTTTAATTTTTTTAAGCATTTGTCGGCTGCATGGAATTATTTCATGCAAGTGACAAATTGGAAGACCACAATCAATACCATACACGAATCAACAATACACTGACGATGGCTATGATGCACATTGCTGTTACGCAGGTAAGGTTGGCAGAGAGCATACACATTCCGTAGCCAGACGAACCAGGCAACTTCCGTTGATCTCAGAGTGGCCATGTAGAAGTGCGGGAGATATGCAGTATGTTGTTCAGGATGTCAAACACCAGAGCATTGCATTTCAGATAGCCTAAATCGTGTGAAGTTCAACTATTCTACGTTTTAAATATTCCATTTCAAGATTTCAACATCAATTTATCACCTATTAAGAAATTCAACTACAACCTAAAGATACACTGTCCTTTCCTTGAAAAGAAAACATACTCATATATTGAAATTTTTTTTAATTTTATTTTCCCCTGAAAAAATACGGTATGAAGAATATAATGTGAATGTTACATGGACAATATGGTCCTTTATGTATGATGCTGTAGTTGGCAAATGAGTCGCAGACGCTCTTTAAGTTACGTGTATTCGGTATTTCTGAGTAGTAACATATACAAATAATATCGTCGATATCTGTTGCCTTCGTCCTCATTGGTCAGCCGATTATTGGTGATATTATTTGCGTAATCCCGGTGGATAGACGGCCCCACTGGACCGTAACAGTTTCGGTTCACATAAGCACCAAGGTACGAAACAAATAACGAATTATTAGTAAATATCTCGTAACAAAAACTGAAAACACACAAAAGAACCCTTTGTCATTAGAGGTCACGACAGATAGTACACCAGATTGAGATTCTTGACTTCACTTGTGACCTTTCAACTGCTGCGAGTGTGTTGAGGGCTGCTCGATGTCCATATCGACTGTATACTTTGGAGTTCGACATCGGCAGGTCTTATCGTCTGCACAACACACACACGACGTCTCCGTGTAGCACAGTTCGTACACTTAAATGAGTATCCTTTCTGAAGATGGGTTGTCATTGGGATGCACGGTTCGATCATTGTTTCATTCATACAGTTTGATCATTATGAATAGTTGCATAGTATTTATCGATCGCTGTGAATGCACAGTTTAATGGCACATGCAAGTTAGACCAGATTTTCTTTTTGTCTGATTAAAATTCTGTAACTTGGCATTTCCACTATGAATACATGTGATTATAACCTATTAACATTTCCTTAAAATTGTTCAAAATCATTTCGAGCTTTATACTGTAAAGTTAGATGTTCCTAGTGAAGACGTCCAAAATCGCACTGTGGTGTCGCACAAGTCCAAAAGTGCGCGCCACCTACTTTCGCCGCGTGCCGCCATGCACGCACGGCGCGGCGTTCTTACGACGACAGCCACGAGCGCCCTCTGCGGCAACTCCGCTCGTGGCCACCAGTGAACGACATCGTTCACTTGGGACTGAGATAGCAACCAGTTAGGACCTTCGTAATCAGATAGGCACCCGTGAAGACTTGGCTATCGTGCAGGCACTAGGCAGGCCTCTACCTCAACTATGTATCAACATTCTGCAGTACTATGCAAAAGTTAAGTATTGAATAAATTCTGTGCAATATATGTCTCGTTCTAATTTACTCTAGTGTTTCTAGTTTCTGGCTGCTCCTCTCCGTACCTGCACCAGCGTGCTATCTTTATTCCTGTGTCGGTCTCATTCCACTCGGCCACCGTCACCTACGACGGAAACGAGACACAAAAGCGACTACGAGGCTGGGACACAAAACGCACAATCTACAATAAAGAAGAATAAAACAAGGAACATATTGGTATAAGTGATTTTACGATAGAACCGGTGGTTCACTTGTAATTAAAGCTTAAACTCGAGTCTCTATAATAAAAATATCCGTTAGTAGGAACTGCTACCAACGAACGCGAAGTCATCAGAATTTCAGTCCGTGCTAGACTTGATGTGTTTTTGTCCTGCATGCTAAAGGGTGCTGGCTGACCACCATATTCCAATCACACTAAAGCCTCGAATACGTGTAACATACAATGAATGATTGCAGATGGCGTTTTTGAAATGGCTGTAGGCGAAGTGATAACTGCAAATGGCAGGTATAGTGCTGAGCTTTTATCGAGTTTCTGCAGCAGCTCTGCTCAGTTTACTGGAATCTGGTAACTGGTATCTGTTTAAACGAAATTAATGAGGACACTGAAATATAGTTCTGAAGGACTATACTATTGAAGTGTCGATAACATATGTTACGTGAATTAAATGTTTTTCAGTGTTGTTCGACTCCCACTCATTGAATAATTTTGTCACAGCAGAATAATCGTTGGTATAAATAATTAGCCTAATATATACAATAAGAGAATTAGATAAAAGTTAAAAGATATACAATGTAAATTTTCTTACTTTGAGGGAGGGACCCCCAGATAAATTTGCCACGCTTCTCAAATGGTATAGTTACGCCACTGCACAGAACACTGCGCGGCAGCACAGTTCGTTCGGCGTTTACACGCACAACGTTTTTAAATTGGCTTAAGATAACAGTCTAATCACACACATTATGTGACAAGGGAAACAAACTGTGACAAAACAGAATAAAATAAACGTCGACAACACGGAATCCAATAAATAAGTCTTCACGTACACTAAAAGTTATGAACAAAAAATAGAATGATAGTAGATCTGAGGTCACGAGGACATTAGTATATTCAGATTTTTCTAAAATTTTAGTTATATTTAAAATAATCTGTGTTCGCTAGAATTTAAATGAACTCAGCAAAATTGTGAGCTTGAAAACAGCTCGGATACCGAATACTGTCTAAATCACAACTGCATTGTACACTCTGTCGTTTTTTAATATTATTAATCAAAATGAAATCAGTACCTCGAAATGAGAGAATATTGTTTCAAATACAAGTTACGCTCCATTTTAAATTTCAAAGTAAACTTGGATTATTGACTTTCCTCAATTTTCCTAAAACTGAATGAAAAATTATTTCAGTTATTTCAAAACGAGTTAGCATAGTTCAGTATCTTTTTATACGTTAATACCATTGGATCTCAGTTAATAAATGCAAAATTCGTAGGCATATAATGGAAAACATTACAATTGTCATAAAAGTAGCTCAAACTCCTATATAAGGGGAATTAGTTCTTTGGACTCCATACACTGACATAGAAAAAGTTTCACCCAAACGCTAACATAACGTATCTTACACAGTACTATGTCACTGGTACACCTACACAGAAACATAAACCTTTATCATGTAGACAGTATGTTGACACTTATTAAACAGGCTGTGTAGGAAATGATCCTTTCTTTGAAATTAGCGTATAACAATTCTCGCTAATAGCGGATATTGCAGTTCCTGTATCGACGATAATGTCGACCATTACGTCGTTTATTTTAGCACGCGCTACAGCTTGCACAAGAGGTTTCTTGGCTTCTGCGTACGGGGGACCCGTTCTTCACTAATTCATCTACTAAATCCTTGCCGTTATTGTATCGTAAAATATTAGATTGTTTGCTATAGGGTCCTTTCTGTTCTATAGCTACAGGCCCCTGCAGGTAAAGACATGCCGGTTATAATTTGTTGGATTTGCTTAGTTTTCATCGACAGTGTCAGTGGTAACTTCGATTAATGTTTGCTGCAGGAGGGGGGGGGGGGATGTCCCACTGGTTATTGAGCAAGCATTACGTGAGAAATGATTTTACTCTGCATACTAGGCGGTACATTTTCGTTACTTTGCATGTTCTATGGAGGTCCCATCGGCATTATATTTGTCAGTGGGGGTTCCAATTTTGTGCAGGGTGATTGATATTTTGACAGTTCCCCCACTGAATCTGATTCGGTGGATTGGTGTTTCTAAAATTACCCTCTTAAGTTCTCTTACGTGTGTTGACGTTATAACTATTATCACTGTATCCGTTACTATTTTACTCGTAGTTTCCGTTTTTGGACCTTCAATTATTTGGATTGTTTCCTTTACTGCAGTTTTGGAAAGAATGGAAACTGTTTCCATTATCATTCGAATTTTTCTGTTTTCCGTTAGGCTGACTACTATGACTCAATTTACAGCTGTTTTATTTGGAGTGTCGTATCCATTGTAATATCCTTTAAAACTAGACTAAACTACGTCCGACAGGGCTCGAGAGGCCATTGGGTACCGACCGGCCGCCGTGTCATCCTCAGCCCGAGTGCTCAACCAAGTAGCTCCTCATTTCCGTACATATCAAGTAGCGAAGGTGTACAATCGTGACAGGGGACCTCCTATTATACGTGTAACATGTTTTTTCTTTGAGAACCAGGAATAATCGCAAAGTTAATGAACAAGAGGATGTTTGTGTCTGGGTTAAAGGATCCAGCAAATGTTCTGCAATAAAAGATGTTGGTGATGTTGTAACCAATTTAAGTGCTAGCCAGGCACGGCGTTGCTTAACTTCGTTAATCTAACTGGAACTGGTGTATCCACTGCGGAATGGCCGTCGTCATGTCGCTCCTCCAGATGGATTTATCTTTAGTAACTTGTTAATAATCAATATGCGTAGCAGCATGAACTAACTCCTCAACATTTTCCTCCTTATTTTGTGATATGCTGAATAGCATAAGCCAATTCAGCTTCGACTTTATGGTTTACTGTTGCAGTTTGTTTTGTTAGCCAATCATGAACATTGGAGACAATCCTTTTGATAGTCACTTCTAAATATTGTTTACTTTTTCATTTACATTTAAGTATAAATTTTGTACTCTGTTTGCAAGTTGACCGACTGTTGATTGAACGTCTTCTGAAATCTGAAATTTTTTTAAACTCTTAACGTCTGTCTGTAGATTTTCTACCTTTTTCTGGACTTCTTCATAATTATTTTTCCTATCATTACTTCAGACCGCATGTAATTCGGCTAACAATTGACAGGTGATACGATCGCGACATTTATCACGTTCCTCTAAGGCCGTCCGCACACGGGTCGTTTCTCACTCGTCGCGGACGCGATATTCCTTCAGTCAGCTCGCGACTTCCAACACAGATCTACAAAACTGAGTTGGTAATTTCCTCCAGTAGTTACCCGTGTAATGGACAATTCTAGTGATGAGGAGGACGCTGTCTTTTTTTAATGGTACCGGCACAAAGAAAGGAAGACACAAAGATTGTTACGGGTACATCTGGACATAGAGAGGAATTTTCTTCTTCGGTTGTTCGTTGGTGCTAGAGAACTGCAAGAGACTGATACAAAAAGAGTTTAGCAATCTACATAATCACCCCGTTTACTTGTACTCCCAAAACCGTATTTCGTAAACTTATTTCCCAAATTAGGTTGGTCATGTAAACACTCCAAAATCGATTCTGGAAATCCACTTCTGTAGAGCGGTTTTCCAGTCCCAGAATCGATTTTAGTTCCCATAAAAACGCAACCGTTTTTGAAGCGTTCTTGGCTTGTGAAATTGTATTTTCTTGTTCAGAATTTTCGACTCATATGGAAAGAATGACATTTTCTACCATGAAATAAAAGTATAAATATTAGAGTGAGAATGAAACTGGGTATTTAAGTAAAGAAAAAAAAAAAACGATTGTGCTGACTAAATCAGGCACTGAATCAGCTGTTTTTCAGCCGCCATGTTAAGTGGGATAGAAAATCCGATTCAGGGTGTTACATGTAAACACGACAGGGAAAAACGGTTTACGAAAAGAGGTTTTCGTCTTCCGAAAGATGTGTTGCATGTAAACGTTGTGGATATAAATGGCGCGGCGGAGTGGCCGAGCGCATAAAAAAAAAAAAAAAAAAAAAAAAAAAAAAAAAAAAAAAAAAAAAAAAAAACATATTTAGGCGCTATGCTACCATGTGTAAGGAAGTTCCCCGTCGGCGGTTCGAATCCCCCCTCAGGCGTGGATGTTTGTGCCGTCTTTAGTATAAGCTAGTTCAAAAGTAGTTTGTAACTTTAGGGACTGGTGACCCCCTTAGTTAAGTCCCATAAGCTTTGCAAACATTTGAACATTTTTAACATCACCTAAAGAACATGGTCTGAGAAAATGGGATAGTCGCCAATAAAAAAGTAAATAAACACCAGCAGCTCTGGATGGTCTTTTCTTGCATATTTGCAAGCTGCAAGACACAACATACTGAAATCATATATTTTGTAAATATTTATAAATTAAAAGTTTATTACAGTGATTGCATGTAGATCTCATGGACTCTAAAGTGTTTTATGCACTGGAAATACAGAAAAAATACATGGTAAATTACCTCCATGACGTACGATCCGCTCGTCACGCTTGAACTTTCCCGTGCACTGCAGGTCGCAAGAGACGAGCGTCGCTCGCGACGACATAGAGACGATTACGAGACGCGTGCAAATCGACCCGTTGGCGGCCTCCCATTTACTTACGTGGGTAGACGCATGGGGACGGAATCGCGTAGAGGACGAGTAGCAGCCGCGACGAGTACGAATCGACCCGTGTGCGGACGGCCTAATTCTCGTTTGAAACTGTACAGAGATACACTAAGTTCTTATCTAATTTCCCTTTGTTGCTGATCTATAGACTGCGTCGCAGAAAGGCGGCCCAGTTTTCAGCTGTTCTGCGCATCCCCCTCCACTACCGCACTGGCAGCAAATAATGTTCATCTCTACGCACGTGGCTGGCCGCGAGTTACGCAACGTTTCTTCCGCAGGCTCCACTGTCGGCGCTCGGCCGTAGATCCTCACCGCCGCGATGCCCCTATTACTCCACATCTATGCACGAAAGCGCCTTCCTACATGATGTTAACTATAACAATAATCGATAGTAAGTTTACATTCAACAAACACGTTCAACATATTACAGATAAATGCACGGTCTTGATCAACGCTCTTTCCAGATCAGCAAGACTGAACTGGGGTCTGCCGGCTACCGCACTGCAAACTATTTATAAAGGAGCAATACTGCCTATATTATCGTACGGCTCATCGATGTGGATAGACGCACTAGAGCGACAATACAACCGTACCAAAATTAATAGAGTCCAACGGTTAATCAATTTAAAAATGGTTAAAGCTTACAGAACGACATCCAGCGAAGCACTTTGTGTTCTTTCAGGTCTCATGCCTATAACACTTAAGATGCAGGAAATAGCTAAATATTATAACCTGGTCAAAACCAAAGACGCCAAACAGACAATCGACATCGCCCTAGAGTACAGAAGCTGGGCACACCCAGCAGACTTTACAAGGATAATTGAGAAGGACGTCAGCAAAAGCTACGCTGTTGAAGTATACACAGATGGAAGCAAATCAGACGACGGAGTGGGTTCGAGAATAGCAATATTTGTTAATAAGAGGCTTACTTACCAGATACAGCTAAAACTGTCTAATGAATGCTAAACAATCAAGCGGAACAATTTGCCATCGTCAATGCTCTTGAGATCATAAATAATCTCTCGAATACTGATACAACTGCAGTAATTCACACCGACAGCAGAATTACTTTGGACTCTTTGCGAAATCCGAAGAACCACAACTTGTTGATTGAAGAAATAAGAAGTAATATCAGAAGGTTGCAGACACACAACTGGCTGGTGCATTTCGAATGGGTCAAGGCACATCAAGGGATATGGGGAAATGAACTAGCTGACAACCTTGCTAAAAGAGCAGCTCAATCACGACAGTCAACACGCTATAACAAAATACCTACAAGTGCCGTAAAGAAGAAACTTCGAGAAGAGTTTAGGAACAAGTGGGACATTGAGTGGCACAGAACAAAAAACGGGGGAAGCACTAAACCGTATTTTCCTACGATCCGACAACGTTTAATGATTAAACTTCCAATATCTCCGAATTTTACAGCTATGCTAACAAGTCATGGGAAACTGAAAGCCTACTATCAGCGGTTCAAAATAATTGAAGACGGAACGTGCACATGTAACAGTGCTGTCCAAATTATTGACCACGTGCTTTTTGACTGCTGCAATTTATTGAAAGGGAGGGACCATCTCAGGAAAAAAATAGCTGCCAAAGGAGGAGGATGGCCCGTCAGTAAATATGACTTAGTATATAAATACACTATTGACTTTTACAATTTTTGTAATTCAATAAGATTTCCTAATGTATAAAACTTTTATAATTCTTGTAATTCATTAGGATTTCCTAATGTATAAAATTGTTTGTTCCTTTGTAAACCCTGTCAACTTGTATACTGTACTTGTGTTTGTAAGAACATTTGATGTAACCGCCTGAATCAAACCATCAAACATGTAATATTGCTATGTAATGGGGCATGTTAAATAATAAATAAATAAATAAAATAAATAAATAGAATTTCTTGTTGCTCTAATATTTCACTCTAGTATTAACTTCCTGTTCTTGTAATTTTTGCAGTATTATTGAAAGTGGATTCATAGTTACAGATTGATTGGTGGGATCATTTAACAACTGTAGATGTGGTTGTTCCGAAGTAGAGTCAACATTTTTACGACGAACTCAGATTTAAATCCGTCTCATCCACGGATGGTGCATCCAATACTGTATCTACACGACTATAGGTTTTATTTTCATTAAAATATTCTCTTTCAGCCTCTTCTACATTGTCTAAGTTATCCTGAGATCATGTAAATACTCCACTCATAGATTCCATGGCTGACTTATGGGTATACCTAACCATAGTATGAAGGGAAAAATTTGAGTATTTGATAAAAAAAAAAGGTAAAGCAGTCAACAATCCGAAGATTGGTTTGAACACCACAATGCTTTAGTAGGCATGGTCCTGTTTGGAGGTGGTATGCCGTTGCCTTCCTCCGACCTTCGAACTGACTTACCCAGCCAGTTATAAGGGGACCTACAGTTTAACGTGGGTTCCGAACCACTGGAGTATTTGATACACACTTAAAATTACAACACAGAGAAAAAAATATTTCCTAACACTAATGTTCACACGCTTGGCTCTGCAATACTGTGCAGCGAGTTAAGTTGGACTTACGACTGTGACAGGTGACATGAAAATACGCAATATGGCTTATCACCTTCATCTATTTATATCCATTGTACAATCTGACGGACTTGCGCAATTCCAGCAGGTCAATGCGATACCCAACACGTCCAGAATTGCTACAGAATGGCTCCAGGAACAGAGCACAAACGCCGCCCCTGTCCATCAAACTCCCCAGACATAAGCACTATTGAACATATCTGCAATGCCTTACAACATGCCGTTCAGAAGAGATCTCCAGCACCTCACACTCTTACAGATTTATGGACAGTCCTGCATGATGCATGGTGTCAGGAGATAATTTAAAGACACTGTCTGATACGGGAATTGTGTTTATTGACAAGACAAACTAATCATCTTCTTGAAACAAAACAAACTAACAAACTTCTGCAACTAAGACAAAAACAACATAGATCAATATCAATAAAATTCTTCTGGGTATAAAACCACGTCGTCATTTTATAAATTCCACCGACGTTTCGGCCACTGTTGCAGGCAGCCTTCATGAGGGTCTGTGTCTTACTGTTGAATATACGATATCTTGGGGTTAATATAGCAGCGGATGAGGGAAAGGAAGGGGGACGTTGGTTTGCCTTTATTGGTGGTTATATTATTGCACGCCATTGGTAGAAAGCGGCAATGATGATTGGTATTTTAGAAGCTTGTTTTCTATGTCATTGGGGGTTGAATTCTTCCCCCTTATTCGTCAAAATGGGCGTTTCCGATTGGCTTTTGCATTACAAGTTGCTATTGGCGGAATGGACCTGAGAGAACGGACGGCGGTTGTGGCGTGTCGCTGTTGACTTGTCGCCTGGCGCAGACGGAGGCGGGCCGGTGCTCTGCGTGTTCGCGCCTGTAGCCATCCTCCCTGTTCATATTGGCGGGACGCTTCGCTATTTCTATAGCCTCTCTAATCTTCCTCCTCGTTGAGAATGGTTGTTTCGCCAGCACGTGGGCCTCGCTGAAAGATAACTGTTTTCCGCACTGATTGTGATACTCAGAAACCGCTGACTTCGTGTGCTGTCCAACATAGATAAACTAAATTTTTCTTCTTCACCAATTAGGTTCAAGCCATGGAGATAACGACAGCCTTGAGAGGACGGCCAGGGAAACGGAGCCGGACAACGTATTCCGTTGCGGGAAGTCCTGGAGGCGCGGCGTCGCTGGCAGATACTCTTTCCTGGAGCCGTCGGTCACGGTCCCTCAGCTATGGTTCTCGTAGGTGGTCGGCGGAGAACTGCCGTCGTGTTGTACTGCCTCCCCCTAAATAGTCGGCGCGCAGTGATACGTGGTATTCTCGAGCTGGTCTCACGTGACTGTGCGGAGGAAAACAGTCCAGGTTTAGTGCTCGTCGCGTCCTCTGGCGACTCCGGGACCGCCGCTGTGGAACGCCTCACTGGTATGCATCCATGCGCTTGTACCCTGCATTTCGGGTTGTCCGCTCGTCAGGCGAACCACCGGTACATGACAGTCAGTTCCCTTCAGCACTACTTCAGACATTAGACGAGTCCACGCCACTTGCTGTTACGGTACTTCTGCGTGCTCGCTGATTTACTGCACCATATTAGGGAGGTGTACAGTTTCTTTGGCTCCTCACTGTAGATTCTTGTGTAACCTGTAAAGGAGAATGAGTGACTAAATAAGTAAATAAATTTTTGCAGACGTATAATAATCTGATTAAATCATACATCTGATGGACTATATGGTAGGACAATCATCTTTATTTTGAAGCCTATTTTATTCTTGTTTGCTCTATAAATATCTAGTTTCTTCTCTATGAGGATCTGCCTTGAGGAAAACACCGATTTTTACTTTTATACCTACAGCTGTAGCATCTTCATTGAGTCGTTCTATTGCTTTAAATTGAACAACAGAAATATTTTAGATTGTACAAGATATTGTGAGTTCGTATTGTTAATTAGTAATTTATACAATAATTTTATGTATGTATACGTCGTTTTACATGTTAAAGTGGTTACTCTGTTTTCCTAAACTATCTGTGTAGGTCCGCGTTGACAGTTCGGCATCTGCAACTGAATGGTATTCATGTGCAAAACTGTTTTATACCGAAATATTTGATCCGCTTTTCATTTCAATTTTTATGATTTAGGTGTAGTACTAGTCAATTTACATGAACGCCATTTCCCTGTTTGTGTGTGTTTATTGATTCGCTCATGAAATATGTTCAACTTACATCTGTTTGCTTCTTCGTTGGAGAAATGGTGAAGGAAAATATTGAAATAGTGCTATTTTCCTTCACCATTCTGCCAATGAAGACAGCAACAGATGCAAGTTGAACGTAGTTAATAAGCAAACCAGTAGAAACACACACAGAAATGCCAGTCACGTGTAGTTAAATATTACTACACCTAACCATAAAAATTAAAATTAAAAGCGTATCAAATATTTTGATATAAAACAGTTTTGTACATAAGTGCCATTCAGTTGCAGATGACAAATGAAGAGCTACACAGATAATGTAGGTAAACTAACCAATTCAATATGTAAAACGAGGTATATATACATGTAAAAAAATCTTTAAAATACCTTATCTGCAATACGAACCTGTACAAACTGAAAACTTTTTGTTGTTCAATTTAAAGCAGTAAAAAACCAACTGAAGATGATCTGAAACGGAATATGTATGGGTATAAAAATAAAAACCAGTGTTTTGCTCGAGGCAGATCCTCATACAAAAGGAGTTAGATATATGGTTGGATAGTAAATTTCATAAGATATGACGCTGCTTTCTTGCTTCAGAAGAAGAGATGTAATGAGCTATAATTTTTCGCTATTAAAAATAACATATGGCTGATGAAACAGTGTGTAGCGGAATTTTACACTTTTGTCTTCCTCACCCTAAACTGTATGTAATTTTCTCGAAAACAAGCAAATTTCAGAAAACTGGTGTTTTTTCGCCAGAAAAATTAGGCACGTTATTGATATTGCCTAGAGTTCCATAAATTTGACTACAATGATAACTGGGTAATTTAGAAGAATGCCTGCATGGCAATATATATCGAAGGTTCAACTTTTACGGAGAAATATATTGATTGTGACGGGAAACGAAAATAGAAGAACAGTTGATTTGTGGAGCAAATACCGACAAGCCTAGATATGCCAACTAGCAAAACAAACACGATCAACGAATATAAACATACGGGATAATATCGTAATACTTATGTATTGTATACAATAATCCGTGATTATCCTCGTAAATTACAGATTAACACAATGGAATGTACCATCGATCACAGGTCTCAAGTGAAAAATTCGCGCCTTCGGTGCTCACTTTCGAAAATAAATAAATAAAAATAAATAAAATAAAAAATCTCTGTTAACCTATACCACACTATCAGAGTAAAGCTACAGATCACTTTTTAATCACGAAATCTTAATCTATGTTCTGCTTGAGTTATGTTTATAGGAACCGCGTCCTATAAATGATCCACAACTTTTATCCGTTGTCAATGAAGAAGAATTTTCAGCCAAAAGTATGTAATAAAAAAAAAATACACAAAAAAAACTGTTACACCCATGTAGTGACTGGTTCTCGATGTACTTTTCCGATTCACACTAATGTAGTAATCCTCACAATCGATATGTTACTCCATCACAGTCAGAACTTCGATATAAATCGTTTGCAAGCATTCTTCCAAATCGCCGATAAATGTTAAAAAGGAGATTCTGTTTATCACTGCCACGTTTATCTGAGTCTATAAATTTGAGAAGATCCAAAATGTATTCTACCGATCCGCCACTGGTCTGTTGCCAGATGCTAGCAGGTGAGTCGAGGAGCTGTTTGTCCCCATTAGCTGATGAACCCATCTTTCCTGCGTCGGAAACCTGTTGTGTGCGTGCAGCTGTCGAGGACTACTCGAAGGTCGGAATGGAATTACCGCAGTACCAAGTCCTGAGCGCTGTAATAATGAACCCCATGTTGTAAAGCTATTTACAGAGTCCTAGCGAATGCTGTAACCATAAACTTTCCTCGTTATTTTATTTGCTATCCCAAATGTTTGCCTTCAGTTTAATGCCCTTTGTTTTTATGTGGCACGATGGTGCGGTATATCAGCGAGTTTTGTTAAAGGGATCATAGACCTCTATAACGAAAGTCAGTGAGTAAATATCTCATCGATTAACAACGAACAATCGCGACTTTACGTGCCCAAGAAACCTATGCCCCAAAAATTCAAAAATAAATCAAGTAAAAGGGGTATAAAGAAATTCTATATGTCACCGGTTCTATCCCCGATCAATCTTAGGATTTTTATGTGTCGTTCATCACTTATTCTACTCTTACAGTATTTTATTATTATTATTCATATAGGCCTCCTTCGTCCTATATGTCATTTAGAGACATTGCTAAAAAAATCATTTACACGATGGACACTGATTTTTGAATAAATTATTTAATGCTAGAAGCCTGTATCGGCGTGGTTTCCATCGTCAAGGTTAACTATTGAGTACATATACAGCTACACGATTTAAATATGAACTTGATAATTGTAACTACTTTCCATTGTAATGTCGATTTCTCAGCTACTATCACGTTGTCTGTCTAATCTGTTTCAGTTGTTATGTTAACATGTGTTATGTAATAACTGTGGTTGTTGCACTTCCTTATGAAGCTGTTCATTTATCAAGTTTATTTCTTATTCTGGTGTTATCCTACAATTAATTACAGATGTTACAAGATTATTTCTTTTCTAAGGCTTGTATTTGTCTTCTTTGGTATGTTAGGAGTATAATCGTCTTCATTTTCTTGTAGGTAATTTAGTTGTCATGCATTTGTTTGTGTAACTACTCTGTTGTAATATTCAGAGCTCTTATTATAAAGAAATTATTATCACCAGAAAGCATACAATTACGCTAAAAACATCATAAAATTATTCAGAACCTCATACACCACAAAATTACAAACAAATACACGACAACTACAAACGCAAAAACACTGTTTATACATTTATCATATCACCGTCGACCAAGAAATGCTTGAGAAAATAGCAATAACCTGGTAAAATCGCTGACTCATCTCAGTAGCTGCCACATAACACAAAATTAAGAAATAAACTTGATAAATGAACAACAAGAACGACACTTATTACTTCTCTGTTAATCTAACAACTAAAAGGGAACAGACATACAGATCGATATTACAAGCACAATAAGACCAACACATCAACTGAATATACTGAATGTATAAAACCGTATTTTTAAATGAAATCTGTCTATATCAAATTTACATTTTAGGAATACGCCTATTCATGTATTTTACAGTTAACGATGGTAATCACGTTGCAACAAGAGTGTTGCGTTAAATTATTTATTTAAAAAGCAGTGTCGTTTTTATAAATCACGTATTAACAATATTTTGCTCTGTTTTTAATGTGAAAAATGACGAGCTGCACCGTTGTTCGGAATTACGTTAAATTGTAGGTCCCTCTTAACCTAACCTAACCTAACCTAACCTAACCTGGCTGGGAAATACAGTGCGGTGGCCGAGGGGACTGCGGCGCGTCATTTACGGTCTGCACGGCCACTACGGTCGGGGTTTTGAATCCCCCCTCGGGCATGGATATTTATGCCGTCCTTAGTGTTAGCTAGTTCATAAGTACTTTGTAAGTTTAGGGACTGATGACCCCGTAGTTAAGTCTCATAAGCTATACAAACTTTTGAACTTTTTTTTTTAATTCAGTTCAAATTTGCAAGTGAAGCATCGGTATATCATATCCATCTGGACTATGCCTAGTAAAGCGTTGTGGTGTTCAAACTAATCTTCTCATTAGTTATTGCTTTATGTTCTCACACCGTTGATTGATTGGAACATACTAAACGCTATTACCGGATGATTCTGATAATAGCGTATTGTTGTTTTTTCTTTCTCTTTTCTCTCGAGTTTCATCATCATCGTTAAACTTATTTTACCTTTCAGCGTTCAGTCTGGAATGTAGTGCCCATAACAAAATTCATCCATGCTAACATTGATTTCTCATCTTATTTTAAGCCTGTTACTTCAAAGCCATTCTTGACTGAATCCAAATACTTTCTCCTTGGTCTACCTCGACTCCTCTTACCCTCCGCAGCCGAGATCATGAGTCTCTTAGGTAACCTTGCTTCTCCCATGCGTATAACATGATCCCACCACCTCAGCCTCTTCGCTATTTTTCATCTGTGGTATTCATTCCCAGTTTTTCTTTGATTTCCTCATTATGGGCACCCTCCTGCCATCGTTGCCATCTACCTGTTAGTGCCTGCAAACATCCTTGCTACTTTCATATCTGTAGCCTCAAACGTATAGGGTAACCTGTATCCACCCAGTTTAAACTGCCGTACAACGAAGTTGGTCTAAAATAGAGCGGTGCACCGCTAACTTAGTCTTGATGCAGATTACCTTCTTGCGGAAGAGAGTATATCTTAGCTGAGCATTCACTGCATTAGCTTTGCTAGACGTCGATTCCAGTTCTTAACTATGTTGCCATCCTGTGAGAAAATACATCCTAAGTATTTGAATTTGTCCTAATTTTGTTCCTCATATTTGGCACTCAGTCTGTTTCAATCTCTTTCCCACAGACATTATTTTCGTTTTGGAGATACTGATATCATACCATTAACCGTACACCTCTTATGCAGCTCTGAAACATTTGTTTACATCCTTTCAATCTAGTCTGCCATCACAACTAAGTCGTCCACACATGCGAGACTGCTTATTTTGTTTTCACCTATTTTAATCTCGCCTTGCATTGAATATTGTTTTACGATATCTTCGGTTCTAATTAAGGTACGCAGTTCTTTTTGACCTAACAACACTCAGCGGATCAAGCTCTTTCATTTGAGTTTTTAAACACTTGCACTGATTGATTCTGAAGAAGGTATGCGTAAACATTCAACTTTACTTCCACTTTTTCCCAACTTTTTCGTCATTCCACTAATGGTGCGAAGCATTCCCATGGGTCCTCTAGTTACGGCTAAAAAGTTTTGCCTGCACAGGTAAAAAAAAAAAAAAAAAAAAAAAAAAAAAAAAAAAAAAAAAAAAAAACTTTACTACAGTGGTACTCGAACTCGCGCCCCTTGTGTTCGCAAACCTTCACCCTACACACATTTTTTCTTTATTCTGTGGGTTGTTCTGTTCCTTGCGGTCGCTGATCGTGTTTCTTTGTTGTTGTTCCAAGTGTTTCTGGCACAGCATCTTTATCACAACCGCTGAAGCACGTCTACTCAGCCAAGGAATCGTTTGTAACAAACGGTTCGTTGTCGTAAATCTACCCACGTGAGTTTCTTATACCTCAACCGCTTCTACGTTTTCCAAAATAAATGATACGTGAGTTAAGGTGGCATGAATCTCGACACATACAGTATCCTTACTATTATATTGCTTCTATTTGACGATGTAAAAACCAAGTTGAAGCTCCGAAGATCGCTAGAGTTGGCAATACTCGCATGCGCATTGCTCTGTTCTTGTATTTAAAATTATTCGGGCCGGTTAATTATTTTGTCTGCTGTCCAACAGTACAACTGGAATTACAGGTGTCGGCAAGTTGTGTTTGAGTGTGCGTACAGTACACGTAATGTATGATTGCAGTCTACTCTAATCTGGAAATGGCAGACCCGCATCTTGTGATGTACGAGCTCGGTAGAGCGCAAATGAAGAAAGGCGTTTGTATGCGGAACTCTTTCCTAGTAGACTTTTACTGGACAAGACGTTCGAAATAATACATGTGCGTCTGTGCAAAACAGTCTCGTTCAGCAGACGTGTTGATGATAATGGACAACCTAGGAGCACAAGAACAGCTGGTACAGGAACGAGTTCTCAACCATGCTAAGGTTCAAATAGCAGGAGCCCCACCATGTAATATAATTACCTCAGCCTACATC
The DNA here is from genome assembly GCA_026315105.1 of Locusta migratoria. Lineage (NCBI taxonomy): Eukaryota > Metazoa > Arthropoda > Insecta > Orthoptera > Acrididae > Locusta > Locusta migratoria. Next base: position 346,169,016 of record CM048749.1, on the reverse strand, counting down.
AAAATTTCCAATTAACGAAGGGGTGATGACAGACGACCGTCTGTCGTCTTCCATACATTTTTTATAAAAGTGTAATTTATATTTTGATGTCGCTAGATTAGCATTTCGTTAAAACTAGAACCGAACTCTTTTCAAGGCATGAGGAATAGCATTTTTATTTCTTTTTTTTTAAATATTAGTTTCTGAAATGTTAGTTAATATTGCTAGGATTTTGTTATTTTAATAATTTATTATTGTCACAGTGAGAATGTGTACTTTTAAGTGGATGTGCCAGAATCTAATGGCTGTCTGAATGTGGGTAGTGATAGCACGCTTTGCATGGTTCTGTCTGGCTCAGAGTCGATAGTTAGTCCTTGCCAACCGCTGCTGCTGATGCGACCAAAGAGATTTCTTTACCCTTTGGTTACAAGCCAGTCAACGAGCCCTTTCCAGGACCCATCGCTGGGTTTTTCCAGTTTCCGGCGGCTTTCGCCTCTCCTGGCCGCTCGGTGGTCACTTGGTGCTGGAATCGTGGTGAGGTAAGATTGGTTCTTCTCTTGTATCCGCGGAGATGGTAGCGATTCGTTGTCTAACATGTTTAACTTAGACTCTTGAACTTAGATTCACTTTTTGGAATATTCCTTCCGATCGTGTGCGGAAATTTGTTCTAGTTTTTCAATCCAGTGATTTCCAACAGATAACGTGGTGTATGTGTTACTAGCTGCATTTTGATAACGGCCTGGTATATTCAGACCTTCAGTGATTATGTGGCAGTGTACGAACTCTGTGTAAATTCCTTCTTGCTTTGTGGGGCCCGATTTCTAACAGACGATATGTTCATTTTTGTGGAGGTGTGTCATCTGACTGGTGGAAGATTCTACGAGAACAGCTTTTATATCCAGAACATCTTTAAAGAGACCATGGCCTTAGTGCAGCTGACTTTCCACACAGAGCAGCATTTTATACATGGTTGTGACAGACGTGTCGACGTGAGCAACATTTCCTCTCTGCTGTTCTGTTTACCGATGAAGCCATGGTTATTTCCTGTATCTCCTAAGTGGAGCAAAGGCCATCAATAAAGTTCCACCACCGGACTCTGTTCTGCACCGCTGTCTTCATCCCTCGGTCTGCCTCTTCTCCTGTTACCTTGTGGGTTCCATTCCAGGACTTGTCTTGGCACGTTGTTTTAATCTCGCCGTAATGTATGCCCAATCCACTTCCATTTCCTACGGCGCGTCTCGATATCAGTGGGTGTTTGATGGGTTCTTTCCCATACTTCTCCATTGAAGATTACTTGTGGCCACCATATCCTCAAGATATTCCTCAAACTTCACAGAGGATAGAAGTCTGATAATCAGCTGTTTGTCAGTTTTCCATGATTGACACCCATAATGCCGTGCTGACTTGAAGTTTGTATTGAAGATGTGTAGTTCTTTACAGGTGTTAAGTTCCCTTGATTTCCAGATTGGTTGACACCCAAACCTTCAGATGTCAAGACACTCAAATCGGTACAAAATGTTGTGTATCGATAGAGTATCAGCCGAAACTTCTATTTAATTGGTGCTATGTGCTGTCATTCAGGAGAATGTGCGTAAACTATAATAATTAACACCTAACCTATGGAGTAGAGGAAAAGCTTAACTGTGAGAGCTTATCACGTTGCGCTACCATGGGCTAGTAGGTAGAGCGTTAGTTTATCGAGCAGAGTGTCGTGGGTTCAAGCCCCATGTAGAGCATTTTTTTCCTTTAAACTGCAGACATCACTGCTTAATTCCAGTGTCTACTGGGATGGGTTCAGACAGCATCCCCTGATGTAAAACTTAGCGTATGTAGTTTTCATACATTTATTGGGTTATCTCTATGATTTTCTTAGGGATCCCAAACTCTTTCACAGCTTTCCATACTTTTTTCCTCATCACACTGTCAAGCGCCTTTTCAAAGTCTACAAAGAGTAGATACAATGACGATTGCAGCTCCGCGGATTGTTCTATAATTATGCGTAACGTGTTGATCTGGTCTATACAAGAATAATCTTCTCTAAATCCCGCTTCTACTTTTCTCAGCCATGAATTAACTCTCTTCTTATCCTTTCTAGAACTACTCTTGAGAGTACCTTATTTGGTATTTGTTGTTGTTGTTGTCATCAGTCCGCAGACTGTTTTGATGCAGCTCTCCACGCTACCCTGTCGTGTGCACATTTCTTCATCTGAGAATACGTTCGGCAACCTACATCCTTTTGCATCTGCTTACTGTATTCGTCCCTCGGTCTTCCTCTACGATTTTGACACCACACACTTCCTTCTAATGCTAAGTTGACAATTCCTTGATGTCGCAGAATGTGTGCTATCAATCTATCCCTTCTTTTAGTCAAAATATGCGAGAACCTCCTTTTCTCCCCAATTCGGTTAACCACCTCCTCATTAGTTACATGATCTACCCATCGAATTTTCATCATTCGTCTGTAGCACCACATTATCTTTTTTCTCTGAACTCCTTATGGTCCACGTTTCACTCCCATACAATGCAACAAACAAGACAAATGCTTTCAGAAAAGACTTCCTAACATTTAAATTAATATTGGATGTTAACAAGTTTCGCTTCTTCAGAAAGGCTTTTCTTCCCATAGCCATTCTGCATTTTACATCTTCTCTACTTCGGCCCTCAGAAGTTAGTTTGCTACCGAAATAACAAAACTCATCTACTACTTTTATATTTGGTATTTAAAGGAGGGTAATCCCTTTCCATTTATCGCATTCTATAGTTGCGTCGGCATAATTTGATCCCAACAACTTGCAGTGCTGTTGAAAGTTGTCAACAATGAATCACAAAAAGGTTCTAACGATAACTATTCTGTGAAATTGCCATGTAGATATTTATTAAAAAAAAGTATAATACAACTGGTGGCAGTAGACGCATATAGCTGCCATGACCTAAATACTGCAACTGAGTGGGAGCACCTTACAGCGACTTAACTGTAGGAAGTACAGAACTTTCACAATGCGCATGTCTGGGCGAGTGCTAACCGGAGATCAACAACAGTTCAGTATTAATATTTGGGCTGTAATGACACGTGACACATTAATTGGTTCTTTCATTTTACCGAGAACGTTGTCAGGAACGTCACTCCGGGCCTTTTTAATGAATGATTTACATGAGTTATTACAAGAGGTTCCACTCGATTTAATTTGACGCATGTCGTTCATGCATGATGGAGCACCGCCTCATCTCTCTCGTGCTGCTAGAGCTATATGCGAGGTTAATTGATCATTTCAGTTCCAATAATTTGCTGATAAGGCTGAGGCACCTGATGGATTAAATAAAAAACTGCGAACGCTAGTCGTGTTCTTTGATTAAACAAAAGCATTTGACTCTGTTGATCGAAAATATTGTCGCAGAAATTCGAACATTACGAAGTAAGGGGTCTAGCTCACAACTGGTTCACTTCGTACTTTAATAAAAGAGAGCAGAAGGTGATCCCCTTAAGTGTAGAAATCGGCTGTGATTGCACTCTTAGTAGGTAACAGTTAGAGAGGGGGCAGGTTTATGTTCTATCTGTCTTCTGCTGACACTAGCTTGGAAGTCAAGGTTGTTGTTGTAGTTTTCAGTCTGCAGACTACTTTGCTGCAGCACTATCCTGTTTTGTTGATGCCTCCTCATCACCGAATAAGATCGGCAACCTACATCCTTTTGAAGCTGCTTACTGTACTCGTCTATCGGTCTCCCTCTGCGATTTTTAACCCACTCACTTCCAATCGATCCCTTCTTTTAGTCAATATCTGCCACAAATTTCTTTTCTCACCACTTCTGTTCAGCACTTCCTCATTATTTACGCGATATACCCACCTTATCTTCAGCATTTGCCTGTAGCACCACATTTCAAAAGCTTCCCTCATATTTCTGAACTCGTTATCGTCCACGTTTCACTCCCGTATAATGCTACACTCCAGACAAATTCCTTCAGAAAGGACATTCTGGCATTTAAATTACGACCGCTGTTCAATAAAGAATGATCATAAATTTCTATAGACAACATACCTTTACTAATTCTCGTGGTTTTGATATTCCTTCTCAAAATAGTCACCCATTAGTGCGATGCACGATGCACTTCTCCCAGCGTTTCTTCCAGTCTTTTAACACACGATGGAAACAATATTGGGTTGGTCCTCCGCAACATTCACCACTGCTACTGATTATGGGAATAGAAATAGGTCACGTGGGGCTACATCCGGACGATACAGTTAATTAGAATGCATTGAACGTTATCACTTAACATGAACAAGACGTCTAGTCCGGACTGTATACCCATTAGATTTCTATCTGATTATGCTGAAGCGATAGCTCCTTATTTAACAGCCATATACAACCGCTCTCTCATAGAAGGATCTGTACCAAAAGATTGGTAATTTGCACAGGTCACACCGATATTCAAGAAAGGCAGTAGGAGTAACCCACTAAACAGGCCTATTTCATTTACGTCAATTTGCAGCAGGGTTTTGGAACATATCCTGTATTCAAATATTATGAATTATCTCGAGCAGAATGATCTGTTGACCCAAGGTCAACACGGATTTAGAAAATATCGCTCATGCGAAACACAACTAGCTCTTTACTCACACGAAGCGATCAGTGCTATCGACAAGGGTTCGCAAATCGATTCCGTAGGCTTTTGACACCATACCTCACAAACGGCTTTTAATCAAATTGCGTGGATATGGTATATCGCCCCAAATTTGCGACTGGATAGGTGATGTCCTGTCAGAGAGGACACAGTTTGTAGTAATCGATGGTAATGCATCGACTAAAACTGAGATGATATAGGGCGTTCCACGGGGTAGTGTTATCGGTCCTCTGCTGTTCCTTATTTACATAAACGATTCGGGATAAAATCTAAGTAGCTCTCTTGGGTCTTTTGCAGACGACGCCGTCATTTACCATCTAGTAAAATCATCTGAAGATCAAAACCAACTGCAGAACAATCTGAATAAGATATCACTATGGTGTAAAAATGGGCAATTGACTCTAAATAATGAGAAGTATGGAGTCGTTCATATGAGTACGAAAATAAATCCGTTAAACTTTGTTTACAAGATAAATCAATCAAAAGTGAAGGCTGTAAACTCCAATAAATACCTAGGAATTACTATTACTTCAGAATTAAACTGGAAAGAACACGTAGATAATGTCGTGGGAAAGGTGAACCAGAGACTGCGTTTTATTTGCAGAACCCTTAAAAGATGCAAAAGAACTACTAAAGAAACTGCATACACTACGCTTGACCGTCCGTTTTTGGAGTACTGCTGCCCATTGTGGGGTCCTTATGAGATAGGTTTGACGGAGGACATCGAAAGAGTCCAAAGAAGGGCAGCTCGTTTTGTATTGTCACGATACAGGGGAGACAGTGTTACGGAAATGATACAGGACCTGGGACGGGGAGCATTACAACAACGGCGCTTATCGCTGCGACGAGAGCTACTTACGAAACTCCAATCGCCAACTTTCTCCTCCGAATGCAAGAATATATTGTTGACTCTCACATATATAGGTAGAAATGATCATCAGAATAAAATACGAAATCAGAGCTCGAACGGAGAGATTCAGGTGTTCTTTCCTCGCGCGCGCTATTCGAGAATGGAATGGTAGATAAATAGTATAAAACTGGTTCGATGAACCCTCTGCCAGGCACTTAAATGTGATTTGCAGAGTATTCCATGTAGAGGTAGATGTAGATTGTTTGCAAGATTTCAGCAACAAAATTGGCAATATGCGGCCGCGCACTATCGTGATGTAGCACCGTCTCATGTGTGGGTGGCACCCAATGAAATGCAATGTATTTCAGAAATCGATTTATGGTAATTCATCGATTGTCATTCACAATGAGAGCAGCAGGTGATGTGCTTTAATGAAGCACAAACTCTCCACATGCCTCCTGTTACAATGTATACGCCTCAACTGAAAATTTCTTGAGACGAAAGCACAATTTCAAAGCCGCGTATTGTGTCTGGCGTGTGACGTCCATTGCAGCGGTAGATGATGCTAAACATGTTTTAACTTACTTGTCTCTCACAAGCTATAACCGGGAGTCCCAAAAAAGAAACTGCAACAACGTTGATTTTTCTCATTAAGCTCAAACAATATTAAATTTTAGATTTTAACGCAGGAAATTATGACGTTAATATGTATGATCATTCTGTATTGAACAGCCCTCGCAATACTGGATGTCAATAAAGTTTTCTTCTTTGGATACGCTTTTCTCCCCTTAGCCATTCTGCACTTTGTATCTTCTTCACTTCGGCTATCAGAAATTACTTAGTTACCCATATAAGAAAACGAATTGAAAGTAGCCTGTTAAATTTTCTATGTAAGATCTCGGGCTATAGAGATCTGCAAATGCATGTTAAAACGCTCACCGCTGCTCTAAATTATTTTCCGAGTGGCCACAGTACTTGCGCAATGGAAATTTATCTAACTGCTCACTCCCTAAGGGAGCAGCCAACGTTTTAACAAACAAAAAATTAATGTTAAAAAAGGAATAGATAATTAAACATGGGACGGGGAGCATGAAATTATAAAGCACAGGTTTGGTACTTTAAATTATTATCAATTCAATAAAATGAACAAGCAAATAAATGGAGACCAAATTAAACACAATAAAGCACACACCTTGTACAACAGTGAATTAAATCATAAAGTTACTGCCCATAATAAAATAATTGTTTCTGCCTTTTATGAATATGGAGTTGACGTGGGAAGAAATTTGTAAATACACAGTGGATAAAGGAAAACACATTTATTCACTCACAGACACGGGCATAATGCTTGCGACACGTTACTCATGTGGCAACACTTCATAGCAGCGGCGAAACGAAGCGTCTCAGCGTTTTGGCGAGATGGCGCGTGTCTTCAAGCACAATTAAATCAAACTATGCACCAAACGAACTCATCTGCAGGGAGGCAGGGGCATACTATCCTTGTGTACCACGTTGTGTGCAACCATGGTGAATTACATAGAATTTACAAAACGAAATTAATTTCGAATAAGCAAGTAAAACACACGTGAGAATTCATAGAGAAGAAAGCTAGCATCAGTAAAAGCATGGCTGAAGGCCGAAGTAAAGGCCATTGTGAAAGCACGTCATGCAGTCTGTCATACTAAGACAGGAAAGACAGATTCATTCCAAAAAATCTGAGACGAATTTACCATATTTGCGGATAGACATGATGCAAAAACGTTAGTTAGAAAACGGCAAGGAAATTCAAACATACTAAGTTTACACAAAGGCTGAAGGCCACACAAATGTATTCTATCTTGAGAAAACCGGAATGAAAATGCAAATACTAAATTTAAACTGAATTACTCGAGTTCTGTAAATTAAGAAACACTTTGCCTTGCACAGCAAAAGAATTACTCAAGAAAAACTATCATTGATAAGCCCAGACTGCCTGATCACGAACTAAGTAAAGTTATAACAGCATATCATCCCCTCAGCATGATTCTACGATATACTCACTTCGAAGGTCGCAGCAAGAGTGAGACGTCAGGCCAAGGGATAAGACTTCCCCTCCACGCACCTGATGTAGGTCGCGCTAAAAGCGATGCAGAGTGCGTTCAGAGCCTGTTGTCTACCAACCCTTGCTACCTGAAGAAGATCTAGATCTCCAGAGAGGTCTTTTTTCTCACCTCTTTCGTCCATGATTATGTTGGTACTACACTAAGAACAGGCCACCTCCCCATCTTGCCAAGTAAGCTTGTCTCTGCCCACCCAGCAGACGGCAGTGCAGACGACATACGAAGCCACACGTTCTTAACTAAAATAAGCGAGGATTAAAACGCGAGGCGGCGTCTGTAAACCATTGCGCGGCAGTGTCAGTATTAAAAGCAACCTTCCACATTCATACGAACACACAAGTTCAATCACACAGGTGGGAACATATATAAACATGGGGCATTGATCATTAATAAAGGAATAAAATAATTGACATACAAATAGACAATATTAATGGTGGAGAAACACTTAAGAGTAATGAATAACTCAAAATGAAACACGACCACACATTCAGTGGACGTGTTTCAGAATCTACTAGTTTTATTGCCTCATTACCTAATCTAATTACTTCAGCATCGCCAGTTTTCTTTACACTACATTCCATTACCCTTGTTTTGCTCTTGTTAATGTTCACCTTATAACCAGCTTCAAGACACTGCCCATTCCGATCAACTTCTCTTCTACGCCCTTTGCTGTCTCTGGCGGAATTACATGATCGGAAAATCGCAATTTTTTTATTTCTTCTCCCAGAACTTTCATTCCTTCTCCAAATTCCTCCATGCATTCTTTTACAGCTTTCTCGATAAACAGATTGAATAACATTGGGGAAAGGCCACAACCCTTATTACCTTACCAACCACTGCGTCCCTTTCATGCCTTTCGATACTTACAACTGCTATCAGGTTTTTTGTACAAGTTGTGAATAACCTTCCGTTCCTATATTGCACCCCTGCTCACTTCATAATTTGAAACAGTATACTTCAGTTAACATTTTTATATGATACAGATGCTAGAAATGTACGTTTGCATTTCCTTAATCTATCTTAGAAGTTAAGTCGTAATGTGAGTATTGCCTCCCGTGTTCCTACATGTCTCGTAAGTCCAAACTGATCTTCCCCAAGCTCAGATTCTACCAATTTTTCTATTCGTCTCTAAATAATTCGTGTTATTATTTTACAATCATGACTTATGATACTGATAGTTCTGTAATTTTCGCACTTGTCTGCTCTTGCTTTCTTAGGAATTGGAATTACTATATTCTTAGAAATTCTTCATTGTGAACTGGGGGCGATCTGATTGATTATAACAATAACAGAATATGGGGAAGATCACTAATTATTATACTTTTATTACATCAGGAGACCAGTTTCAACAGACTTCACTGCTATCATCGGACCTCAATACTCCTGTCAGATTCATTAATGTTGATATACCAAGGATGTTACTGGTGAGATGTTAAAATTTTAAAATGTTCTAATGAAACAGACATGAGTATTCAGGTCCGATGATGATAGTTACATCTGTTGAAACTGGTCATCTGATGTGATAAAAATAATTACCGATCTTGTCCATATTTTATTATTGTAATAATATATTCATCTTGAAGTCGCAGGGTATTTCCCCTGTCTCATACATCTTGCACACGAGGTGGAATAATTTCTTCATGACTTGCTCTCCCAACGATGTCAGCATTTCAGACGGATCGTCTACTCAGTGAACGTGTTTCGCCTGAAATCTTTCAGTGCTCTGTCAAATTCTTCTTGTAGTATCGTATCTTCTATCTCATCATCATCTACTTTGTTTTGTACAAAATGTCCTTCATTCCCTTGCAGAGGCCCTCTTTATATTCCTTCCACCTTTCAACTTTCCTTTCTTTGCTTAGTTCTGGTTTTTACATCTGAGTTCTTGATATTCATGCAGCTGATATTCCTGTCTATAAACGTCTCTGTTTATTTTCCAGTAGGTGGTATGTATCTTTCACCTACTTATTCATTCTTCTACGGACTTCCATTTGTCCTCTAGGCACTCCTGCTTAGCCAGTATGCACTTCCTGTTAACCTCATTTTTCAGCCGTATGTGCTCCGTTTTTGCCTGCTTCACTTGCTGCATTTTTGTATATTCGCCTTTCATAAATTATCTCCTATGTTAATGGAGGATGTCAATTAGGCCTTGTCCTTCTACGTATATGATCTTCTGTGGCCTTCACTACTGCGTTTCTCAAAAGCTACCGACTATAATTCTTCTGTATTACTTCCGCCCCTTTTGGTCAACCCTTGCCTAATACACCCTCTCAAACTCTCAACATCCTCTAGTTCCTTCAATTTGTCCAGGTTCCATCTCCTCACTTTTCTACCTTTTTCCAGTTTGTTAAGATTTAATCTAGAGTTCATAACCAATAAGTTATGGTCAGAGCCTATATCTGCTCCCTGATATGTCTTACAGTTTAAAACCTGGTATCGAAATCTATGTTTTATCATTATAAAGTCATTTTGATATCAAAATCTCAAATAAGGCCTCACACAGCAACGGTAGTTTACAGCAGTAGAAGTAACAGCCAACCAGTTGCAAATTAAAATTTAATAAACTTTACAGCTGTTTCGATTGGTATAAATCAATCTTCTTCAGAAGATACGTGGACTTATAGTGAATAACAAAGATACAATCATTTTGATATCTTTCGGTGTCTTTATTACTTCTTTTATTTATGTTTAGACCTATCGTATGCTTACGATTGCTTTACTTTTAACTTTATCAGTTACTACTCCTTTGTAACAATCAGATGTGTTGATTTGTTCCATGAAAATGGAGGTTTTATTATCAGTTCCGTCCTGCGCTGCATGATCAAACAAATCAATACAGAGTTATTCCCAATCAAATGAGGAGGGCGTCAGGGACCGAAAACGTAGCTTGCTCCTTCTCTTGACCTCAGTCCTTTAGATTTATACTTATGGTGGTTATTTGCAGGCCATTGCGTTCGCCACACTTATAACATGGAACTACTGGCTCAGCGCATAGAGCTAGTGTATCAGCTAAGCCTACACGTCATACTTCTGGAATGTAAGAACGAGTAAAACAGTCAATGATGCGACGCATAGGAGCCTGCGTTACACTTCATGGAAACCATTGTGAGCACCTTCTGTAAAAAACTGTACATAGTAAATTACAATGTACGAGGGTTGGAACTTAAATAGTGGAAACACTGCTGTGGAGACACTATGCAATGGAATCTACTATTATCGCTGACAGCACACGTTGTTAACATACCAACCTAACCGTCCCACGTCACCGGTGAGCGCACTTTTGAGGAAAACACAGTCACTTGTGAGCCTAATGTAACGGTGTCACTACGTTTTCGAAAGAGGAACAACGGATCTGGATCTAGATTGAATTGGGCATGCGAAAAATTGTATCGCGACGGGTTTCGCATGAATTGATGGAAATGCAGAAATGGATGCGATACGACGCTGCTCAGACGCATCTGCAGCGCTATGAGCGCGAAAGAGAGGTCTTTTATGTCGTAACGTAACAGTGGATGAGACATGGGCCACATCGTACGAGCCTTAACCGAGACGCCAATCTGACGAATGGCGTCATTACGGGTTGTCGCAAAAGTCGAAAGTGCGTCAGTGATTCTCGTGTACGAATTTGATGGTGTTATCCTACCGCATTATGTTCCCCCACGCCAGACTGTCAGTGCACAGTATTACTGCTCGTTTTTGGATCATCACCTGCGACCAGCTTTGCGAAAGAAGAGGCAATACTTTCTGCACAACCCACACATCATTTGCACGAGAATGCTTGGGCGCATACAGCGCCAGCTGTTGCTGCTCTGCTCGGTCGATGGGACTGAGAAGTACTGTACAATCCACCATACTCCCCGGATTTAAGTCGTTGTGACTTTGATTTGATTACGAAGATGAAGGAACCACTTCGTGGCATTCGATTCAGAACTGTTCCAGAGATTCGACAGGCGGTAGACCGATCCATTCGCACCATCAACAGAACAGGCTCTGGTAACGGTATACTACGCCTTCCAAATCGCTGTAAAGGGGTTTTACACAATGCTGGTGACTACTTTGAAGGAAAGTAACAGGTGCGAACATGTAACGCTTTTGTATCGGTTGTGAATAAATAGTTGCCACTAATTTAAGTTCCAACTCCCGTATCACCAAAAATGAGTAACGTGTATATTGAAGTAATCTGTGGTATGTACACCACAACGAACGCCCGTAACACGCTACCTAACCAAATAAGCCATGTGGATACACGGTATCTTCTGCTTGTTGTCTGACACTCAATCGAATCCTCGGAGCCAGGGCCGGAAATTCCAGTCTTTCGCCGGGGTGGCAAATTTTAGGGGCGTCGCTTCACTATTTAGATTTGAGCAACTGAATCAATACAACAACTATCTTCAGTTTTTGTATGACATACACGAGTTAAAAATATGTCGAAGGAAAAATTAATAGCTTTCCCCAAAAATTGGAAATTATTTTAAGTGAATCAGCTGATACAGCTTAGAATTAGCAGAAGGAATATCTGATGTTTCCGCGCATTCGGTTAAAAAGGAAAGACGAAGTGATCTGCTGAAATTAACAACAGTCCTAAATTTTACTTCAAACCTTTGCATTGCGATAATAATACTTCTTACTATCCATGTAAGCGTTGCAAGTGACAAAAGGAGTTTTTCTAAATTAAAACTGATAAAGAAATTTAGGCTCAAGGCAACTACGAAAAGTCGATTGAATCGTTTGGCCTTGTTGGTGATTGAGCATGAAATAGCGGATCAAGTAAATTTGAAAGAGGTAATTAAATATTTTAAACATTGTAAAACGCTGCAAACAGAACCATTCTTTGTTCAAAAAGTTTGTCAAGCTTAAGGGACTTAACTGCGGGGTTATCAGTCGCTAAACTTACAAAGAACTACTTATGAAATACCTTCTGGTAAAGACGACACAAACATCCATGCCCGATGGAGGATTCGAACCCCCTACTGGGAGCAACCTCGCGCATTGCAGCATAGTGCCTCTATTCACTTCGCCACTCCACCGCGGCACCATTCTTTGCCCTGTAAATGTCACTCCACAAGTAAACATCCCAAAGTAGCCTCTACAACATGTCCAATACTATAATGAGCGTTGGTCGTTAAACCCCTTGCCTTTGTTTCGCCACTTGTTGAGGACAATCACCATATTACTCTACAAACATTCGACAAACAGCGCTGTTTCCGAAATCCTCGTGCTGATCCTCTGAGCTACCAATAATTTCCCCTTGGCCAAATTCAGACAGATGATGCGCCTTGCCCAATCCGCACACGGGGAGCGGCGTGCGTGTGACTATGTGACTGGTGCTCATTCCTCAAACCTTTGTAGACCCAAGTGACCAAACTTCTCTGGTCATCGGTCACTTGACTCAGAAACTACTTAAACTAACGAGGGAGGACTCGAACCTCCCGCAGGAGCGACCGCGCGCACCATAACATGACGCTCCAGAACGCACGGCCAGTCTCGCGTGCGGTCATTCCTAGTCAGTTGACGCTGCGACTGCCTTGACCATCTTTTATCGATAGTAGGTAGGTAGCGATAATTTCTGGTTGACAAGTGATAAATAAAATAACCACTGAATGGTTACAGTAAACGTTTCTGTTTTATTCAAGAAAACAGAAACTTTTGCATTTGTGAAAGAAAGTTGTTCTACTGTTTTCCCATAGATTAAAACTGGGTATGATGTCGCTAGAGCGACTGTCCTCACAGATCGAGCGGCTGTAATGAGCGTCTCCATCCACGAATTATCATTTTAAGCTACTTCAGTAAACAGCCTAAGTTTAGCATGCAGCAACAATAAACTTGGTACAAGGTCAGAGACTGGGGGACGATGCAATAGACAGAGGTGAAAGTAGGTGGGTGGTTAAGAGGCCGGGAATGATGAGATGAAGAGAGAGAATGGGGAGAGTTGTGAGCAGAGAGATGAGGAAGAAGACTACGACGTATATACAGGTCCTAGTCATATATTGGTGACTGCCGCAATTCGTTCGATACCCTTTCACATCGTTGCCTGATAATCACAGTGCGAGAATATGCAGTATCAGACCAACTGTGCGACTGGATTGAGGCGTTTCTAGCTAACAGAACGCAGCAAGTCATTCTCAACGGAGGGAACTCTCCAGTCTCAGGCGTGCCCCAGAGGAGTGTTACAGGACCGTTGTTTTTCACGATATGTATGCCCCCCCCCCACACACACACAAGTGGCAAAGTTGTCAAGTTGGTAACACGTGTGAACGAAAGAATTCCGTAATTAGGTACACCTTCCAGTCAATGAAACAGTAAACATGGAAAAACTAATAAAATTAAGAAGAAACTACATATCGTATGGTGATATGCGAATCGAGCTGGTTACCAGGTGGGAACAACTGCAAATATGAAAATCACAAGGCTATATAACGTGAATATCAGATATTTGTTTCGATTAAAACGAAGTTAAGGCTACATGTGTAAGCAAAAATGTAATTTATAGTCATGTAACCACCGATGATAGGCTAAAATACGAGAGGGCGAAACGCTTATCACGGAAATAAAGTGACTGCAGCAAGAGAACGGCAGTTTCATAAAAAAAAAAAAAAAAAAAAAAAAAAAAAAAGGACGAAGTAGCTTATTGATTCGATTTGACCGATGTATTGTATCGATGCGTTCTTGTATACAAGTTTTCTTATCTTTACTTTGCAGACAGAACCACAGGAAAGGGAGTCCGGATTGAGCTAGTAAAATATATGTGTCACAAGCAGTCGTAACCTACAGGTCTCCATTACTGAACGTTTGTGTTGCGACACATTGGTGCGTTGGGAATACATGTCAGGTTTTCCGTCTGATTTTTATTTACGTCTAAGTTTCCATGAAGGAAATAAGCAGAAAATAAAATACGAAGAATACAGTATGATTTTAATAGCGAAGTTGCAACAAAAAATAAGAGTGGCAACATGCATTAGTACAGGCGTCAATTATAATGTGAGTGCGGTTTCGCAACTAACTGCAAGTTGTCTGACAGTGACTTACATCATACAGAAGTCTGATTATTTTTATCATCTACTAGCTATGTGCTAATATATATGACTTAAACACCCTGATGTTCTTTTTTCCATCTCTTTCTTCCTCCCTCCTCTTTATCTCAATCTCCTCGTTCGTGCTGTCTTTGCCCATCTCCTCCTATCTCTGTCCATCACCTTCCCACTACCTCCTCTTATCCCACACCGTATCCATCATCCCTCCCTTTCTTAAATCAATTTAATGACTTCTCTATCTCTCCCCCGCCCCCTTTTTTATTGTTTTTGCAATTGGAACATAGATTTGGAATAGAAGTCCAAATGATTGGGTTAATCTGTTAGAATTATAAGTACACGTTTTATTCAGACAGTCCCTTCACACTGCGGTATCTGTGAGGAATATAGCTATAATGACAGCATTTCTAACAGTTTTATTCAACGAACTGGTATGATTATAAACTTAGCCTTAACGAAACTTTCCTGTTTTCTGTTAAAAGTGATAGCGAAAATGGAAACGAAAGCGCACATTTCTATATGCGCCTCCTGTTTTGTCGATGATCCAAATTATTTTGTGCGTTAGCTGCAACTGGGCAACTCGCTGTAGACTGTTACTGTTGTTCCCGTTATAACGGATCGCGGTCGGGAATTTCTCTCTCGATTTTCCACCAAACGCTGTCTACGATATTTGTCAGTCTCAGTGACTCTACGATTACACTCTAACATATATTAGTCACGACACTTACGTAGATTTTTGTTATACACTACGACAGCAGCACTCCAAGCGGTCTGCGTGGCCACTACGGTCGGGGGTTCGAATCCCCCCTCGGACATGGATATTTGTGCCGTCCTTAGTATTAGCTAGTTCATAAGTAGTTTGTAAGTTTAGAGACTGATGACCCCACAGTTAAGTCCCACAAGCCCTCCAACATTTGAACAGTTTTGCAATTAGTATAATTTATATTGATTTTATTTTTTTAGCATTAGGGAACGTATGTAATGCCATAAAAATAGGTAATAACTTAAACATAGTTCTACATTTGTCTTTCTTAAATTTCCTAAAATCACTAACAAAGTACGAAACGGTATATTCCAGGACAGTTCATTTACAATTATTTTGTAACTTACAGACTCCTACTGATAATTTAATTTTCTATAAAAAAATAAAAATAAAAATGGCTATGAAACACCAGAAGACCTGTCTTCGGGCAGAACGACATCGCTTTTCTACTCAGGAAGGTTGAGGTCCCTTCAATCACAATTGCAGTAAATCTATTAGGATTGCACGGAGGAAACATATATAGAATACAATAACTAAAGTATTTAACGTACCAAATCAGCCACCACAGCTATAGCTGAAAGAAAAACGTCACAGACGTGCATTAAAACGGCAAAAGTAATCAAACTGTTTTCCAACAAAGAAGAATGATATTCCACAATTGTTGCTACAGCTGAACCACAAACGGCAAGAATTTTCAAAAAATTTGCTTTTCAACTTAAAGTAATTACACCGAAAAGAATATGAGCGTATAAGAAAGACGACCGAGGTGTAAAACTCATTTAAACTCCGCACTGAATTAAAAAAAATGTTCAAATGTTTGTAAAGCTTATGGGACTTAACTACGTGGTCATCAGTCCCTAAACTTACAAACTACTTATGAACTAGCTAACACTAAGGACGGCACAACTATCCATGCCTGATTGGGGATTCGAACCCCCGACCTTAGTGGCCGTGCAGACCGTGACTTGCGCGCCTCAGTCCCCTCGGCCACCGCGGCCGGCCACACTGAATTGATGTGCGTTAAAAATCTGCCTGGCATGGTAAGAACAGACCATAATACAAAAGTGTGTTTCTCTTAGGTTTATATTCTATTTACTTTAAGTGGAATAAGCTGAAAATATACACAAAGTCGTGAGTATTTGTTCATGACCAAGTTGTTCTTTATATCACTGAAGTATTTAAATTAGGTTACTTTTACATTAATTTCAAAATTATGTTCGTCCTTTGATATTTTACTAGTGCTTGTAAGGCAAAAATTATGCTAACTATTTCGTTAATTGCCTATAAAAATCAACAAACATCACTCCTTCGGTGGCTTGCCCACCTCTAGGAGCACTATCAGTTGGTAACAACTTTCACATTAGTGACAGTTGCCAGGGTATATATTAGATTGTGTCTACGATCACGTACTTCGATTGCATTGTGCGTACTCATTGATCTCTATACTCTCTGGATGTTGAACTTCAGTTTCCCTAGCGTGCCAGCCATAGATATTCATATTTAGTTTCTTGCCAAATTCAAACATGGCTGCTAAGAAGCATTTAAAGAAAAAGAGAAGACAATATGTTTCGATTCCGTTCCCATATCAGCCTACAACATCGAATATTGAATTAAATTCCAAGTCAAGAGGTAAGCAAGCAATTCTTTGTCACGTAATAACTGATGGAAACTCGTTTGCCAAATTTAAACATGGCGGACAATAAAAATCGTGTGCAAAACATTTGAATATGCAGGCACGCTGCAATTCAATGATCAGACACCAGAGTTATACATCCAGTTTGTATAGAGATCACTGTGCGTACTCCATCATATATTACGACGCCTCAGTGGGGACATTTTGTAACCAAGAAAATAAAATAAAAAAGAAACCCTATCCGTAATCAATGTGTTTGAAACACACAAAAAAGCCACAAACTGACATCAGTTCTAGCTTTGAAACGCTCCAAAGATATGATTACCACCAACAACGCAGTAAATAACTCTTTCAATTGTTTTCTTCTTCGATAAATATCAGTATTCAATGCGGAATTTCTTTTGTTGCGGAGTACGCTGACCCATGTACCGAAGCCTCACTGGTTTCATTTTATTCTAAAGAAACAAACCACGAAGGGCGGAAAACAACTGAATGTTTTCAGTACACCAAATTACCACGAAATGACATCAACTTAATCGTTGCAACATCAAAGATATGATCAACATAGATAACACATTGAACAATCGCTTTCAATTGTATTCTTGTTCTCAAAATATCAGTATTCAACGCGGATTTATTTAGTGTTATGAAGACATGCGATAGCGGAACTGTCAAAGTAGCTTTACTGTATTTTATGAACATAGGTGACAGTGGAACTGTGAAACTGATGGTCACATTTCCTTTATTGAGATTTTTATAGAAAAATACCACCTATAATTTCTGAGTTTTCCGGTGTATTTTGAAAAACTCTTCTTTCATACAAACTTTGTCCTGGCAATTAAGAGTACAGCAAAAATAGAATCATACAAATCGGTTGAGTCGTTCTGAATTCATGATCTGGCGTCTTCGTCCGTTGCTAGATACCCTCCGTCATGGACCATGCGGAACAGAAAAGCCTCCTCGAGGTGAAACTACGAGGAGGAGTTACAAAATACGTGTCCCCTGTCGACTGTTGGCAGAGTTGTGTGTGGGAGGAAAAAAAAACACGGTTGAGTGGTCGAATGTTCTAGAGCGCCTTGCTGCGGAGCATTTGGTTGCTCGCCATTGGAGGTTCGAGTCATCCCTCGGTGTGTGTGTGTGTGTGTGTGTGTGTGTGTGTGTGTGTGTGTGTGTGTGTGTGTGTTGTCTTAGCATAAATTAGTTCAAGTAGTTTGTAAGCCTAGGGACTGATAGCTGCAGCAGTTAATCCCTTAGATTTGTAAATATTTTATTTGAAAGGAAAACACTGAAAGATAAGAGATACCTTTATTTTTCTACATAATTTCAAAGTACATTGAGACATTTGTCAAACCGCTTTATAAGCTTCAAAAAGCAGTCCAGGAAAAACAAGGCGTTCCATACGGAAGACCGCGATCAAGCAGATGACTCTGTTTCGGACTGTAGTGGGGGATGAAACGTGGGTCCAGCATTACACGCCAGAATCGAAGGCCGCAGCAATGGAGTGGAAACATCCGTCATCACCTGTCCGAAAGAAGTTCAAAAGCACTCCGTCTGCAGGTAAAGTGCTACTCGCCGTTTTCTGGAACGCCCAAAGAGTTTTGTTGCTGGACTTTTCGGAGGATGGAACCATTAATGCTGCGTGGTACTGTGGTAGTGGTGCTTGATGGGTGGAAGGGACCAAAGAGCTAGGTCATTAGTCCCGCGTGGTAATGTGCCGCTCTGTCGAAATTGAAAGAGGTGATTCGGAAAAAGCGACCTGGCCTTCTCAGATATGGTGTTCTTCTGTTGAATGACAATGCGACACCACACTCGCCGACGGCAATGCGAAACCATATTGCAACTCTTGGCTGGGATCGCCTACATCATCCGACATACAGTTCTGATCTCGCACCAAGTCACTTCCATCTGTTTCCAACTTCGAAGAAGACTCTCGGCGGAAGCCGCATTGGAAGCAATGCTGACGTCAAACAAACCGATCGATGCTTCTTCCGTATGCAAAGCCCTTATTTTCCCTGGAAGACTTTTTCAAGCTTATAAATCGGTGTCTACTTGGAAGTTATGTAGAAAATTATATATATGTCTTATCTTTAATATCTCATTATATTTTTTTCCTTTAATACGCAACTCTGACCACTGTCCTCCTCGTCCTAAAAAGTTCGAAATGGTGACAGGATAAACCGAATATGTCGTCACTGACGTCAGTTATGATGGAGAGTGCATACAAAAAATATGATTTCCACACGTTCCCTCAAACTTCCCCATAATCAAAACAAAAATTACCACTCTCCAACGTCCGAATCGTGAATTGTGCAGTTGCAATTATTCAAAAACACATTTTTAGTTTTTCTCAAAGATTCCAATTTCCGGGACATTTTCCCAAAATGTCCTGAGAATTAAGAAAACAAAAAAAGACAGCCAAACCGGTGAAGCCGTTCTAAATGTTCAAATGTTTGTAAAGTCTATGGGACTTAACTACGGGGTCATTAGTCCCTAAACTTACAAACTACTTATGAACTAGCTAAGACTAAAGACGGCACAAATATCCATGCCCGAGGGGGCATTCGAACCTCCGACCGTAGTGGCCGTGCAGTCCGTGACTGGAGCGCCTCAGTCTCCTCGGCCGCCGCGACCGGCGAAGCCGTTCTCAACTGAAGCACTTACATGAATGCAACAATAGATTTTTTTTCAATATAGCTTCCAGTGTAGCACCTGAAAATGGCCTAGGAAAGAAGGCAGTGCAGTAAAAAACACTCAAATCTTTTAAAAAATAAACAAGGAAATAAACAGTTATAGCTAGACCATTTCTTGGAGTAGCCCAGTGTGCACTTTCCGTTATAAAATTCGATTGTCCACAACAGGGCATTAAAATTGCTACACCAAGAAGAAATGCAGATGATAAACGGGTATTCACTGCACAAATATGTTATACTACAACTGACATGTGATTGCATTTTCACGCAATTTGGGTGCATAGATATGCCTGGGCACCGAGTCAGAGCTTGGATGGCGTGCACATGTACATATGCCCATGAAGCTTCAACACGATACCACAGTTCATAAGAGTAGTGACTAGCGTATTGTGATGAGCCAGTTGCTCGGCCACCATTGACCAAACGTTTTCAACTGGTGAGAGATCTGGAGAATGTGCTGCAACATGCGGCCGTGCATTACCTGCTGAAATGTAGGGTTTCGCAGGGATCGAATGAAGGGTAGAGCCAGGGATCGTAACACATCTGAAATGTAACGGCCACGGCCAAGTGTCGTCGATGCGAACAAGAGGTGACCGAGACGTGTAACCAATGGCACCCCGTACCATCACGCCAGGTGCTACGCCAGTATGGCGATGACGAATACAAGCTTCCAATGTGCGTTCACCGCGTTGTCGCCAAACACGGATGCGACCATCATGATGCTGTAAACAGAACCTGGATTCATCCGAAAAAAATGACGTTTTGCCATTCGTGCAACTAGATTCGTCGTTGCGTACACCAACGCAAGCGCTCCTGCCTGTGATGCAGCATTAAGGGTAACTGCTGCCATGGTCTCCGAGCTGATAGTCCATGCTGCTGCAAACGTCGTCGAACTGTTCGTGCAGATGGTTGTTGTCTTGCACACGTCTCCATCTGTTGACTCAGGGATCGAGACGTGGTTGGTTGCACGTTACAGCCATGCGGATAAAGGTGCCTGTCAATTCGACTGCTAGTGATACGAGGCCGTTGGGATCTAGCACGGCGTTCCGTAATTGCCCTCCTGAACCCACCGATTCCATATTCTACTAACAGTCATTGGATCGCGACCAACGCGAGCAGCAATGTCGCAATTCGATAAACGGCAATCGCGATAGGCTGCAATCCGACCTTTATCGAAGTCGGAAACGTGATGGTACGCATTTCTCCTCCTTACACGGGGCATCATAACAACGTTTCACCAGGCAATGCCGGTCAACTGCTGTTTGTGTATGAGAAATCGTTTGGAAACTTGAAAAGCCAATCATTTGCATATCACAGCATCTTCTTCCTGTCGATTAAATTTCGCGTCTGCATCACGTCATCTTCCTGGTGTAGCAATGTATTTTCCTGTCTCAACCCTGTACTTAAGGTTTACATGACGTTTACTGATAGCGACGCACCATGGGGCTACCATAATAGTGAAAAAAATCATTTTCTGTGTCCTCTAATTTGGTGTGTGAGCACCTCGGACGTGTCATGCGCATATGAGGTTATCGATCAGCTCTTGAGTGATATTTGGCTATTCTTCCATTGGTACAATATTCAGCACTGCTACAGACAAGGTGGTCGGACGCCAGGTGGTTCGAATCATCCCTCGGGTATGGACTTGTGTGTGATGTCATTACTGTAAGTTAGTTTAAGTATTTGTTTGGTCCAATACATTTACAAATATTTGATCATAAAGAAGTACATTGTTATCTTTTTGGATTGTTTTGTGTGTTTCATACAATAAAGTCAAGATTTCAATTCATTTCGTCATTCTTTCTGTTTCCTAAAAAATTACTTATTCATTTAGGATTTCAGTACACGGAGAGACAAAGTGAAATTTAACAGAGCAATGGCAAATCATTCTCACTAAAAACAAAGAAAAGAAAACGGCCAGTTAGCAGTGTGTGTGGTGAGTAATGTATTGTTTGAAAATTACGATTTCTGCTATTGAGATCTCTGTTAGGTGTTCTTTGTTGAACTGTTCCTGTATCTTTGTTTGCGTCTGATCTATTTTCGACACCACCTCAAATTAAATTGATAGTCTGTAAGATTCTGACATTTTTGCCTTTCCACTATGCAAAACAGTTCATTCTAGCATAGAAACTGGGAACATCAATCAGATCAAATTTTGTAATTATACGTAAAACACATATCAAGATTTTTAGTTATTGTTGCCTAAGAAGCACAGAAAGGTATTACCTAAATTATGAACGAGTAACCTTCTCTGTATTTAAGGTGAGGAAGATTTAAGTTTTTTATGTATGATTGGCATTCCTAGTAGGAAGACTGTTGTGAGTCTGTTGATCATTTTTCACGTATTTAGTTTCCCAATTTTAAGTGCTGCAACAGTCAGATACAAAAAGCAACTAGTGTAAAAGATTGCTACCAGTATTTTTAGCTACTGTAGAAAGTGCTTAAAATAAAGAAGAATTAGAGCACGATTTGATTTCAACACAGTAATTTTTTGTGAGTGAAATGAAATTTCAAGCATACCGTGATTGCTGTCACACAACGACTGTCTTTCCTGTCAGCCATGCACACTTTTATGTTTAATTTTAATATCCTAATGAAACATTTGTTTGGAATCTGTTTAATTAACGAATTTCGGGATTGTAAAAATAAACAATTAAATTTGGTGCTATATCAGTACACGCTATTTTTCTGTTATTAGTCACTGACAAATATAGTCTACCACGTCACACACGCATATTTATATTTAGAATCATAGTCTTATTAAAAGCTTGTGTCTTCTCTGTATAATTAATGAACTACTACCTGATTCTTAAATTATGGAGTTTCGCCTTGTGGTGCAACAGTACACATCATTCAGTTAGTCGTCCTGACAAACGAGTGCATTTACAGGGCCATACATGTTTTGATCATTTACAACCTGGTTTATTATGATATTTAGTACCTTACTGATTTAAACAAAATAATTAGCATTTCACAGGCCCGTGTCAGTCTATGTGATTGTCAACCACACTGATCATTTACAACATACTTATTCAAATGTACAAATATGCACTCTTACACTCAGAGAGAGAGATTTGCTTTATGATTATATTTCATCTACTTTAACAAATTGGTTTCAAAATGAAGATTCTCACCAACGAAAAAATGGCATTCTATCTAACGGAGAGTTGAATCTTCTAACTGTTTACTTAAGTTAGAAAATTTAAAAAGTGCATGTGGATAGGTTGAACTTAAATATAAATTGTGAAGTGAAGTGGCAGAATGAACAAGACGTTCTGTATGGTGAGTAAAACACAGTCACTTCATGGAAAAAATGAAATGCGCCTATTACGAACAGCATAGTAAACGCATTATTGTAGTGAAGACAGACATGAAGCAACCAACCTCGTTCCATAGTAGTATAAGACGGTATGGCGACTGACGTTGTTAATGACGAGAGGATTGTAAAAAAATTTTCAAATGTTTGTGGAACTTATGGGACTTAACTACGGGGTCAGCAGTCCCTAAGCTTACAAACTACTTATGAACTAGCTAAGACTAAGGACGGAACAAATATCCATGCCCGAGGGGGGATTCGAACCCCCGACCGTAGTAGCCGTGCAGACCGTGACTGGAGCGCCTCAGTCCCCTCGGCCACCGCGGCCGCCCGAGAGGATTGAAAAAAAAAAAAAAAAAAAAAAAAAAAAAAAGGCATCTTGTTTATATAGACCTGTCTGTGAGTAGAAATATTTCTAATACAAATAAAAATTAAGGTCTTGTTCTTAACGTTACACAGATAGTTACTCGATTTTGGCGTCTGGTATTTACAAGCCACATTTTACGCCGATCTGTGTTTGAAGAAAACCGATAAAACTTATAACGACCATGACTGCTATTATTTGTGCAATTTGGAGCTGCACAACTGAGCATTTCACACCGTGAAACAATAAAATCGCAAAGTATTCTCTGATTCACTTCGCATCAGCACACAAAGCATACAACACTGTCGCCGGATTGGGATTCAAATTGGCATAGTGGTCAGCTCGGTATATCTACTGCTTTAATGTTGCTCATATCCTCCTGAAACAATGGACCGATTTCAATCAAATGTGGAATACATATTCCTTACCGCGAAATAACAATTACTGTAGGATAAGAACCACCAACGACACAGTTCAGGAGATATGACGCATATGGTGTGTAGGGTACTTTATCTATGGACCTTGACCAGATCAACAGTTTTGTTGACGAAATTGTGCACGTTTAACCTTAAAGCAAGATGAAGGTCACTGTCTATTCAAATTTCGCGTGATCCATGGCGGAGGATACTTTACGCACGAACTTCGACAAAATCCACACTTTTGCTCCGTTCTTGATGAAATTTTGTGTACTTGACCTTCAGCAAGCTCATATGTGGTGTGTGGTGTATGGCAAGTGGTACACTGCAAT
This sequence comes from Locusta migratoria, assembly GCA_026315105.1. Classification (NCBI taxonomy): domain Eukaryota; kingdom Metazoa; phylum Arthropoda; class Insecta; order Orthoptera; family Acrididae; genus Locusta; species Locusta migratoria. The sequence goes on along the minus strand of CM048749.1, from coordinate 346,144,931 downwards.
AATTTTACAGTGTTTAACTGTTTGCCAAGAAAGTTGTACATACATCAACCCATGGAAGTAATCACGACAATTCCATAGTCAAACATGCCGACCGTACGCTAGCAGAAAAGACGAGAGAGGAAGAGATAGACAAAGAGAGAGGACGGGAGAGGAGAAGGAAGCATGTGGAATAAACAAATGCCCGGGCAACTCAGAGTTTTCTGCAAGTGATGAAATAAAAGAAGGTAATTAGTCAGTGGAGTGCAATACTTGATTGTGAGACGCTGATTTTGTAATCGTAGGACGAACACTTCGTAACGTGATTTTAAATTGTAAGACATATCCAGTAGCAGATATATAATTTCACCAACTTATTGGTTATGAACTGCTTGGTTGCATTGTGATTCTGTCAGAGACACCAACTGACCTGGGCAATCAGTTGAACGGAATAAACAGTGTCCTGAAAGGAAGGTGTAAGGCGAATATTAATAATAGCAACCAATGGTAATGGAATTTAGTCTAAATAAAACAGGCTACACTGAAGTAATTAGATTAGGAAAAGAGAAAATTAAGCAGTAGACGTGTTTTGTTAGCCACAAGGTACTCGTGAGGATTATAAGGAAATGAAGGAAAATATTAAGGGAACAGGGACTGGGCAGAGGGAATGAAAGAGAATACTACGTGATAGATTTTTTGCATAGAGATTAGTAGACGCAGGAAGATTTCAAATTGATTTTATCATCGTAGGACAAAGACTTCGGGTCCTAGTTTTAAATAGCCAGACATATCCAGTAGCACATATATACTTTCACCATAACTTTTTGGTTATGAACAGTTTGGTAGCGTTGTGAATCTGTCAGAGGCAGCAATCGACCTGGATGATCAACTGAACGGAATGGACGGTATCTTCAAAGGAGAGTTAAGACGAACATTAATAAGAGCACTCGAGGATGATGGAATGTAGTTCAATTAAATTAGACGATGCTGACGGAATTAAATTAGGAAAAGACAAAATTAAGTAATAGACGTGTTTTGTTATCCACAAGGTATAATAATTGGTGATGTCAGAAGAAGAGACGGTAAGATGCTGTAGAAATTACATTAGTAAACGAAAACATAAAAGTAGTAGATGAATTTTGTTATCTGTGCAATGAAATGATTTGTGAATGAAGGAAAGATTATAAAAATCTGAGAATGAAAATGAGAAGGAAAGCATTCTTGGATAAAGAAATTTGTTAACATCGAATATTAACTTCAGTGGTAGGTAGGGTTACCAGACGAAATTGTATAAAAACTGGGACAAACAGTTCAGAAAGGAGGACAAAGTAAGAAATATGAGTACGTACAAAACATATGCTCAAATTTAATAAAAGCGTTTATTATAAATATATAAAACGTATACTCTTTAACAATTATTCATACTTCTCTGAAAGTCCAATTTTATGCAGAATTTAGGGTTGTTGCACAGATAGTTGTAAAAAGATACACGTGAAAATTCTTTTAACTTATATTGGACCATCAACATACTTTTAACAGATACAACTTGTTCCTGTCATCAGTCCACTGTGCGACACATAGTGAAAATAATCTCTCTGCATTTGTACTGTGCCCTGATATGCTGAAAAAAAATTTTCCTTTTTCCTCGTAAAAATAATTATGTACACAACACTGAACTGTTTACAAACAGAAATACGTGAAACCATTCACCTACCAGCATTCATCGCGTCGTTGATTTGATTTGATTTTTTCAGGGAAGCCAAAACAGTGTTGCTCCAACCCGCCACTGTCCGCACCGAAACTGAGTTTATTGTGCAGTATCGCTCCCTGTATGTCTAGTAAAGCTAACCAATGCCCTTGAACAGTGCAAGGAGTCCCTTTACCAGTTCTTTATTAGACACAATTTCTTCGGGCCTGGTTGTCCGAAATGTTCTGTGCCTTTTACTCTCCAATGCAATGCATTCGAAGATTAGATGTGATGCAGTTTCATCACCGTCATCACATTTAGGGTCCTCTTCTGTTTTCCCATTGTATGTAGGTGTTTTTTGAAATTCCCATGGCCTGTCAGCAACCCAACCATGAGTCTAATCTCTCTCCTGTTCAGACCCAGGATTGCAAAGCTTCTTTTAAAACATGGCTTTGGCATCATTACCTTGCCATGTTTTTGTTGATGGACTTTGGTCCAATATTCTACGTGCTGTCTTTTGAGCCAGTTACGTAGCTCCAATTTGATCATTGCCTTGGTGATTGTCAGAACAGGTTCCAGTCCAATAAATGCAGTCTCTGCCCCCATCCTGGCTAATCTGTCGGCATGTTCGTTGCTACTGATCCCCGAGTGGCCAGGGACCCACAATAGGTTTACTCTATTGCTTTCCCCTAGCTCCACTAGAACCCTGTGACATTCTGCAACTATTTTAGACCTTGTTGCAGGAGCTGCCAGTGATCTCAGGGCTGCCTGGCTGTCTGAATGTATATAGATGCTACAATCTTTGTAGCACCTATGCAAATTCTCCTCCACACACGCCCTGATGGCAGTGATTTCCGCCTGGAATATTGAGGCCAGTTTTCCTAGAGAGATGACGCCCTCCAGTCTTGGCTGCACCCCATATACCCCAGCCCCAACACATTGGTCTGATTTTGACCCGTCAATGAACCAGACAATATCCCCCATACGGTGTCGAACTATTTTCTCCCACTGCTTCCTACTTCCAATTGTTATATTGAAAGGCTTGTTGAAGCAGTATAGCTGGCATTTCCCCAACCTTTCCTACATTTACCTCACTCACTATTTTAGTGTGTGAATTTGTTGCCAGTTTTGAGTCTGTATGCACCAGCCGCTGCCTCCATCTTGACCCAAATGTGTAATGGGGGCATATCCAGCATGGTTTCCATCCCAGCAGATGGTGTGCTGCTAATTCCGCCTGTTATGGCTAAGCAGGCTAATCTCTGCACCTTACCAAGCTCCTTAGCAGCAACCTGCTGTTCTACCTTCTTCCACCACACGACCACCCCATAGGTGATCCTGGGTCTAATCACTGTGGTGTATATCCAGTGCATACCCTTGGGGCTCAGGCCCCAATTTTTGCCACAAGCTCTCCTGGTACTCACAAGAGTACCTTTTGCCTTGGAGCAAATATTCCTGATGTGAGGGGTCCATGCCAGTTTCTCATCTAGGGTAACCCCTAGATATTTCACTGTCCCCTTCACAGGTAGCGCTTTATTGAAAAGCTTAAGATTCCAACTTGAATGTTGTATATGCTTCTTTGTTAATGGTACAACAACAGTCTTCTTAGGACTAACCCCCAGATCCTGTTTTCTGCACCAGTCTTGCACAATGTCCAGTGCACCTTGTGCCATATTCTTCACTGTGTCAGCAAATTTGCCAAGTATTACTATGACAAGATCATCTGCGTATCCTTGGCAAAAGTACTGCCTAGAGTTTAATTCTCCAATGAGATCATTCACCACTAGATTCCACAATAAAGGGGAAAGAACTACTCCTTGCGGGCAACCCCTAGTGGTGTTGATTACCATTTTTTCATTCATCATGGTAGCCTCTACCTTTCTTCCACTGAGCATGGCCCTAGTCCACCTACATATCGCGTCGTTACCAACATCTACAAAATAAGCAGCAGCACCCGACTTCAAACTGCACTTTAACCTTCCGAATACAAATAAACTGAATGACTAAGAAGCCATGAAATGAAACCACGACAGTAAAACAATCTATCGAGCTATTTCTTATCTTTATTAGCCACTGAGACGTTAGTTCCAAATCCACATATTTTACAGGGCTCGTTCGAACTGGGTAACTTCGATCTTGGTGATAAATGGAAGACTCGAACTGGGCAACTGTCCCCAAAGTGCCCCCTGAGTGACACGCCCGAACTGGGCAACTTTTGCCTGCTCCGGTTAGAAGCACGAACTGGGAAACTCCTACCTGCATCTGGCAAACCGACTACACAATCTCGCAAAATGCTTCCAAATTTAAACTTACCAACTGGGCAATCTCTGCCCTCATTTGTAGACTTCTTAAGGAATAATGGCCGGCCGTGGTGGCCGAGCGGTCTGCGAAGCTTCAGTCACGGTTTGCGACGCTTCAGTCACGTTGTGCACGGCCTCTACGGTCGGGGGTTCGAATCACCCTTCGGGCATGGATATTTGGGGCGTCTTTAGTATTAGCTAGTTCATAGGTAGTTTGTAAGTTTAGGGACTGATGACCCCGTAGTTAAGTCCCATAAGCTCTACAAACATTTGAACATTTGAAGGAATAATGTATTACTATGCCAAGGAACAAGATATAAAAAACAAGCAAATTATGTACAAAAATTTTATCACAAATTTCACATACAGAAATATTTGCAGAAAATAAATGCATTTAGTTTGGCTCATATTCTGCTCACGTCTGCTTGGTATGAAACGCACTTTAGAAAGTCTAATTTGCAAATTTCACCATCCCTAAGTAATTCTAATTTCTGTTGCGGGAAAACGTGCCTTTTCCTGGTTTTTGAGTCCGTTTGGATGGTGATATTATTTTTTGCTGAGTTGATTGTTATATAAGTATCATTTTGTTGATGCTTCAGACTTTTCACAAACTGAAAGATGTTTGGGTGAGAGATTCACATGAAGCATTGAATCGGTAACGAAAGCTTTCGCAAACGTTAGTCGTCCTCCAGAAGGAAGCGCAATCTTTTACCTAAACGTTTGGAAAAAAGACTGCATCTTCATCAACGTAGTTTTCAGTTATGTAATCCGCAAATCTTGTGATGTTTTCGTCTTGTGGTTGTATGCTGACCAGATCAGCAAAAACATCAGAAACATCATGAGAATTTAAATAGATAAGCCCAAAGATGTAATTCAGCCAATGGCCTTCTTTCATTATCCTTATCTTTGTAGATTGAAGCCAAACCGAGTGGCTGTATTTTTCGTGAGTGGTCGTGAGTGCCTTCCAAACGCGAAAATGAGTGTTCGCTGCCTACTGTAAATAACTTAACAGCACACCGCGCACGTTTACCGCAGCAACGCCATCCACGTCCTTCCGTTGCTAAAACTCTTCTGTAAGATTTGAATTTATAACCATCACAGATCAAATGTGTATTACGACGATCAGTAATAAAAGGTTGCAAATCGTGACTTGCTTATTATTCACATCCATTACCAAACTAAAGTACAAAACGAAACACTGTGTTATTCCACACAGATGTCAACGAGCTGGTGTCATTCACAGGACTGACGAGTTCAGTGAGGGACAGGAACGCCTTGGGTCGGACCCTCCTGCTAGCTGCGAGCGGAAGTTGCCAAGTTCGAGTATGGGATTAACTGCTCTTCCCAGAGTACCCTTCTAATGGCCACTAAAAGTTGCGCGGTTCGGGTCTGCCCATTTTACATTCTTCTTCGAATTCATTTCTCCATTTCTTGAAGGCAGGATTTTTGCAAGAAAGAACCTCTAAGACTGTACACTTGGCACATATTTTACGAAACTCACTTGGTTACAATGAACAGTAATTTACACTCATATAAATCACACGCTCCCGATATGAAACTCAGATGCCAACTGCCAAACCAAACTAATGTGAGTCCGCAACTGAAGATATGGAGCGAAAATTTTAAATAATCGACATTTTCCACTCACTTAAGCGTCGATCTATGATAAAATCGACGATCCTGCTGCCACATGTAGCGCTGCCATCGTGGCGAAGGCAGTGCCTATAAAAAGTTTTTAAGAAAAGAGCAATAGAACGGGACTAATTGTAAGCAACTTTGCGAAAAAGGAGGGGAGTGTAAAAACCCGCCCGGGCCCCGCTCAAAGAGCTAAAAAGGAGAACATGTCCGCATTAATCCGGACGTCTGGTCACCCTAGTGTAACGGAGTCTTTTGTGAATGAATTTCAGTGGAGTGTAGCCTCATCCGGAAATTAATCGTAGAAGATAAGGATCTCAGACAAGATGTCTGAAGCTTTCGTAATGTGTTGCCCAAAGATTGGACGGCTAGATCGTGAAACGAATGAGAAGGTACAGAACGGAATTGGAAAGAAAAAAACAAGTTTTAGAGCATGACTGAAAGACGATATCGGTTGACAGGACACATTTTGGGATGTCGAGGAATCGTCTATTTACTACTGGAGGACAGAGTGGGGACAAAAATTGAAAAGGAAGATCTAGAGATGAGTACGGTACTGTAAGCAGATTGAAAAGTACGTGAATTGGCTTTGTTATTCAGATACGGTATGAAGAGACTTGCTTAGGATAGTGCGGAGAACTGCATCAAACTTGACTTCGGAGTAAAGACCACAACAACATGTGCGTCGGGAAGTTTTCTTTGCTTTCATGCAAAATTCATTCTTTGCGTCTACGAGAAATCAGTCCGGAAAGTTTGCTACAGTTTGTCATTGCGAAGCAAACAACAAATTAGTTTCATGGCAAAGGAAGTATCGACGATCCCTCCCTGTGTATACGTTTTGATATCATATTCATAATTTATTACATTTTCTCTTCAGCTTTAGTGAATAAAATTGATTTAAAACAGTGTGTAACAAACTGAGACTTCGTCTTCCATTGCTACCGCTTCTCGACCAGGGCACCTGAGTATATACGGTCATCCACATCCATTTTGTTCCTTAGAGTCGAATGTTCAAATGTTTGTTAAGCTTAAGGGACTTACGTGCGGGGTTATCACTCCCTACCTTCGTGTAGACGCGAGACGAAAACATAGGGCAAGCAGTATGCTTTCAACATGGTGGCTGTGCAAGTTTGACTTGTTCTAATTGTTCAGAAAATTTTTTTTTTTCCGTAGACCCTGAAAGCCGTAAAGTATTGATAATAAACTGTAATAGTGGTAAATAGACACCAATAACGTCTTCAAACATAAGCGAAGTGGTTTAAATCATTTGTAATTACGCACGATTTCATCACATTGTTTACAACAGTTTTCAACACTTGTGTCTTAGCGAAGAGTCCGACGAAACAACTTTTGTTACCGACTTATATTTCTACATATATTGGCGATAACAAACAGTATCAACATACAGTCTAAAACAATATTAATTACTTTTATAGGTGCATACTGTTTTTACTAATTACAATGGCTCATACAGTTCGTAGTTCTAAACCATGTTAGAAACTACTGTGAAGTTAAAATGCAAGAACGTCTGTGAACATACGTCATAGCTATGAGTGTAGTTTACTGGAAAAGTGTCTTATCTCCAAATTGAACCCTTCTTAAAAGCCTACTGGAGGCAATCGGTTTTTAATGATTCAGTTAGGTGCTTTTTGCCATAAGTCGTAATTGAAAACCTTTTTAAACGCCTACGCTGTTTCGTATTAATTCATTAAAAAGACTAAGTTTTAGTTTCATTTTGAAGACAGCCAATTTGAAAAAATAAAGCGAATGATTGGAAACGATTGAATTTGACAGCAATACCAACACTTTTCAATCATCCAGCTATTCTTATTCATAAATCTTTCATTGCATGCTAGTTTATCATGGTAATGTACTTTCATAGCTTGTCATTGAAAAAGCATTTCAAATGAATAATCAAAAATACTCACAGGTTTTCAGCCAAGATCGCGTTTTATTCATTCGGATGACCGGTTTCGATGCGTCTTACAAGGAGGCCACATGGGTATCGGATTTTAGAATTTCTTGATACTTATGTTACGAAAAATTCAGAACTTAAATAATAATCAGCCAAAGCAATTCCATGCAGATGTCAAAAATTCTCGAGAAAATCGACTTTGAAGCAGTGGCGGACTAATGGAAGGGGGGGAGAGGGCGGCTGAGGAGGCAGACCGCCCCGGGCCTCCGGTCGTGGGGGCCTCCAAATACCCCGAAAGTAAGAGTGTTTTTATAATTACGTAGGCTTCCGCGGCCAGAGTCAGATGACATAAAAGTTTTCTGGGTATGGTACCGCGTCATGATGTAAGGCTATTACTTAAATAACCAACGTTTCGGCCAACGTTACAGTGGCCTTCATCTGGGTTACCCAGATGAAGGCCACTGTAACGTTGGCCGAAACGTTGGTTATTTATGTAATAGCCTTACATCATGACGCGGTACCATACCCAGAAAACTTTTATGTCATAAGAGTGTTTTTTTTATTATTATTATTTTAGCGCATTTGGCATCTTCTGCTGTGGCCTCGGAGGGGGGGGGGGGGGGGTCAGTTTGCTTCGCCGTCGCCCCGGGCCTCCAACAGCCTTGATTTGACTTGATTTTTTCAGGGTAGCCAAAACAGTCTTGGTCTAAATCGCCACTGCCCGCACCGAAACTAAGTTTATTGTGCGGTATCGCTCCCTGTATATCTAGTAAAGCCAACCAATGCCCTTGAACAGTGCAAGGAGTCCCTTTACCAGTTCTTTATTAGACACAATTTCTTCGGGTCTGGTTGTCCCAAATGTTCTGTGCCTTTTACACTCCAATGCAATGCATTCGAAGATCAGATGTGATGCAGTTTCATCACCGTCATCACAGAGCCTACATTTAGGGTCCTCTTCTATTATTCCCATTGTACGTAGGTGTTTTTTGAAATTCCCATGGCCTGTCAGTAATCCAACCATGAGTCTAATCTCTCTCCTGTTCAGACCCAGAATTGCAGAGCTTCTTTTAAAAAATGGCTTTGGCATCATTACCTTGCAATGTTTTTGTTGGTAGACTTTGGTCCAATATTCTACGTGCAGTCTTCTGAGCCAGTTACGTAGCTCCAATTTGATCATTGCCTTGGTGATTGTCAGGACAGGATCCGGTCCAATAAATGGAGTCTCTGCCCCCATCCTGGCTAATCTGTCGGCATGTTCGTTGCCACTGATCCCCGAGTGGCCAGGGACCCACAATAGGTTTACTCTACTGCTTTCCCCTAGCTCCACCAGAACCCTGTGACATTCTGCAACAATTTTAGACCTTGTTGCAGGAGCTGCCAGTGATCTCAGGGCTGCCTGGCTGTCTGAATTCCAACAGCTTTAGTCCGTCACTGCTTTTAAGTTTTGCAAAGTACACGCAAGTACCAATAATTAAAACAGTAGCAGCATCTCTCGGTGTAGCTCAGGTGGTAGCGTTCTGGGCTCACAGCTATAGAGTAGCTGGTTCTAATCCTACTGCGACTAATATGTTTTTGGTTTTCAAATTCAGTTATGTAAAACATTTTGGGGTCTCTAATTGCATGTGTTGTGTCAGTTTTTGTTTATGTGCATGTATACGAGATGGAAACCTTGTCGTTACGTAAAACGATGGTTGGGTAGGTTAGCTGATTCGAAAGCTATTAGTAGCTATGGAGATGACTTTTCAAAACCAGTATCGAAGCTTTTTAAAAACTGAACAATAAAAGACTACAGTCGTCAATTAATAGTGAAGCAAATACTGTAAAAAATGTAACTTAGCCTATGTTGTTTTGATTGAAAATATCATTAATAACAACCTTCGATAAAATACAGAAAATTAAGAATAAAGAAAAATATGTGCACTTTTCGTAAAAATTAATATTAGATACTAAAACTGTGTAAGTATTCCGAAACAACGAAATAAATAAAAAAATTGTAATGGAAAGATTCTAACCACCGACCTTACGGCTGTAATGCCAGAGAACTACCACCTGAGCTACACCGACAGTTAATACTGTAATTTATTTAATGATTGTTACTTACGATTACTTGCAAAACGTCAAAATCGATTTTCTCGAAAATTTCAGAAAGTTTCGTCGAATGGGTTTGGCCGACTTATTTGAGGTCTGAACTTCACCTCCCATAAATATTAAAAAATTCTAAAATCATATACCCATGTCGTCTCCTTCTTAGACTTCATCTTCTGATCTCCTGTGCATGAGATGTACAGGAGATCAGAAGATGACGTCTAAGACGCGTCGAAACCGGTCATCCGAATGAATAAAACGCGATCTGGTCTGGAAACCTGTGTAAATTGATTCCAGATCGACCCAACTAACCCTGAGTTCCATACATGACAAATATTGCGTAAAAAAGGACGTAGAGACATGGGATTGGATTCTGATCAAATTCGTCACTTCAAATTCGAAAACCTAGAGTTCTCGCGAAGCTATGCGTGTACCTATGGCATCCAATAAAACTGAGTTGTCCAATGCGAAAAAAATTGCTCTTGATACGCACCCGCGTGGGAAAATTCCAAATGAATGTATTTAACGATTTTTCAAGCTGTGTTAAATTATTATGCCCACATTAATTTTTAAACAAAATCTTTATATATTTCAGGGCGAATCTAAATTATCGCACTCGGCCTTCGCAGCGCGATTCCTCACATGCTAGCCATAATAAAATGTCTGTCACAAAATTTCGTCCGGCGCATATTTCCGGCAGTAAATGGACGTCGAAGATTGAGATGGTTGTGTGTCCCATACGTCAGTGTGTTTCAGAATTACACTACTACAACAACAGACTTCTAGGGGATGTGTGAGGTGTCTTGAGGAACAAAGTGAGCATAGAAACCCATGTCCAGTAACGTCATCCAATGACGCTACAGAGCGTCGAAGTTGCTGGAGGGGATGTCTAGTGGTAGGAGCTGGTGCCTGTAATTTGGACTCTCCGTAGCGTCGTTGAATGGCGATTCCGGGTGTGGGTTTCTATGCTCAAGACACCTCTCATATCCCGTAGAAGTTTTTGGGTGTAGTAGAGTAATTCTGAAACATACTGACGTATGGGACACACACCGATCTCGGTCTTCGACGTCCATTTACTGCCGAAAAAAAAAAGTTCAAATGTTTGTTAAGCTTACGGGACTTAACTACGGGGTCATCAGTCCCTAAACTTACAAACTACTTATGAACTACTTACGAACTGGGACGGCACAAATATCCATGCCCGAGGGGGGATTCGAACCCCCGACCGTAGTGGCCGTGCAGACCGTGACTGGAGCGCCTCAGTCCCCTCGGCCACCGCGGCTTACTGCCGAAAATACGAAATTTAGTGACAGACATTTCTTTATTGCTAGCATGTGAGGAATCGTCCTACGAAGCCCGAGTTGCGAATTATATTTTAGAAGTGAAGCAAGCGATATGTCAAAGCAATAACAGCACAGCACTTCGCATTTCGTAAGCTCACGCTGTCGCCGCTTGGAAAAAAAATGGCGGCGGAAGCTCCTACAACAACAGAAGTTGATGCGCATGACCGTCTATATCCAAGAGCCATAGTCTCGACTAGAGCACTGTATAGTACAAGCAGAACGATCCGCCATTTTGAATCCCACATTGAAGGTGCGCATTTAAGGGTTACGGCACACCTACGCTTTTTAATATGCTCTTAAGGCCATTAAGTACACTTTCCTAGCGCAGAAATATTACAACATAGTAAATTTATTGGCTTACATTTGACTGTAAGAGGCAAGCAACTTAAAGTTAGTGATTAGAGGGATATTTAGAGATAATACATTCCATATTAAAGCATTTGTTGCCGTTCTATATATTTACCCAATATAGTTAGAAATACGTTACAATTGTCGTATTTTCTAGTTTATAAGTAGTACATCCACATACTTTTACAAAAACTAATAGTTGCATACGAAAATAGTTACAAACTAATGTTAAATTGCGTTACTGTACTTCCCGTATTGCCCCCTCTAATGTCTCGCATATTTTACACACACCGTATTTCAGAGAAGATTTTACGTCTTTCTTGTTCCCATTCTTTGTGAAGTTCAGTTTATTATTTTTCTTTTTCAGACATCCTGTTCACAGCTTGGCTTAGGCCTACATATTCCAGTGTTGAGTCATATTTAATTTAAACTATAAACTAATGGCAAATAATATAATTTAAAAGCCAATAACTGGGTAAATAAAGCCACCTGCTCTCATGCATCACTTAGAAATACAATTAATAGACCTTAGAATAACTACCCTAGTTGGTCTAAATAATATCAAGAAAAGCAACTAAACACACCGTGTCGTGATATATTAACAATCTATCAAAATTAAAATAAACCATTGCTTACATGTATAGGCCTATATTTTCTTTGCTACCTCTCTGTCAGCATAACTATTTTAATACAAATAAAAGAAAGTTTAATTCTTAACGTTATGTAGATAGTTACTCGATTTTGGCGCCCATACTTGGCATCTGGAATTTACAAAGCCACCTTCTACGCTGATCTGTGTTTCAAGAAAACCGATAAAACTTCTAGCGACCATGTCTGCTATGTCTGCTATTATTTGAGCAGTTTGGAGATACACAACCAACCATTTCACACTGTGAAACAAAATCACAAACTGTTGGCTGATTCACTTCGCTGCACCAGGCAAAGCATACAACTGTGTCGTCGGATTGGGATTCAAAATGGCGGATTGTTCAGCTCGGTATATCTAGTGCTTTAGTCTCGACAGCTACGTCACACGGAGACGCCCGATCGCTAAACACGAAGGCTGTGGACCAACCTTGTATGGCCGGAGGTTATGCACACAGACTGCAGGCTATAACGCGGCTGCCATCAAAGCCTTTTAGATGCAGGCAGTGGCGAAGCAAACATAAAACTTAATTGGAGACCGGGACTGGACACTTTATAGCTTCTTTGCCGGTCCCGTCCCCCACCACAGGAGGCGTCAGGTTCAGTATCTTTTAATGACCTCCCCGACACACACGCATGGCACGGCGCTGCACTGGTGTCCCCTTTCCAGAAACACACACACAGTAAGACAGTCGTTCACCCAAAGTGAAACATCCCTGAGGCAGCTCTGAAAACAGGTGAAATTTACGGCATGCGTTTCTTCAAAGGGTGTTCAAATGATTTCCAGGAGACTTATGACACCGTACTTCACAAACGGCTTTTAATCAAATATGCTTGGTTATGGTATATCGCCCTAGATTTGTGACTGGATAGGTGATTTCCCGTCAGAGAGGATACACTGTTTAGTACTCGATAGTAAGACATTGACTAAAACAGGAGGTGATATCCGGCGTTCCACAGGGTAGTGTTATTGGTCCTCTGCTGTTCCTTATCTACGTAAACGATTTAGAGGGAAATTTGAGCAGCTCTGTTAGGTTGTTTACTAGACGATAAATGACGGCTTCAATTGCAAAGTCGTCTGAAGATCAAAACCAACTGCAGAACGATTTAAACAACATATCAATATGGTGTAAAGATTGGGAATCGACTCTAAAAAATGAGAAGTGTGAAGTCTTCCATGTGAAGGCCATAAACTCCACTAAATACCTAGGAATTACTATTACATCAGACGTAAACTGGAAAGAACACGTAGATAATGTCGTGGCAAAGGTGAACCAGAGACTGCGTTTTATTGGCAGAACTCTTAAAAGATGCAACAGAACTACTATAGAGACTGCATACAGTACGCTTGTTCGTCCGCATTTAGAGTATTGCTGCCCAGCGTGAGATCCTTATCAGGTGGGTTCGACGGAGGAGATCGAAAGAGTCCAAAGAAGGGCAGCTCGCGTTGTATTGTCATGATACAGGGGAGACAGCGTCATGGAAATGATGCAGGACCTGTGATGGGAATCATTACAACAACGGCGGTTATCGCTGCGGCGTGGTCTACTTACGAAACTACAATTACCAACATTCTTCTCCGAAAGCGAAAATATATTGTTCACTTCCACTTAGAAATGATTATCAGAATAAAATGCAAGAAATTCCAGCTCGAACGGAGAGATTCAACGATAATGCAGAAGCCGGATTCATTGGAAGACTCCTAAGGAAATGCAGTCCGAAAACAAAGGAAGTAAGTTACAGTACAATTGTTCGCCCACTGCTTGATTACTGCTCGCCGGTGTGGGATCAGACCAGGTGGGGTTGATAGAGGAAGTGGAGAAGATCCAACGGAGAGCAGCGCGCTACGTTACAGAATCATTTAGTAATCGTGAAAGCGTTACGGAGATGGTCGACAAACTCCAGTGGAAGACTCAGCAGGAGTCGAAGTTTCGAGAACATACATTTACCACGGAATCTAGCAGTATATTGCTACCTCCTGCGTATAGCTCGTGAAGAGATCATGATGATAAAATCAGAGAGATTAGAGCCCACACAGAGGCATACCGTCAATCTTTCTTTCCGCGGACAATACGTGACTGGAATAGGAGGGGAACCGACAGTGGTAATCAAGGTACCCTCCGACAGACACTGTCGGGTGGCTTCTGAAGTATGGATGTAGATGTAGATTAAATCGGTGACTGTGTCGGACGTAACCAAGCAAATGCGATGCTAATCTGTAACCTATGAATGCAAGGAAGATCGATGGGAACGATTCCACACACATGTCTGTATCACTACATCACAGGCATATTGTTTCCATGAGGAAACACAGGATCAATCAAGCGATCAACGACAGACATGGACAAACGGACGGAAAGACGTTGTTTTTATCGACAACTGCCGATTTCGCTTGCACCACCACGATGTTGAGAAACTGTTGCACCATGCACCAGCATACTGGTCCTCACCACAGTTTTATTGTTTGGGATGCTATTGGATTCCAATCACACATTTCCAGCACACAAACCAGCAATGTTGGGGCCTGTTGCCCTCTCGGACCACCGGAGCTGGACGGCGGTCAAATTCTAACAGCATAACGCACGAGACGCGTGGCAGGCAGTGTTCAAAACTTCGTCGCCTGTCGGGTTGCATTTCTATCTTGACTTTCCTCTTATCCCGATCTCTCGCCTTTCAAAAGCGACCGGTCAATACATGACCCACCGCTACACTTGACCAACGTAAACTATATATACACATAGCATAGACTATTATACCGCTGCACAGTAGAAAACGTGGCCAAAAAGGGAGAAATGTTTCTAGATGGGAATTTCGGACTATCAGATTGCAGCAATGCTGGAACCACTGAAAGCCGGCTTTGCAGACGACCAGATGTTCATTTGTTCGATTATATCTCAGGTGAAATGCGACGGTTCGTTGTTAGCGTGCGGGCAGCTGGCCAGGCTACAAAAACAGTCTTGTTGAAGAGAGTTATTTGTCTTTTGTACAGCTGAAGTCAATACTTTCAATATGGAAGGTATCCTAGGACATATGTACTAAGGATAAAACGTATCACTATTAAGTCATCATTCTGCATTTTTATTTTTCAATTAACGTACTACTGGAAAATGCACAAGAAAATTGTAAAATGCGCTTAAAATATAGATAAGTTACGAATTCCAAGAAATTCCGCTTTCTTTTGATTTATGCCCACAAGAAACATTGTAAAATAAGCTTTAAATCTCGCTACTAGTCGCTACTTTGGCTTTGAGTCACGTTTAGAAAGGAAAATGTCATTGTTGAGATATCTTTAAAAATGAGAATAGAATTAATTAATTATGAGTTGCATTTGTACAATTTAAATAATAATCAACGCGTGAAGCGTTGTAAGGAATAAAATAGTTAGAAAAATGAAAGTGTAACAAAATGTTTTTATTTTTATTTATTTATTTATTTTTATTTCATCTGATCGAGCGTATTCCAGAATCGGATTTTTGAGGAAAGTTAATTTTGTAAAATTTACAAAATAAATAATTGTATTTGAAATGAAATAATTATTTGTGATATTTTACTCCACCTTCTAACCTCTGTTTGGTCTTTTCTTCGAACTTTCCACTTTTTTGATGTATATTTTAACCATTAACTACAACTCAAAAATACTGACTTTTATATAAATGTGGCCGTCCTCCAGAGCGCACCTCTCCAGTGATAGCACATTTTCAGTTGTAAGTGTAACCGGCTTCTCACCAGAAGCAACATATTATGACTTTTCTAAAATGTTCGACTGTTTGTAGAGCTTATGAAAGTTAACTGCTGGGATATCAGTCCCTAAACTTACAAACTACTTATGAACTAGCTTATACTGAAGACGGCACAAACATCCATGCCCGACAGGCGATTCAAACCCCCGACCACAGCGGCCGTGCAGACCGTGACTGACACGTCGCAAACTGCTCGGTCACTGCGGCCGGCTTGACTTTTCTGTGCGCCTTCCCTTCAGTTAATTAAATTTACCGTGTGCTCGCGTTTACATTTGATTCATATTCGCGTTAAATACCTCATTAGCGTATTATTCCGCCGTGTGAATCGCATCGAGACAGTCGTCTGTCTGTTTTGAAACCGTGCTGTCAGTTCATACGTCAGCAGGCAGCAGCTCCTATAGGGTTTCTCCAGTTGTGAGTTAAACCGGCTTCTCAGTAGAAACGACGTATTTTGATTTTTCTCTTTTTTTTCTTTTCTAAAATTATTGTGTGCTCGCGACTTTATTTAGAATCAGATTCGCGTTAATAAACAGTTTAGCGTACCCTCCCGCTCGTTTATTAATATCCTGAAGGTACTTACGGTTTCTAGTACTATACTTCACTTGTTATTTGGGGTTAGTATGGCAAGGAACTGTGTCTGCTGTCTGCGGATGCAGGCTGAGTTGGTGACTGTTCGCTCCCAGATTTAGGCGGCGTTGGCTGCTGTTGCGAAGGTTTAAGCTGCGGTGGATAGGCGCTCCTGCCGCCGGTCGGTTGCGGGAGTCCAACAGTCGCCATGTGCACCTGATGTCCCCACCGATCGGTCCACGGCTTTGGCCAGTTCGGTCACTGCACGCGTGGAGGTCGCCGCCCCATCCGTAGTGGATTGGGAGGTCTCCCCGGCGCGTGGCGGACACCGTAAAAGATTCCGGGGGACCGATCGTGAGACCTTCCCGGTCCGTCTTACAAACAGGTTTGAGGCGCTGACGGAGATGGACAGTCTTCCTGGGCCGGATGGTGCCACAAGTCCTGTGGTCACCTCTCAGTCAGCAAGTACGGGGCAATCTCAAAGAATGGGATTGATTGTAGTGGGGGGGGGGGGGTTAGCTCCAACGTTAGGTGGATAATGGGGCCCCTTAGGGATTTGACCAGTAAGGAGGAGAAGAAAGCCATGTGCCCTCCGTGTGCATACCGGATGCCGTGAAGGGGACAGGGTGCAGTCAATTGCGGGTGGTTGCTCATGTCGGTACCGCACATTCGGTACTGCACATTCCTCGACTTGCACTTACACGCGCATAGCGGCTACATGGGTATCGGGGGGCTCTGTGACGTGGACTGGGCCTTTTTTTTTTTTTTTTTTTTTTTTAGGATAGAGGGATTCGGGGAAAAACGAAATGGGCAGTCGTAAAGGGTGCAGGTAGTTCACAGGAGAAATGTAGACCAGAACTTCAAGCGTTAATAGAAAGCACCGAAACACACATCATTATAGGCAATGAAAGTTGACTCAAGCCGGAAATAAGTTCAGCCGAAGTTTTTGCAAAAGATATAACTGTGTTCAGAAAGGATAGATTAAAAAAATTGGTGGAGGCGTGTTTGTCGCCTTGAAAAATATTCTTTTGTGTGCCGAAGTTGAAGTTGATAGTTGCTGTGAGCTATTATTGGTAGAAGTTGTACCTGAAAAGCCGGCCGAGGTAGCCGAGGGGACTGAGGCGCTTCAGTCACGGACTGCACGGCCACTACGGTCGGGGGTTCGAATCCCCCCTCGGGCATGGATATTTGTGTCGTCCTTAGTTGTAGCTAGTTCATAAGTAGTTTGTAAGTTTAGGGACTGATGCCCCGTAGTTAAGTCCCATAGACTCTGCAAACATTTGAACATTTTGTACCTGAAAACCGTAAGAAAATAATTGATTCCTTTCACCGGTTCCCCGACACTGACGACACAATAGCAGAAATCTACAAAGAAAACATGTGCCAATTTTAAATACATACCCAACTCATACTATAACAGTAGGCGGTGATTTCAGTTTACCCTCAATCTGTTGGAGAAATAATGTGTTCAAATCAGGAGGTACGCATAAAACATCATGCGAAATTATACCCCACGCATTCTCTGAGAATTACTTTGAACAATTAGTTCATGAGCCAACTAGAATTGTAAATGGATTTCAAAACACACTTGATCTCTTTGCAACAAGTAATCCAGAGTTCATAACCAGCATCAAAACGGATACGGGTAGAAGTGAACACAGGGCTGTCGTACAGATATTAAATATCGAATGTACCAAAGTGACCAAAAACAGACGAAAAGTATATTTGTTGATAAAATTCTTCTGGGTATTGGACCGCATCCTCAATATATCAAATGTTTCACCGTCGTTTAGACCACTATTGCAAGCGGCCTTCTTCTGGGTGACACGTTTACTGCTGGATGAGGGAAAGCTGAGGTCTTAAATATTAAATGTTTCCAGTCGTGATTGGTGGTTTCAGCTATCTTGTTATTGGTGTTTGCTTTATTTGTTCTTATTGGTGGAAAAGGAAGTCCTGAATTGGTGTTTACATTAATGTTTTCCATTGGTTGAAACTGGCGAATGAGCAGTGGCTGGTAGCAATGACGTCGCAGTTATGCCTAGCCCCGCGCCGGCTAGAACACTGTATGATTGCACTGCGCGCGGTGTCGTCGCGAAGCGTTGCTACTGCATGCAGCCAACGCCGGAAGTCCATTCCCGTCTTCTCTGTTCATATTTACGGGTAGCTTAGCTATTTCTATTGCTTCCCTGATTTTCCTCTTCAAAGCGAGGTATTGTTTTGGCACACTCTTCCTGGTGTTCAGCTACTGCCGACTATGTATGCTGTCCCAGCCTGAATGTACCTCTTATGCTCGGCTAACCTTGTGTTAATCGGCCGCTCAGCTTCTCCAATGTACACCTGCCCGCACGCACAGCCGATATCATAGACTCCGGCTGTGTGCAACTTATCAGTTTTGTCCTTCATTGAGCTTAGGGCATCTCTTATTTTATTGTTGCTGCGAAATATAGGTTTGATGCCCTGTCGACGAAGAATTTTGCCCACTCGTTCGGTGACTCCTGGTACAAATAGGGCGATGGTTTGTTCTTCCTTTTGCTCTTCCCTTTTATTTCTATCATTAGTTGTCATAGTTTGCTTAATCATCTTCTTCCCATAACCACTTGCTTCGAAGATGGACCTGAGGTTTTGTAATTCTGCCTTCAGGTATTGTTCATCGCTAACCCGATGGGCCATCTTAGAGTGTGAAGCACGGACTTGTTTTGCGTAGGATGATGGTGGGAAGTTGGGTGAAGGTACCTGCCTGTGCTGGTAGCTTTTTTGTATACCCGATGGCCTACTTTGCCGTCTGGCTTCCGGTAAACCTCTACATCGAGGAAAGGGGACACCCCATTCTTCTCAATATCCAGATGAACTGAATCTTGTTGTGCTGTTGACTGAGGTGTTAATGGACGTTCTGCAGCTCCTCTTCTCCACGAGGCCAGACGAAAAACGTGTCTGCGGACTGGAGAGCTGTATTCTCGAATGTCTCAATTTGTTCAGAAACGCAGATAGAAATACACTAAATTGCTTATTCAAAGACAGAATTGACTCATTCCAAACCCTAAACGTGAGTTTCGACCAGATGTGGTTCAGTTCAGAGAAGTAGTATCGACACCAATTAACAGTTTTATACCAAATTAATTAATAAAAGAAGGTGGTGATCCCCTTGTTACACAAAACAGGTCAGGACACTGCTGCAAAAGCAAAGGAAAATGCATACTAAATTTAAACGAACACAAAATCCCCAGGATTGGCAATCCTACACAGAAGCTCGAAATTTAGCGAGGACTTCAATGCAACATGCTTACAACACTTTTCACAACGAAACTCTTTCTCGAAATTTGACTGAAAACACAAAGATATTTTGGTTGTATGTCAAATATTCTAGAGGCAAAACACAAACAATACCCTCACTACGTGATAGAAAAGGCCATCACGCCGATGATAGCGCAACTAAAGCAGAGTTACTAAACATAGCTTTTCGAAACTCATTCACCAAAGAAGAAGAAACCAAAATTCCAGATTTAGAATTACGAACAGAGGCCAGAATGAGTAACGTTGAAGGGGATATCATCGGAGTAATGAATCAAGTGAATCACTTACCAAGAACAAATCTTCTGTTCCAGACTGTATACCCATTACATTTCTATTTGATTATGCTGGTGCGATAGTTTCTTGCTAAACAGCCATATACAACCGCTCGCTCAACGAAGGATCTGTAGCAAAAGACTGGAACAGGTCACACCAATATTCAAGAAAGGCAGTAAAAGTAACCAACGTAACTACAGGCCTATTTCATTGACGTCAATTTGCAGCATGGTTTTGGAACATAACCTGAATTCAAATGTTATTAAGTATCTTCAAAATGATCTATGGACCCAAGGTCAACGCGGATTTAGAAACTAACGTTCATGTGAAACACAACTAGCTTTTTACGCACACGAAGTGATGACTGCTATCGACAAGATATATCAAATTGTTTACGTATGTCTAAATTCCCAGAAGGCTTTTGACACCGTACCTCACAAACGACCGAACGAGGTGGCGCAGTGGTAACGCACTGGACTCGCATTCGGGAGGATGGTGGTTCAAATCCACCTCCGGCCATCCAGATTTAGGTTTTCCGTGATTTTCCTAAATCACTCCAGGCATATGCCGGGATGGTTCCTTTCAAAGGGCACGGCCGATTCCCTTCCTCATCCTAACCCAAAAACTCCGAGCGTTAGCTCCGTCTCTAATGGCCAAGCTGTCCATCCTCACAAACGGCTTTTAAAGAAATTGCGTGGTTATGGTATATTGCCCCAAAATTTGCGACGGCATAGGCGATTTCCTGTCAGAGAGGACACAGTTTGTAGTAATCTATGGTAGGCAGCGACTAAAACAGAGGTGATATCGGGTGTTCCTCGGGGTAGTGTTATTGGTCCTCTGCTGTTCCTTATTTACTTAAACGATTCATGAGAAAATATGAGCAGCTCTCTTAGGTTGGTTGCAGGTGACGCCGTCAGTTACCGTCTTGTAAAAACATCTGAAGATCTTAATTAATTGCAGAACGATCTAAATAAGATAAGAATATGGTGTAAAAACTGGCAATTGATTCTAAATAATGAGAAGTGTGAAGTCGTCCACATGACTACGAGAAGAAATCTGTTAAACTTTGTTTACCAGATAAATCAATCAAATGTGAAGGCTGAAAAAAAACCAACAAAATACCTAGGAATTACTATTACATCAGACTTAAAGTGGAAAGAACACGTAGATAATGTCGTAGGAAAGGCCAACCAGAGATTGTGTTTTATTGCCACAACACTTAAAAGATGCAAAAGACCTACTAAGGAGACTGCATACACCACGCTTGTCTGTCCTCATTTGGAATGTTGCTGCCCAGTGTGGGGTCGTTATTAAGTGGGTTTGACGGAAGCCATCGAAAGAGTCCAAAGAATGGTCGCCCGTTTTGTATTATCGCGATACAGGGGAGACAGCGTCACGGAAATGATAGAGGATCAGGGATGGGAATCATTACAACAACGGCGGTTATCGCTGCGGCGTGTTCTGCTTACGAAACTCCAATCGGCAACAATCTCCTTCGAATGCAAGAATATATTGTTGACTGCCACCTACATAGGTAGAAATGATCATCAAAATAACATACGAGAAATCAGAGCTCGAACGGACAGATTCAGATGTTCTTTCTTCCCGCGCGCTATTCGGGAATAGAATGGTAGATGAATAGTATCAAGTTGGTTCTATGAACACTCTGCCAGGCACTTAACTGTGATTTGCAGGGTATCCCATGTAGATGTAGATCTAAAATATAAACAAATAAAAAAATATTGATTTTCGACCGCCATCTTGGATACACCTTTTTTTATATAAATTTTAGAACTCAAGTCTTTATCAGCAACCTCAACAATTACCTAAAAATTATTTTAATATGAATAAAATCACTGCATTGTACATAGAGATCGCCATCTTGCATCCGTCATTTTGTATTTTTCACTTTGCGAACTCATTCTTCATCAGCAACCAGATAATACTCTAAATATTACTTTTATATTAATAAACTGACAGTGGTGTACATAGAGTTTGCCATCTTGGATCCGCCATTTTTTTCACTTTTTGATATCATATTCGTGATCAGAAACTTCGGTAACCTTGCATACTCAGTTTGGTCCAATAACTCCTTATATTTTCCCGAGCTTTTTGGGATTCTGACCTGAGTGGCATTTTCGCGAGGTGTGTCAACGCCCTGTTGAAATCGAATGAAAAATAATAGTTTATTTTCATCTGTTTGAATATAAGGTTTGATTTAGTGTGTTTTCCTTTCGTTATGATTTAATTCTTCTGTTCCATATACTATAATCATCCACCGCGCTGTCCGAAATCGTCAGACCGTCTGCTACTGCCAGCCAACCGCCAAAGCACTGACTCTGCTTCCGACGTCCTCCAGCTCCACAAGCTGCCAGTGCGCATTCTCAATGCATGTCTGTCCCCTTGCCTTCTGCCTACCAAGGCGTTGATTCGGTTTCCAGACGTTTGCGTTTGTTTGTTTCCGAGTTTCGCGTGAGTGTATTATTGCTTAAGCGTCCAAGTGAGGCGTTTAAACATTTAATATGGGCAGTGAAAGTGTAGTAAGACATTTATTAGACACCAGGTTTTTATCACTTTCGTACAGTGAAAATTGATAGTACCCCCTATAAATTATTATATGAGCGCCCATGCTATGTCAGATAGGCGAACTACAGAGTGGCCAGTTCGCCGAACTTGCGGGAGGAGCTCCATACATAAGGCAGAAATGTTGATTGTAAACGCTGTTGTCCCTTTACTTCGTTAACATTTATTCCCTTCACCTGCATAATGATATAGCCTTATAGGCCTATAGTTCGAAAGCCACCCTCATTACTTACTGTTCGGTTGCCCGTAATCTAAACCCACACACGTTCGCAGATCAGCAGGTGGTGCCCTTCGATCTCATCGCCAGAACGTTTAGAAATCGGACGACAGTCGGTGAAATTCAAATCAGTTTTGTTTTCTTCGGTCAAAACGATCAACGTTATCACTCATTAGACATGTGTCTCTGAGAAACTGATACTTTCAGTGAAAGAAATAGATTGTGGCACCCAGAGGACGATAAATATCACAATCGGGACATAGTTCGGAATCTGTAGGCAAAGGATGCAATTTATTGGGAACCACAAGTTCGTTAACTCCTTTAGCAGAAATTTTAGGCGTAAATTATAAACCCAGAAAATTTGCTCTATTCGAAACTATGGCGTATCTTAATGCTATTGTAGGGACTCTCTTACGTTGTTCTGCTTTCTGATAATCGGGTATTAGCTGTCCGCATATTCATTCTTACTGCTGCTAGTGGTCTTTAACGAGGTGGTAGTTCTGTTCTATGAAGTGACCTGCAAATGTGGTGTACGTGCGCTTCCACATATCAGTTGTTTCCATGTTCAAAATTATATTACTCAAATCTTCACACTTGTCTTTCGCAAATATACTGAATGACAGTCATTGAAGATTAATGTAACTTAATTTCATCACCATAATCGGATGTTTTTGGATAGCCTATAACTGTGTTGTTCGTGGATTTAAATAATGAAAAAATGCACCTATTATATAATTTTTATACTTAGCACAACTCATTTCGAGATTTATTCTAGGTTTTAGTGCATTATTTTACATAAATATTTCATGATATTTCCATGTGTGGTTGTATGCAGGTCTTGCACAGCTATAGACTTTTTGAGCTTACCTGTACTGCAATGACGGAAATTGTACATAATAAATCGTGACATGTTTTTATATACTAAATAATATTTCTGTCTGTATTGTGTCTGCTCCATTACACTGGATATCACAACACAAAAATCGTCTCCTACACAGTTTTTTATTCCTTCAGTAAAAAAACGTCTTGATTGCAAATTGTTTTATTAATTAATGACGCATTTCGCCCTTTAGGTTGTTGATGATCGGATGCTTTAGTGTGTTCCGCATAAGGGAACCCGTCCTAGTTCGCAAAATGTACAATAAAAAATGTTCTAAAGATGTACCACATCTTCATTCGGTAACACCTGACGATGAAGTTAAACGTATCCCCATTCCTTTCATGGGATATTTTTCTTATGACCTGGCTAAACTCTTTCGTGGCACAAATATACAAGTCGTATTTAGTAGCCCTTTGAGCATACAGCAAATTCTCCCACACAACGAACAAACCAATAAGGACAGATACCTTTCCTCAGGAGTCTACAAACTACAATGTCCCGATTGCTCAGCTGAATATATAGGACAGACAGGCCGGACCTTTAAAGTACGTTTTACTGAGCACCTGCTTACAAAAAAGGCCAACTCAAAAAACATTCCCCTTTTGCGGAACACACTAAAGCATCTGATCATCAACAACCTACCACTGACAACATGCAAATCTTACATATAGTGCAGAAGGGGCGTAAGTTAAATTTACTGAAAGAGTTTGAGATAGCGAAGCGCGCTTACTTTGAACACCGACACATCCTAAACGATCAGTTGGCATGCAAATATCAAATATTCCTAGATATTATAATGTCTTTGTTCAAATAAAATTCCTTTCATATATAAGTACCAACATAAATTATTAACTTCTGTCCTGCTTGATAAACTCCCTTTCGTAAAATTTGTATTCAGATAGCTAGATTTCATTCGTCCCGTCTTCTACACCGGCTTCCTATGTCACTCCCCACCCACATTCAGTTAGTTAGTCTGTACAAGTCGGCGGAGCAGCAGCACACCACGCCCGCCCACCGCCCGTGAGCGCAATTGTAAACATGGTCTTATCTTGTATCACCAGAGACAAAAATGTTCAAATGTTTGTAAATCTATCGGACCAAACAACGTGGTCATCGGTCCGTAGCTTACAAACTACTTAATGTAAGGTAAACTAACCTAAGGACACACACACACACACACACACACACACACACACACACACACATGCCCTAGGGAGGACTCGAACCTCCGTGGGCGAGCAACCTCGCGTTCCGCAGTGAGGCGCCTTAGACCGCTCGGCTACTCCACCGCGGCCACCAGAGACCACCGCTTCTATTAAGGTAATCTTATACATCGGTTTTATGTTTCTTACATCTTTACCGAGTATGTCCCAACTGTAATTCGTTGTTACCCGATCATTTGTAGGGCTACGTGGAAATAAAAAAAAAAATCCAGAAAAATAGAAACACCGCGAACAACTTACGGTGTCACTCCACGGAGAGCGCATCGTAAGCTTTATTTACCATTTATACTGTCTTCTTAACACAAAATAAGCCCATGTATCATTTTACCCGTTTGTATTTCAGCCTTGTAATTTTATGTAAATTCTGTCACGCAGATAATCTGAAGATGCCCTGCTAAAGGGCGAAACGAGTGATTAATTAATAAAACAATTTGCTATCAAGACAGTTTTTTACTGAAGGAATATTTATTCTGACTGATTGCTGTACACCATGGACTGGAAATCATTTTACAGTTTATTTATTTATTTATTTATTTTATCATAAAGGTAGGCCCAGGTATTGATTATTCTGTGTAATGAAGGAGACACAATAGCTTTAAGCAGAGAGAGAGAAATACTGTTTCTAACATTAGGATAAAATACACACGTCAGAATTATTCTGTCTGAGTTTCAGAATTTCAGTAACTTAAAAAAACAACTGCATTGCAATGGTAGCATTAATCTACACACTGCAACGCCAAAAAAAGTACCGTACTTATGTAAACAATTGTAGTAGAAAACACAAATAAATTATCGAAACGCGTTGTGATGAGCAACAAACTTATGTAAATGGCCGAGCGGTCTACGCCAATCACAGTCTGCACGGCCGCTGCGGTCGGGGGTACGAATCCCCCCCTCGGGAATAGATGTTTAGTATAAGGTAGTTCACAAGTAGCTTGTACGTTCAGGGACTGATGACCCCGTAGTTATGTCCCATAAGCTCTACAAACATTTTTTGCCCTACTTCAATAAAATATTGTCAATGACAGCATGAAATATCGCGAGTATGTAGTACAAATTTCTCCTTTTACCAGTACCGCATATATACGTAAAGTTCGTCTCGTAGTAACGATAATGTTTCTAATTTTTGTATAGTCTGAACTTACAAACTACTTATGAACTATGTACGAACTAGGACGGCACAAATATCCATGCCCGAGGGGGGATTCGAACCCCCGACCGTAGCGGCCGTGCAGACCGTGACTGGAGCGCCTTAGTCCCCTCGGTCACCGCGGCCGGCTAACTATAATGGACAGTGAACACAATCCTCGCCGCTTCCTTTTTTGAGTCCGGTAGGGTTCATTCGTATCAATAGCAAAAATCGCTTTGTAGCACACATTTCTAAGCAAAAAAGTGTCGTGAAATCCATTGCACCCCAGGAAATTGAAATCTAATCTACTTCACACACAGAATAGATTGTAACCGAACAACCTTTTCCTTAACCCCATCAGCTGACAAACTAGATCGGATGCAGTGTGACCACGCTGTCTGTCAATGTCTTCAATCAACCTCGACGACGGCGTCTGAGGACGGTTTGTCAGTGCCACTGTGAACACAGTCTTAGGCGCCTTGCTGTGGAGTGCGCGGCTGCTCCCCGTCGGAGGTTCGAGTCCTCCTTCGTTTAAGTAGTTTGCAAGTCTAGGGACTTATAACAATCGCAGTTTGGTCTCATAGCTTTACTTTTTAACTACTATACCGCAGCAACATACCCGAAGCCTCTTAGATTCGAAGCTTAGGCGTGCACCGACGATTATGGCCAAAAATGGTGGCAATCAGTACTGATTACATCGTCCTTATTTCACATAGGCTTCTATTTTAAATCATCCTTTTGATGATGTTGCTGCTCTTCTTTCTTGCTTAAACAAATGGCGAGGATATTCTAATAAAATTCACTCAGCAACAAAACACTATTTAACACAATGGTGGAGATGTACAACTAATCTTCATCCTAGTATCCTAGTCACTCTCTCCTATCCCTAACTCTCTCTTTTTCTCTCTCTGTCACAGACACACACACACACACACACACACACACACACACACACACACACACACACAATGTCCAAACAAATCCTCTATTAAGAAATATCATCACCACGGCAGACACATTAAGAAAACCTAAATATCAGGAAACACTTGATAATTTCGCTCATAAACACACACAGAAAAACACAACACACACATACACAGTCATATGTATATGCACATACGAAATGTATAAAAGAAAAAAAAAATCCACAATACTGATTTTACTTCTACATTACCCTATCAACAGAAAAATGTAACACGACACCAACAGTAAACATTCGTACTTCCGCGCAACTAAATAAACAAAACACCAGAAAACAAATGAATTATCTTTGTATACCATGCTATGTCACAAACAAATTTTGCTGGGAAGTGTCCTTTACTTCTTGGAGTTACGTTTTTATGCAAAACATATAAGACTTACTCGTAATAGCAACGGAGAGCCGGTAGAGAAGCGGTTAGCGCACTGGACTCGCATTCGGAAAGACGGTGGTTCATTTCCACCTCCGGCCATCCAGATTTAAATTTTCCGTGATTTCTCTAAATCACTCCAGAAAAATACTGGCATGGTTTCTTTGAAAGCCACGACCGATTTCTTTCACCATCCCTGACAAAACTACCCGAGCTTGTATTCCGCCTCAAATGACCACGACGTCGACGGGATGTGAATCCCTGAGAATCCCTCCTTTTTCCTTTTTCTAATGACGACGCTGCCGACAGTACGTTGAACGCTAACCTTTCTTCCTTTCCATTTGTTTAAAAAGTATGTTATAGGTAATAACAGAATTCATAACTTTCCTGACATGTCTAAGATATTTTACAAACAGACACTATTCAACTGCGAAAACCACATGGTTTTTCGAGATAAATAGGCACACAGGCAACGGTTAGGCTTTATATTAAAAAAAAAGGAAAGGGAGTTTAGGCTTTAACGTTCCGTCGACTCGGTGGTCAAAAAAGACGCCGCATTAGCAGCGTGGTGTTATGGCATCCTGCTACGGACTAGGGTGTTGCTCCAGCCAGAGGTTCGAGTCCTCCCTCGAGTATTTGTGCTGACTTTATTTTTATTTACTTATTTACATAGTTTACGGCCACCTTGAATCACTTAAATCAATCCATATACACTTCAGTCTTTACAAGATTAGTTGTAATGTTTTCTCAGCTTTCTCTTCTCTTCATCCGTTATTGTGTATTGTTTTCGTTTGACTGTTTTTAATTTCAGTATAGTATCACTACTACTCAAAATCCTTATCTCTTTTCTCTCTGAAATTTGTATCATTGTTATATTCAGTTCTTCTAAGTCATTCTGGACCTCAATGAAACAGTTGTTTTTGGTTTTACTTTTCCGAAAGAAACTGATAATTGTTTCAGAAGTCTTGTCTCTGGTAGTCTCACTATGTGGCTAAAAAACGCAATTCTCCTTTTGCGCATTGTGTCCACAATTGATTCATATTTAAGATAGCTTATTTCATTACGCAACCATCTCTATTGCCCGTCTACTTAATAAATTTCACTGACGATTGTTCTGATGACCCCTCTGTCTGTTCTCTGCATTGTATCCGTTGTTACTTCAGTAATCAACTTAAACAGAGTTTCACTTGTGTAAGTTGCTTCAGGTAAAATTGTTTGTTCAGATTATGAGACTTAACTGCAGGGTCATCAGTCCCTAAACTTGAAAACTACTTATGAACTAACTTATATTAAAGACAGCACAAACATCCATGCCCGAAGGATGATTCGAACCCTGACGGGAAGCAGCAGGGTATTAAAAGTTTGTTCCCAGGAGATAAGTAGGATTCTAGTCATATTTGTAATAGTTCTTTAAAGCAGGGTATTTTCCCAGATCGACTGAAATATGTTATCGTTAAACCTTTGCATAAAAAAGGGAATACGTCCTATGTCAACAACTACTGCCCCATTTCACTTCTGACAGGTTTATCCAAAATTTCGAAAAAAGTTATGTATTCTCGAGTTGCTTCACATATTAGTAAAAATAAAGTTCCAACAAAATGTCACTTTGGTTTTCAAAAAAGTTTTTCAACTGAAAATGCTATATATACCTTCACTCTTGATATATTAAATACTTTGAATAACCGGACATCACCAGTTGGGATTTTTTGTGATCTCTCAAAGGCTTTTGATTGTGTAACTCGTGGTATGCTTCTAGATAAGCTTGGGTATTGTGGTATGAGTGGGACAATGCAAAAATGGTTTAAATCATACTTAACTGGAAGAGTGCAGCAAGTTGAAATAAACAGTTCACATGATATAGATGAAACAAGTAATTTCTCTAACTGGGGAGTTATCAAAAATGGGGTCCCACAAGATTCGGTCTTGATTCCTTTGCTGTTCTTAATATATATTAATGACTATCCATTCTACATTCATGAAGATGCTAAGCTAGTACTTTTTGCTGATGATAAAAGTATATCTATCACACCTGACAAAAAGGAATTAACTGATGATATTGTAAATGATGTATTTCAGAAAGTTATTATGTAGTGGTTCTACAAATGGATTCACATTAAACTTTGATAAAACCCAGTATATACAGTTTCATACAGTAAATGGCAGGACACCATTAATAAATTTAGACTTTGACCATAAATCTGTAGCTAAGGTAGAAATTCAAAAATTTTAGGTGTTTTCATTGATGAGGGACTGAATTGGAAGAAACATATTGAAGATCTCCTGAAACTTTTGAGTTTAGCTACTTATGCTATCAGAGTCATTGCAAAATTTGGTGATATACATCTCAGTAAATTGGCTTACTACGCCTATTTTCATTTATTGCTTTCATATGGGATCATATTCTGGGGCAATTCAATACTGAGTAAAAAATTATTCATTGTACAAAAGCGTGTAATCAGAATAATCGTTGGAGCCCACCCAAGAGCATCCTGCAGACGTTTATTGAGGGATCTAGGGATCTTCACTATAGCTTCACAATACATATACTCACTCATGAAATTTGTTATTAACAATCCGACCCAATTCAAAAGTAATAGCAGTGTGCATGGCTACAACACTAGGAGAAAGGATGATATTCACTATTCAAGGTTAAATCTAACTTTAGCTCAGAAAGGGTTGACTTAGGCTGCCACAAAAGTCTTAGGTCACTTACCAAGTAGCAAGAAAAGTCTGATAGATAGCCAAATAGTATTTAAAAAGAAATTAAAGGAATTTCTGAATGGCAACTCCTTTTACAATGTAGCTGAATTTTTAGATAAAAATAAATAAATAACAAAAAAGGAATAAAAAATCCTTAAAATATTGATTGTCAAGTGTTGACAACATTTATTAAACTGACACGTTCCACATCATTACCAAATGTTGTATATATGATCTATGGAACAAGTATTAATCTAATCTAATCTAATCCTCGCGCATCGGGGCATAGCGCCTCAATGCGCTTGGCCACTTCGCCGCGGCTTACAGCGCAGATCGTAAGATCTGAACCATCCAAAAATATATAATGTTGAAGTCAGATTGTTGCTTCAGGCTTAACTACTGAACCATAATGTTTGAATTTAGCGTTCATCGAGAGACATTTACTCTAATATGTTGGCCACGTAACTTGTGCTTGCCTCAAACTTTTCGTTCCGTGTTCTATTGCGGCTTTCTC
Source organism: Locusta migratoria (assembly GCA_026315105.1). Lineage (NCBI taxonomy): Eukaryota > Metazoa > Arthropoda > Insecta > Orthoptera > Acrididae > Locusta > Locusta migratoria. Next base: position 346,114,534 of record CM048749.1, on the reverse strand, counting down.
ATTTAGGTTCCAAGTATAATTTCCTCAAGATATTTTATAATTTTTACAACCTTAATTTGTTTGTTATTATTTAGCTGAATGAAAGGGGTTTCAGCCTCGAAGTTTGGCATAATTTCTGTCTTTTCAAATGTAACTTGTAATCCCACTTTTGCTGAAATGTTTTCTAGTTCTTCAATTTAGACTTTAGCGTCTTCCACATTATTGGCCAGTAGTGCAAATCGTGTGCAAATGCTAGGCAATGTGACTTTAGTTTGAGTTATTTTAAGTAGTTTGTAAGTCTACGGACTTATGACCATAGCAGTATGGTCCAATAAATTTACAAACATTTGAACATTACACAAAAATTTAAATTCGAGACAAAAAGGCTAGTTAAAAAATTTGATCTGAAAAATCTTGTGTCTTCGATACAATTTGCTGTCCCTCACGAGTAGCATTCTGAGCACGGCGAAACTTCCTGATCCCCGCCCAAACCCCCACCCTCACTACATGGACCAATGCAGAGCGGCCTATTGTCACGTGATATCACAAACTGATGATCCGAGTCAAACGCGAAGATTCAGTTCGCGTGTGTGTTGTGTTGAAAGCAAGTGCCTCGTAAACGTGCTATGTTTCATACAGTACTCAACTGCAGTGCTCGATAAAAATTTCAGACCCAAGTGCTGAGTCCCGTACTTTTAGGGAAATTATAAATCTCAGAAAGGACAGAGTAGACGTATTTCGATTTCCCACACGCGAAAACCTGAAAAATCGCTAGGTTGCAGTAGGCGCTAAAAATAAATTTGTGCCTCCACATAATTCAACGGTAAGTAAATAAATTAAACGTGGAACGTGTGTCCGTATATTTCACTTGGTAGTCAAAATTATTCACTGCAGACCAACGGCAGTTGTGCATGAGAGTAGCCTTTAGGTTCGTGGTGTGCACTATGTTGTTTTGATCGCGGTGTGTGGCGGTGGGTGAATGTGGCGTAGAAAAATCAGTAAAATGTGGAGCAATACGACGATCAACAGATGATCCAAGATAAAAAGACTGAAAGATGAAACACTGGGAAACAGAGACATACAGTAACTGAGCATTAACTATTCTGGCAATACACCAATAATTTCAAGATAAACACTGGAAAGACAACTGTATGCTTAGGATCAAAATACTGACAACTGGATTAGCAGTTCCGTGTCGATAGCTATAAGAGAGTGCAAGATATACGGGTTGAAAGCCGTCGGCAAAGAGGTTATATACAACGAAGTTGTTTTTCTGCAACAAGCGTACGAATGAAGAAAAATAAGTACATATTGCAGTGTGAAAGGTAAACTATCTAGAAAGATACCAAAGCGTAAGAAAGAAATTTCGCGTTCTCGATCCGTTTCTAAAAGTCAGAAAACGGCGCTGAAAAGTGAATCTATAGACGATAGAAACTTGAAATTTGTAGATTTTGTTTATCTTACACTGTAGGCATCAGCGATTTTTCGATATTCCCATCCCTAAGGAGGTGAAATATGGGATGAACGGTTTTTTGGAAATACGTTGCTATTCAGGCAATTTTGAAGAAGAAATACAAAACTTCCGATTTAGATTTCTGATTGGAATTTTAAAAACACCTGTTTCGATATTTTTGGAAATTCAACCATTAAGCGGGTGAAATAAGAGAAAATCTTTTAAGGGTGCTACTAAGACTATTTTGATGCTAGAAATGTGAAAATTTGGGTTTCGGGATGCTTTGAATTCCGCCTACAATGATGCAATAGGGAGTGGCAAGTTGTATCAAAATACTTGATTCGGAAAGCATTTTTAAATCTAAATCTACGAAAATTTATATTTAGGAGTAGAAACAACCAATGCAAACCGTCCAGTCTACGCGTGCGAAGCAGCGGGAATTTAGCTAGTAATGGATAAATCTATAACGAGTTATTTGTTTCTACTGCACAACATTAATCAAGTATTCTTAAAAATCTGTTACGTGTCAGGGACCAAAATCCTTTATTTCTTAATTCAATATCATTACTTACACGATTAATACCAAGCTGGCTGTAGAATTTTTGTTATTTACGCAATTGTTTTGACAAAGGAAATGTTCAAATGTTTGTTAAGCTTAAGGGACTTAACTGCTGTGTCATCAGTCCCTAAACTACTTATGAACTACCTTATACTAAAGACGACTCAAACATCCATGCCCGAGGGGGGATTCGAATTCCCGATGGGGAACGGTCTCCCGCATCGGAGCATAGCGCCTCAATGCTCTCGGCCATTGCGCCGTGCCTTTACAAAAGATAGTTCCCATTGATTGCATGGGTGATGTTATAAGTGTGGCACTAACATTACCAATCGGAAAGTATTTATGGACAGCACACTACTTTGGCGACATACTTTGATGGATTTTTACTCAGGAAAGACCGACCTTAAAAGAAGGGTTAATAAGGAGTATAAAATCAAATTTTCTTCTTTCTGGACTGTAATCAGCAACACAGTCCCACTGGAACTTTCTTTTTCGATTGCCATTCTGTTGTTTTTCTCCAATCACCATAGACTCTTCTCTCTACAAGACCAAGAAACTTTTGACAGATGAATATGAGTTATAAAGATTCCAGGAAAAATATTTTTTACAGGACGTTTCTATGTACAGAGTAATTTGTAAGCTCAATAACAGAAAATGTAGACATCTTCAGAGTACATAAAGTATCGTTTTTAATTTCTTAAACCTTATGTAATCTCCTCATTTACCTATACACGCAAAAGTTCTGTGCAAGAAGTTGTAATGTCCATCTGTGTTTATGTTAGTCAAAGGTTCCTCCATTTGATCCCCGTTCAGTAAGAATCGTAAGGAGATATTTAAAATTTGAAACGCAAATGCATTGTGAGCAAGTTATTAGATGGATACAATGTCTTTAAATGCTTAAACAATCATCAAAAATTTTGTTTAGAAATAACCCATAACACTATTTAAATAATTTATGGGATATTAAATTTTGCAGTTTTAGTACTTCTGGAAACGAGGCTTCCATCGAGTGCAAAAGAGGAACTTACTTTTAATGTAAAATAAGAAATCCCAGCTCTGTTTTTACAATTCTGAGCCAACGTTAAGTACAGAAACAATTTTCCCAATTGTGTTTCGATGGTGCATTAAAAAGTGTTCAGATAAGGCTGAGCAGATTTGGAAGACAAAAGAAACGGGACATTTACATTTGTCGGTCTGTGCACGACAATTCATGGAACCAATATGTTACCAAAATCAGCTTTCGATTGTGCTATTCGTCATGTGGTTGTTCTAGTCTGATCGTTTATCAGATGTCCGGCGCTCAGCAGTAAAAACCCTTACGAGGTCACTCGGCTATGTAGGTTTATAACGTCGTGCAACCAGCGCTGTGTTATGTCAGTCAATGTCCCACTTTTTTTTTAACTGTCGGATCCTTGAGCCAATAGTTTTGGTGTACTTCAAAAGGTAGGGATTTTTATTGATCAATAATTGTAATACAATGTTACATCAGCAGCAATTGATTCTATTGATCACAGAGATAATGTCCAGTCATTTGGATTGCCTTTGGCCTAGCGACCATTTATATATCAATCGGAAGAACGGTCATAATAGTGCTATCCTACTGTACGGGATACGGGTTCTTGTGAAAACCCGGATATGTTTTCAAATGTTTGTTTAGTCTATGGGACTTAACTACGGGGTCATCAGTCCCTAAACTTAAAAACTACTTATGAACTACTTACGAACTAGGACGGCACAAATATGCATGCCCGAGGGGGGATTCGAAACCCCGACGGTAGTGGCCGTGCAGACCGTGACTGGAGCGCCTTAGTCCCCTCGGCCACCGCGGCTGGCAAACCCGGATAAACTATGGTTTTAGATTCCAAAGGTACAAATTTCGATAATTGCCAGTTCTATAATTTCCATTATTTCTCTACTTTCTTTTTGCTCGCTTTAGGACTACGTAATTTCGCATCAGCTTACTTCCTTCTGTTCTTTCTCCTTCTTCAACTTTCTTTCATTTTAATACTTCACACTCTTCTTCGTTCTTCTGTTCATGATGATTTTCTTCTGGGTCAAATTCTGTTATCGAAACCAGTAAAGGCCACAGTTTTTTCTTTAAATATCACTGTGTTGTGTATCTCTGGTTCCTCTAACCCATTTCTTCCAGAGCTCTTTGTACCTATTGGATCAATCGTACTTGAGTTCTCATGTTCACCAGAATTTTTTTAATTTGGTATGTTAATCTCCCCTGATACATTCTGACGATGTATTAGAATAAAATGCTCCTTATTTCCCCGAGACGTTGTATGTTCTATCTTGGTGTACAGTTCATGACTGGCTCGTTTTTAAAAGCCGCGGTGGAGTAACGGAGAGTTCTAAAGCGCCTTGCTGCGGTGCGGGTGGTTCTTCGCCGTCGTAGGTACGAGTTGGACAAGGGCCTGTATGTTGTGCTGAGGTGGGATTAATTTAGTTTACATAGTTTGTAAGCCTAGGGATTAATAACGACAGAAGTACCTTAGATTTACAAACCTATGTAAAACTTTGTAAACCTATGGGGCCAAACTATTGTGGTCATCGGATTCTCGACTTACAAACTACCTAAAGTAACTTAAACCTATCCCATGCCCGAAGAAGGACTCGAACCTCCGGCGGGAGCTGCAGCGGGCTCGTTTTCTAAATTGATCATTTTCTTTTCTTCGAGTTCATAATACTCTCCTGCGAATCTGCCGTTCCACCATTTCTAGCCACTCCACCACCCCAGTTGTTACTAGGTTGTCGACCGCTTATAAAGCTTCAGGGCGGATCACTGTCTGCTGATGTTTCACTTTTCCATTGATCGAAATATTCTTCTTATTGTAGATGTTCATAGTTAGCTTTTATGCTAAATTCATTTTATTTATTCGTACTTCCATTGGTTCGTTTTCTGTCAATCCAGTGTCTATTCATTCCACTAGGTATTTGAATTTATCCCCCTTCTGAATTTTCCCTATCATCATCTATCGCGCGCCTGCCTCAAATTTCTTATGTACAGTCTCTTCTGCATTGAGATTTATAATTCCTATTGATGCCTAATCGTCCAGCTTTTTCCTGCCAGATGTTGTTAAGATGATATTTAGAGCAATCTTAAGAGCTATTACCATACCGTTATTCCTTGACAAGATCCATAGGTTCAAATTTATCGGACATATGTATTAAAATATACGCTAAAATCAGGTTTGAGGCATCAATACATGACAGATGTTCAGGGGTCATGGAGAGGTTTCTAAGATCACCAAACGGTGTCTTCAGGAGCCACTTGTTCACCAATGAAATTTCATGACACGATGTCTTTGAACATGGTGTTCCATTTACTGGAGGATCGCACGACCGGGTTTAACCTATTGGTGTCTCACTAACCTCCTTTTCTAGCCAGCGTCATTGTAACAGTACAAGAAACAAGTGTAACAGTGACCGCTGCGAACGCAAACATCGCAATGTAGAATCAGGAGATAGTTTGAACGGACATTCCTGATGTTGTAATTCAGAGATTATATTCATTTCACAAATTAGTTACGAAATTTCGTGAAACGGGAAGTGATCGTGGTAAGAGGCGTAAAAAAATAAAGATCATCTCTATGAAATTAAAAGCCGATTGGAAATTTTTCCAAAATAGTCTCTTGAACAGCAAACGCAAATTCCTTGCACCTCTATAAAAAAGAGCTGCTACGTTGCATGCGATAAGGTCCTATAATCGTAACAGAACTTCACCTGACCAGCGAGATTAGTGGAGTGTATGCCCGCAGCTAAGAGTAACATCATTGGTTTTTGTGTTACTTACGAACATTAAATATACTTCTTCCATTATCAGTGTCTGTTTTGGGAGAGTTATAACAAATTGTGTAGTTAATTTTTTGTCCTCATTGATGGGATACTGAAGATGAACTAATATTTTGCATGAAGTTGGAGAGCTGCAGGACGATTTTAAGCAAACTTGTGTTTCGAATGTTCAAGAAATAAAACATTTTTTCTTCTTCATTTAATTTTGTTCTGCCAAAAAGAAAAACGGTTTTGTTCCTAAAATGATAAATATACCTTACTATTTTGTATTGTTTTAGTGACTGTTCCGTTCCTTTCATGTTGTTTATAATGGGTTACTGATACTTATTGTCACACAATTCCTCTGTACTGAAAAATGTGCACAAAAATATTTAGTATTCCTCACCATTCATAACAGTTTTTTAGTTTAAGGGTTTTGATTCAAAGAACTAAAGAATAAATTTAGACAATAATACAAGAAACAGGATAGTTGTTTTACTCATTTACAAATATATAGCTATTTCTGAAATGAACTTAGGTAATAGAAGAAGAGCGAATCTGAAATCGCAATTTTTCTTCAGGCATTCTGAATTTTACATGCTAGAAAAGAGAACACTTCTATTCACTTATTTTTTTGTAATGGTAGAATTTCTTTTTTACTTCAATAGTCCCACCTCAAAACCTGACTTTAAAAACCTTCCACTACAAACAGGGGTTTACTGAACCACAGTATTGTCACATATCAAGTATTGTAAGCTAATTAATAAAATATTTTGCTTTTTTATGTGTATAAACTATATAAGTATACAGTTTCCTGTAAACGTTTTTTAATTATGATAACACGAGTAACACAGGGTATTAACAAAGTTTTCATAGTGTTATTTATAAAAACTATTTTGTAATCTTAATGTTTATATTTCTTAAATATGAATTTGTGGAATGGAATAGAACGTCTTACTTCATTTTATTTGCTTGTTACAGTGAGGAAGAAGAGTGTTTACAAATTTGAAAGACACATCACACTTTATTCGGAAAATTAGTTTTTATACTTGTTTAATTACAATTATATATTCAACATGAGTCTGAAATTCAAAGACTAAAATAGTATAACATGATGAATTATTTGATTTTTACATGATAGTTTCCCAAACAAGTTTTACAAAATTAGGTAGTATTATAGCATAGCCTATATGTGCAGATAGGTATAAAAGGTGAAACTAATGTGTATTAGAATGAATTGGAGGAACTGTAACTAATGCCATTACTACTTGCATTTTTAGTAAGGACACTTGGACAAATTAATGCTCTCTGCTAATTAAAGACGTAACCATTACAAACTTTACAGCTTGACACTTTTTGTTTTTGGTGTGTTGATTTTGTTAAACCACATTTCATTAACTTTGTTTTAATCTTATTAACATTCATCTTATGACCTCCTTTCAAGCTGCTGTCCATTCCGTTCTATTGCTCTTCCAGGTCCTGTGCTGCCTCTGACAGAACAACTATGTCGTCAGCAAACCGCAAAGCTTTTATTTCTTCCCCCATTACTTCAATTACTTCTCCAAATTTCTCCTTGCAATACTTCACAGCTTTTTTAGTGTAAAGGTTAACAACAACAACTGCGATCCTTGCATGTCCTTCGACTGTAATAATTGCTGTCTAGTTTTTGTACAAGTTGACTATCACTTCTTGCTTCCTTTATTTTACCCCTGCTACTTTCAGAATTTGAAAGAGTGTTTTCCAGTCAACATTTCCAAAAACTTTCTCCAAATTTACAAAAGCCAAAAATGTATGTTTGCCTTTCGTCAATCATCGTCTAAGATAAGTCGTAATGTGAATATTGCCTCCTGTGTTCCTAAATTTCTCCTACATCCTTACTGATTTTTCGCAAGTTCGGATTTCACCAGCTTTTTCATTCGTCTCTAAATAATTTGTGTTAGTATCTTGCTATCTGTAACGTTCACATTTGTCTGCAATTGCTTTCTCTGGGATTGGAATTACTGTATACTTCTTGAAATCGGAGAGTATTTCTCTTGTCTCGTACATCTTGCGTACCAGGTGCAACAATTTCTTGATGACTGGCTCTTCTAATGATACCAGCAGTTCAGACGCGACATCATCTACTCCAGGGGCCTTGTCGTGACTCAAATATTTCAGTGCTCTGTCAAATTCATCTCGCAGTATCGTGTCTGTTATCATCCTCTATTTTCTCTTCCATTTCTAGAATACTGCGTTCCTTTGTATAGGCACTCTATATATTCCCTCCACCTTTCAACTTTAGCTTCTTTCCTTAATATTGGTTTTCCATTTGAATTCTTGAAATTCATGTTGCTGATTTTCTTGTGTCCAAAGGTTTCTTTTATTTTTCTGTAGGCGTTAGCTATATTTCCCCTAGTTATAAATTCTTCTGCGGTCTTGTATTTGTCCACTATCCGCTCCTGCTTAGCCAGTCTGCATTTCCTGTCAACCTCGTTTTTTAGACGTCTGCTTCACTTGATGCAGTTTTACATTTTCTCCTGTCATCAATTCAGTATCTCGTGTGTAATGCGGGAATTTCTATGAGGCATTCTATATATTTGATGCTCTGCTTCACTACTCTATCTGTAAAAACTATCAATTCTTCTTCTACTGTATTACGTTTCCCCGTTTCGGTCAATACTTGACTAATGATCCCTCTAAAACTCTGAACTGCCTCTGGTTCCTTCAATTTGCCCAGGTTCCATCTCCTTAATTTTCTACATTTTTGGGGTCTCTTAAAGTTTAATATACAGTTCATAACCAATAAGTTATGATCAGAGTCTACATCTGTCCCTACATATGTCTTACATTTTAAAACCAGGTTTTTAAATATATCTCGTATTATTATAAAGTTAATCTTGTACCTTACAGTGTCTTCTAGTCTTTTCCATGTTTACAACCTCCTTTCATGATGATTAAGCCAATTGTTTGTGATGATTAAACTGTGCTCTGCACAAAATTCTTCCTTGCGATCTCGTCTTTCATTCATCGACAGTACCTCAACCATTAAATGAACATTTCACACATGCAGGCACTATAATCAATATAAGATACGCTCAGTTTCAGTAAATTTTGGTACAGAAGGTACGCCTGTGGTATGTAAGACTCCAGTACGAAGTGATGGGGTTAATTACAATACTATAAAGGAGAAAAAAGCGTTTTAATACCGATGCAGTTTCACCACTAATTAGGCTGACCAACTTTTCATTGCGGATTTAAGGGAGACGACCAAAATATGATCATGATTATAAGGGAGATTTAGTCAATGTCAACTGCAAAACTAGAAATTTCCTTCGAATGGATAAGAATAAGGATGTAAACATAAAAACTCTGACATAATTTGCTTATTTTTACTCATATATTTTGGGGTATCTCTATAACCGGAGAGTGAGTTTTCAGAGAGCAGTGGCATTAATAAAACTCATTTGTGGAGCAAATTCAAGAACAGTATGCCAAAACCTATTGGATCAGCATATTATATATCAGTTCTTTTGTTATATAACTATTTAAGCGATGCTAGATGATAATAAAATGGTCTCTGACTCGTTTCTCCACAGATGGATTTAAACTGTCCAGTAATTTTGCAGTGGTACAAAAAAAAAAAAAAAAAAAGGCTTTGATATTCATATTCACTGCGAGAGCTCGTAAGGGAAACAGGTTCACTTTAAACGAAATGAAAATATGAACACTTTAAGGTAGTTATTACGCGAAAACAAAAGCAATATCCGTTTCCTCTGCTTTCTACACCTGAGAAGCATTGCAAAATGTTTCGTGAGTTCAACTGAAAATAACTAACGATAGACTTTTGTTTTGATATCTATAATCCGCTTTTACAAATCATTACATCCGCCTCTTGTTCTCGTATGAAAACGTTAACTGCTGATAGGTATGACGTGATCGCAGCCATGAGTTGCCAGTAGTAGCCAAGAAACCAATGAGAACTTCCTCACTACCCCGTGCATTCCGAAGGCCTTAGATGCACGAACAGTAATCGGAAATGCATTACTGAGCATTAAAATTGCTACACCAAGAAGAAATGCAGATGATAAACGGGTATTTATTGGATAAATATATTAGAACTGACATGCGATTACATTATCACTTCATTTGGGTGCACAGATCCTGAGAAATCAATACCCAGAACAACCACTCTGGCAGTAATAACGGCATTCAGTCAAACAGAGCTTGGATGGCGTGTAAAGGTACAGATGCCCTTGAAACTTCAACACGATATCACAGTTTATCAAGAGTAGTGACTGACGTATTGTGAGGAGCCAGTTGCTCGGCCACCACTGACCAGACGTTTTCAGTTGATGAGAGATCTGGAGTATGTTTTGGCCAGCGCAGCTGTCGAACATTTTCCGTATCGAGAAAAGCCAGTACAGGACGCCGCGGCGGAGGCGCCAAGCGCATTGAGGCACTGTGCAACGATGCGCAAGGTCGTTTCCCGTCGGGGCTTCGATTCCCCCCCTCGGACTTGGATATTTGTGCTGTCTTTAGTATAAGTTAGATCATAAGTAGTTCGTAAGTTTAGGGACTGATGACCCCGCAGTTACGTCCCATAAGCTTTACAAACATTTGAACATTTGAACCGTACAGGAACTGTAACATGCGGTCGTGCATTATCCTGCTGAAATGTAGGGTTTCGCAGGGATTGAATGCAGGTTAGAGCCACAGGTCGTACCACATCTGAAACGTAACGTTCACTGTTCAAAATGCCGTCGATGCGAAAAAGAGGCACCTCATGCCATCACGCCGTGTGATACGCCAATATGGCGATGACGAATACACGCTTCCAATGTGCGTTCACCCAAACACGGATGCGACCATCATGATGCTGTAAACAGAACCTCAATTCATAAAAAAATGACTTCTTGCCATTCGTGCACCCAGGTTCGTCGTTGCGTACACAGTCGCAGGGGCTCCAGTCTGTGATGCAGCGTCAAGGGTAACCGCAGCCATGGTCAACGAGCTGCTGAAAACGTCGTCTAACTGTTCGTGCAGATGGTTGTTGTCTTGCAAACGTCCCCATCTGTTGACTCAAGGATTGAGACGTGGCTGCACGATCCGTTACAGCCATGTGCATAAGATGCCTGTCATCTCGACTACTAGTGATACGAGGCCGTTGGGATCCAGCACTGCATTCCGTATTGCCCTCCTGAAACCACCTATTCCATATTCTGCTAACAACGCGAGCAACAATGACGCGATTAGATAAACCGCAATCGCGGTAGGCTGCTATCCGACCTTCATCAAAGTCGGAAACGTCATTTCTTCTCCTTAAACGAGGCATCACAACAACGTTTCACCAGGCAACGCCGGTCAACTGCTGTTTGTGTATAAGAAATCGGTTGGAAACTTTCCTCATGTTAGCATGTTGTCGTTACCATCACCAACCTTGAGTGAATGCTCTTATAAGCTAATCATTTGTATATTACAGCATCGTCGTCCTGTCGGATAAATTTCGCGTCTGTAGGACGTCATCTAAGTGGTGTAGCAACTTTAATGGCCAGGAGTGTTGTATCGTATTATAAGAATGTTATTCTGGATACCTTGCTGACAAAATTTCAAGTATCGATAGTACTTGACAGGTTTGAGGTATAACAGTGATCATTGACGAAATATACGGGAGAAACAGACAGAGAATGAGGCGGGATAATTTTAAAGAAAAGTGCTAAACTACTGGAGAACCCGAACAATACGGATAAGTTGGTCAACCTGATACTAATTGAAGAAGTTGCTTTATCTGCATCTTGTGTCACGATGGAGACCCGTTACAGAGCCGGCCATCTGTGTGTGACGTCACCAGGTTGCACTCAGGCCTCTGCTAGATGGCGTTGCTCCCACCTACTGGTCGTGTAGCTACGGAACGGGTCCTCCCGTGGCAGGACGCGGAGAGGAGAATCTGAGCGCTGTATTAGCTGTCCGTCAAGTCCTCGCGCCGGTACCCTGCTATTAGAACGCATCACCGTCAGGATTATCCATTCCGGCGCGCTCTCGAAGTTCTCTGTCGACCGTAACTCCCGTTAGACACCGTTCCCGCTCGCGTCCGTATAGAGCGTTCTTCGTGCAGCCGGCGGTTTTTTCTCCAGTTTCCAATCTCCCTGTGCATATCGAGGCGCGTACCCTATTATCAACCCTCTGCCGCCGTACGACTGAAATTGGACGGATACCAAACAAATTTATTATACATTTCATATATAAACGCTGCGTTTGTCGTTTACTGCGCAGTTTCAATTTATATGAAAATTTTAATAACGGTCTAGCATTCATATCGCGTCCAGCTCGTAGACAAGGAAACAATTAATATTCAATTTGCGTCCTCTTTCCACCAAGTGCATAGAAAGTTAAGTTTTAAAAGTAGCTTTAGCCTTTAGTCGCGGCTACGTGCCCAAATGGCAGTCCCCGCTGCTGTGGGTATGGGAGAGTTGCCTCATTCTTTTTATACTGCAGCGAACCTAACGGCAACGGCATTCTAGCATAGGACGAGGTCAGTACTGATCTGACGTTTCCCAAAAATAGTCGTGATCGATGCGAGAGAGATATTTTATGATGCTTTCAGGAGAGCCCAATAACAGGCCTATCTTATAGTTTGAGAAGGCCCAGATTTATTGCTTACTAGGTATACTTTCTATGTTATCCCACTTTGTCAAAGGAACACCTGTCTGAAGAACGGAATTTGTTTCCGGAAGCTCGTTTCCCAAATTTATTCTCGTCTTTTTGGTGTGCTAAGTGCTAAGCTACGTACTGGTTATCCACTCTATCTCTTACGAATATTTTTTTCTTTCACATCACTGTGAAGAATTTCCGTCAGATTAATTAAATAAAAACTGAAGTGGTCAAACTTACTACGAACGATAGTCAAATAAAGTAATTCATTTTACTTCATCCATTACATACGCCAGTTAATGATAGGCGTCTACACCCACATTAGGTTCCGTTTTTAACATCAAACTAGTTTTTCGCCCCACCATTTGCGATATGTTGTAGTTGACTGCGCAGTGTGGGGTCCCATATTACTGACTGCAAGGCCGCTTCAGCTGGAGTTTCGATTCCTTCCTGGGGTATTGGTGTAGGTGTTCCCATTAGTTAAAAAAATGTCCAATTGTTTGTAAATCTATCCGACCAAACTGCGTGGTCATCAGTCCGTAGCTTACAAACTACTTAAACCTAGGTAAACTAACCTAAGGACAACACACACACACACCCATGCCCCAGGGAGGACTCGAACCTCCACGGCGAGCAACGGCGCGCTCCGCAGCGAGACGCTTTAGACCGCTCGGCTACTCCACCGCGGCTCCCATTAGTTAAAGTTAATCAAGTGTGTAAGGCTAGGGACCGATGACCCTGGAAGTTTGGTCCCTTAGTTACGCAAACTTCGAGCTTCTGTTATCGCTGTTGCGGTATTCAGTTCAATGACTGGTTTCGTGCAATTATTCTCGCTACGCTATCCCGAGCAAGCCATTTCGTCTTTAAATTACAACTTCAACATACATTCCAGTTGTGACATGAAGTCCCTGATTAGGTATGCGCTCATTTTCAGTTTTAGTTATTAGACAGTGCTATTTAGAACGCTGTAGAAATATAAAGGCCAAATGGCTACATACCATTAGTATGAAACTTTACCCCAGGATTAGATTCTGATGATTATTTCGAAACGTGTCAATAAATGAACAGTCGCATCACCACCTGTGGCGTATATATTCCTACAGCGTCCCTAATAACACTGTCTAATAACTAAGACAAGATACATACCTTTCAACCTACGTAATTTATTAGTCTGTCGGTCATCCACTGTTATTTTTGACATTTCGTCACACTTCCCACCACAGCTAAAATGACGATTGATGGATATCTCACAATGTGTCCTATTAGTCGAACCCTTCTTTTAACCCATAAAACGCGGAATTATTTTTGGTTTAATTTTTTTCTCAGAAGCTATTAATTTATTTCATATGACTGCACAAGATCATTACAAGTGACTTTTTTGTCAATCACGACATTAGTTTTACAATACTGCCATTACTTCTGGAATGACGTAGAAATTGATGTTTTATAATTTTAATCTGATGAGTCATTATTATTAAAACAACATTTGAGAAGACATATATAGATATAAATGTCTAAAAAACTAAAGAAAGTTTAAGAAATGTAAACTCAACCAGGAGGATGTCTTCAATATCTTCTCTGTGGACCTCAACTTTGCAGCTGTATCCAACCACTTTGCAATCGACTGTATGAGCTAAACTTGATCTGCAATGGGAGCAGGCTATTCAAAGGAATAAAATATGACACTGTGCACGATTTTTACAGACGAGAATAAAAAAGTAACCTGCCGTTCTTTTCCTTCTGAAAGGACGTCAGCGCTATCTCGGTTAATCCAGATACGCCATAAATTTCTTCCTAACTGTGTTCAATACCTCATTATTTACGTAATCTATCCATCTAATCGTATCTAATCTTCAGCATTCTCCTGTAGCAGCAAATTTCAAAACAGTACATTTTTTCCTTGTCGTCCACGTTTCATTACAAGGGTACACTCCAAATGCATTCAAAACAGTCTATAAAACATTAATATTCAATGTCAACAAATTACTCTTCCTCAGAAATTATTTTCTTCCCATGGCCATTCTGCATGTTACAACTTCTCTACTTCGGCTATCATAAGTTATTTTGCTACCCAAATCACAAACCTCAACTACTACTTTTATTATTTCGTTACCTAATTTAATTCCCTCAGCATCGCCTGATTTTCTTACTCTACGTTCCGTCACTCTTGTTAATTTTGATCCTATACCACCCTTTCAGGACAATGTCAATTTCGTTCTATCGCTCTTCCACGTCCTTTGCTGTATCTGAAAGAATTACATCGTCAGCGGCAATTTGCGAAGTTTTTTATTTCTTTTCCCTGAACTTACATATGTATCCAAATTTCCCCTAGTTTTACTTCATAGCTTCTCAATATACACATTGTATAACGTCAAGGAAAGGCTACATCTATTACTGCCTTCCCAACCACGGCGTGGCTTTCAATATCCTTCCACTCTTATAACTGCTGTTTGGTTTTTCAATGCGCTGTATATAACTTTTAGTTCCCTATGTTTTATGCCTGATACCTTCCGAATTTATAATATGCTTCTGTTAATAATATTGAAGTCTAAAGAACAATAGGTGTTTACTCAATTATTAACAGAACAAAACACTGTACCACCTGTGAAGCAACATTGCTTTTACCCTAGTTCATTCGAAAACAGCGCTGAAGGAAAGATTTGATTCTTTTTTTCTTTAACAAGCAGGTAGACTATAGCAGTAACAACAAAGTTTGGACCCAAAAGAATCGCAATATAATAAATAAACAAATATAACCTAAAAAATTTGCTTGTTTGCTGAAGTGTGTGTATGGTGTGTTTGTTGTCTGTGTGTTTGTTGTATAATTGTTCCTCATTTTGACCCACAATAAAAGAATAATTTTTAATCTTTTTTAAAAAAACTCCAAAACACAAGTGGAAATTATGCTCAATGGGTCGAAGTAAGCCTGAAAATGTTCCATAAAACATTTTTGTGAACTAGGAGTTCATTCATTGCCGCAGAGATTCCTAATCCCTAACAAAATCTGATTACAAATTAAACAAGTGAACTGTGTAATTCACTGTCTACATAGAACGTTTTCCACTTATTTATTCCTGCCGCAACTGTCGCAAACGAAGTGAAACTATTAAGTGATTGCACGATTGTGTGATCGCTGTTCGGTCTGTACAGCGAGAGCTGTTGCAAGGGGGGAAGCGAGAACTATTGAAAGTGGGAAAAATACATGTGCACTCACAAGAAAGGTGAAGGTACCGTTTCTGACTGATATGGAAACTGCTACAAGTAAAATAAACGTTTCTGCTTACTCTCATGATACACTAAACTTCATTTTCCTCCGCTATTGTAGACAATGAGATATCTGAAGTTTAAATAGTTTCATATCTGAAGCGACCGCATAATACTGTAATATACGGTGCTGGCGATCAAAATAAACACCAAGAATGACAGAAAATATCACGGCCAAATAACACGTAATATAGACTGAAAATATAGCTGCGGAGGTAGACGATTAAATTTGTATTGAGCGTTATACCATCAAATTAATGGTCAAAGAATTTTTGGATGTAGTGCAATGGGCACTTTTTTTCAAATCGTCTAATCATTGATAAATCTAATGCCTCAGCTTAGATTTTAACACAGAAATTACTCGTCTTCTGTTCTGACTTTCCTGCAATAGGAATTGTAACCAATTGGAGCCATATAAGTTGGAAACAGGAACGACGCATGTGCTGTCTCCTATAAGTACGAGCTGGTGCATCCACCATTTCGTTTCCCAATGAATACTAAAAACAGCACATAGCTTGTGCAAATTGTGTTGTTTTGTTCATGTTTTGTGAAATATTTTAGAAACGTACAGCGTAGAGCCTTAGATTGTGCTATTTTAAGCTTGCATTCTGCTCTTGTTTACCTCGATACGTGGATTAGACTCAAATATATCGCGTTTTCTCCACTTATTGCTGTTTTCTATGTTGCACGAATGAAAACAAAAAAGGTGCAAGAAATATGTATATTTTTGTGATCTGATCGCGTACTTTTGACATTACCTAGGTCCTAGCAACCCAGCAACTTGATATTTTACAATATGTGTTCCTAGTGTGAAATGCCGATAGTGGAACTGGCAAACTTTCTCAACTTCGAAATTAACAGATAGGTTTGAAGTGTTACGGTTACTATTGCGCTACAGATACGATGACGGCTGGTTAATTCTGCCGAAACTGGTCATCTAAATAAAAATAAAAATTTCACAATAGGAACACATATTGTAGAATATTTAGACCCTAGGTTGATAGGGCCTAGGTCACTTCTAAAGTACACGATCTGATCACAGAAATATATATGTTTCTTGCACCTTTATTATTTATTCGGAAAGTAAAGAAAAACAGCAATAAGTAAAGAAAACGCAAGATTTCTGTGTCTAATGCACATATCGACGTAAACACGAGCGGAATGCAAGCTCAAAATAGCATGCTCCAAGGTTCTATGCACGACACGTCTATGTGTCGGTGAGAAAATAATTCAAAAAAAAATCTTAAACATGGCTACAAATAATTCAAATCAGTTGAAACCCCACAGAGAACTTAAGAAAACATGTACAGGTTAGTTTTTTGTTCGCTGTTGACGTTAAGGCGCGTTTACAATGAGTGTAAAACATGTTCTGCAATGCTGTTCGCTGCTAACTCTGGTCTACGGTACCGATTGTCACAACATGCTGGCAACACAAAAGCGGCGGTAAAGAAACAATGTTCGTGACTTGGTGGCACTAAACTAAATGCTCCTTTGCAGCGTTAGTGTTCGGTTTTGCTGTATCTGTCTATAGAGTTACATGTTTTCTTTCCGTGTGTTCCTTTACGAAATGAAGTAGACAAGAAACAACATTTAATCAGAGGCAGAGGAGTGCGTATTGTGGAATGTTCGCTGTCATAAAAATATTAAAATGGACCATGACCCCGTACAGAAAACTGCCACTTTGTTTGGCACCACCTGCATATGAAATAGGGGATATATTCAACACCGCAGGAATAACGGGATTGCCGGCCGCGGTGGCCGAGGGGACTAAGGCGCTCCAGTCACGGTCTGCACGGCCACTGCGGTCGGGGGTTCGAATCCCCCCTCGGGCATGGATATTTGTGCCGTCCTTAGTCTTAGATAGTTAGTAAGTAGTTTGTAAGCTTAGGGATTGATGACCCCCTAGTTAAGTCTCATAAGTTCTACAAACATTTGAACATTTGAATAACGGGATTCGTTACCTTATTTTGGAAAATGAGTCGTCATTGACATTCTGTTACGTTAGTTGGCAACATTTTGTTTCTACTGCGCTTTTTATGAAACACATATATATAAATTTCTATGTAGGAACTGCAATGTGTAATAATGTGTAATAATCGTGGACGTGAAAAGGGGATAGTCAGCAGCAGATTTTTTGTCACATTCATTTGTAGTGTGAGTGACTTTGAGGCTAATCTTCTACGGTATGAATTTGTTCTACTCCCAACTACGTCTTCTTCGTCTGATTATTTCGTCGAGTAGCCTACAATTAATGCAGCACCTCATATCAATAATTCTTCTTCACTTGTCATAGAGTAGCTCTCCATGCGAATACCGCATTTTGAAATTTTTGCTGCCAGTTCAGCGTAACAAACGATGCGAATATATTGTAGACAATAAAGTTGGCAGTTTTCAAGGAGACGCGAACAACGAACTACATAAAACGGAACGTTCATGAGACGGAACGTTTGAAAAATCACTTTTTTTGGAAATGAATAAACAGTTCAACTGAGTTAGAAAATGCCGTGGGAAATTATTTAATAATGCATTAATTATGTATTACTATTAATTATATGTGTATTAATGTATTTAATTATTGCTTGACTTTAAAGTTTGTTTCTACATGTGTTAAGTTCATTACGGATTTACAAATGAGTTAAAATTTTGAAAACTAACTGTAAAAATAACTGTAAAGACACTTGTAACTTATACACTTACTTTCGATATTAACTAAGTTACTTTTCAGAGATGTGAATTTAACTGTAACTTACTTTAAAAAAGTAACTTTCCCAACCCTGTTCGTATATTAATACCACATTTGTGAACAAAATGTAATTTGTAGATATCCATTGATGATTACCTGAAATAGAAGAGGGCAAATAACATAAAGAAACTGGCGCAGGAAAACGGGGTATCAATTCTAAAAAGAATAATTTCATGCTTCAATATTTTAATCATGACTGCGTCTCAGCAATGGCTGCAGGATAGCAAATTAATAATCTGCCAAGCACTTGCAATAATAGTAGTTTAATAAACTTCACAACGGTTTCGACAGATATAAACCTGTCTTCCTTAGAAATACATGTGACACCTATAGACAATGTTATATCATAAATTACAAAGTCATAATTATTATTTTCGATATATGCCTCATATCAAGCCTTTTGTCCAAAACATCAAGCCGGCCGCAGTGGATGAGCAATCTGCGCCGCAACAGTCACAGTCTGCACGGCCGCTACGGTTGGGGGTTCGAATCCTCCCTCGAGCACGGCTGTTTGCGTCGACTTTAGTATAAGATAGTTCATAAGTAGTTTTTAAGTTTACGGACTGATGACCCCGCAGTTAAGTCCCTTAAGCTTAACAAACATCATTTGAACAAAACATCATGAAATACAGGATCAGAATAAAACTGTTACTATAGTTGCATATCACAGGGAATGTCAGCTATGATTCAAAGATACGTCATCGCATTTGGAGGAATTAACGCATTTATTTAACATTTTTGTAAATTCAATGTAAGTTCTCGCAATGGCTACGTAAACCACTGAACGTTATGTTCCACAGCGGATGTGCCACCGATCCTGGTATCAAGGCTCTCTGCTTCCCATCAGTGGGCGTGAATGCTTCCAAATGCGCTGACATGTCTTTGAATGACAGCAGATATTTCCTAGATTGCAGGTATATTCAACTGCTGAGATATGCAACTGTAGTAAGTAAAAGTTTTATTCTTATACTGCGTTTCATGTTTTGGACAACAGGCTTTCAACCTATAGATCGCGACCCCCAGACGGATTCCAAAGCCTTGCTCGGGAAGTCGCCGTCACAGGAGCGAGTACTTGCACCATGAAAATAATCAGGGATTCAGCAGTACACAAATTTATGCCTAAGTGAAATTAATGTAACGTCAAAATTACGGATTTCCTTGTGTAACATTCATTATGAACTGAATAGATCATATATTTTTGTATGATACAGTATGTTAACGATGAATAAGCACAAGCATGAAAACTGTTTTGAGTTACCAGTCGATATGTAGAAGAAGATGATACAATAAGTAAGCCTAATTCCGAAAACTTCGAAAAGAAATATCTACATTTTAGCACTATCTATTCAGTGGGTCCTTTCTTAATTAGCATAATTCGCTTCCGGGTCTTGCCTACAATGCGCAACACTCGTTCAGCAAAATATTTTTGTTTGCGGAAATCAAGTCAAAATAGAATAATGCTTTCCATTCAGAAAAATACAAAAAAAAAAACTTCATCCAACAATTTAAAAGAAAACCGTAGCGCCGCGCGGGAGTATCCGAGAGGTCTGGAGCGCCCCGTTGCGGATCGCGCGGTTTCCCGTGTCGGAGGTTCGAATCCTCCCTCCGGCATTGATGTTTGCGTTGTCTTTAGTATAAGTTAGTTCAAATGAATGGTAAGAACGCAATCTTGGTACCGAGGAATCGTTGTTCAAATGAACGTAAGAACGAATACGTATATCTGTCTTGTGGCAATTACAAGTACGATTCATTAAGACGCTATACTTCGAAGGCAACTGCCAAATAATTAAGAACGCCACAGTGCAGTGAAGTGGGGAACCTGTGTCAACAATGGAAGCACGGATCGAACATCGTGCGCCAAACAAATATCCTACCATAAAAAATTTTCTATGTATTGCTTATGCTGATACAAAGATTAAATGATGTCTATTAACCAATTGCGATAAATGTTAATAGTTTATTGATTCAGAAGTAAACAGTCCGGCTTTTCTTTTCAAATCTTTGTAAATCTATCGGACACATCTGTATGTTTATTAGTCCGTAGCTTACAAACTAGTTAAACTAAGGTAAACTAACCTAAGGATAACACAAACACCCATGCCCGAGGGGGTACTCGAACCCCAGACGACGAACGACCGCGCGCACCGCAACACGGCGCCCCAGTGCTCACGGCTACGCCGCCACGGAACTTTTCTTTTAATTTCCGACTTTTTATGAAGCTCTGTCCCGCTTTCCATAACTTTCATTCGGTAACGCTACGTACTAAGCTACGTGTTTCATGAGAGCGAATATCTTTTCAGTCCGTATTATTATCAGATGATCATTTCCCATTTCCTAGATGGTTAGACTCTAATCTCGTTCACATTTTCTTACATGTTCTACTATCTATGAGTTAGATAAAGAGCGTTCAGGCATTCTGTCATAATTCTACCATTGAAAACTAGGAAACGAATAGCATAGTGGGGTTGATTAACAAGAAACGAGTCTTGAAAAAGAATCGTGTTGCCCAACTTTAGTGAAGAGGCGAATGACTGGAGGCACTGAGACCACTAAAGCCCGCAAAAAGGATGAGTGATTCGCTGTAATTAACTAGAAGAACTCCTGAAGACTTACAATAGAAAGAGACCCCTTTTTGCGAGAGATTTCTCCAGTATACAATACCGCATCGATGAAATTTCTGAATTTCGTTCCTGAGACATATAGCGGACACAACGAAGTCCTGCTTTTGAGTTATTATAGTTCAAATTATCTGTACATAGCCAAATGGGTTGTGCAAACTCTATAAGCAGGAAGCCCCTTTCATTCTATCCAAGGGCGCTATTCTAACATGTTTCGACTGTGGTGTCGCACAAGTACAAAGTGCGCGCCACCTACTTTCGCCGCGCGCCGCCAGGCACGCTCGGCGCGGCGTTCTCACGACGACAGCCACGAGCGCCCTCTGGAGAACGCCGCTCGTGTCCACCCCTGAAGGACATCGGTCACTTCGGACTGAGATAGCAACGAGTTAGGACCTTCGTAATCAGATAGGCACCGGTGACGACTTTGCTATCGTACAGGCACTAGGCAGGCCTCTAACAACTATGTATCAACATTCTGCAGTACTATGTAAAAGTTAAGTATTGTTACATTCTGTGCAATATATATCTTTCTAATTCACTCTAGTGTTTATAGTTTCTGGCTGCTCCCCTCCGTACCTGCACCAGCGTGCTATTCTTGTTCCTGTGTCGGGCTCATTCCACTCGGCCACCGACACCTACGACGAGGCTGGGACACAAAAGCGGCGACGAAGTTGGGACACAAAATCGACGTTTGCAATATTGTCCGTATTATAGTAAATGGGCCGTATGAATGAAACGGAGTATCTACCTTATTCTCGGAATTCCAGAGGAAATACTCATGTTCGCATAAATGAAGCGAGTCAGAGATTATACTTCAATGTAGTATGTTCTCAGCGTAAGTAGAAGGGTGGGTGGAATTGCTCACAACAGATAACATTCTCCGTATGAATAAAACCAGAGAGGTTTCTCACGACCGGAAGATATTCTCCGTTTTCTGAACTGAGCTCTAACATACTTCAAGCTGACTAACTTCTATTACGTTTACGTTTTACTGTGGTTTATAATAAATAACAAATTTGTGTTGCTTAAAGGGCAAAATAAGTTCCTCTATACGTGGTCTGAACAAATACGAGAGGAACTAAAAAATTAATGCAAATAAAAACACTTTGCTGACGAGTCTCTTTCTTCACAAAAATCATGTTAGACACATCAAGCATTAATCTTATATAGTGACGAGAGTGATGTCAGAGGTGGTTTTTCATTACCGACATAGAAATGAATCAGAAGTGGATTCAGCTACGTGTTTTACTCGTTTGTTTGGAGTCCAGACTTACAGCTGTCAACAGCTAGATAGCAAAATAATACAGTATTTTTTTTTAAATAGGATCTATTACTAACGCCTTATGACGTTGATTCCAAATAAAGCGCATCCCAGGATTTCACAGTCAGTATCACAAAATAAATATTGCAATGCCAGGTACTGGAGTATTTTTCTACTGCTCTTCTCCATTCTACCTAAACCGGTTCGCGTATTTAAGATACGTACGTTTTCTGCCTTCGTAATCGTAACTTATATTAGATGTAAAATTAATAACAGATTAATTACGTAGCTAGAAGAATGTTTCTTGTAACAAAATTGCATGGCCTATCTTTTTAGTAAGTAGACACGACAGCGAAATTAATAACTGTCAGCGTGATATTAGTTGCTGCAGCTGCCTCGTGAACAGAAGACTCGGGTTCGAATCCAGGCCTTCCTACAAAATCAATGGTTAAGTCTACATAAATACTTCAAAGTTTGCGATGGAAAATTCAATTTGAGAATAATTAAAACTTTAAGGCTGCGAATCAGACAGAACTCCGTTCCATTAAAGTAATATGAAGCTACGTTCTCTACTACTCTGGCACTTTTTTCATTCTTGTTTACCTGTTTATATGTCTACCTAAGAATTTACAATAACAACTTTAAAAAATGTTCAAATGTTTGTTAAGCTTAAGGTGCTTAACTACGGGGTCATCAGTCCCTAAACTTACAAACTACTTATCAACTACCTTATACTAAAGACGACACAAACATCCATGCCCGAGGGGGGATTCGAACCCCCGATCGTAGCGGCTGTGCAGACTGGCGCGCCGCAGGCCGCTCGGCCACTGCGATCGGCCAATAACAACTTAGTGTTGCGTCTTGTCAATTAGTATTCAGCAGATTAACAATATCTATGAGAGCAATATTTGTTTAAAGTGCTGTTTAGGAAAAGTGATTTTAATTACTTGTGAGGAAACCAAGAAGTGAAAGTTCGTTCACTTAAGCGTTAATGCGCATTGACTCAAATATAAAATGTTCAAATGTTTGTAAACCTGAGGGACCAAACTGCTAAGGTCATACAAACTATTTTAACTAACTTACGCTAAGCAGTAAGGATCACAAATTTGTGTGTGTGTGTGTGTGTGTGGAGGCGCAAGATTACTGTAAAGATAAATTAAGTAATAAGTATACACCCCAAGATATTTTCCATTAGTTTTTCTGCTCATATTCAGAGGATAATTTGGGCTGAAGCCCCTTTTAATTTACCAAGATCAAGTATGTGTGGTTTTGACAATACATAATAAAAATTAACTATTAAAAAACACAGGAAATTCACACCAGTAATACTCCACTATCAATATCGATACAGGGAAGTATGACTGTCCACCACGACGATGACTTCACTAATCATTCATTAAATTAATTCAAATAGGGTATTTATTTTTTCTTTATATTCTTTATTTCGGGGGGAGGCCCACAGCCCCCCCTCCACAAATATCTATACGCTTCAGACGCCAAGGACAACACACCCACACACACACACATACCTATGACCGATGGAAGACTTGAACCTCCGGAGGGAGCGGCCGCGCAATCCGTGTCGTGGCGCCTTAGAACATGCGGCCATTCCCACGCGGCGCGCCCTGAGACCTTTGCAACTTTCGTTTCATGTTAGGCTGGCCTCGCTAATTACTGTTCAAATTAATAACACTAGTCCATTTCGAAGTGTTGCTGGAGGTACGATTGTTTTCATCAACGTAACACAATTTTAAGCCGAAACGGAAGTTTTCTTCTCGTGCAACTGGCGCATATCCGTATTCGTAAATGTATGTGTGTTTCTAAATGAGGTTGATCAGTGTAGGGATAAATGATACAGAGAAAGTAATCCGCACATGTTTGCATGGTTTCATCAGATTTGCAGTACTTAGCGCCTTGGATACTCAGCAAGATTCGGAAATACGTTAATGCCCTGTACCAGTAAATAAATGAATAATTCATCTTGACAGAATCCGATGCAGAAAGACGCGTGCAATAATCTGCCAGAAAGAAATACTCCTTAAACTGACATTTGAGGTTCGTAAATTGTAGAATCCCTTTAACCTCGAGCTCATGGATAGGTGACAAAGAGTAAGGAAAAATAGTAGAAAAAACACGAAGGAAATTGTGAAATACCACACCAACACAAAACATAATTTTACACCTCAAGGTTATAAAGGCTGCTTCTTTTTTCGTTTAGGCCGTCTAAGGAGCACGATCATTTTTGACAGATTGGTTTCATCTGGCAGTTTTACTTGTCCAATATTCTTTCATTCTTTCTCGCACTTAAGCGCATCGTGACTTTTCCTACAAGCCTGACGAAGCCTGATTTTTTAATTTAAAAAAACACCCCTTAGTATGTCACAGATGCCAATAATCAAATTTAAAGATCCCTTTATACTTTTTTATCCATCGTACATTGGCTCTCTTGATCACAATAAACTATATTACTTCCAAACATATGTCCGACGATAACGCTTTTTCATTTCCTGATAATGTCCGAGATTCTTTCTATCTTGGAATGTATTTTTTGTTTCGTTCGTCTTCTAAGCCGTCCGTCTTCTGTTCTTCGAAATCCAATATCGAGGCATTAATCTACACACCTGCTTGCACTGGTCATTAGTACGTTAGGATTTAGCCATTTCAGTTTGCAGCAATGCCATAACTAGTCGGAGTAAGTGATAGTGTCATACTAAACTGCGATTATCATTAGACGAAATACGTTAGTATGTTGGAGAAACCTGTATCTGTAAATGAGAAAATTTCAAGTCAACAAACAGGCACCGGGAGCAAAAATAAAATAACAAACGGATTCTGACATTAATATTATGGTTCTTGTTTTGACCAGGAAGATTAGATTCATGATTACTTGCTATACGTAAATTCTAAATTCTTGAGCAATACTTCAAAATAACATTTTTTCATCTTATTTACATTTGCACGCGCTTTATCAGAACTGTCCGAACTAATTCATTTTTACTGGTACTACTCCCGTTTCGTTACTTGCTACTCATATATATTACAACAATGTGAATTTTTCAATGGTTTTCTACTAAGCATGAGATCAGGTATTACCGATTGCTTCGTTAATGTTACTAGAATAACATAGCATGACGTGCTACTCAGTACACCAAACGCGAATGCTCTGTAAATGGTTTTACATTTCCTTACAGTTATCAAAAGTCAGTAATTTTCTATTAGCAAGACTATCATCAGAAAATGATGTGATAATGACACTCGCCCTATCTGAGAAGTCGTTTGATTCTTCTAAGACCGTTGTGCGTTATCTGAATTACCAAAAAATAAAAAATAAAAGTTTCAAATGTTTGTATAGTCTATGGGACTTAACAAACTACTTATGAACTAACTAATTCTAAGGACGGCACAAATATCCATGCCCGAGGGAGGGATTTGAACCCCGACCGTAGTGGCCGTGAAGACCGTGACTGGAGCGCCTTAGTCCCCTCGGCCACCGCGGCCGGCTGTGAATTATCTCTCATGTTCGTTTGCTTGGGTTTCGCCCCTCATGTTGGATTGCTTATACACATCGCGATATCGGATACATCATCGAATATTCTGGAACTTTATAACATTTTTACTATCTTCAGGGTATTTCAGAAAAGATTATAGATATTATAGGAGATGGCAGTATAGACGAATTGCAATAAAAATGACATGCAACATGTGTCGAATAAGTACAGCTGTTGGGGTGTAACCTAAACAAACTTATAGCAAAGGGGAATCAGGAGATTTTTCACTGATTCTTATTTGGTTCGTGGCATAACATCGTCACTTTAAATTAAAAGCGCGATTTTGTGTTTGTCCTACAAGTTCATTATTATTTAGTTAACCGGTATTAACTTACAATTCCATCTTCAGACATTAAAGCTTTCGCAAGTTATTCTACGTGGAAAAGATAGCCGTGTATAAAATCGGTCATTTTAAATGAATCTGTGTTGAAAGTTTAAGAGCAGCTTATTTGCACGTAGGAATTACGTCATGTCAATTTAGTCATAATATGCTGCGACGGACGTTTGGTAAATTGGAAATAAAATACCATTACCTTTTCAACTTTTTGTGTTTGCAGATACTTGCCGACACTAACGAAAATAACGTTAAAAATTAAAAATCGAGATGGCCTTTTTTTTATTTTTTATTTTTGAGAGACATAATATAAAGAATACACAAGAAGACACACAATGCGCAAGTATTTCTGAACTGTTCGGTGAACTGTCTCAGAAAATAAAACAAAGAAGTGTTACATATCTTTACTTTTCTTCAGAGTAATTACCATTAGCTACACTACACTACTGACTTTGGCTGTAAAGATGTTGGGAACTGACAAGATAAGCTTCTTGCAGCATTGCTCGAAGCACTTTACCGTGCGCTATTGACCGTATATTTCCGCAGATAAGACGATCTTCAGATAAGACGAGGTACAAATTTTCATCGAAATTTTATAGTTTAAGCGACCCCCAAGTTACCCCCACGACCCCCAAGTTACCGTATTTACCCGAATGCATGCCGCACTTTTTTCCAGTTTTCGGGATTAAAAAATTCGCCTGGTACTTAGATTCGGAAGCAGAGCTTCAGAAAGTGCCGCTAAAAGCCGCCATAAGTACTTTTCTTGATTGGTACACCTGTATTTCACCCTCTGTTGCAGTGTTTGCGATCTGATTTTGAACTTTCATGCTTGTAGTGCTACGTTGTATCCGATCGTGAAGAAGCAATTTTTTTCTTAATTACACCGCGAAGTTAAAAACAAAAGTAATTTCTTTCGCCGATACCACATTAATTTAATCACGCCGATGCACATATTATGCGGGTGAAAACAAACGAAATTTCCCGAGAACAGAAGATAAAAGATATCGAAGGAAGCCGCAATTGTTGCGTATGGCTCCGAAATATTTTAACCCATTCACAGCGCCGTACGTAAATATACTCTAATCGTTTCAGTGCGACTCTGGATACCTACATTGAGAAATTATTTTTGACTAGAAACTTTGTTAAATCAAGCTGCATTGTACATAATTAATTCCATGCTTTATGGCATATAGGTTGTCGTATGTACCATTGTCAGAAGTTCAGATGTTTGTAGAGCTTATGGGACTTAACTACGGGGTCATCAGTCCTTAAACTTACAAACTACTTATGAACTAGCTTATACTAAGGACGGCACAGATATCCATGCCCGAGGGGGGATTCGAACCCCCGACCGTAGTGGCCGTGCAGACCGTGACTGGCGCGCTGCAGACGGCTCGGCCACCGCGGCCGGTTGTACCATTGTCCACTCAGTAAATTAATGAAGCTCGAAAAGCGAATATTTAAAAAAAAATTGCGCAAAACTTTGTTTTCGTAAATCTTTTAAAAAAAGTTATCTGTAGGTAGCCTTAAGAAGGTTAGGTATAGGTAAAATAGAAGATTTCTTTTCTACGGAGAGAAACACTAATTCGATTTACAGTTCTACGTTCGATATATATCGTTTCAGCATTTCAGGCCGAGGTACTTCGATTTTAAGCTTTCTTGTAAATTACGCAGAGCCGGCCGCGGTGGCCGAGCGGTCTGCGGCGCGCCAGTCACAGTCTGCACGGCCGAAACATTTGAAATTACCCAGAAAGGTGTGCTCTTATGTTCCTGCCTAACTACATCCTTTAAAATCACGACATATTCATAAAAATCATAATTTTCGCCTGTTGGATACGTATCGTTACGATACTTAACCGCTTCGATATATATCGTTTGGAGTTCGAAGCCGCGCCTTGCAGTACATCTGCGAAATTACCAATTTCAGACTAAACTTCAATCTAATTTTATTATACCGTCGCATAACACGACGTCGGATTTTGGGGTCTTTTTTATGATTCAGCCGACGTCTTATCTGCGGAAATATACGGTATGTGCATATTGGCTTTCTCAGTATTATTGCTCATACTTGTTCTTCAAGACCTTTCATTATTTTGCATTCATTCTCCCTTCAACCTAATTAATGAATGCTGTCGCTTCGCAGGTGTTGCCTTTGATCACGGCACTTCGAGCGACTCCACAAGAAGCGTTTCGTGACAGTTTTAAAAATCTTTTACAACGAAACTCAGAAGTGGATTGTTGCTAATGGTTAGTACTTTAAAGGACATTGAAGGTATTTTGTTTGCCGCTACTTTTTGTTTTCCCTTGAGAGCATTCACCGAACTGTTCACAGGCAACTCGTATTTTTCGTCGTGCAGCAAATTCCGAACGCATCCAGTTTGGGAGCCGACATCCCCCACTCCTGGTCCGCCGGGCGTGGCCGAAACCGCGTGTGTTATGTGGTGGGGTATCATCCGGTACGCCCACCTCGCGCAGCTGGTTAGGGGATGCGAGATAAACCGGATGTGCGGAGGCCACGACAAGATCCTCCTGCCGCGTTAATCATGTTCGTGACGGCTTAATTAGTAACGTGTTTATCATTCCTCCTTACCGCGAAAGAGCACAGAGCAGCATTCTCTTGACAGAACAT
Organism: Locusta migratoria; assembly: GCA_026315105.1. Lineage (NCBI taxonomy): Eukaryota > Metazoa > Arthropoda > Insecta > Orthoptera > Acrididae > Locusta > Locusta migratoria. Next base: position 346,085,742 of record CM048749.1, on the reverse strand, counting down.
GGGACGTACGCAAAAGTCAGATTAGGTGTAACTGAAGGCATGAGAGTGATAAATGGATAAAGACCACTTATTGTGAATTTGATTTATTAGCAGAAAATACAGTACTGCTGTGTGAATGGTACTAAAATACCTCCCACAGGAGGCGCTAGGTGGCTCTGTAATATATATATATATATATATATATATATATATATATATATATATATATATATATATATATATATATATATATATATATATAAATGAATTGCTGTTCGTTAGTCTCGCTGAAACTCGAGAACGGCTGAACCGATTTGGGCAATTTTAGTTTTGAAATATTCGTGTAAGGCCAGGGAAGTTTTAAACGGTGATAAAATAAGGTAAAGTTGTCCGGAAAAGAGGAAAATCGGGAAAAACTGAAACAGCTTTTTTCGGTGAGCTATCAATATCGTTCGTCAAACTGCGATAAAATTTTGTACATTTCATGTTCAAAGTAAGAGGAAGGTTCGCATCAAATAAAAATTTGGAAAAGTCGCCTGGAAAGTAGCAAAACTTAGGAAAAACCGAAAGCTGTTTTTTCTATAAATAAAAATCAATTGTCGCATGGTTTTAAGAGCATCATTTGGCTACGGATTGACAGGATAAGGTTTGTATGAAATAAATTTTTTGATAATCTACCGGAAAATTTGAGAAAAAGGGAAAGTGCATTTTTCAATTTGTTTTTGATTGAATTCAGCACTATAACTCACTATTCGCACGACAGAGAGGGGCAATATTTTTTTTTTTTTTATTTTTTTTTTTTTATTTTTTTTTTTTTTTTTTTTTGTTCATTATGGTCTTGGAAAAGTTTTCAGTAAAAATACAGGGAAGTCGCAAAATTCGAACCAAGTTCATTTCTAAATGTACTCAACACTATAAGTTGAGAACCGTTCATACGATTGCTATAAAATTTCAATCATTTGACGTTCAACGAAAATTGAACTTTCTTATGAACAAAAAGTTACCCAGAAAATTTGAAAATTCGCGAGAAAGTTAGAGCTTCTTTTAATGGGATATGAATATCATTCGTCTGTTTGCATATTTGACTTTCAAAGCAAGAGTAACGTTCTTAAAAATAAAAATTTGGAAAAGTTTCCCGGAAAATTGGAAAATTCGGATAAAATAGAAAGAGATTTTCTATGAAATATCAATGCCATTCATCTGCATGCGATAAAATTTTGCACATTCGACGATCATAGCGAGAGGAAGGTTCGAGTGAAGTAAAAGTTTGGAGTGGTTGGCCAAAAAATAGGAAAATTTGTGGGAAACAGAGAGCTATTGCCTTTGGGATATCAATATCATTCGTACGATTGCGATAAAATTTTGCACATTTTTACGTTCAGAGCAAGACTACATACACATTAACAATTGCGAAGGATTGCCGGATCGACTAGTCACCTCATTTATATCCACGTTTCATTAAGATTGAGGCCAAAGTCCCATTCTTACTCTGATTGTGATAGGTATACCACGGCTACAGCGACGTGTTCCTCTGATGAAAGTGTTTATGAACCTAGTTACGTTTTGACAGTGATGTTAGTGCTATTCAAGAATCTCCTAAGAAATCCAAGAAAAGATCTAGAAATGTGGCCAATGGAAACAAGTCAACAGAAAAGTTAACCACAATAGCGGACAAGCATGCATGTCTACCAGTGGAAAATTAGTTCTAGAACTTGAATCTGAGAGATGGCAATGCAAGAGGCAATGCACAAAGAGCTTTCCTGAAGACATAATCAGAAATATTAACAGTTTCAGTAATTTCAAAGAAAATAACATACACGATGCACGTCTGTTCCGCGCGATTAATGAAAACAATGAATGACAATACTGCTATGTACATTAATGTACTTTATATTTTCTAATTAATTTGTTGTTTTTTTCTCCCATAAAGCTACATAATAATATCTTACGCATATTATAACACAACGTTAGTTACATAATTCAAAACAGAAGTGTTTCAGTTCCAAATCAGTGATTTTGTGCTGGAGAATATTTATAACTTTGATTGAGTATGAGAACTGGATAAAAATGTTTAATTGTTTGTGAAGCTTATGGGTTTTAACTGCGGGGTCATCAGTCCCTAAAGTTACAAAATACTTACGAACTAACTTATACTAAAGACAGCACAAACATCCATGACCGAGAGGGGATTCGAACCCCCGACGGAGAACAACCTCCCGCATTGCAGCATAGAAAACTGGATAAGTCCATTGATATTTCTGTTACTAACTCACTTAAGGCTGAAATAATATTTACTTTATTACTAAAATATAATACTGTTGTGACGGCAAAAAATTACTAAATGTTGTAATAAAATTATTAAATTAGATTTAATTGATTTGCTCAGAAGTAGTGAAGTCTTTAACGACTTACCATTCTGTAAAATCTGACATTGTCAGCATATAGGTTGGGCGCTCTTACAATTAGTTTTAAAATTCATCAAATTATAAACAATTTTTTTAATTGACAAAATTAGCCTAGAACGCAAAGTGAAATTTTTTATTTACAAAGTGGTGACTAATTTCGACTTTTCAGTCATTTACGAACCTGTAAACAAGCACAGGAAAAAATCTCAGTATAGATACATAATGTGTTAAAATATGACATTTACAGGGCACAATGAAATGTCACACATTTAAAAACAATGCATTTACAATTTTTTTTTATTTTAGCTACAATTAATAATCATTCATTAAAACAGCATAGATAGATTTTCCTTTTAGGCTATTTTAATGAATGATTATTAATCTTAGCTAAGACGAAAGATTGGAAATGGATTGTTTTGAAAGGTGTGACATTTCATTACACCCTGTAAAAGTCATATTTTAGCATATTATGTATCTATTCCGAGATTTTTTTCCTGTGATTGTTTACAGGTTCGTAAATGACTGACAAAGCGAAACTAGTCACCACTTTGTAAATAATAAATTGTTCAAAATTTCATGAATTTTAACTTATCATTGTCATGTCTTCATTTACAACGATGTTATGGGTGCTGCTGTTGTCATTTCAACGCTGCTAAGAATAGCTGCAGAGGGATTCCGCCTTATCCAAGATATCATTTTGTAGTTCCGCGTTTATTCACGCATGTTTCAGAAATTTACGTGGTAAGTACAGTGGCTTTATTTGTTGTTGTTTTTTCTGAATTATTACTGACGCATGTCAACTGCTTATGTGGGCTGTATGAATATTGTCTTAAAGTTGATTATATTTGTAAAAGCATTATTACTGGCTCAGAAATGTTACATTAAATACTCCTCTTGTGTGCCGTTCAGTTACTTCAAATTATATGAAATACATGGTCCATGAGATCTAACACGTCTGTTTTTATTGTTTATAGCTACCGATTGCAAGCATTGCTCAGTTTCAAGTGATACGTAGTAAATTAAGCTATTTCGGTATACATATCTTAGTATACTTATAAGTGCGTGAATCAGGTTTTTTTACAAGTTTTACTCAAAAGATAAGACCGTAAATGCTTTTTTTTTTTTCTTTTTTTTTTTTTTTTTTTTTTTTTTTTTCCAAATGTGACGTACGTCTGTTCCGTTAGTTTGTATAGTTAAAAATGAAACATTAGGGATGAAGTTGAGGGAATACACACTGTTGACTTATAATGATTAAATATTTATTTTATACACTGAGTTTGGAACTGACGTGGATGAATATATGTTTACGGATTTTATATAGCACTAGTAATTGTGTGTCCTGGTAACTTTAAATGTATTGTACAAACTACACCTGCAGTTGTAAAGCTTTTATATTGAATAACAGATTTAAAACGTGTAGTGTACCCAACAAACAGCGTCACATCCTTTACGGAAACAAATATATACATCCTTACCATTGCCAAATTTCGTATTAAACCTAACTTTTAGATAACTCTTAAATGAACTACATATAATGCATAAACTGTGTGATGTGTCTCTCAACTTTGAAGTTTACGAACTAATATGTTTGAACCTTTATAAAGCTAATGTTGCATATATCTTTTTTAAACTACAGATTTCATACACCCACACAAGATGTTAACAATTTTGCAGAAAGCAAACGAAAAAATAAATCCAAGGAATGTAGCACATAAAGAAGTGAAACACATTTGGATATAAAGAGAACCATAAAACGGTGTCCTCCAATAGGTGAAACTTTTCTTCACAACTGTCATTATGACATACACGTTTAGCTCACCGTCGATCCCTGTTAGTAAAGCTGCTGACGCACAAGGCACTGTTATGACTTTAAAACTATTTACATTTTTACATCATCCGTACCATTTATGTGCAAAACATCATATGATTAATATCACGTATCCGCTTATTATCCTATTGAATTTTCTAGCAAGGTAAGAAAAATACAGCTATAAAGTGTGAGAGATTACTATCACCGTGTTAAAATGCATACCCTGAGACATTCCAACACTACTGATAGGTTTGCAGTACCTGTAGAACATGAATAGTAATATTTAGAGTTGGCATTTAGATGCGCAGAACAAATCTTTCGTTACCGACATCGGTGCACGTAAGAGTCACGTAACTTCGTTAAAACTGGCTTTGAAAAGCAACTGGTTGGCCTAATATTAATGACTGGCCGCTCCAGATGTAGACATGTACTTTATTTGGGTTCTGCAAAACTTTCGTCCTTTACACCAAGACAGTACAACTTTCGTCCTTTACACCAAGGCCATTTTCAAACTGACCCGAAACTACCATTGCTCGTGCATAATACGATGCATGTATAAATAGTTTACGTAACAGCAGATTAAAAACAAAGCTTACACATGTTTAGTAAAAGTGCCTGACAAAATAGTTTTACGTGGTACGTTGTGAATCAGAAACTAAAACTATGACGAATTTATATGTAGATGTAGAACTTGGCGTGTCACAATTATAAAAACTGAACAGTTTTAGACATTAAAAATGACACATATTAACTGTAAAAGAAATTACATTCTGATTTGTTCGAAATTTGAAAACGAGTGCATACCAACAAAACACTGGAAGCAATTTTTACGTTTAGTGAAAATATAAAATAATTGCAGTAGGCGGTGCGCCTCGGCTGACTGTATAGTAACGTGTTCCAACGACATGAGATTAATTTAAAGTACAGACAAGTTTTCAGATCTGAGGCAGACAGACTTACATTTTTTTTTATAAAATGACTTTATTTCACGTGAACACAGTTTCCACACAAATTCTACACAAATAAACGTTAGCTTTACTTTTCATTTGACTTTATGTAAAACATTTATATAACCATCACAACACAAAAAAAAAAAACAACAACCGTAGCCTCCGAACAAATTTTAAGTTTTCTGGTTGCTGAGGCCGAAACAATATTATTTTTTTTGTGATTCTTCAGTTTCTCCCGGCGTATTTGATGATCAAAATATCCACGGGTGTACTGCCGGTCTATAGTGTCCAACGGGCACAATATTTCGGCGATCAAACATGTCGCCATCATCAGGTGAACTGACGGACTGAGCTCCTGGAAACGCGCCGGTACGGAGATCCGCACGCTACGGCTGCTCGAAGGGAACTGGGTTCTAGCCCGGTAGCGGGCCCTTTAAATACCCTCGGCCCGCGGAGCGACCCCTCCGCGGTCCGCGCCCCGCGCCGCGGCCGCGCAGTGGAACCGATTGCGCCGGCGTCTGAGAAGACGTCGGTGTGAGGGCTCTGTCCGCCGTGGTCGTCACTTCGTTACGTTTGCTAGATTTACTCTTAATTAACCCAATCGCTGGTTCCCAAGCTTTGCTAAGATTATATCCAGAGTCACGGTTTATGAGGTCGTCACTTGTGCGAATTTCAATGGCCTCTCTAACGACGCAGTCCCAGTATCTCGACGTCTGTACCAGAATCCTAGTGTGTTCATACTCCATGGCGTGATTCTCAGACAAACAATGTTCAGCGACCGCCGACTTGCTCGGATACATCAATCGTGTGTGCCTCTGGTGTTCAACGCATCGATCCTCGACGGTACGCATCGTCTGTCCAATATATGACTTTCCACACTGACACGGAATCTGGTACACGCCCGCCTTCCTCAAACCGAGATCATCTTTAGCGCTCCCCACCAGTGCACGAATTTTATTCGGCGGACAAAAAACAGTTCCAACCTGGTGTTTTCTCAAAATTGTTGTCTTACCGGCTGACAAAGGCAATGCTACGGTTGTTGTCTCCCATAAGGACTACACTGAAAAGATGCAGAGCCTGCTAAATGACGATTCCTACCGGAAGATCAGCGTTGACCCCACAAAGAAGGTGGAAAACAAGACGAGGGCGCTTCTCAAGGATGCGGATTTACCGGAGGGTGTCGCCAAGAAACTGCTACCTCAAGGTCCGGTACCGCCAAGACTTTATGGACTCCCTAAGGTTCACAAAGATGGGGTGCCGTTACGTCCCATTGTCAGTAACATCAGAGCACCTACATATTTGTTGGCCAAATACTTGACGGGAATATTAAGTCCTTATGTGGGTAAATGCCCTCATCACATTCGTAATTCCGTGGATTTTGTGAAACGCCTTAACAACTTCAGGCTGGATGAGTCAGATATCATGGTGAGTTTTGACGTCGTTTCGTTGTTTACGAGGGTGCCCCTTCGAGAGTCACTAGAATTGATTGGTCAGAAATTTGACGAGAAGACCACCGAACTTTTTAGGCATGTCTTGACCTCCACGTATTTTCTTTTCAATGGCGAATACTACGAACAAACGGAGGGAGTCGCCATGGGTAGCCCACTCTCCCCTGTGGTTGCAAATTTGTACATGGAGAATTTTGAGGAGGAAGCCCTGGCATCATCTGAATGGAAACCCACTTGCTTTTTCCGTTATGTGGACGACACTTTCGTCATCTGGCCACATGGTATGGATAAACTCCTTGACTTCCTTACACATCTGAACTCCATACACCCCAACATCAAATTCACTATGGAGACTGAAACGGAGGGTAAATTGCCGTTCCTTGACGTCTTGGTCAAGAGAAGAGCTGATGGCACCCTGGGTCATAGTGTATATCGGAAGACAACGCACACTGATCTCTATTTACACGCAGACAGCTGTCACCACCCTTCACAGAGGAATGGGGTACTTAAAACTCTAGTACATAGGGCGCGCACTATCTCCGACGCAGAGAGTCTACCCCAGGAATTGGAACACCTGAGAACTGTATTTCGAAAAAATGGGTACTCAGAGTGGCAGATTCAGCGGGCTCTTCGCCCAACCACTACAACACAACATGTGGAAACGGATGAAAACGCAAGGGAGGATGTAGGCACTGCGTTCGTTCCATATACCGGTGCACTCTCAGGGAAGATCGCCCGCATTTTGAGAAAACACCAGGTTGGAACTGTTTTTTGTCCGCCGAATAAAATTCGTGCACTGGTGGGGAGCGCTAAAGATGATCTCGGTTTGAGGAAGGCGGGCGTGTACCAGATTCCGTGTCAGTGTGGAAAGTCATATATTGGACAGACGATGCGTACCGTCGAGGATCGATGCGTTGAACACCAGAGGCACACACGATTGATGTATCCGAGCAAGTCGGCGGTCGCTGAACATTGTTTGTCTGAGAATCACGCCATGGAGTATGAACACACTAGGATTCTGGTACAGACGTCGAGATACTGGGACTGCGTCGTTAGAGAGGCCATTGAAATTCGCACAAGTGACGACCTCATAAACCGTGACTCTGGCTATAATCTTAGCAAAGCTTGGGAACCAGCGATTGGGTTAATTAAGAGTAAATCTAGCAAACGTAACGAAGTGACGACCACGGCGGACAGAGCCCTCACACCGACGTCTTCTCAGACGCCGGCGCAATCGGTTCCACTGCGCGGCCGCGGCGCGGGGCGCGGACCGCGGAGGGGTCGCTCCGCGGGCCGAGGGTATTTAAAGGGCCCGCTACCGGGCTAGAACCCAGTTCCCTTCGAGCAGCCGTAGCGTGCGGATCTCCGTACCGGCGCGTTTCCAGGAGCTCAGTCCGTCAGTTCACCTGATGATGGCGACATGTTTGATCGCCGAAATATTGTGCCCGTTGGACACTATAGACCGGCAGTACACCCGTGGATATTTTGATCATTATTTTTTTTATTCATAACGTTTACTCGGCACGCTTCCGCAACTTTGGGACCGTAATCACGTTGTCTTCATTCCGATAAATAGATAAAATTCTTGTCTGATAATTATTCAAACTTGATAGTGAAATATACTTTTAACGTCACGCAGTTGTTGAGTTCGTGCTTCACATCCTCATCTTCAGTACAACTGTAGTGTCGTTTTTCCAGTTGTCGACTCGACTTCTTTCCGTCAGATAGTTAAAAGTTCTTCGCAAACTCTTTCGCGATTTGCTACTAGAAAGTATTGGGAACTGTGTAACTCAGTCTTCGTTTAAACTATGTATCTAAACTATATTTTCCCGTGCCATACAAATTTAATTCATTACAAATCATTTTTCTGTTTGTTCGGTGTGTGGAAATTCCGATTACTGCTGTATAACTCTATTTTACTGTACCGAATTCGGTTTGCTCCCTGAAAATACTTCTGTTAGTCATACTTGATTGCCCCCAAAAATGTGTATTTCGAATTGTTTTCGCGTTGTAGTAAATTTTTTAATAAAAAATATGTCTAGGATTTCAAAATATCGCTAATTTCATAACGTTATAGGACTGAAGACCTAGATGTTTAGTCCCCTATAACACCACCTACATAACGTTATAGTCACAGACTATGTCGTCCTGACGTAAATAAATAACAGTCTAGTCAAGGTAATAAAGAGTCTTTCGTTCATGGAAACAAATTTTCCTTGTGCTGTCCAAACCGACTCACCATTTCACTGATATACATTGAAATAATCATATTTCGCATCAATTTTAATGTGTCCGAAACTAAGTTTACAAATTAATATTGTTTACTATGGACAGAAAACAACTATGCCGTCTAAAATATCATTGGCTACTTCAAACTTTGCCACAATTCGTTCATTCACGAGTGCTGATAACTGTTCTGTTGCCAACATTACCCGCTAGGCCTGTGTCGGCGATTGTAAAATTTTACCTAAGTGCCTACACGTTGGGGATTTTTGCATAAAAATTCCCTACATGATTTTAATGTTTAAAAGTACCTTCGTATAGGGAAAATTCCTTACGTCTGGCAACACTATCACCAAATGCAGTAACAGCTTAAAACAAAAACAATTTCCACTGGTAGCTAATTTGTCAGTTTGAAATAGTCATCAGTTGTATATCGTTTTCTTCTTCTTTCGTATCTAATGTAAGAAGACTGTCATTTATTCGTAGATGATGCATTGTTAAGTTGAGTTGCAAGAAGTATGACATAACGAGCCGTACGCAAATAGTTTCGCCTTGTACTCTTAGACCAACAGTTTTAAAATAACTGGAATGCGGGACGCATTTGCCACTTTGCGGGACAATTATCCCAAAGCGGGACAACGGTTCTAACTGCGGGACTGTACCACAGAATCCGGGACGGTTGGCAGCCTTAATCAGGACAGTTTATTTACGGTTAACTTGTAACCTAAGGCTTTTACAGAATAATTTCGTTTATTATTAAAAATAGCAAAATGGCTAGGTAACACCGAAGTCCTGCCCTTTGGAAAAAATACGTCGCCTCTCTGCTCAAGAAAGTTAACGTTTCTGCACTACAATTCCAGTAAAATCGGTGGTCGTGGAACGTAGGAAACGCATATAGAACACAATAACTACAGTATTTAACATTACAAATCAGCCACCACAACTGTAGCTGAAGGAAAAACGTCACAGACGTGGCAAGAAAACGGAAAAAGCAATGAAACTGTTTGCAACAAAGAAGAACCCAATTCCACAATTGTTTCTACACCTGAACCACCATTGGCAAGAAACTTCAAAACATAGTCTTCTTAACCCTCACAGACCAGAAGCGCTTATTGTTGATCAGTTGTTAATAGACAGGGTTGGGGAAGGATAATACAGCGTTGTGTAATCGTTGCTTCCCACACCTTCACTATTTTCCGTTATCAGTAGACACGATAACGCGAATCAGAGGAATATTATTACATCTTTTTCTTGTGGTAGCGGTCTCACATACCGCACCCGGGCCTTTGCGTTATGGAATTCAGTACCGAGTTCTTCCTCCACTGTGCTTGTTACAGACCATCATTTAGAGGATACTGTTTTGAAATGGTTTGAAGACCCTTTAGGAAGTGATGTGGGATCAGATAAGGGCTAATGAGATTCAAACATTCAGAATAGTGTGGAAGTGAAGAAGAAATTATAGTGGCACCTGTGAAAAGTAGAATACACTCCACCTTTTACCCCAAAAAGAAGAGAAAGACCTGTTATGTTTGCCTTAAGTGTTCTACGAAAATTTACATTGAGAGCGGAGAAAACATTTTAAATGACTAAAAGATACCAAGAAACCAGTAGTGCAATTTTTATTTTTGTTAATTTGTTTGGAGAGTTTCTTATGTTTTTACCATTGCATGAATAGTAAACAATAAGCCCAGATTATTTGAATTCATACAGTGTTAATAAAATAATGTAATGTTAAATCCTTTTTCTGCAGTTTTATGTTTGAATATATATACATCATAAAATTAATTTTATTATGTATTCCTTTTACAGAATTTATGTAGACATAAGTAGCCTTTTGTGTAATAAAATAAATTAGTTCACTTAGACATAACAGTGAGAACTATTTATCATTATTTAAAAACTGCCGTCTGTCAGACCACGCATGGGACAGTATGTGACAGAAAATGACCTGTGAAGCCAAGGGTTAAGCTAAAGTAATCACATTCAAAACAATATGCGCGTATAAGGAAGACGAGTGAAGCCTAAAAACGTGCGATTAGACCCCATAAAGAATTGATACGTGTCAAAAAACTCTTTGCCATAGTAAGAATAGACCATAATAGAAATTATGTCATTTATATTCTACATACTTTCAGCGGAAAAAGCTGCAAATAGACACATATTTGTAAGTATTGGTTCTTGACGAATCACTGAGTCAGTTAAGTTCGGCTGTTTTTTATATTAATTTCTGTATTTTATATGTCGCTTGATATTTTACAACGCTGGTAACGCAAAATTTATGCTAACTATTTCGTTAATAAAGTGCACAAATAATAATAAATGAACATCACTCTTTCGGCGGCTTGCCCACCACTAGGAGCGCTAGTGTCGTTGCAACTCTCAGTTGGTAAGAAAAAGTTCTTTCACAGCAGTGAGTGTCGCGACTGTATATGTCAGACTGTTGTGCTACTACTAAATAAACACTTAAAAAATTAAAATATGTGTAATATACAGTGATCTCTATACGACCTGGATGTTTAACTACGGATATCTCAGCGTGCCAGTCAAAGATGTTCATATTCTGTTTCTTGATTAATTACAACGTGGCTGCTATGAAGTACAGGATGATCAACCCTCAGAGCAACCGCCTTTGCGGAGTGCGACGTGCCGGCGATGGCAGCTGCGGTTCCCGCTTAGCGGGGCGTCTGACGTCCGCACTAAATTTATTACGGATAGGCGCGCAAGTTATTTCTGACATACACAACGCAAAGAAAAGTTCTTTACTGATCTGTATTATGCACGGAGGTGCTGCAACTACCTACCTTCGTTATTGAGCATTTTTCACACCTGCTGAGGAAGTTGCTCATTACACTCTTAAGATCCCTCTCAGAAATTGCAGAGATTTCATGACGAATGTTTTTAGTTCATATAAAGTGTCGGGATATGATTTTTACACTTTCTCTTCTAATGCTCCCCACGGGTAAAAATCGCGCAGCGTTAAATAGGGAGGTCAGGAGCAGCCCTAGCACGATAAAAAAAAATAGGAGTGTGGTGCGCTGTTAGCGGCGAGAGAATATTTTTTCTGGAAACAGTTAATAATGACAGGTATGTTGAAAACTATTGCGACCTTTTTTTGTCCAATTAACTGAGAGAAGACGTGTTTTTGCGACATTTCAGCAAGACTCTGCGACTGCCAACTGATCATTACGGGAAATTGGTAATGTGTTCCCTGAAAGAATTATCACTAAGAACATTTGGGCCCCTCGTTCTCCCGATTTAATCCCGTGCAATTTTCATCTGTGGGGAGCATTAAAAGAGAAAGCGTACATATCAAATTCCCACACTTTAGGTGAACTAAAAACAAACATTCACCATGAAATCACTGCAATTTCTGAGAGGTAACTTCAAAGTGTAATGAGCAACTTCCTCAGCAGGTGTCAGAAATGCTTGAACAACTAAGGGAGGCAGTTATGGCACCTCCTTGCACAATACAGGTGAGTGTAAACTTTAATTTACAAGTGTTTGTGCGGTGTATGCCAGAAATAACTTGTGCACCAACCCGTATAAATTTTGGTGTGGAGGTCGGACGCAAAGACGGATGCGTTGAGGATTGATCACCCTGTATTACCAGATAATGATTCCGTTCTCATACGAGTCTGTTAGTTCACATATTGACATAAATTTCAAATCCAGAGCTAATCAAGCTATTATTTGTCATGTATTAACTGATATAAATTCGTTTGACTAATTACAACATGGCGCTCAATGCAAAATTTTCAGCAAAACATATGAATGTGCAGGCACGCTACAGCTCTATGCTCAGATACGAGAGTTATGCGTCCAGGTTATGTAGAGATCATTGGTAATATACGTTGATCTCTAAATTACCTGGATGTTTCACTACAAAATTTCTGAGCGTGCCAGTCATATTTTTTGATTAGTCAAGTGATAAGATGGTTGCTTTATCTGTCACTTTCCACTTCTTTCACCTCTGGCAGTATTGCTCATGTGAAAAATACCGAGTAGCACCTATAACTGACTGGGTAAGTCAGTTCGAAGGTCGGGGGAAGGCAACGGCATACCACCTCCAAACAGGACCATGCCTAGTAAAGCACTGTTGTGTTCAAACCAATCTTCGGATTGTTGACTGCTTTACCTTTTTAAGATGGTTGCTATGAAGTTTACCAGAAAAAGAAAAGAAAATGCGTTTCGATTGCGCTTCCATATCATATGTTTTACATAGCATCTTAACATACGTTTCAAATCAAAATGTTCAAATGTTTGTCGAGCTTATGGGACTTAACTAGGGTCATCAGTCCCTAAACTTACAAACTATTTATGAAGTAGCTTATACTAAAGACGGCACAAACATCCATGCCCGAGGGGGGATTCGATCCCCCGACCGCAGTGGCCGTGCAGACCGTGACTGGCACGCCGCAGACCGCTTGGCCAACGCGGCCAGCGTTTCAAATCAAAAAATAAGCAAGCAATTAATCGTTTATCAAATTACGACGTGGTGGCAATGCAAAATTGTATGCAGAACATGTGAATATGCAGAAACGTTTCAGTTCTGTGCTCGGAAACCATAGGTAAGCATCCAGGTTGAGTTAAGATAACTGGTAATGTCGAGGTAATCACAGAGCAAATATAATACAAACAGTTCGTGACCTCATTCTACTGATATAAACATGTAAGTCCCGTGAACTAGGGCAGGAAGCCGTTTTCCTCATTACGGAAAGTGTGAAGTGGACCTGACGTTGTTATGTTCTTTACAGCAAAAATTAAGAGTACATTTTAACAATGAAACGTCTTCTTCACATTACACATTTATCAAACAATTAACGTTATTTCTTCTCAATTCCTTGGTTACAGGCTAGCTTTTATATGTTCCTAAACAAAAGGTATTGATAGTTCTTTTTACAAGCTATAGAACTGCAGTTCGTACGTGGATAATTGTTTTTAATGCCCTGCGAGTCTTTAAGTTTGCAGCTTCCACAGGAGTAGAAGCCAAATATGAGCTTCACAAGCAGTATCAGTTTTCTTACGATTTCTCAACAATACGTGTTAAATGTTTAGATATGCTTTTATAAGAACTGAAATCGGTATTTTAAACATAATGTCCGATTTTAACACAATACAAGCATTCATATTTAATGACGTTTATCACCAAAACGTAAAACAAGCAAAATATTGACTACGAACATTGAAGTAATATCTTGGGCAATCATTAACAATGTCCTCGACAAGTATAATTGGTTTTATAAGTTTAACGAACAGTTTGTATTCATATTTAGCCAAGTATAACTCTATTATAAGCAGATTTGCACCAGAAATGACTTACTAGCTGACACATAAAATCAGTCAAGAAGAAGTTCGAATAGTCTTCACGTCAATAATCGGATTCATCAGTTGAAAAAGAGTAAAAGTTTCACAATGTAACACAAACACTGAAGATCTGTTATTCCGTTGGTTATAATCGATAACTGGCAATACGTTTGCCCTGGTCACATGTAAAAAGGATATTCGACGCTTTACTGTTGTAGAAATTACGATACCTTTATCACTACATGTGGGTAAAACTATACGACGCTTCTCGCCGGGCTCCAGTGCTTATGTTGGCAACAGACGAATAATGAAGTGTAGAATTGTGTTAATATTTTTCACTAGCTACAGATTAAGTGTTATTGCTGCTCGTTTCACTCGCAGCAAAATTAATACTGTGCCTGCTCATTGGTTAACAGGTTCTTGTGTGTACCCTTGTTCGTTCAGAAAACAATAATTTTCTTTTTAATTGAAGTTGTCAAGACAAAAAATTTATTGGTCATCTGTGTTGCCACCATAATTCACCGATGCCAACATAAGCATTAGAGCCCAGCGAGAAGCGTCGTAAAATTTAACCCCTCACTGCTGTACTGACAACAAAGCATTGCACATTGTTCCACAAACTGAAAAATTCCACTTTTAATAAAAGAATATTATCCGCTATTTGGCTGTGAATAATTATTCTTTTAATGTTCAAGCACGATTGCGACCGTACTGGCGTATTTTCAAGAGCGCCATCATTATTTAAAATTGTCTCACATTCTTGGAATGCACGTCAAGTTCAAGAACATTTAAAAAAATGTTTGGTGCACTGACTAAGACATGAATTTTAGGCATGTCAGACCGTATTAAATATGAACTGGACATTTCAAAATGGCTAATACAGCCGAAATTAGGCTTGTACATTAAAATAATTACTATCCATAGTCCAAAAGCGAATAGGCCTAGTCCTCTCAGAGAATATGACTGTGGAAAAGTGATTACAATATTTGTTTGAAACCAGTAATTGTGACCAATTACTCGCGTAAGCGAGTCTTTAAATTAACTCTTTGAACAAACATGTTACTTTTACTTTGATATTGCTTCCGGGTATGCTGCCGGATACTGAGAACAAACTGGTCCATACTTTTACTTTGATCAACATTTTTACAGCGAAATTTAGATTCAGTCATGAACGTTAAATTTAATTTTTAGTACTATTTTATGAGTTGAGCTCCATAATAAGATTTAAGTAACGTCAAATGAGTTATATTAGATAATGTCTATACTTCACAGACGACAAGTAATTACAAATTTTCCGTTGTTAAATACCGCCGGTTATGAAATAAATACAGGACCTGACTGAAATTTAGCAGAAATTAACCGCTAAAATTGGTAACTGTATAACCGAATAATGAAAGCTAACTTAGTTAGGCGACTATTAAAATTAACTGCATTCGTTGTGGAACTAAAATTGAATACTGGTGAAGCTAAGAGTTTGTTTAATACGACATTATCTAAAATTCGTAAATGTAACGAGGTTCCCATTCTGAAGATACCAAACTGACCGTCCTGTTCAGTTCCACTGGCATTCTATTACGCCAACAGATGTTCAGATTACAGACGTAATTTTCTGATATACTTCTGAAACACATTCATATACAGGTTATTTAAGATATAATCAGCTAAACCACATTAACCCTATCTAATATGTATTTCACTACGACGCCCCTTGTCGGAGCAGATGGATCGAAGAAACAGGTGTAATATTCTCACATATTGCAAAAGCTGTTTTACCACAGTCTGTCCCGTTGTCAAAGTGGAGACTAAAGATGTTATGTCTTTAAACATTACAAACGAAATTGGATAATACGTACATTATTCAGATTAATTATATTTCCGTAACTGTAGCAACGTGATAGAATGAAAATTTAAAAGTTTCTGCAGATTTCAGGCGACTGACCTGTGACTTGAAGATAAAGACGGCTTCAACAAGAGATACTTCATACAGACTACTGGAAATAATTAGTTCTAACGTTTATGCTTCCGGTAACACTTTCTGGAATGCTGGTCTCTGCTGTTTACAGCCTCAACATTACTTGCTATAAAATATTGTTTTCGGATTCCTCTTTTTGATACAACCAACGATCGAATCATCTATCTATTACCAGTGATGGATATTACCTTCACGGATCATAGTTAATAAAGACTTGTGCATGTCCCTATCTCTGCCCTGTTGTTGTTTGAAACCATCAACTAATGTTTCTTCCCCGAATTACACGAACCAGTTTTCATCATGAATAACAGTTTTTTCTCATTTACAGTTGAAATCCAGCTTTGATTTTAACAATAAAACGACTTCTCGTATTTTTGTTACACATGCAGGGTTAAATTGTACGACGCTTCTCGCTGGGCTCTAGTACTTATGTTGGCACCAATGATTAATGGCGGCAACTCAGATGACATAAATGTTTTGTCTTGACAAGTTCAATTAAAACGAAAATTATTATTTTTTTGAACGAACAAGGGTACTCATAAGAACCTGTCAACCATTAAGCAGGCACAGTATTAATTTTGCTGCGAGTGAAACTTACTCTGTAGCTCATGAAAAATATTAACACAATTCTACACTTCATTGTTCATCTGTTGCCAACATAAGCACTGGGTCCCGGTGAGAAGCGTCGTATAGTTTTACGCAGTAAGATGTACACGTACTATATAGTAGGAATGTGCATTCAGATGCTTATAACAATTATTGTTGCCATCATTGATTTTCTCCAGTGTCTCATGAGTAGGCGGTTACATTTTACTTATCGCGTCGGTGGCGTAATGTGCTGATATTGGCAACAAAATGTTCACTTTACGATGATAAATAATTTACTGATCGGAAAAAAGGATATATAAGAACCTCTCAACCACAGCAGGAACAACATTAATTATTTTACGGCTGACACGAAAAATTATTCCCACTCGTCCTATATGATCGAGTTATCAAAGAGGTAACATTAACGCATTACGCCGCTGACGCGGTAAGTAAATATTTTCCAACTACAATGCAATGTAAGGCTTGTCTTGTACATTTTGAATAACATAATATCTCAGTAACGTGACTCATTGTTTATAAATACTAAGAGGGATGGGTAGGAACAAGACTAACATAGAGTTCCTAAAAACACAGGCTGGCGCATCCGCCATTTTCATTCCGTGCGAATGCTCAACACAGCACGCAGATTATACGAACAGTGTTGTTTTGTTCAAGTTTAGTAAAATATTTTGGAAGTGCAGGCATAGAGCCTTAGATCGTGCTACTTTGAGCTTGCATTCCGCTCTTGTTTACATCAATATGTGGATTAGACACAAAAATCTCGCGTTTTCTTTACTTGTTGCTGTTTTTCTTTTCTGTCCAAATAAAAATAAAAGCAGAAGAAACGTATATATTTCTGTGATAAAAATTGGGTATCAGTACTACGTTTAATTCTACCGAAACTGATCATCTAGATAAAAGTTTTAAGCGCTCTTGGCTTCTATTTGAATAATGACTGTCAATATGCCAGGTTTGTTTGCCAGCCTGCAGTAAGTGTTTGTTGTCCGCTGTGACAAATATACCACATCTGATTGTCGTACTCACATTGCTGAATCTACTTCTATTACGTTATTGAAAAAGTTTCAGAATGTATTATAAACACTGAAACTAAAAAGAATATTATTGTACACGCTCTAAAGTTTACGGTCGTAGAGGCACACGGTGCCGATGTTGGCAACAACCGTTGAATGTTATTGGAAAACCTAATCGTATAGAATGAGGGGAATAATCCTTTGTGTTGACAATCGAATAAAAAATTAATTCTGTTCCTTCTCTAGGTTGACAGGCTTTAATATGTAACAGTACCCTTGTCTTGTCAGTAATTTAATAATCCTTAAAAAGCCAACATTTCGTTGCCTACATTAGCACACTACGCCGCCGCAGTCGTAAGTAAAATTTACACAGTATTCTTTGTCAGTTATGTTATAATCTCTTATAGATAAGCGTCAATATTGGCATTTAAAGACACACATATTGTGCTCTAAAAACAGTATGCTCTGGGATGTTTTGCTGTGTTATGATGTTTTGCGGCTGCTATCTCCCTACAGGCAGCTTCCCTGTTAAGAGGTAGTACTTTAAAAAGATCTAAACAAAAACTTACGTTAGAATATAACAGACTATTTTTACTATTAAATATTGCTTCAAGTCATAATAATAAATATTTATAATACATAACTGTGAGCTCGGTCTGGGTCCCCAGTTTTTGTGCCGACAGTTAATGATCCATTTTTTTCTTCTCTCAGAATCTTTTGGGGAAACTAAACGTTCTGTAGCCACCTCTGGAATGATTTGGGCAGTTTATGCCAAGACAACGACCCATAATGTCGTGCTAAAGTGCCGTGACGCAAATCCTATAGCACCGCAGTATGTTTACGTTAAGAGCTACCAGAATGAAAATGGCGGATGCGTCAGCTCGTACTTATAGGAGCCTTAGACTAACAGTTTACGTCACAGTTCGGGAAATCTCTCGATCTATTCGATCTTCCGATAGGCCTGCGATCTAGCGAATTTTGTTGTTACTATCGCAATGATATGTCGTAAAGTTTTTAATGGAGGATTTTAATAATAAAATGACTTTTAAATATAGAGTGAAATATCTTCTAGGATACACACTACGTGTATAAACGGAAACCAATAATTAAATAAAGAGATAGCAATCATGATTCTGCTCAATTCACGAGCTTATACTCCTCCTGAGATGTAGTATGGAATTACATCAATCCAGACCTTGCCATTATTATTCACACACGTGTGGAAAATTACATTCACTGAATCCCGATTAATTTCGTTTGTTGGGCATTAATCTTATGATAACTTTCATCTTTGTAGGATGTTGTCGTCGTTAAGGGGACAACAATTTACCTTTAGAATGCCAGAATAATACCTAATTACATCCACACACAACGGTACTGTATGAGATATCGTGTTCCAAATTTGTTCAAGTACAATACAGCCTGTTTCCGTGGGTGGGTTTCATGCTTTTTTCCTCAGTGAAAGCATAGTGCGAGCACATCAACTATAAGAGAAAAAATAAAACTTTTATTTAGATTCCGCGGCAATTTAGTATTTCATGCACAAGTTAACTTTTACTTACCGTCCTGGCGTTCTCCTGTGGCAATCATGTGACGTTGGCGAGACAACGCAAATGTTTTGTTATGAAATCTGCCTATTACGAGGACATTACTTTTACTGAGTTGATAAGGGTTCTTACAACAACGTGTCAACCGTAGAACACGAACAGCGTTTTTTATCTAATTGTAATTGGTTGGTCCAGAACACTGGAACATATTTATTTATTCACTAGATGTATCTTTCGGCTTAAGTGCCGTCGTCAGGTGTCTTTCTGCAAAAAGATTTTGGTATTCAAAAGCTTTAATTGCTTTAACTGTATATTTATGAAACGTTCTTTTATATTTCCATTTACGAATACCTAAATATTTTTGCAGATAGACACCTGACGAAGGCAATTACGCCGAAAAATACATCTAAGGAATAAATAAATAAGAAATATGTTACATCAGATTGCCTTCCATAAAGAAGGTTTTTTTTTTTTGCGCCCACGACTCTATTTATAATATCCAATGGGTGGTTTTGCAGCAATCAGTCGTTATTTCTAAGTAACTGCTTTATTTGGCAGATCTAGATTTCGGCAAGTGACTTGCCATTATCAATGCATACATTTTTTATGTTAGCATGTTTTGCATGTGCATTGTACCTCATAGATGGTCTGTAATACATTGTTTTCCTCAGTTAAATGTGGGAAACAATGTATTACAGACCATCTATGAGGTATAATGTACATGCAAAACGTCCTAACATAAAAAATGTATGTATCACTTGCCGAAAATTATATATGCAAAATGAAGCAGTTTCTTACAAATAATGACTGATTGCTGCAAAATCACCCAGTGGAAATATATTACAGTGTTCTGTGCCAATCAATTACTACTATGTGAATCTGCGACATCTGTAACACTGTGGGTCCCATAATATAACGTCGGCCGCGGTGGCCGAGAGGACTAAGGCGCTCCCGTCACGGTCTGCACGGCCACTACGGTCGGGGGTTCGAATCCCCCCTCGGGCATGGATATTTGTGTCGTCCTAGTTCGTAAGTGTAAGTTTAGGGACTGATGACCCCGTAGTTAAGTCCCATAGACTATACAAACATTTGAACATAATATAACGAGTTGTTGACATTATCTATTTACTTCATGGTATGTACGAAACGCCAATCAAGTGGATTTCTAACATTGATCTCTATACAAACTGGATGTATAACTCTGGTATCTGAGCATAGAGCTACAGCGTGCCTGCACATTCAAATGTTTTCCGCCCGTTTTCGCGTTGACCGCCATGTTTAAATTTGGCATACGAATTTCCATCAGCTATTCGGTGACGAAGAATTGCTTGCTTACCTCTTGATATGAAATCTATCTCAATACGCGATGTAACGGGCTAATACGGAGGCGTGATCGAAACATATTTTCTTCTCGTTTTCTAGTAATACTTCGTAGCAGCCATATTTTAATTTGGCAAGAAACGAAATAGGAACATCTATGGCTGGCACGCTCAGACAACTGAAGTTCAACATCCAGGTAGTATAGAGATCACTGATTTCTAAGAATATTAACATCCTGTGAAAGATTTTCTGCCGTGTTGTCGATGTTGCCAACATAGTCACGTGAGGCCGCAGGGATGGTAGGCAAAATTTTACCCCAACACCAAATGCACTGCTTACGCAATAAGTGGTATTCCTGCTATCCCATTAGCTGAGAACTGACGATATTATGTTTGATTTTTTAAATCAAAGTAGCTCTAGTTAATACATTTTGCTAGCCTCCGTTCTAGTGTCTAACTTCGTACATGTGATATTGAAAAAGCATATTATCACATTAAATTTAATGAGCTAACATTTTGGGAAAGGTTAAATTTTTATATATCGCTACAGCGCTGCTGGACACTTTTACAAAAATAAATCTTATTTTAAAATTCGAGATTTGGAAAGATCTTTAATTCGCGGTTTCATTTACCGTCCAAACTTTCGTAACAAATGTTCAAAAAGCTTGTAAAGCTTATGGGACTTAACTACGGGGTCGTCAGTCCCTAAACTTACAAACTACTTATGAACTACTTACGAACTAGGACGGCACAAATATCCATGCCCGAGGGGGGATTCGAACCCCCGACCGTAGTGGCCGTGCAGACCGTGACTGAAGCGCCTCAGTTCCTGCGGCCACCGCGGCCGGCCTTTCGTAACATGCAAATATAAACATGAAAGTAGTCATACGTGATTTCAGGCTTCATGTTGTTTCTCATTTTTAAAACAGGAAGTCGTGGGTTAAGTCGTCTATTTTTAATATAATTACCGTAAATGGGCAGATAAACCTAGAATTTTACTGGATATTTCATTGCAACTAGTGAGCGTCGTTTTATTGTCATTTACGTTTACAAAGCCGAGATCGTCTCTTCGGAATACAGCAGATTCATGTAGCAAAAGCGAAAAAGAGATGACAGCCAACTCCAGAGTCATACGTGCCATTCTTCATCACGGCATGTACTACTGACTCCAGTCAAATTTCCCAGAGCGTACGTTTCTCGAACAGTCAACCAAGATAAAATATCAACGTTTACAGCCCTCATGGAGGCTGACAGGCAGTTGCTATTCCGCGAACCGCACACGACTGGAACACCAAAAGAGGGAGTTGCAGTTATACCAAAGCACCTTCGGCCACACAACATGACGTGGCTTTCACAAAAAAAGGCTATTCAGTTTATTACTGCGGCTCTCATATCGCTCTTCAGGCCCGTCGCTAAGGCATGCAAGTTTACGTTTACACCGCCTGCGATGTCACGCGATTCCGAACATAATGGCGAAACCGATCGTAAGCGACGTAGTGTTCAGACTGCACACGATGCGACGCACGCGATGGACAGTAGTTGCCGAACGGGCTATGAACGATGTCTTTTCCCCGACCCAGTAAACTCTTTTTCATTAGAAAGCAGTGCCCTCAGAATTCAACGGACTCGTAAATCGCTGCATACGATCAATGAGGGTAGGAGGGCTTGAGGAGAATTTCATCATTTGTACAGAGATTTGAGAAACGATTAAGACAAATTTTGGAATTTTGAAACGTCAAAAAAGTAGCGTACTTATGTAAACGCCGGCCGCGGTGGCCGCGGGGACTGAGGCGCTCCAGTCACGGTCTGCACGGCCACTACGGTCGGGGGTTCGAATCCCCGCTCGGGCATGGATATTTGTGCCGTCCTTAGTATAAGGTGGTTCGTAAGTAGTTTGTAAGTTTAAGAACTGATGACCTCGTGGTTAAGTCCCATAAGTTTAACAAACATTTGAACATTTTTGAACTTATGTTAAACAAATGCACCAGAAGACGCGAATAAATCCTCGAAATTCGTTGTGATAAGCAATAAACTTTCCAAACTGGTGTAGTTTTTCATTATTTAAAGCATGGAAGTTAACTGGTGTGAGTCTGCAGAACTTCAAATAAATTCAACAAAACTGTAATATGACACCACGAAATATCACAAATATGTAATAGAAATTTCTCCTTTTACCGGTTCCGCACATATTCGTAAATACTGTCTGGGACTAGCAGTAACAGAGGAAAGTACACAATCCTCGCCACTTTCTTCTTTCCAGACAGGTATAGCTCATTCGTAAGCATTCGAAGTCTTTATTAATAACAAAAGCCGCATTGTAACACGAATTTCGAAGCATAAAAATGTCGGTGGAATCCATTGCACCCCAGGGAATTGAAATGTAATATACTTTCGACACAGAATAAATTCAAACCTAACTTTATCATTTAACCGGACCAAGTGACAAATTATATCGGATGCAGTGTGACCACGCCGTCGGTCTATGTTTTCAGTTGAACTCGGTCGACGGCGTCTGACGACGGCTATCGTTGCCACCGTGAACACAGCCTTAGTAGTCATGCAAATTTCAGCGTGCCATCGCTTGGCTACGCTTTGGCATGACATCGCATTGCATCGCATCGCATTTCGGGCAGTGTAAATTTAACCTAAACCCAACATGCGCAAGGTCGCAGGGAAAAGGGGAAGTGGTGAAGCACAAAAACCCGAAGACGCGCGTTTAAACAACTCTTTTTCTTTATTGGCAAAATTAAACACAACTTCAAATAAAATAATCGATTACTACAATTCAAACACGTTCAATCACTGAACATAGCAATAGGCATGGAACATATTTGCCAAACAACAAATTATACAAAACAGACGGAATGAGTACTATTATTTTTGTCGATCTTAAATGCGTAAAACACTTCACTTGTAAGCATGTAGAACTATCAACATCAAAATCGGCGTCTCAAATCGCACTAAGATCACGGTGAATAGAAGAACAGTTATATTATTTAAAACATTTGGTTAATGAAAGGTTAACAACCGGAAACTACGCAGCTGACCATGCGTATGGTTACAAATACGGAAGTTGGCGTTCCTTGCGCAAAGCAAATTCTCGAATCATATTTTCTTTCTTCAGCAGAAGCGCCTCGTAGCTTTCTATTGAAACGATAGCGATTCCGTTAAGGCGGTCCTGTAAAACGGCAGATCTGAATACCAGACGCCACAGTCAGGAAAATGCGATAGGCTGTGTTGATTATGGTATACGATTCCTTGAGTGGGTGTAAGTTTCCTGCCTATGTATTACAGAGTTCAGTAGTTGGCAGTAAGGTAACTGAAGTTCATGGGTCATTTACGTTATTGGTAAAGGATTATTCACCTAACTTTATTGTTACATATTGAAATCAGATAACAAAAAATTATTACTTCAAAAATCAATTCATATCGTAATCGCTAAAAATTTCTCTTTTAATTGATTTAGATGTTACTTTTTTTTGGAAAATTCAATTCTGTCTTCTTTGACAAATTATTAGTTGCTCACATCACTGTTTCCTTTTAGTCTCCGTACAGTCAGTTTCCGTTATCGTTTTCATTTTTTCCCCTCGGTACAATTTCTTTCAGAGTTTGAAGTTCTTTTCCTGAATTTGGTGTTATTTTTGTCAAATTCGTTACTACATTTTGACAGTTTTGGTAGTACTAGTGTTTACCAATAAAATTGGATGTTTTTTTTTTAATTTTTTTTTTTTTTTTTTTTTTTTTTTTTTTGTAATTCCTAGTCTTACTTTTTGAATTATTATTTTGTTAAAATCAGTATGCTTCCTATTTTCGGAGTTCTTTTGTCTATTAACCGTTTGTTTCCTTGCCAAATTCGCTGAAAATGTTTGCAAATTTCGGTGTTACTCTTAAATATCATATTTCACCGACTTGCCCTTTCCCAAATTCGGTGTTGCTGTAATATGACAAATTCTGCCTAATGTTTTTGCCAAATTATGCTTTTTTGCAAATCTTGATTTTGTTTACTAATTCGCGTATTTATTGGCGAACTTCTTGTCAATGTCAATGTTTTTGACGTCATTTCATAGCTCTGATACATAAGAAATTAACTGTCATTTTTAATATGGTACATGAACATCACATTTTAGGAAAAAACGAGGCAAACTACAATTTCAATATTTAATATGAATTAGTTACAGATGTCTGCAAACTTTTGTCCTTAAATATATAACATTGTGTATGGGAGAAAAGTGATAATTTTACGACATTTTGTAAAAATAACCGACGTAACATTAGTTCGCAAAAGATGCCAATCTCGTTTAAGTTCTTGTGTTATTGCTTTATTAGTGATAAATGATTCTGCACTATGGCGGGAATGGTGGGGACTTGCAGACAATGCGTTTCGGTGTTACCGCCTGTTTACTATCTTTGATGAAATAAAGCAGTAGGTGAAGAGTAGATTACTTTTTTATAAGGACTAAATGAAAAGGAGATGGTGGTCTTCAAATTATACGTCGTTGTAAATCTTGACGAAATGACTGCGTTCATTTTACGACATGTCAAATGTGTGATAATTTTCTGTGATTATGTCGAATGTTTAGAGATGCGTGGGCCGTAGAAACTCGTCTTTAGGCAATCTGTTTACAAGAGTCGGGAATGATTACTCTTTGAGCGTCCCGCACATTAAAGTGATTGCTGTAACAGCCAGATAATCTCCTTAGGGAGACGACACTCGAACCCGTTCAGCCTGGTATGAATAAAGAGCGAGTGGGCTGCGGCACACCAAAGAAGCTCTGGAATTAGAAAGTTAAATATAATCGTCACGCAGTCGAATAAATATTTTAGAAACGACATGCAAATGGCAACGCGCGACGATGCCGATTTACATTAAATGCCTGTTATGAACAATAGTCAAGTACAGAAAGGATGAGCAAACAGCCAGAAAATTGTTTTATCCTATCTTGATTTCAATTTTGTCATCGAATTGCTTATATGTTTATTTGACTAAACAATTTGACTTTAATAACAGTCCTCTAGCTTAATACTGTCACCACATACAGGATGACGTACGCTGGCCTCTGTGCAATTAAAATAATTTCAAAACGTATCCCGGGCTACCGAACGTCCACTGTTGCGATGTTAATCAACACGGAACAAGTTATTTATTTTCATTTAATCGTATGGTAATTTTATACAATATACAATTATACATAACAAGGTAAAATCAAACATTAATGTCAGTTCTTGTCAACCGTTCATTTAAACCGAGTGTGAGAGCGATCAAATCGTCAGAAATGCTACGGTACGAATGAAGAGGACAGCGTTGGATCATATATTCGATCGGCTATTCTTCCAGGTTAAAGCCACACATGGATGAACTGATCCAGCCCCACTTGTGCCTGAAGTAATCGCAGCAGCCATGTCAAGTCCTCAACCTGTTGATGCGAGACAAGAATTTCCTCGGTAGGTCAAATCCGCTTCTTTGTGGGATCAAGATGGTGGGCGATGTTGTCAACAAAACTGAAGAGCACTGGTGCTGAAACAGATTCCAGTGGTAGAGCGTTATTTAGTTTTCGTTTGTGGTTTTTAGAGCTGCCGAGGAAGACTTCGAATTGTCTTTCACTAAGCATCATTATATAAATACGCTAACACGAAAATTGTGGTAGAGATTACTAATTTATTCGTACAAGAAGGCCAATGAATGTTACATAATTCGAAAGATTGTTTATGGTAGATTTCACGAATGTAAATATTATGTGTGCATTTACCCATTAAAAGTGGTAAAAGGAAGTAGACATTTTCCTATCTACAGCTTGGATCAAGTTCTACATCCTCCAACAATCAGCTCACTGATTGGCTATTCGCCTCGACCAAAGACGCTGCAATGCAGCGCATCTGCAGTATTAAAATAACGTATTAAAATAAGTGAATGTCGAAACATAGAGTGCCCCCAACTCACTTCCTTGTGCCGTTCAAATGCTTCATTTTCGCAGTGATTAAGAGTGGTTAAAGGAAATGGATGTTTTCATATGAATGCCGATATAAAGGATTATGCGCCGCGAGAGGCATCTAGCGGTGCTCGGGTGGAACTACGAAGTTGACATGTTGTCAGCTCTGGAATTATGAATATCGCAGTATCGAAATAACGTTTTTCTTGGCGTTATATAAATATACGAACACCGAAATTGTAGTTCCATTTCAAATACTAGGCTAATGAAAGTTATATAATTCGAAAATTGCATGAGAAGTATATACTTCCGTTTTTATTTGTTGTTATTGTGTCAGGCATTTTCCTTAACAGGTAAAAGATACCGTTTCATACCTCCCAGTGCCGGTTAAATTTTACCAAATATCCCAGCGGCCTCCTATGATAATGTTGGCAACAGATGCTGAATAGTGAGAATCCTGTGAGTCTTCATTTTAGCCAATCGCTTGAAAACGCTGGTGTTTTCTCATGGAATCTTCGCTTTACGAGGGCAATTATTTTTACTGAGCGGACGAGGGTATATACAAGAACCTGTCAACCATAAAGCAGGAACAGCATTATTTGTTTACTTCATGGTATGTACGATACACTATTCAAGTCATTCTATGTGGTTCGAACAAATGGGCAAAGATTTTCTATCGTGTTGTTGATATTGCCAACATAATCACTCGAGGCCGCCGACATGATACGCAAAATTTTACCCCCAGTGACTGTTGTAAGCACAATTGGTCGATTTTCGACCACAGGCAATACTAGTACTAGATATTAGGTTCACGATTCCTCGACTTTGTACAACTTCCAACAGTTTTTAGATACGGCCTTGTCTCCAAAAAATGTCATATGCCGAGTCAAGGCGATGAAAACGGCTGTTGATTAGTTGTCTTTGTAAACCTTCTTCTGTGTGTGTAGTTAGAGCAAAAACTTGATCGGTGCAGCCGAGTGCATGTCGGAATCCAGCTTGTTCCGGAGGCGTGACAGCTTCAATGAAAGGTGCTATTCTCGTTAGGATAATTCGTTCAAGGAGCTTGAATGTGCAACTAAGCGGTGCTATTGGTCGATATCTTTCGAGGCTATCTTCAGGTTTGCCCGGTTTGAGAATAGCTGGAACGTTTGATAATTTGAATTGTATGAGCTGTCTGTTCTCTTAGAGTATGTAAGTGAACAGAGAAGTGAGCCAGCATATGCATGCTCTTAGTAAATTCATTATAGATGTTGTCGGGACCAGCAGCCTTGCTGGTTTTCAGTTGTTTAATTGCACTCTCTACTTCCACTGAGGAGAAGGGCCTGGAAAGCGCTTGAGTTTAGGAAGGTTACATTTTACTTTTCTGGAATGATTATTGTCTCTCTTTGCCCTTCTGAGGTCTACGATCCTGTTGGTAATAACATCAGGATTCAGTTTAGAAAGCGGGTTTTTAGGGTGTTGTTTGCCAGTTAGTTCATTTAAGGTTCTCCAGGCTTTCCTGCCTGACTTTGAGAAGTTAATTTGTGTGAGCGTTGCTTCCCATTGTTTAAGAAGTGGAGAAACTATGTTCCCACTTTTTGATTTCCAGAACTTTAGTATTCTTGATATAGGGTCTCACTTACTTCATTCCATCCAGATACATATTCCTTTCTGTAACCCCTAGGAATGTTGGACTTGGCAGCTTTGATAACTAGTTTTACACATTTGTCGTAGTTATTTGCTGTCGGTTGAAGATTCTCCGCAGCTGAACTGGAGTCAAGGTCTTTCGTGGATACATCCCAGTTGTCTCGATGGAAGTTCCAACCTGGCAAGGGCGTTGAGTTTACCCGGGGAATTTTCAAACCAATTTTCACCATAACAGGTCGGCATTGACTGTTTGGGAAGTAGGGCAGAACAATACGAGTGATACTGAGTGGTTGGTCCAGACGATCTTTAGACACAACTGTGAAATCTGGGTTGTAATCCTTATTCCAACGTGCATAGTGGAAGGATCCCTTAACTTTTACACCAAAAACCAAAAGCATATTGGTAATTTCTTCTCATTGAACTAAGGTCTCTTCATTCACATGCGCAATGTCATACCTCCAATTTTTGTGACGGCTGTTGAAGTCTGCAGTGTATATAGAAGGGTGGCTGTACTGTAGGAGACCAGTTCACACCTAGAGGCTTGTACAGATTGACAATTTTTGAATCATGTGTCTGAATTGCTATTGTATAAATGTAGCCACCTTTTATAAAACCAATTATGTACACTCCACTTAAGCCTGACATCACATAAGTGACTATCCCATATTGTGGATGGTTGGTAGCTTCGACCAGTATATAATCCGAGTATTCGTCCTCTACGCTCAAGGTGCTCGTCATTC
The DNA here is from genome assembly GCA_026315105.1 of Locusta migratoria. Classification (NCBI taxonomy): domain Eukaryota; kingdom Metazoa; phylum Arthropoda; class Insecta; order Orthoptera; family Acrididae; genus Locusta; species Locusta migratoria. Next base: position 346,056,873 of record CM048749.1, on the reverse strand, counting down.
GTATGGGTTTCTTGAATATTAACAACATCAATGTTCATGTCATGCAGTTGTTTTTGCAGATTTTGGCATTTGTAAAACGTACGCCTTCAGAATTAAGTTGCATAATGCGGACTTGGTGTTTCTCGTCTCTAGTTTGATGGTTCTGTTACTTGTTATGTTTGTGGATATAGTGTATGTCACCTTCAACGCTGTTGCTCGTTTAGCACCATCCGGGGGTCACGTGTAGGGTAATTTAAGGAAATACCTACGGACGTGAGCAACGTTAAAACACCGCGGAGCAAGTGTAGTCTGATTAAGATGACTCGCTAGTTGACAGTGTCTCGCTGGACCTGCCTTCCTCCAATCACTGCGCCCCACGTCACAGTTCCCCGTTGCCGCACTGCCACAACAACCGGCCAGTTCACTTCCATTTCCCAGGCTGGCTCTCTTTCTTCATTTGCTTTCTTTCCGATTCATACGTCTGCCCTTTTTATTATGCAGATCAAAAATTCAAATGTTTATATAACCAATGGCCAACATCCACACACACAAAACACACACACACACACACACACACACACACACACAAAAACACACACACACACACACACACACACACACACACACACACACACACAAAAACACACACACACACACACACACACACACACACAAAACACACACACACACACACACACACACAAAACACAAACGATAAGGAAAAAAATCTAAGAAGCTCTTAGGTTTTTTGCGCATGACACCATCACTTACCATCTAGTAAAATCATCTGAAGATCAATGCCAACTGCAGAAAGATCTAAATAAGATATCAATATGGTGTGAAAATTGGCAATTAATTCTAAATATTGAGAAGTGTGAAGTCGTCCACATGAGTACGAAAAGAGATCAGTTAAACTTTGTTTACAAAATAAATCAATCAAAAGTGAATGCTGTAAACTCCACAAAATACCGAGGAATTACTGTTACTTCAGACTTAAACTGGAAAGAACACGTAGATATTGTCGTTGGAAAGGCGTACCGCCGGCCGCAGGGGCCGAACGGTCTACGGCGCGCCAGTCATACTCTGCACGGCCGCTACGGTCGGGGGTTCGAAGCCCCCCGCGGGCATGGATGTTTGTGTCGTCTTTAGTATAAGGTAGTTGATAAGTAGTTTGTAAGTTTAGGGATTGATGACCCCGCAGTTACGTCCCTTATGCTTAAACATTTTAATAAAAAAATAAAAATAATAAAAGTCGAACCAGAGACTGCGTTTATTGGCAGAAAAAAATGCAAAAAACTGCATACACTACGCTCGTCCGTCCTTTTTTGGAGTATTACTGCCCAGTGTGGGATCCTTATCAGGTGGGTTTGACGGAAGACACTGAAAGAGTCAAAAGAAGGGCAGCTCGTTTTGTATTGTCACGATACAAGGGAGACAGCGTTACGGAAATGATACAGGATCTGAGATGGATAAAATCATTACAACAACGGCGTTTATCGCTGCGGTGTGGGCTACTTACGAAACACCAATCGCCAACATTCTCCTCCAAATGCGAAAATATATTGTTGACCTCCACTTATAAAGGTAGAAAAGATCATCAGAATAAAATACTAGAAATCAGAGCTCGAACGGAGAGATTCAGGTACGCTATTCGAGATGGTTTATTGTTGTGGTGAAGTTGTTAGCCTCAACTATTTGGTATAATGATATCACTGTTAACAGAATATATTAAATCATTATTTATAATACACAGTGTGACGTCTCGTCGTGTGAAAACAAAACGAATTTCTGTGAGTAGGAAGTGTTAAGTGAATTTACTCACAAACTCTGGGAAGGCTAAACAATATGATATTTCAGTTTTCTGATTTTATTTACACGTTAATAGCCGATGAAGCATAGAGTTGAGTATTTAATGCACACCTGACAGGTCATATGTTCCAACTGTTAAAAAAAAAAGTTATGAACATGTGTCCACTGAACTTGAGTGTACACTCAGATTCAATGAAGGAAATCTATACGGTATATTTTAAACTAGTTTATATGCCCGTGCTTCGCAACGGTTGTTAAACAGGGACCTGTGTATATCATGCTTTTTTAGGGTTCTGGACCTGTGTCAGCAAAAACAGAATACTTGTTGAATATTTCTGTCAGTAAACTCAGTTCTTCTAGCAAAGATGTCAAATTTAAGTAGAAGTCATTGTCGAAAACAATGAATGTTCATAAACGTTTCCATACAAAAAGTTAAATTAATTTAAGACCGTACTCCGGAACAATGTAAATGAATTGCAGTGGCAGCGGTTTAGTAAGTTAACATTGGCAACGAAATATTCGCTCTATGGGGGATCATTAATTTATTTATCGGAACAACATTAATTATTTATTTCATTATCAACATTAAGAATTATTCCACTGATTGTACGTGACTGATTTTTCAAAAAGTATTCAACGGCCGTTATCAACATCAATACTCTACACTGCTGTCGTAAGGAAAATCATAGCCCTTTAGTTATGAGAATAAACAACGCGCATCGCCATCTATTAGTTATTTGGTATACTATGTAACAGCGCCTCTATCGGATCAACGCCGCAATTCAAGCATAGCACACACCAAAAACTACAAATTACGATATCTTTTCTTCCCCTGATACGATTTTGATGTAATGAAGCTTATATGTTGCCCCAAGGTACTGTCAGTTGACTTACGAAACCCCATGAAAGTTCGTGTAGTACTCTTGGAGATTTTCTGTACTACAGCATACTTATAAGCATAGCATACACATCAAATTTCAAATTACGATATATTTCCTTCCTTTGATCCGACTTCGATGAAACTAAGCCTATGTTACTCTCTAAAATATTCTCAATTTACCTGTGGGAACTCATGAAAGTTCGTGTAGTACTTTTGGAGAGTACCCTCAACAAATAGACATAAACGATGGCTTTTAAGCAAATGATTAAATCTGGTTTTAATAGTTGAAAAAACATACACGACTGTTACTGAAAACACTTAAAAATACGATATCTTATTTTTCCGCGATCCGATTTTGATAAAATTATGCCTATATGTTGACCCAAACTTTTCTCATGTTTCCTGTGAAAATCGCAAGAAGATTCGTCCAATAGTTTCGATGATTGAAGGGAACAGCGACAGGCGTACATTTTAGATTTATTATTAGTATAGATAAATATTTGTATTCTAACCATCAAGCGGAAATTTCCATAGTAATAATAATGTTGGGGTGGTTTGGGCATGCGACCCATTATGGAGACTTCGTACAAGATCAAGCGTTATCAGACTTGATGAACAATGAAGCTTTTGTGTCGGTTTGCTAAAGAAATTTAGCTTTTAGCAATCAACTACAGCAAACTGTTCTTAGCCACAGAGGCAGCCCATTTATTTTAAACTATATTTGTTTAAACTGTTCGCTGCGTTTTAAGGGCTCGATTTTTATTTTATAGCCAATACAGTGTTAACAGATAACCTACTCTGTTAGCTGTGTGGTCTAACGCACCGCTTTCCGAGACGGGGAGGTGTACCGGCCCCCGTTCGAATCCGCCCGACGGATTAACGAAGGGGGTCGGAGTGCCGGCCAGCCTGGACGTGGTTTTCAGGTGGTTTTCCACATCCCCCTAGGTGAATACCGGGCTGGTCCTCAAGTCCCGCCTCAGCTACACGATTCGAAAGCATTTCGTAATACATTGCACTTTCACATATATACCACCACAGGCAGACATTTGTGGTGCACATTTCCTCCCGGTGGGCATGGGCTGGCGGCAGGAAGGGCATCCGGCCACCCCGTAAATATTAACACGCCAAATCCGAATTAACAAAGCCGACTCTGCATGTGCGGGACCATGACTGAAGAGACAGAGAAAGAAAGATGGTATTAACAGATCACATATTTACCCACAGTAATGAACTAAACATGAGGGTATACTACAAGGAAATTGATATGCTGAAAAGTACACAGAACAGCTTAATATCAGGTACATCTAGGTGAATCTGTACATACGAAGCTGATCTTAATGCCAAATTATACTTCGAGGCAGACTCGTGACGTTCTGCTATTCTTGGCCTATAATCTGATGTTTTGTTTGTTTTATGTACGATGTAGGATCTGTTAATGCTTTTAGTGTGCACTTAAGCTTACTAAGCTAGCGTATTAATCAGTAATTGTGAATAAAACACTTTATTTAAAATATCTATATGGACAGCTTTATAAGAAAAAAAAAAGAATTCTTTTATACATCTACCTTCCTCGAAACAATATTTTCCGTACCTCTCTGATACCGTACATTCTATAGACTTCACTTTATTCCTTAATTTGTTGTTTTATACATTTTAAATATACGGACTCCTTGGAAAATTACCGGAATTATCATTGTATACATTTTCGTTAGTTTCCACGTACTACGTACTATGTGAAAATTTTTAATACTCTATCTTAGTGAAACTAAAAAGAAAAGAGAAGAAAAGTAAACTGTTGTTGCTCTGCATTACAATAATGAGGTTGCAGATTAGCTGTTGATGCATAAGTATGAACGAGAATCCAACCAGAATTGGCACCAAAAGCGTTTAAGTAGTGGGACCTCCAAACAGTTCTTTTTTTCGTCATCTTCCGCTTGAAAGTAGCTTTGTGGCCGCTGCTTAAATGAACCTACGATGTTTGGTGTCGGTTAAACAGATCCACTATCATTTAATCTTTAATTAGTGCAAGTAAACTGTACACACATTCATAGGTTGCATGATAATAATTCCATTTTATCGAAACCAGATATCGAAAGAGGCAAACTAATTTCGTTAAGTGCTTAATACACAAAGGGAAACCAATAAATCACAATATCATAACGAAGCAAATTCAATCTCTGACATAATATTCATAAAATGGTACCTTCTCTGGCTGTCGGATAAAACTAAGAGCGTTATACTTTCATTGATGTACTGGGAAAAAGATCCATCTATTGGTTCTTTGATGTACTACGCCATACTACTAATTAGAACGGACTTCTAAAACTTATAAATTACAATATCATTTCTTCCCTTATCCGACTTTAATAAAATAAAATTCACGAGAACGTCGTGTTAGTTTTACAGATTAGCGTGTTCTGGCAGTCACGGCGGTGTTGAGATAAAACCAGTGATCTGCATATAAACTTGATTTATAACTCCGGCATGTGAGCTCAGAACTACACTGTACCAAGATATTTATATGTTTCCACAAGGTGTTGCCACAGTGTAACACAGAAGTGACGCAAGCTACAAGTGGCCTCTAGGGATCAGCAGAAGAATGGCATGATACAAAATGAGTAGTTGCTGTTTGTTATGCTGTTACTTTCATCTTCGCTGATCAGTAAACGTTTTGGTGAATTTTCAAATACAAATATGAAAACGCCATTAAATTAATAATACTGATTCTGTTAATGGCAGCGAGAGCGCTTGCCGGTATCACAGAGTATACTTTCGTAAATTTTGTTCGCCACTTGTTAAAGCCTTTTCGCACCCAAGAGGCGGCTGGAATCTGAACGTTACAAAGGTGTGCATTATGTCGGGACGTAAAAAAAGTAGATATTCATATCTTTTATAGTTTTAAAGATTTAGAAGCATATTTCTGTTCACAAATGTTTAAGTTATCGCGTAACTAAATATCTTTACCTAGAAACTGGCCTCAGTGGTTAAAATGTTCTACTTACCTGGAACCGCGGTGGAGTGACCGAGCGCTCGAAGTCACCTAGCTGCGGAGCGCCACGCTGCTCGCCGTCAGAGTTTCGGGTCCTCCCTCAGGCATATATGTATGTGTTGTCCTTAGCTTAGTTCAAATAGTTCGTAAGCCTAGGGGCTGATGACGAAAGTAGTTAAGCCCATTAAATTTACAAACATTTGAACTTAGATGGAGGTATATCATATCATCTGATACCTTGGGATACTATGAGTACAAATGTCCTGTTTCTGTTTGTTCTAGAAGCCAGTTTATTTGTTTTCCGCTTTTTGCTGAATGTGATTGTTTGAACTTTAGTTTTTTCGTGTTAGATTAGGTTGTTTCCTTGCATGTAAGCGTTTTAGGTGTTGATTTTTATTGCAACAATAGAAAAAATTTACCCAAGAAGTCAGTTATTTGCTGTAAGCATAACTGATGAAGAAATAGTGGAACTGGTGGCAGTGGAATATCCAAATATTTCTGAATTTGAATTTTCTAAAGAAGAGGATGAGGTTACTATAGCAATCAGACCAAAGGCACCTGCAGTTCATCTGATTGATAGATCTTGCAATTCAATATTTCAAGACTGATGTTGTTCAAAATCTTATTTTCTATGTAATGGCAGCAATGCTCAGTTTCGAGCACTGACGATGATAATGATCCACCAGCTAAACGAACAAAAGCAGCTAAGACTTCACCGTTTGTAGGATTCAGGGTGTTAAACGCTAAACACGTGACTGAAATGATGAATAATCAACTGGAAAATAGGTCGAAATGGAGGTTATAGGGCTGTGACGGATGTAGCACTTGTAAAATATTTCTCTGCTTCACATCCGAGAGAAATGGTTTCGTTCTTTTTCAGAAGAGGTGAATCTCAAGTTAGTTTCTGTCACTAAAACATAATTATTTTAAATATCAGGACGACAAGTTGTTTTGAGGTTGTATGTATCATTTTTATTAACCAAGACGGAAGGTAACGTATATGATACCCCTTTAAAATACATGTGAAAATGAAAACAAATTTTTTGCTGTATTTTTGACTTATTTGTGTCCACATGAAATGTGTATATAAGTTTCAACAAAATCAGACATACCCACCTTCAGAACTCTAGAGACTGTAATAACAAAATGTCAGGGCAGTGTAGTTCATACGGCTCACAATAGCTGAGTCTAATCGTTTCGTCCAAAAACGTTTTAAGAGCAGTAATGAACTGCATCCTGATGTGCTGAAGTACAAGAGGATTTGTTTATGATTATATTAGGTCGGCCGGTGCGTACTTTCACTTTAATGAGTTTTTTTTCAGCGGATTTTGAACTTTGCAATATTTTCAAAACTAGACTTCTTGAAAGTGGGTTCTAAATCTCCTTATAGGTGTTCTTTCAGTTTGTCGTTGCTTCTGTACCTTGCTCATATTTGTAACGACTTTTTTTTTAGCTCCTAGGCAGGTATCTGCTGAATAACTTCAAGAATGTGACGCGCTAATATTAACATTTGACTGCCATATTATTTATTCGTACCTACGCATTGACTTTTTCAAACTAATAGGTTAACGTCAGAATATTTTTGTAGGAAGGCGTATAATTTTTATGAAACTTAAGTAAGAAACTATTGGAATAGTTGATTAACTGCTATCGGAAGCGTTCAGACATTACTTTTGTACAGCAGTTATATTATGAAGTAGTGATAAAGCATTTAGATTCTCATTAAAAGCTGAAGTTTCCAATGGAATGAATTGTTAAAGGTTTTCTTCCACGCATATAAGTGTGACTAACCACCGTAAATGAACACTAGTCATTCGTAACATTATTCTCTTGGTTCGCAGCCAATGATATCCGGATTATGTTTTTGATAGCTGTTAAATTTACTTTTTGTTCTGAACTTCAGGTCAATATGCTATGTAAGAGGCTGGTATGGGGTCCAAGTCGAGATATTTCTTTACGTGTTCTGGTATCATTTCTTAGTATGTATTTCAATTTGGCAAGAAACGAAATATTATCTTTGGGAGTCATTCTCAGACAGCTGAAATTCAACATCCAGTCAGCATAGACATCGCCCGTTTTAATTAAAAACTTCGTATCTAACTTTAGATGTTAATTTTTGCCTCTATCTGGTACTTTTGTGTCTATTCTTTTGTCGGTAAAGCGTGATTGAAACATGCGGCGAGAAATTAAAAAAAAATTATCTTTTTCGTACTACACGTCATTATTAAATTATGAATGATGAAACCGCGCAACTAACACATTTGTACATATAGACAGAATCACAAATAATATAGCTTTTCCTAAGAGATTTTGTTGTGCCATATATCGTAGATTTTTACTCGCCACAACCTTCAATGCACTTCAGTGGTCCTCTGACCATCAATAAAATTTTCATTTCTTTAAGTTGACGATACGATTTTGTGAAGGCAGTAACTTATGTCGGACAGAGAAATAATCGTTTACCATTGCTTAGAAAAAAAAAAAAAATAAATAAAAAAAAAAAAAAAAAAAAAAAAAAAAAAAAAAAAAGACTACGAAGAACTACGAACAGGAAAATGCGTTCGTGAGTGGTTAAAGGAAAGGAATGAGTTTTCGCACGTGAAGCTGCTGACGGAAATCGTAACAATTGACCCGAAAGATTTCTTAAGCTATTTTCGAATGAGATCAGAGTCATACGACAAATTAATTAAGCTGTTACGAGACAAAATTGAAAAACAAGACCAGTTATGAGACCTTTAATTCCAGCCTATGAATGATTTAAATTTGACTTTACGATTTCAGGTTGCAGGAAGGCCATTTGAATGTTTAAAGTTTAGTGCAATTGTGTCCACTTACACAATTAGTAAGATTCTAAGAGAAACCAAGGAAGCAATTACTTAATTTTTCTTTCTAACGTCCTTTATTTTTCCTTCCAGATACCGCAGGTGATAAATGTCAAATAATTGCTTAGCTTATAACCATTAAGCTTCTAGCTTCTAACCTTGTAATCAACTGATCTCTGAGTTCAGAGAAATGGATTGCCCCTATAACATTCGATAAACTGTACCATTAATTATTTACTCATGTTTTCTGCCCGATACAGATTCATCCAAAGCCTATCGAGATAAAAACGCTAGCGCCCTGAGGCTGTTTAGTAAAACACTGCAAACATCTCTACAACGAGTATTGTCAAACCTGAGAATATTTTTGGGCCCATCAATACTGCTCTACCAATATTTCCTGTTTTGAAAATACGTCAATACCCACGCGCAGACGGTTAATATGTTGACTAATTGTCACTATATTGACAATAGTATTATCAATATCTAGATGGCTGTCTACCACCACAACCACGAGGGGCTGGCAGGGGGTGGTCATGGAGAAAAGACTGCCATTATGTACACACACTAGCATTTTATATACATATATCTATATATTAAACAATAATATACCAGCCAACTTAACAAGTATTGAAAAAATATGTAAACATGTTATTTCTAATTTAATTGGGAATTTTCCGTGTACACAATGATGTAGTCTAGCACAGATGTAAGGTAAACTAACCTTAAGGACAACACAAACACCCATGCCCGAAGGGAGACTCGAACCCCCGACGGCGAACGGCCGCTCGCTCCGCAGCACGGCGCCCCAGTGCGCACGGCTAATCCGCCGCAGCTCCAAATAACGCGTTTCCTCATTTCGTGGCCATACATTTGCTAAGTTTAATCATGCTTGATAAGGCAAAGCACAGCACTTCAGGCAACAGTTTCTCCAAAGCCATTAATATTTAATCAAAACACGCTCGAATGTATGTTTCCTTACACCTGTTGTTGTTGGGATTTTCAGTTCGGAGACTGGTTTGATGAAGCTCTCCACCCTACTCTATCCTGAGCAAGCCTCTTCATTTCCTCATAAGAACGGCAACCTACATCCATTTGTATTTGCTTACTATTTTTATCTGTTGGTCTCCCTCTGCGATTTTTACCCCACACACTTCCCTCCAATGCTAAACTCACAATTCCTTGATGTCTAAGAATGGGTCCAACCAATCGATCCCTTCTTTTAGTCAAGGTATTCTAGAAATTCCTATTCTCCCCAATTCTGTTCAGTACCTCTTAATTAGTTACGCAATCTACTCACCTAATCTTCAACATTCTTCTGTAACACCACATTTCGAAAGCCTCTATCCTCTTCCTGTCCGCAGTGTTTATCGTCAATGTTTCACTCCCATACAAGGCAACACTCCACACAAATGCATTCAGATAGGACTTCCTTATGCTTAAATTAATATTCGATGTTAACAAATTTCTCTTTTTCAAAACTCTTTTCTTCCCATGCCATTCTGCATTTTATATCCTCTGTACTGAGTCTATCATATGTTGTTTTATATGTTGTTTTACTGCCCAAGTAACAAAACTCTTTTACCAACTTTATTGATTCGTTACCTTATTTAATTCCTTCAACGTCGCCTTATTTTCTAAGACTGCGTTCCAGTACCCTTGTTTTACTCTTGTTAATGTTCATCTTATATGCTCCTTTCTACGCACTGTCCATTCCGTTCAATTGCTCCTTGACTCCTTTGCTGATTCTGACAGAATACAATGTCATCAGCAAAATGCAAGGTTTTTATTTCTTCACCCTGAACTTTAACTCCTTCTCCAAATTTCTCCTTGCTTTCCTTTATAGCTTGCTCACTGGCTTGAAAGAAAGATATAAGATGAACATTAACCAGAGTAAACCGAAGGTAATGGAATGCAATGTCAGAAAATAAGGCGATGCTGAAGGAATTACATTAGGCAATGACACAATAAAAGTAGTAGATGGATTTTGTTATTTGCGTAGCAAGATAACTTCTGATGGCCGAAGTAAAGACGATATAAAATGCAGAATGGCTATGGTAATAAATGCGTTTCTAAAGAAGCGAAACTTGTTAACATCCAATATTAATTTAAATGTTAGGAAGTCCTTTCTGAAAGCATTTGTCTGGAGTGTAGCATTGTATGGGAGTTAAATGTGGACGACAAGGAGTTCAGATAAAAAGATGATAGAAGCTTTTGAAATGTGGTGCTACAGACGAATGTTGAAAATTAGATGGGTAGATCACGTAACTAATGAGGAGGTGCTTAACCGAATCGGGGAGAAAAGGAGTTTCTGGCATATCCTGACTAAGAGAAGGGATAGATTGGTTGGACACATTCTGAGACATCAAGGAATTGTCAACTTAGCATTAGAAGGAAGTATGTGGGCTAAAAATCGTAGAGGGACACCGAGGGACGAATATAGTAAGCAGATTCAAAAAGATGTAGGTTGCCGAACATATTCTCAGATGAAGAGACTTGCACAGGTTGTCGTGGAGAGCTGCATCAAACCAGTCTGCGGACTGAAGACCACAACAACAACAACAACAGACTTGCATTTGCCTTCCAGTCACTCCTCCTTAGCTACTTTACACTTCCTATCAATCTCATTTCTTAGTTGTCTGTACCCCATTTTTGCCTGTTTCATTTACTGCATTTTTATATTTTCTCCTTTCATCATATCAGTTTAAAATTACTAAAGCATTCCAGGTCATATTCCGTGGTCTGTGGAAGCCCAATGATTCGTCCCCGTCCCCAAAATAGCGAGGCCCCATAAATACGTCGGCCGATATTGCAAGGAAAAGCTGCGAAACAGAATTTCTCGACGTAGAAGTAAACGACCTTATGAATCCACTGACATAAAGAAAATGTTTATGACAGCTACGTAAATATCTTACAGTTGTACAAGCTCTGTGAAATGGAATGTTTTCCTGCCTTTCTTTAAGGACGTTATCTGCAAATTCCTAAATCTTGACGCAAAGAGGAACATCGACACAATATACAAATGCATCCGGGACATACATGAACACCACTGGAAAAGAGAGAGAGTTTAACGGGATTCCTTGTAGTTGTGGGGACATGTACGTGGGCACCATGAAAAGAATGATGATAAAACGACTAGAAGAGGACAAGGGCAATTGTAGAAGGGCGGATGGACAGACCAGCTGTTGCGGAGCGTGCCTTACAACTGCGTGACCATCACAAAATTTGCTGGAACTCAGGCACTGGCAGCCACAAGCGGTTATTATGAAAGGGTGGGTAGTGAGGGCCGCATGGAATGGCCGCGTGGTCTGAGGCGATATGCTACGAAATGGGCGGCATGGGAGTTTGTATTATACTTAGTGTAAGTTAGTTTAGGTAGTTTGTAAGTCTATGAACTTATGAACATAGTTTGGTCTAATAGGTTTACAAACATTTGAACATTTTTAGGACAGAGAGGCCGTAGACGCTGTTAAACACCCCAAGAAATTGAAAAGGAATGGGGAGACCGTAAAGTAACGAAATCTGAATTCCTACTGAAGAAGATCTGTAGCAGACTTCCACCATGGGCTGACAGCAACAACGGACAACAGCAACCGACTATGTGGAATGACACTCCAATTTTCAAAACATGAAATCACGCCTCTGCGCGAAAGCAGGCGAAAACGGAATTTAGCTGTGATTTGTCAAAGGCATTTGATTGTGTGAACCATAACATCCTTTTAAGTAAATTAGAATTCAATGGGGTCACGGGAAACGCTGCAAAATGGTTCAATTCGTACCTCACTAACAGGAAACCAAGGGTGTCATTGCAAGTGACTAGTGAATTAAGCCAACAGTCATCATTGGGATTGGGAAGAAATTACATTTGGTGTCCCACAAGGATCCATCTTAGGGCCATTGCTTTTTCTTGTGTACGTTAATGACCTCTCATCAGTTACACTACCAGAAGTAGAGTTCGTTTTGTTTGCAGATGATACAAGTATTGCAATAAAAAGTACATCAAGCATAGTTATAGAAAGGTCTGCTAATGTTATTTTCATGAACATTAATAAATGGTTTAAAGCCAACTCATTGACATTAAACTTTGAAAAGACTCACTACCTGCAGTTCAGAACATGTAAGAGATTTCCCGTCAGCATATGCATTAAGTATGAAGAAGAGCAGATAGAAGAGGTTGACAATATTAAACTCCTTGGATTACAGCTTGATAATAAATTTAGTTGGGAGGAGCACACCACAAAACTGCAGAAACGACTCTACAAATCTGTATTTTCAATACGTGTGTGATCAGACATAGGAGACATAAAAATAACAAAGCTTGAATACTTTGCTTATTTTCATTCCCTAATGTCATATGGTATAATATTTTGGGGTAACTCTTCAAGTCAGTCAAAAGTCTTCAGAGTCTAAAAGCGTATAATACGTATTATTTGTGGAGTACATTCACGGACGCCCTGTAAAGCCTCTTCAAAGAACTGGGTATATTAACTACAGCGTCTCAGTATATTTATTCCTTAATGAAATTAGTTATAAATGATATGTCCCTTTTCCCAACAAACAGCTCAGTTGATACAAACAATACTGGGAATAAAAACGATCTACACAAGGACTTAAAAGCACTTACTTTAGTTCAAAATGGGGTGCACTAATCAGGAACACACATTTACAATAATTTACCATCAAGTATAAAAAATTTTGCTACAAATAAATATCAGTTTAAGAGGAACCTAAAAGACTTTCTAGTGTCCAACTCCTTCTACTCCATTAGTGAATTTCTAATTGTACCAAATGATGCATGTATCGGTACTCATATGAGTATTATTATATTATCAGCTAAAAATATATGTCTCTGTATTTATATTATTAGTATTATCTATTATTAATCTGTTATTCAGCTTGTAAATTTTGTTTCTTGACATGTTCCACGTCCACGAGGATCTCCTCAACATGGATCTACCGAACGAAAAACTAATCTTATCTCTTATCTCTGTCAGTAGCGAGCCAGGCTGTGACATTCAAAGAAGCCACGAACCCCCTCGAAAATTTCCTCAGCAGATGGGGACGAAGCGATTGGCTTCCGTAATGAATCAATCCGACCACGACATAATCTATCGGAATATTTCAGTAACTGTGACCTTTCCGGCCGTGAACGTTTACATTTTACAGCAATCAGCTGACCCAGTCTATTGCATAACATTGTCACACACAGATCTCTGCCGTTTCTCGCGCTCACTCACAACGCACAAACGAGTCTTTTCTAATGAAATGACGTTTTCACACGCCAACTCTAGCGGCTGGTAGGTCCATAACTCTTTACTCATCGACGGACACCGACAAAGACCCACCATCCACAGTGGTGTTTCTCGACATTAATGCTGCCCAATAAACATTATTTATTCTCCGATATATGACTGCATGCGGTTCGCCTTCAGCAGCCAGGAAAAGAATAATGGAACGTTAAACCTGTTTAGACACATTTCCTAATAGAGCTCCATAGTTCATGTTTCCACATTCGCTGCACGCAAGCCACACTATTTTCTTGTCTACATGTCAGTGCTTGTATACTAGCATCGAAATGGCGCTACGTGTCATATACTATGATAGAGATCCTGTATGCAGATACAGAATGGCCATAGTGGAAATACACACGATTCCCTAATGACCCAAGACAATGATGTTCCACACAATTCATATGTTTGCTGCGTTTTGCAGGCTTACTCATTTATGATGCATTCCATATGGAGTGCTTTTTGCACATACTTAAAGCACGCGAGCTTAAATAAGACTTTGAAAAATGACATATTTAGTGAAGAAGTCAATGCGGTTTTAAGTATCGCGCTTTCCGTTTTTATTTGCCCATCATTACTTCTTTCTGAATGTATTTCTGCATTCTGAAATTTCCGTTTAAAAGAAAGTGAGTGACGTGAAATGTCACGTAATTGAAACCGGGACAGAGCTCATCAGCAGTAGCATCAAAAGTTGTCAGCGCAGTTGTTTTTTTTTTTTTTTTTTTTTTTTTTTTTTTTTTTTTTTTTTTTTTTGCATTCGTAATTGGATACTTAAGCAGTATTAATTGTCAAAAGATTTCAACTAGTTTAACAAATAGTCGTGGCTATCTGCTGCATTATGACACCTCTAGATATATCTGTCTCGGTAAAAAACAAAAAAACTTCAAAATTTATGAGTACAATTATATGTAAATAATTTCGTTTATGTAATGCTGAGTAGCACTTAATTGGTATAGAATAGGCTGCAGATAGTGCTTTCAGGTATTCTAAATCCCCTGGCACGTTTTGTTTTACATTTATTTGAACTGCATTTCTCGAACTGAAATGTACATTAAAAAACACCGAACCATAATATTTAATTCGCAATCGTATGTAAAAGCAGGTATTTACTACAACGAGACCTTTATTTTCAAAAACAACTGCTGTGAAATGGATTTACCATGATATCTTTCTTCAGTTTTCCAAACATTACTATAGAAGTCTGTATTTTTTATTTCCCCGCAATAAGACAGTTACAACATCCAACATGATCATCACATAAAATACATTATCCTGGGACAGAGAAAATTGTATTAATCTTAGAGGCTAATAACTTTAACAAGGCATACACAAATAGTAAACAATGAAATCACTTTAGAACGTCTGAGATATTACAAACAAAACTCTTATTTTTCCATTGTTAGTTCTCATTTTTCCCGGGACGGTGCAATAGGTGGCCAACACACTACGCCAAGCGAGATTTTAATTTACTACACAATAATAATAATTTCGTGTGGCTCATTGGCCTGGTGAAAGTCTTTCAATTGGACGCCACTTCGGCGACTTTCGTGTCCCTAACTAACCCCAGTTAATCTAACCGGTGAAAGGGGACCTACAGCTTAACGTGGAATTCGAACCACTTGTCGTTTCTGGCGACTCCTCACATCGTTGAGAGGTGAAGGATGGGTTAAAACGCAGACTGAAAAAATTCGACGTCCGACCGGGTTTCGAACCCTCGACCCTTCGGTTTCCAGTCGAGCGCTTTATATCAATACCACCGGACCCGACTGCTACACAATAAATGTATAGGTTCATTATACTAATAACTAACTGGAATTAATGCTATTTTCTGTGAATGTCGAATTTACGTCTTGTGATATTCAACAAATGGCAGTATCGTCAGATTAAACTATATGAATTTATTTTTTTTTTTTTTTTTTTTTTACGCTATGGACATGTGTACACACACTTCTCGCAGTTCAGATACTAAATTAAAACAAGCTAGAAGATCATAGGACATGTCAGACCTTTTATTTTTCTCACATTGCTTAGCGAGTACAAATGGTTACTGGGTGTTACCTGAAATGAGAAACATTCGTTACACAAAATATAATTCTCTTTCAGAAATTATGTGGTGACAGAATAATGTGCTCCATCCCGAAAAATAAATTTATTCTGTAAAGTAGAATACTGTCCATTACTTTTTATAAGAATGTTGTGTCAACAGAAAATTACATTCGTTTCTTTTCAGCACACACTAACAGCGTTATTGCTTGGGGAGGGGGGGTTGATTATTTTTTTTTTTTTTTTTTTTGAAAGGTGCTCGTGTATTTCAAAACACTGGGAACCACTGCAGTATCGTGATACCTCCGATGGCAGTCTGAAATGCAGCTCCGAGTCAAAAGCCTTCCAGAAATCTAGAAATATGTAGTCAGTCTGTTGTTCTTCATTTATAGTTTTCAAGATGTTATCTAAGAAAAAATAAGTACGGTATCTGATTTATTTTAATGAATGATGCGCTGCGTGAAATCTCGAACTGATATGTAAACATAAATAAATAAATAAAGGGTTATTAGATGTCGTGATACGTGCTTGGTAATACTGTTTTCAGAAAACGCATAGAAGCATTATTTACCTAATATAAAAAAAAAAACTAGAAGATCTTACTCATGCTGATCTTTACATTATTCTTGCCCCCTCCTTCCCCCTCCCACCCCCCCTCCCGAACGTATATGCTATATTCGCACTAGATGTGAGAAAAGGTCAACGATGCAAACCAAAACCGTCGCTGACAGTATATGCTCAGGAATTCTACAGTAAACTCATGTTAATGGTACTGGCTTGCAATTATGCGGATCCGTTCTTTGAAGTTTCTTATACACGGGTCTCACCTCAGCTTTTTTCCAGTCGTTTGCATGGACGGTATGACGGTGGTAGTTTTTGTATGCTTCGCGCGCCTTTACTTTTACAGTCGCGCGAATCTTTAACATTTGCGTGACTTGATTTACTTGTTCTTTTGTGAACCGATGATATCAAAGATCCGGTACCCTCTGCAAGAGAAATGGGTCTGTTCCCACGCTTCTGCTTCTATTTTTTTTGGAATAGAAATTTCGCTAAATTAGGTTCTTGGCAAGTGTTTAAATATTCTTATTTTACTTCTTTACCGATGGTGAGGCAGGTGAGACAGTGAATGCCGAGAAAGCAGAAATTCCCCAGTTTTCTGTCCTGGCCTTTCAGCGGTGTATGGAATTTACGACTGTGGGGACACAATTTATTACGGTTTGCCACGGAATTCGCGAAATGTTAAAACCGTTTTTAGGACCGACGGTGGAGCCTGGATATTGGTTTTTAGGGGCAGTGCCCTTGAAATGCATCCACCGGGGACGTCACGCACTCTGACGCACTGGCCGACCTCACAGCAGAAACTATGACAAGAAAAGGATCGGTAACAAGCCATTATTTCCTCGAATGAAAGGAGAAAAAGGGGCGAACAGCTGAGAAAAAGGAGCAGTCGTCATCATTCTGTCTCGGCTCTGGGAATTGTGAGAACCCAAAATCTTGCTGGTAGAGGTTGGAATGTCGTTGAATCTTCGAGAAAATGGTGTACATTGCAGGTGTAATTTGCTGATCTGCCATGTGTCATCAGTTAAGTGGAGTCGTACAGCCCAAAATGACAAAATTTCACATTTCAATCATGAAAATATGGATGTTTGTGCTTAATTTTTGTATTGTTTTATTATATATTCGATTATTTACTATTTTAAATAAATATTTGAAAATAATCATGCACTTACATTTATGAGAATTTTGTTTTACATTTCGCACATTGGCATTTTTCTCTGGAAGTATATCGTCTAGAAGGCTGTGGTTTCTTTTGTTTTGTAGAGAACTGTCCGTTTCATAATTTGCCTACACTAACGGTAATTTGCAGTAAACTGTTGCAACTGTCAAACTGTTTGTGTTTGACAACTACATTTACCCGCTAGTTGGGGTTTAGTTTCTGTTTCGTGTGGTAGTTTTCATCGTGATTCAACCAAAACGAGTGTTATTACTTTATAACGATGGTTATTCTCAAAGAATACAGGTTCTCGAGCATCTTGGAATTCATAAAGTTACAAGAGTGTGATGGACTTGGACTAACTGCTCATCGTGAAGGCAGAGATTGCAACAAACAATGTGTCAAAATAAGCCAGATCCAAGAAAATGAGGGCACCACTGGGTGAGGAAGATGAAAGAGGAGATGAGGACTACCATCCAACAGGATTATAACATATTTTTTATGTATCAGTTGACTGTACATTAAATTTTTTCTTTAAACGCAATTTTCTCAAAGTGACATTTTTCAGTATAAATGTACCTTTTTCTCAAAAACCTCTGACACTACATCAATAATTATGTGGTGTCACACAAGTCTAAAGTGCGCGCCACCTACTTTCGCCGCGCGCCGCCATGCACGCACGGCGCGGCGTTCTTACGACGTCAGCCACGAGCGCCCTCTGCTACAACTCCGCTCGTGGCCACCACTGAACGACATCGTTCACTTGGGACTGAGATAGGAACCAGCTAACACTTCGGAATCAGATAGGCACCAGTGAAGACTTGGCTAATGGACAGGCACTAGGCAGGCCTCTAGCTCAAGTATGTATCAGCAGTCTGCAGTACTGAGCTATGTAAAAGTTAAGTATTTCTAAGTGCCGGTCGCGGTGGCCGAGGTGACTGAGGCGCTCAAGTCACGGTCAACACAGCCACTACGGTCGGGGGTTCGAATCCCCCCTCGGGCATGGATATTTGTGCCGTCCTAGTTCGTAAGTAGTTCATCAGTAGTTTGTAAGTTTAGGGACTGATGACCCCGTAGTTAAGTCCCATAAGCTTGACAAACATTTGAACATTCTTTTTATTACTAAGTCTCTAAGAAATATATATCTCGTTCTAATTTACTCTAGTGTTTCTAGTTTCTGCTGTCCCACTGGCTGGTCACCTCCTACCTGCACAAGTGTGCATCCTTTATTCCTGTGTCGGTCTTTTTACTCGGCCACCGACACCCACGACGGAAACGAGACACAAAAGTGGTGACGAGGATGGGATACAAAAAATTATTTATCGCATAACAAAGATAGTACAGTGATGTATCTCTACGTTAATAGTATTTACTGTAATAGTTAAAACTGTAGAAATTAAAGTCGTGAAAACTTTCACCAAAAAATTATTTGTTCTGTTATTTTTTTTTTCCAATTGTTATTTTAAAGTGACATCTAAGACAACAAAATGGCTGTTCCTCAGTGTTATCACATATAAAACGTGTATCTCTTTTGACATACAAATTCAGACTAATGAGGTAGCTATTTTGCATTAACCTATTCTTACAACGATGGGAACTACTTCTGAGTCTCTGGAAGCCATGCAACACAAATTGCAGGTATTCGAAATAAAGTTTTGTAAGAGTTCAATTGAAAATTTTTGATTGGGTCTAAACGACTCATTCACAGCAAGTGTGTCAAAGCTATGAATCTCCCAAATTATTTTAGATTTTGAAACAAAAATTAAAATCAATATAAATCAGCACCTATCCCAGAATTAATTAAGATGAAGCCAAAATATAATTCTTATTTGAGGTTTTATGTTAGTTTTAGTAAATGACCTGTTTCAGTTTGATCCATTCACAATAGGAAGGCTAATAGGGAAGGAGGCTCAGTACTACACCCAGCCTAGCAAAATTTTATAGCAACTTTTACGTTCAACCCTTCTCTGACGTAATAACCAGAAATCAGGTTCTGTTGGGTCCGATAAATTTCTGTCAAAAACTATGCTAGGTACAATCCATGACATTGAGCAGAATTTTCATTTAAGTAGGGCTCTAATATCTATGAATTGTTCGAATAAATTTCGTTTTTCAATCTTTAATAGCAGCGTAAAGAAAATAAAAATTTCCCGTCTAGCAGAAAATAATTTATCGACTCATTAATGCATTCTCACGTTATAGTGTAGCTAAATCTTCGCAATATTTTTTTTTTCAAAGAATCACCTTCAGTCTTCTATCGTAAGTCAAATGTGGATAAAATCGCAAATAAAAACCTTTGCTATTTTCTCAAAACTGACGTTTTGAGCCCGTGGTTGTGTATGCCTATCTGAATTGGTAAGATAATATTTCACTTCCTAGCACTGTATCAAATTGTAGAAAAATAACAGCCAACAAGTTGTGCTACGTAGGTTTTTATCAAATTTTGACAGGTTTCGGCAAATTAATACGAGGCGCGTCCAGAAAGTAAGTTCCGTTTCAATTTATCTCCGCTGCAGAGCTGCGACTGTAGTTCCGCACATGCGCTGTAGACGATGTGTGTCAAGGAGAAGAACGTGCGCCATTTGGAGATCGCTGTCAGTTACGTACGCTTTGTTGTGCTTCTTTGAAATGTCGGCGTTGATTGAAAATCCCGCCGCCT
Organism: Locusta migratoria; assembly: GCA_026315105.1. Classification (NCBI taxonomy): domain Eukaryota; kingdom Metazoa; phylum Arthropoda; class Insecta; order Orthoptera; family Acrididae; genus Locusta; species Locusta migratoria. The sequence goes on along the minus strand of CM048749.1, from coordinate 346,036,693 downwards.
GTGAAATCAGGTCGGTGATCCGGTTTCTGAATGCAAGGAAAGTGAAACCAAGTGAAATTTATCGGCAAATTTGCGATGTTTACGGACCGAATGCGATGAGTGATTCGATGGTGCGAAGATGGGTCCGACAGTTCAATGGCGGGCGTAGTGATGTGCACGATGAAGAACGAAGTGGGCGTCCACAGAGGAACTGGTTCACGCGATTGATGACAAGATCCAGGAAAACCGTAGGTTTACAATTAGTGCTCTCGCTATGGACACTCCCAAATTTCAAGATCACTGGTGCATGAAACTGTTACCATACGACTGAAATTCCGTAAACTTTGCTCACGTTGGGTACCAAAGATTCTCACAGAGCAACACAAACCACAAATGATGAGTAGTGCATTTGAGTTTTTGACCTATTATGCTGAAAGCGTCGAAGAATTTCTGAGACGGATAGTCGCAGGAGATGAAACGTGCGTTTCTTACGACAGCCCTGAGAGTAAGCGTCAATCAATAGAATGGAGGCACACTTCATCCCCACCATAGGTAAAGCCGAAACAACTCATGACACCTCGGAAAATTATATGCACATTGTTCTGGGACTGGAAAGGCATCCTACTCATTGACTTCTTACCGCGCGGTCAAACAATCAAAGCAGATGCTTATTGCGAGACACTTCGGAAATTGCGCCGTGCAATTCAGAATAAGCGCCGGGGACTGCTATCAAAAGGTGTTGTTTTGCTTCACGACAACGCACGACCACACACTGCAAATGTGACGAAAAACCTCTTACAGGGATTTGGCTGGTACATGTTCTTACATCTCAAGTCTTTCCTTGGTGGTCATCACATCACCAATGACGACGAGCTGAAAGAAACTGTTTCCAACTCGTTGAAGGCACAGGCGGCAGATTTCTATGAAGAAGGTATACAAAACCTGGTGCCACGCTATGACAAACGCCTGCAAAATTTCGGCAGTTATGTGGGAAAGTAGTTTAAGAGTTGTAGAATTTTGTGCAATAAAAATTTCTTCTATATCTGTGTACAATTTCATTTTATTATCAAACGGAACTTACTTTCTGGACGCGCCTCGTATATCAAAATATAAATTGTGAAAATTGACTTGTCAAAATTTAACACTGTGGAACAATGAGACGCACAGGGCACGCAGCTGGACGGGGACTAGATCATTTGTGTCTATGTTCTCTTTTATAACAACTTTCATGTACTTTCTTCCACGTGTCCGACACCTTCTGAAGCAGCTGAAATGAATTTTGTCCAAACCTGGTGGAGGGTTGATAAAAATCTATATAGCTCTTCTGGTTGGTTGTTATTTTTCTACAGTTTGATACTACGTTGGAGTTGCTGAAGTGCAGACATGTTTAAGATTTTTCAGTAAGTAGTACTGATAAACTGTATCTGATAACTCTTTTGAACGGTCATACTAGCGGCTAAATCTCCTTGTTAAAATCACCGCATAACACAGGTTAAACGTGAAATGAAGTTTGTTTGTGTGGTCTTCTTCAGGAAGCGCCGAATATTTTGTGTTTTAGAAATGAAAACGCTATTTGCTTGCTGAAATTTGTTCATTTTACACAAACGCTTTTCGCCATCTTTTACTTCAAGGCATCATCAGTCGGTCTACAAATTTCATTTTTGGTTTTAGATGTAAGGTACATGTACCAAATAAGGGGCGGTTCCTAATAAGGTCCACTCTCATTTTCTAGCATAGGATGTTTGGAAACAGCGCTAAATGTCGTTGGTAATGATAGCTTGTGACATATAGTGGATAAAGCAACAACTACTTCCGCACCCGCTCTCGTGCTGGCCATTTTACTTTCAGTTGTGCTACGGCGTTCAACGAAGGAGGGCTGCTTCTTATTCTCACGATAGCTTCCATCTAATGCAATCGCTTCGATCATGAAGCATTTGTACTGGTAAATATGTATATGTGTACAGAAAATTGTGCTGTATTATGATAGTGGCATAATCTTCCCAAAAAAACTTTTCTTTTTAAACAATAAACACACAAGTACGATAAGGAAACTTACTGCTGTCAGAACAATGTTGGTTGCTGATTAAATTCAATGATCTTAAGAGTTGATAACCAGTAAGCATGTTACCAATGGTACTGTATGAAGCGTTTGTAAAAAAATGTAAATATAAAAGTCTATGTATAATCTCATTTCACTTGAAATTAAAATTACATTAAAACTCTTGCAGAATGAACTTGATGTGTCTACGGGCCATATTAGGAACAGGGTCTCTTAACAAGGCCCACTTGCAGGGTTTAAACATTTTCTTTAAAGTGATGATATTAATTACATAAACTTTCCATTTTAAATTATATTTTTCAACTGAATGTTGTAGAATGTTGCACCTACGACCTCATAATATTATCACTTACACATACTGCATACGAAACTCCTAAACGTTAGGTGGGCCTTATTTGGTTCACGCACCTTAGTATTAATAGACTGAAAACAGTTCACCTCTTTTTAACATAAGGAAGTGGTTACTTGATTTTACCGTCTTGCGACGAAGAAAATCATTCTTGTGCCAACAGCTATTACATTACATCGATTTCGGCACTGACTGCTATCAACCGGAGATTGAAAAGATAATGCACATCAATTACAACAAGGTATCATTTTTGCTAAATATGGCAACATCAAAGTTACAATAAGAATTACGACCGTTCATAGAAAAAAGTCCTTCATTGTACATCTGTTTAAAAGTACTGTTCAGTTTTATCTATAACTGTTACTTTTACGAGTGTAATAAATAAAAATATTGTAGAGCTGTTGACACAAGAATGATTTTTTTTCAAATACTTGCGGCTACAAAATAACACTTGGAAACAACATTTACATATATATTTAAAAAATTATGAAAACCGAAGTCCGTCGGCCAGACGGTACTATTTGACCGATTGTCTTCATTTTTATTTCAAACACAAGGAATTCTCCACAGATTTGTCATGAAGTATCAGAATTCACCAAATTCTCGCGTTCCTTTATTTATACTCAAACTCAATTTCCATTTGCCCTTGCTGTGATTTGTTTTAAGATATCTTTGGCTGTAATTAAGGTACGCTAAGAGGATCAAGATCTTTCATTTCCGCATTTGAACACTTGCATTGGTGATTCTGAATATTCGCTGGGGAGTAGCCGAGCTTTCTAAGGTGACTTGCTGCGGTGCACGCGGTTGCCAGCCGTCGGAGGTTCGAGTCCTCCCTCACGCATGGATGCTTGTGTTGTCCTTAGCATAAGGTACTTTAAGTAGTTTGTAAGCCTAGGGACTGATGACAAGTAGTCCTTTAGATTTACAAACATTTTATTTTGATTCTGAATAAAACTATGAATGCACATAGGTACGGTTCTAATTACGGTACGCAATTCGTTGTACCCTTAGAACACTCAGAAGATCCAGATCTATCATTGGAGCTTCTAAACACTACATCAATACATTAGGAAGGAAGTCATGAGACCACATTCAACTTGATTCTTTTTTTCCAACATTTTGTCTTTCCAGCAACTATATCTACTTCTCTAATTAAGGTACACAGTTCGTTTTTGTCTCAAAAGACTCAGCGGATCAGGATCTTACTTATTTTCAAAATGTTCAAATGTTTGTAGAGCTTATGGGAGTTAACTACGGGGTCATCAGTCCCTATACCTACAAACTACTTATGAAGTAGCTTATACTAAAGACGGCACAAACATCCATGCCCGTGGGGGGATTCGAACCCCCGATCGCAACGGCCGTGCAGACCGTGACTGGCACGCCACAGACCGCTCGGCCACTGCGGCCGGCTACTTATAATTTCCTTGAGACGCAAAAGGTTCTGTTCATGCAGCAGCATAGCTTTATGAAGCATCGATCGTTCGAAACCCTGCTTGACCTTTTCTCTCATGACATCTTGCGTGCTATGGATGATGGGCTACATATTTCTGGATTTTCAAAAGGTGTTTGACAGAGTACCGCACTACAGACTGCTAACGAAGGTACGAGCTTATGTAATAGGTACCTAAATATGTGAGTGGCTAGAAGACTATTCAAGTAATAGAATCCAGTACGTTGTCTTCAATGGAGAGTGTTCATCAGAGACTAGGGCATCGTCAGAGATGCCCCACGGAAGTGTTACAGAAACGCTGTTAATATTATGTAAATGATTTGACGGACAGAGTGAGTTGCAATCTTCGGCTGTTTGCTGATGCTGCTGCGATGTGCAGCGGGATGTCTTCATTGAATGACTGTAATAGGATGCAGGATGACTTGGGCAAAATTTCTAGGTACTGTGAGGAATGGCAGCTAGCTCTAAATGTAGAAAAATTTAAGGTGATGCAGATGAATAGGAAAAACAATCTCGTAGCGTTCAAATACAGCATAAGTACTGAGCTGCTTGACAGACTTGTCTCAATTATCTAGGCATAACGCTGCACAGCGATATGAAATAGAACGACCATATAAGGAGGTCGAATTCGATTTATCGGAAGAATTTAGGGAAAGTGTGATTCGTCTGTAAAGGTGACCGTATATAAAACGATTTTGCGACCTCGTCTTCCGTATTGCTCAAGTGTTTGAGATTCCCAAGAGATCGGTTTAAAAGGAGGTCATAAAGACAGTTCAGAGGCGAGCAGCTAGGTTTGTAATCGGTAGAGTCGATAAATGCTTCGGGAGCTCAAATGCGATTGCTGCAGTGAAGGCGACGTTCTTTTTGAGAAACTGTGTTGAAGAAGTTTAGAGGGCCGGAATCTGAGGCGGACTGCTGAACGATTCTACTGCCGCCGACCTAAATTTCGCGTAAAGACCACAAAGATCAGAGAGATTAGGGCTCGTACAGATGCATACAAGTATTCGTCTTTCCGTGTGTAACAGGAAATTAAGTAACTAGTAGTTGTACTGAGTACCCTCCGCCACGCACCTTTGTGTGGATTGCCGAGTATATATGGTAATATAGGTGCAGATATAGTTGTATTGATTCTACATCTAAAACAAAAAGTCGAATTTTAGCCCCTCTGATGATGCCTAGAAGTAAAAGATGGTGAAACATCAGTGAGTAAAATAAATTGCAGCAAATAAACCGCGTTTTGATTTACAAAAATGAATAAACTCCCAAACTTTGCAGTTCAAACATTTCCGACAACCTGGAAATGACAGCAAAACCCAAACCCAAAAGGAGACGATAAACTTGGAAGCAATCACTTATTTATTTTACAAAACAGACGTGAACACCTCATAATCTAAAAAAAAAACTACATCTAAAACAAAACGTCAAGTAAAACGCGAAGCGCTCTTTAGAAAAAATAGATTGCACATAGAAATGGAATTTTTATTTCAAAAAACGAATAATTTGCTTTCTCTTTAACAATTCATTATACAGAGTAAACTAACCAGATCCTGATTCTTCTCTTCGCTCTCGATATGAAACCAGAAAAAAGAAAAATTTTCCATCTTTTATAGTGAAACCAGACACTGTATCATATCAAAGCCCTTATAGCTTTGACCTCTTTCAGTTAAGCTGTACTCCTTTTTTATTGACTTTCAATTAATTTTGTTACAATATTTGACAGCTTTAAATAAAAGAGAAAATTTCCATATATATAGTGCTTGGCTTTTAGCATGGGGTATACGAGGAATATGCCAATGCCTTGAATTTCGACCGCAAAACAAGTTGTTGGTAAATACATTGTTCATTCAACCAAATGATAAATAAAAAGCATCAAATAATACAATCCCTTGAGAAAATATTGTCTCATTATACCAAAGGTATTAAACATAAGGAGAGGCATTGAATTAAAATTTATGCGGTAGGTGCTTTAGACCACTTTTTTAAAAATACATTTATTAAACATTTGAATTACATTAATCATTACAATGGTTTCATAACTTTTATGTTAACAGCTGACACACAAGAACCATGCACTTTTCCTCACTTGTTTCCTCCTTGGTAACAAGGATTACTTGACACCGTGTTGTAGCCAAAGCAACTACACGTCTCCCTCCACACCATATACTTTAAAACTGCCTCACAGGCAACATGAGGCAGAATTAAAGTATATGGTGTAGAGGGAGACGTGCTTTAAGACAGTCCATGTAGTGCTTTGGCTCTTTGGCTACAACGCGGTGGTCGCTGAGTGGTCTAAAGCACGTACCTAGTAAGTAGAAGGTACCGAGTTCGAATCCCAGCCACCGCATAAATTTTAATTCAATGCCTCTCCTTATGTTTAATACAAAATATAAATGTTCTGGATCACTATATTTCGGATATCTTCTAGCATTCTTGAATGGACCACTAGCTGTTTGGATTGGTCCTTTTCAGAAAGGTGACTTTCCCAAGCTGTTGTATTACTAACACTATTACGATGAATATATTGTACAGAGATACTTCAAAATTAGGACAATAAGTGGAGCGGGAGAGCACGTAAGCAAGAAGCAGTGGAGCTTAGCGGTACTTCGACATCAAGGTCTCACATAGCCGAAACAGGATCGCAATGGGCGCGTTTTGGAATAAAATCGGCTTTGGCCCAGAGGCGGACAGCTAAACTCTGGCTCAGTAAAAGCCTCCAGTACTGGCCACCCCTTTCTACCTCACGCCCAATCAAAAACACAAAAGTCTTATAGTTCTGAAGACTCAATGCAGTGATAAAGGGGATCCGTCTATGCTTTGGTCTTGATTAAGTAATCATCCCGAAATTCAAATTAAGCATGTAGATTAAGTAATGTCAACCACAACGGTCTGAGCAGAAATTTGACATTCACTTTCGAGGAGGGTGCACAGCAAGGATGAGCCTAGGGTGCACTCATGTAGAAGAAAATGATTTTCATCTTTCTTGCTCGAACTCGCTTCCTGTCCTCCTTCACTGGGAAACCCATCAGTTGAGTATAAGTGTGAAGGTACTCAGAAGATGTTATGGGTTCTGAGTAGCAGAGCAAGTGCACCCAAACAATTTATAATGATTTCACAGAATCACTTCCCTAGTACTAAAACTGACCTAAACGCCTCAAGTAGCACTGTATCTTAAAATTTCATTATTGTATTTCGATTTAGCAGTCGGCACGAAAAACTAGTAAGTAAATCATCCCTGTGTCCTTTTCAAAGAAACGAATCCCGCATTCCACTTACTGGATTGAGGGAGACCGCCGCCAATGAAAATATAGATGGCCGATGGGACTTGGAACTGAAACAGTGGAGATACAAACTATAGTCCAGGGGTAGCTTTCACGTCTCGCAGAAAAAAGTCGTGGTTGTTGGTTTTAAATGGGACGTCCATAGCGTATGGGTGTCGAATGATAACGATGCAGAAATGAACTGCAACGATACACATCTGTCATTTTAACAGAATTTTCTGTTTCTTTTTGGGGGAATTAATTCTTGTTTACAAAATAATTTATTATGGATGTTATACAGTATTAATTATTATGGTAACAATTTTTCGTCTGAATAGGCCATCGTCATCTATAAATAACTATCGTCCTCTGGAAGGTACAATATTCGTTAAAAGTACTGGGAATAGTGATATACTCCAAGACTAAGGGGTACTAACGCAGAATACGTGCCATCTTCCACAGAGCTATGATCAAGCAATTTAACAAGATTACAAATAAAAGCTAACTAAATGAAAGGGAACTAACCGGAAAAATCGTTATCGGGGTCTATGTAACAATTTCAGTTAAGCCAATAAAATTACTTAGTTAAAGTACTGAAGAATAGCCTGAAGGGGCTTCATATATGGAATGTGATACAAGAACAAAGTACAAAGTAGTATTGACCAATGAAACGACAGAACCACTACACAGTCGATCACTTGAAGTAATTACAGGAGAAATGAAGGAATAGACAGTATGAGAAATATTGGAACACTGTGAGTGTAAAGTGCCTTACTGACTTTGATAACTTTTTCGAATTCCGTGTTAATGTCTTTTCAGTTTACCGTCTAAAACGTTTTCCTTTTGATTGTAACTTTTGTAAAATCACTATAACCTTACAGTGTTAAAATGGTACTTATTCTGTTGTTGGTACCCAGAAATGTGCGCCGTAAACCTTCCAATCCATTACGTATTACGTTATGTCACATTACTGTTACTTACTCATGAATATGATAATGCAAACGGTCGAGATTATATGAAATATTTTACTTCTATCTATGGTGACTGGTTTCCATCATATAAGGTCATCTACAGGTCATAATCGTCGGTGTCCTGAAAATGGCGTGGAGCCGGCTCATCTGTCTATTGGAGATCAACTGAAGATGATCTTATATGACCGAAATCGGTCACCATAGATAAAAAAAAAAAAAAAAAAAAAAAAATCATGCGATCTGAACTGCCGCGGTGGAATGGCCTTGCGCTCTAAGGTGCCTAGCAGCGGAGCGCACAGTTGCTCCCCGTCAAAGGTTCGAGTCCTCCCTCGGGCGCAGCATGTCTGTTGTCCTTAGGTTAGTTTAAGTAGTTTGTAAACCGAGGAACTGACAACCACAGTAGTGAAGTCCCCTAGATTTACAAACATTTGAACATTTGCGATCTTGACTGTTTGCGTTATCATATTACTAATTTATGAAGATCGTTGCTTTCCTCGGGAACAATGTTCCATAAAACAACACGTTATTCACTCTTTACTGCCGACTGTTAGCAGTGGGCCAGGTAAAAAGCCTTGCATTGAACTTGTCAGGTCCACTCACGTTATTTACTAGGAAGTTAAACTGTAACATTTGTTGTTAATTCACTTCCTTGTCATTGGAGTTTTCATCATATTCATCTGTATCATTGTGTGTCGTTCTATATGTAGCGGACCGACATCTCACTTATTTATGTGGTTCTTTTACATGTTTCTTTTATTTCAATTTTGCCAAGGAATGATATTGTGTTTGATTTATCTTTAAATCTGAAGTGTGCTCAGAGATTTCACATATAACTTTGTCATTTTCCTTAGTCCTAGCATAGTAACATCCGTCAAAGACGTTTCTAGGATCAATTGATGAACAAGTGTACACGGGTATTGTGTTGGCTTGGAATCACACTCACCGAATTGACAAGTATTACTTACAAAAGTTAAAAACCCCTGAAAGACGAATGTGTGCAATAAAATCAGATGTTAGTAACGCAGGGTTAGTATAAATGGGGCCTGCGTTAAATTAAAAACTGATTTTCTGAAAACTTTAGTATTGCACAGCACAGCACCAAAGACAAGACAATACACTGCTGAAATAAAATAACATGAACCACACCCAGGCTCACACTCACAGTTACGTCCAGGCGGCAACGTAACACAACCTCCAATACGGATAGATTAATGCCTCTGAAGTGGCTACACGCCTTAGCAAACAGGAAAATGTTCGACAAGGATGTTGTTCATCAACAACAATACGACCTTAAGGATTAACACACATAACACGATACAAATCTGCTTTTATTACGTTGTTGTTGAGGAACAATACTGGGAATAAGTTGTCTTGAGCTTGCCTTGTATTGCCTTGTCTTGAGCATAAGACGTATGTTCATACAGTTTAGTAATGTTAATAAAACTAAGTCTTTAAACTTATTTGCCTATAACTATATGCGTTATACGCAACGCTATTAATTTGCGAAAAAATTGCAGTTTATAATTGTGAGGTAGAGAAGATCAGTTTTTTTCTTCGGAGAGATCTGACAAAGTATATACCTGATAAAAATGCATAAAAGTACTAACTGAAGTGTATCTGATACATAACGAGAAGAACGATCGAATAGTCTATTAAAATTTCACGAAGTTGATGTTCAGATTTTTATAGGATGTAAATGACTTTAGGACAATTCATAAGGTTTAAATCGATAATTAATGATGTGTATAAGGACCTTTAAGTATTATTATGAGGAGTTTAATTGGATTGTTTTGTCTGTGAGTGATCCGGGTATAGGAATTGAAGTTCACTTACGATCAACTTAAAAGGTGACGCACAATTACGATCAAATTAAAATTTTACGTACTATAGACAGGAATCTCTTTGGAATCAATCACTAGGCAACTATCAAACTGATATCCGTCGAGTTTCCCGTAATAATAATAGTTTCGTGTGGTTTATTGGCATGGCGCAAGTCTTTCAATTGGACGCCACTTCGGCGACTTGCGTGTCCCTAGCCTACACCAGTTATCCAACCGGGAAAAGAGGACCTATTAACGTGGAATCCGAACCACTTGTCATTTCTGGCGACTTCTCACATCGTTGAGAGGTGAAGGTTGGGTTCAAGCACAGACTGAAAGAATCCTACGTCCTTCCGGGTTTAGAAACCGTGTCATTTCGGTTTCCAGTCGAGCGCTTTACCCCAAGACCACCTAATGAATGTGATACTATTAGTTGAAATGGTATTTTCCCGCGTCCCTAGATACCGGCTGTGAATGGAACCAGCGTGTAATGGTCGTGTTCAGCTGCTCTTCGTTGTCAAAACGCTGACCGGAGAACAGGAATATCTTGAGGTGCAAGAAAAATGGAAATCGCAGGGAGCAAATTCATGACTGTGTGCTGGATGAGGGACGGTCGTCCACTGCGCTCCTCATCATGGACGCTTTGACGAGCTCGGAAAAAAGCCTACACCAGCGACGCACCGTTTGTATGCTCATGATGTTCTGCCCGTAGACTTGAGTGAGCTGAGGATAAATTTCTACAGGCCGCTATGTTTTGTGCATTAAAGAACTTTATCTCTGAAGGAAACTTGCAGGCGGACGGAGAAGGAATAAGAGACACCATTTCGGGTGACTGCTGATGTACTGTCACCACGCGGGACCTGTCCGACCGACATTCGACTGTCATGCCCCAGCAGGTAATATCAATATATTACAGGTGAAAGACACGACTCGAGATACGGAAACAGGACGACAGCAGCGCTGCAGCTGAGGGGGGGACTGAACGAAAAAATTATAGCAGCCGTATCCGTATTTCGATTTCGAAATGGGTGGTTTACACTGAAGACCCGAAGAACCTGGTACACCTGTCTAACATCGTGTAGGGTCCTCGCGAGCACGCAGAAGGGTCGCAGTACGACATGTCATGGACTCCACTAATTTCTGAGTGCTGGAGGAAACTGACAACATTCATCCTGCAGGGCTGTCCATAAAACCGCAAGACTACGAGAGGGGTAAGATCTTTTCTGAACAGCACGTCAAGGCACTCCACATACGTTCAATACCGTTAATATCTCTAGAGTTTGATGGGCAGCGGAAGTCGCAAGTGTATCGTGATCGACCGACATCTCTAGGGATGCTGAAAGACAACATCCGACGCCAATGCGTCACCATACCTCCAGACATGCTTTACAGTGCTGTTCACAACATTATTCCTCGAATACAGCTATTGTTGACGAATGCTGGTGAACATATTGAGCATTTCGTGTAAACATTATCATTTTTGCTTTGTCTTAATTTGTTATGGTAATTATTGCTTTTCTGATCAGATGAAGCACCATCTGCCGGTCATTTTTGGAACCATTTTTTTTTTTATAAATAAAATCCCATGTCATTCCAAACATGTGTGTCAATTTTTACTTCTCTATCTACATTATTCCGTGATTTATTAAGTTTTCAAATTTATACTGACTTTTTGATCACTCGGTACTTTATGGGCTGGGCTGTATTTGATTGTCTGTGAAAGATTATGAGTCTATCTAATGTAATACTAACGGGAAAAACAATTAACAACCTAAAATTAACTTCTCGAAAGTTTTTATTGCAAAATTATTTATTCGTGAGAGCAAATATTGCAAATTCGACCGTGTGGTATTGATTTAGTGGAGATAATTATGGCTGAAAAAATATCAAAATATTAAATTCAACTGGAATGACACGACACCGAAACTGGTTTCATAGCATTGTGATACGTAGGAAGGCTACTTTTGAGTATTCCGCTCTTTGAGCTACATTATGGATTTCTTTATTTTTTCATGAATACGTGGTAGTGTGTGAAATAAGTGATTTAATTGTATTGAAATGAAACATAACTTGGTTTCGTTCCATCATGTTTTGTCGGCTCTTAAATATGTTTGTTCTTGCATACGAATTTGTGTATATTGCTCTATTAAAATGCGTTGTGAGTGTGTTTATCGTATTTTATTTTACATTAGTTTGTAAACTTTTCTGACAGTTTCATTTAATGGAGAACATCACGTTAATGTCATTTAATATAATTGAAACCACTTAACTCCGCCGCGATGGAGTAGCCGAGTTTGTAAGCTAGGGACTAATAACCAAGCAGTTAAGTCCCCTAGATTTACAAACATTTTATTTTTTCACTCCATTCCATATTTGTGTGGTGCATATTTTGGTTAGAGACAGATTTACAAAATTGTTTGAAGGGCAGGAGTTAACGCCTGTCTTTTAAACAAGTTTGTAATTTTCTCCTTCAGCGTCTGATGATGCCCAGAAGAGGCGAAACGCGTCATGTGTAAATAAGTGACATATCGCTTTTGTGTAACCATACAGCTTTTTTCTACCAAAATTTAATTAATTGCTTTTACACATTACTAGCTGAAAACTCGGCACTGCCTGGGTTTATATTTATTAGTATCTTCTGTTAGCCAATCTCCCTAAGTTTCTCTTTCCGCCTTTCTCCTCTACTTTCGTTTCTCTGTGTATCTGCTCCCCTCCCTTCTCGCTGTCCATCTCCTCGTCTGCTCTCTTTCTGTCTTTCTCCTCCTACCCCTCGCTCTGACCTTTTTTACCTTTCTGACAGTCACCTCCTCGTTCCTCTGTCGAACTCTTCTTCCACCTCGTCAGTTCATTGTCTTTTCCATCCGTCAAAATGTATATATATCTGTTAATTTTTATGATGGGTATGGTTATAGGAAGAAATCCTCTGCTAAATAGCGGTGATGTTCCTCTTGTTTGGAAGGTTAAGACTACAAAATTTCATCAAAATCAGAATAATACGGTAGATTACGTGGAAGATCGTAGGTAAAGTACCCGCTACCATGCACCACAGAAACTGTTACGTAGACGCTGACCTTTCTCTTGTTTCGAAGATGGCAAAATTTCATCAAGATCAGAATAAAACTGTAGATTTTTTTGCAGTCCGTAAGTAAATACTTATGACTAGACTGCGGATCTTTAAGTTAAAACCTGTTCTTTCCCTAGCTCCAAATATACTTATACGTATGCGTTTCATTATTAATTAAAACTGAATCCGCTAATTTAATACCGCCTGAAGTGTCCTATTTCGACGTTGACCCTTATTTTTGCCTATTGCAGCTTTAAAATCCTCAAAGCACCTATTTCTTACATTTCCAAAGATTTTGCTTGCTTCGCAAATCAAAGGTAGAAGCACTGAAGTCGATATAATGTACTGTATTGGCATTGTCAACGTTGCATAAAATTTATCTGGACTCAGCCTACACCGATGCACTGAAGAGAATCCGAAAACATATTGTGGATTGTTCCATACGGATTTCTGTAGATGAAACACAGACCATTTCGGGCGATACACAGAAAATCTGATTTTTCGCAACTTGGACCCAGAAGCGCCACCCACAGCTTATTTAATTTGTCCAAAATAACTCCAAATACTAACGAACAAACAATAACATACGTTGTTAATAGTTGCTTGAAGGCGCTATAATCAAATGGCGTAGCTGAATATACAGTGCTTCTGGCTTTGATAGATGCCGCTGCACAAATGGTTTCATTTCCTCCATGTGTTCTAACCTTTGATGCTGCTTGTTACTTGTGTAGCAGAGCAAGTGAGGCTAGAGTTACCTACTTACTAATTCCACGGTAAGTATAGGTTTTGGGTAAGCACCGGCAACGGTACAGGCACTTACGAAGAATTGCCAGATGTCTCCTTGCCACCTGGACCTACCGTGGTTAGCAGCAGCAGAACACTACAGTAAGCATCTCCCAGCTGTCAAGAAGGTAACTGAAAATCTATTGCGGGATGCCGTTTCTGTAACTTAAGCAACGCAATTACAGATCCGTCAGTTCGACGGGACTTGACTTATATTCGAGCCTACTTCACATTTATGGCGATAGTTATCTTTCAAAACACAGCTTTGCTGGAGAAAGTGAAAAAGAAAATTAATGAAGCGCCAAGTGAAGTGGGAGAAAAAGTTTTACAAGAACACAGGCTTGAAGGGCCTCTGCGTGGCAGCATTCATACCCAGTGGAAAATCCAGTTCCACAGATTGCAGAATTCCTGTCCAAAATGTGCGAAAGTGAAGTACGTCCCTATTACATCTGTACGAAAGTGCATTCTCGGCATATAAATTAATACGAACTAACGGGCGCCATGGCGTTTCTCTAGAAAACCTACAAAAGATTTCAGTCATTTATTGTGAAGCCAACTGTGGTCTGAATGTTTGAAGCCACTGGTTTATTCAACGTTTGTTAAATTATAATGACATGTATTTCAACATATGGCTTGTGACCTGTATTATAGTTTTATCTTAGAAAAACTCAAAAGTTTTGGTATCGGTTTGACAATTAATGCTGTGTGATGTTAGCTGTGTTATTCAACTGGCCACCTTTTCATTACCCTGGTTGTTAACAAACAAATGTTTGCTCTTAAGGAAACAAAGTATTTCACATTATGCTTATTTCTTCTGCGGAATACTTTTTTGTGGCCTGTTTTAGATATTATTTGGCCTAAATGACGTAATGAAAGAGGCTATTTTAGACGCGTAAAATTCTCTTTGTATGACTTAAAAATCCGCATTCCACTTATGACGTTATTGCTCCTGAACAATGTATGTCAGAATAATGTGATTTTCAAGGGGCGTAGGGGGGGGGGATATTAAATAACTGCAAGCGAAATGTTTTGCGAACTGAGTTTTTATGAAGTCATTGCAAATTAAAACCTTTTGCGTGAGTGGGCGGTTTATCATACACCTAATTAATTATGATGTCATGTCTACGGAACTATATGTCGTAGGTGTTTATTACCCCTACAGAAATTGTTACCTTACGGTAAGGAATACGTGCACATGCTTGCTTGAATTCGGTTAAGTGGTGTGGGAGGAGGATAGCAACATTTTTCCCTTATGTAGGAGCTTCCCGCACATTCATTGTTTATGACGTCATATACATATCTCCTGATGTACATGTTGTATATGATGCTTACACCCAAAATGATCTGTACCTGTGTTTGAAAGTCATGTGCGAAAAATTTCATCAAGATTGGATCACACGGACACACTGCTTTACTTATAAAGTTTTCATCTAGTCACAGAATGAATATTTAATTCTGCTTCGAGTGGTGCCTCTTCTTTTAATTGAATATCCTATGTAGTATTATTAACTAAATATTTCAACTTTCAAGTGAAAAGACATTCAAAACAACAACAAAATACATAAGTAGTGAAGCAAAAGTTTCCATGTGTTAACAGAATTGTACTAGAAACAAACCATTATAGCAGAAATAAATGTGTCCTCTAGAATCATACTTCCACTGCAATAAAAATTTACAGACCACTTAAAGCATAAATACTTATTCTGTGACAAGGTATACTTGAGAAATTTGAATAATAGTTGTGTCAACAGTTGCTAACACGGATATTAAATGTGAGAAATTACGAAAAGCGGATGCGAATCGAAAATTAGCAGAGTACGAACGGTATATGTGTAACACATTTCAATTGATCAGTTCACACTCGGATTCGAAAGTGACAACTGTAAACAGAACACTAAGCGGCGAGAGCGGCTTCTGTTTCATATGATATATGAAAAAATATGGAGTATTTTACTGCACCCAATATTACCAGTGCGAGTAGAAAGGAAGCAGGGTACGAGTAACATGTTACAATGGAATTCACAGTACAGAACACACTTAATCGTAGTCATAGACACCGTGCTAGGACTCCATTTTCTGTTTTGAACGAAACCAAAACAAATATGGAAGACCATTAATGACCGATATGAGAGGCTGATAAACTAGTAGCGCTCCTAGTGGTGGTGGGGGGGGGGGGGGGCGGAGAGGGAGCGAACCAACATCATGTTACCTATTCTAGATAAGCTCAAGTATTGTGGTATGAGTAGGACAGTGCACCAATGATTTAATTCTTAATTCACTGGGAGAGTGCAGAAAGTTGAAATAAGTGGTTTACATATTTCGCAGAAATCAGTTGTTTCCTCAAACTGGGGAGCTATCAAGAACGGGGTCACATAGTGATCCCTTTCGTGTCATATGCTGTTCTTAATATATACATTAATGACTTACCATTCTATAATCGCGAAGACGCAAAGCTAGTGCTTTTTACTGACGTAAAGCTATTGTAATCACACCTGACAAACAAGTATTAACTGATGAAACTGTAAATAATGTCTTTCATAAAATTATTTCTTTGTCCATGGCCTCTCGTCGAATTTCCATAAAATACAGTAATACAATTATGTATATTAAATGGCATTACTCGATCAATTAACATTGACTTTGAACAGACGTCTGTAGCTAAGGTAGAATATTCAAAATTTTTTTGTGTGCGTTGATTATTGATTGCTACTTATGCTATTATGGCTATTGTTTGGTAATAGACATCAAAGTACATTAGCTTACTATGCCTATTTTCATTCACTTCTTTCATATGGCATCATATTTGGGCTAATTAACCAATGAGTAAACATATTCATTGCCGAAAAGCGTGTAATCAGAATAAATAGTTGCTGGAACCCATCCCAGACTGTAAAGTTGCACCGGTCACTCCAATATTCAAGAAAGGCAATAGCAATGATCGGCAAACTTAAAGGCCTATACCACTGACGTCCGTTTGCAGCAGGATTTTAGAACACATACTTTCCTCAAATTCTATGAACTATCTCTAAGATAACGACCTATTGTCCCATAGCCAACACGAATTAAGACAGTATCGTGATCCTTAGACACAGCGAACTCTTTATTCACATGATATGCTGAGTGCTATCGACAAGGGATGTAAAAAAAAAAATTCCGTATTCTAGATTTCTTGAAGGCTTTCGGCACTGTACCTCACAAGCGTCTTCTAATCAAATTGTGTGCTTATAGAATATCGACACAGTTGTGCGACCGTATTCGTGGTTTCCTGTCAGAAAGGACACAGTACGTTATAACAGGCGGAAAGTCATCGAGTAGAACGTAAGTGATATCTGGCGTTCCACAGGGAAGTGTTATAGTGCCCCTACTGTTCCTTATTTTTATAAACGACAAGCTGAAAACCCGGCGTTGCCCGGGTATTTATTCAAGCTATGAGTTACTACTTCTCCTATCTTTTCTATCTCTGTCCATGTCCTTTTTTTTAGTAACATGTCCCCTTTCAAAGGCACATTCAGTTATATATGTGTATACTGTAGAAATTATGAATTGTAACGTCATATCCAATGCCGTAATTTAGTCCATGAACTGCGGAAAAGTTGTAAGCGAGAATCTTTTTTCCTTTCATCGTTTTCCTGTGTTTCTCAGCGAGATAAAGTGTAATAAAGTTTTGAAATTATATTTAACGTGTGTTGTAAGTCGTTAAGTGTATGAATAAAGTCTCATCACAGGATATGGCAGTTTCTTGCGAGTCCTATTGTTTATGACGTCATACAATATGAAACATGTGTCGTATGTGGTTCTTATCCTTACAGCAATTGTTGCCTCACGGTAAGGAATATGTGTAGCAAATTTGGTTGAAATCAATGTAGTGGTTTAGGAAAAAATGAGCAGCACTTTCGGTTAATACAGCAGTTTGTCGCGTATCTCATCGTTTATGGCGTCATATCACGTGAACTATGTATCCTACAGAAACATTATATCCAGGTTCTCGAGTTTTAGTGACACTAACTGACAGCAATTCATTTTTATCTTTGACAGTTCATATACGGGTTCAGATCGTGTAAAGTGAACTTTACCCTTTCAAAGTATATTTCTAAACGTACCCAATACAACAGCCAAGTCATTATTCTACATGTTTAAAATCTAAATTTTCCTCACAATTTTTCTCTATTTTATCACCGTTTAAACCTTCCACGAACTTCCACGATTGTGACATGAACATTATCCTGGACATGTGTGCGTGATTTGCCCACTCTTTCCGCCCACTATCGAGCCGATACTTAGTCTGTATGATGCTTTTATAAAGCTAGTGGGTCTAAAATACATATGATTTAAATTAATATGGTTTATATTAAGAGGTGAGTGATACGAAGTTTCCAAAAAATTTATTTCAGACAAACCTTGACAGGCAAACCGTACTCAAGTGATGCTCTTACAACCATCTGGCGACTGATTTTTATTAATAGAAAAAAATAAATCGCTTTCGGTTTTTCTTAAATTTTTCAACTTTTCGGGTGGTTGTCCAAATTTTTATTTGATTCGAACCTCCTTGTTTTCAACATGAGATGTACAAAATTTTATCGAAATTGGACGAACGGTATTGATAGCACACTGGAAAAAGCTGTTTCAGCTTTTCCCGATTTTACACTTTTATGGATCACTTTTCCATATTTTATCACCATTTAAACCTTCCCTGGCGTTGCACAAATATTTCAAGACTAAAATTAGTCAAATCGGTTCAGCCGTTCTCGAGTTTTGGCGAACAGCAATTCATTTTTATATAGAGATTTAGAAGTCAAGCTGAGTGGCTAACTTAGACCCTTCGCGGATGATGCTGTCTTATCGTGTAGTAAACTCACCAGAAGATCAAAAGCAACTGCGTAATGATTTAGATATCTCATGATGCAAAAAAAAAAAAAAATGGTAATTGACCGTTAATTGTGAGAAGTGTGAAGTTACCCATATGACCACTAAAAGAAATCCGTTAAATTTCGTTTACACGATAAATCTACAGTTGGTAAATTCAACTACATGCCTAGGAGTAACATTACTAACAACTTAAATGGGAAAGAACACATAGAAAAATATTGTAGGGAAAGCGAAGGAAAGGCTACGTTTCCTTGGGAGAACACTTGGAAGACGTGACAGTTCTAAAGAAACTGCCTACACTACACTTGTGCGCCCTATTTTGGAGTATTGCTGCGCACTGAGGGATCCCCACCAAGTGGGACTGACAGACGATTTAGAGAAAAATTCAGAGAAGGGCAGCTCGTTTTGTACTATCGAGATATAGGGGAGAGAATGTTACAGAAATGATGCACGAATTGACGTGGAAATCATTAAAGGAAAGGCATTTTCTCGTTTCGACGAGATCTATTTGCGAAATTTCTTTAACCAACTTTCTCTTTCGAATACGAAATTATTTTGTTAGCACTCATCTACATAGAAAGACAAAATCTTCAAAATGAAATAAGAGAAATCAGATATAAAACGGTAAGATGTAGGTGTTCCTTTGTCACGTGGGGTATTAGAGAATGGAGCTGTACAGAAATATCATAAAAGTGGTTTGATGAATCCTCTGCCATGCACTTCAATGTGACTTTCAGAGTATTTACGTAGATGTAGAAGATCATCCTGTAGACATTAGTTTCAGGAACTAGGGATCTTCACAGTGGCCTCACTATACATATATATATATGTAATTACGATATTTGTTAGTAATAACCAATCCCATACAAGGGTAATAGCAGCGTGCGTAATGACAACACTAAAAGAAAGGATTATCTTCAATATTAAAGGTTAAACCTAATTTAGCGAAGAAAGGAGTGAATTATGCTGCCGCGAGAATCCTTCTACATCTACATCTACATGGGATACTCTGCAAATCACATTTAAGTGCCTGACAGAGGGTTCATCGAACCGCAATTATACTATTTATCTCCCATCCCATTCTCGAATAGCGCGCGGGAAGAAAGAACACCTGAATCTCTCTGTTCGAGCTCTGATTTCTCTTATTTTATTCTGATGATCATTTCTACCTATGTAAGTGGGAGTCAACAATATATTTTCGCATTCGGAGGAGAATGTTGGCGATTGGAGTTTCGCAAGTAACCCACGCCTCAGCGATAAGCGCCGTTGTTGTAATGATTCCCATCCCAGATCCTGTATCATTTCCGTAACGCTGTCTCCCCTGTATCGTGACAATACGAAACGAGCTGCCCTTCTTTGGACTCTTTCGATGTCCTCCGTCAAACCCACCTGATAAGGATCCCACACTGGGCTGCAATACTCCAAAATTGGACGGACAAGCGCAGTGTATGCAGTTTCTTTAGTAGTTCTGTTGCATTTTTTAAGGGTTCTGCCAATAAAACGCAGTCTCTGGTTCGCCTTTCCCACGATATTATCTACGTGTTCTTTCCAGTTTAAGTCTGAAGTAATAGTGATTCCTAGGTATTTTGTGGAGTTTACGGCCTTCACATTTGATTGATTTATGTTGTAAACAAAGTTTAACGGATTTCTTTTCGTACTCATGTGGACGACTTCACACTTCTCATTATTTAGAGTCAATTGCCAATTTTTACACCATACTGATATCTTACACAGATCGTTCTGCAGTTGGTTTTGATGTTCAGATGATTTTACTAGACGGTAAATGACGGCGTCATCTGCAAACAACCTAAGGGAGCTACTTAGATTTTCCCCTAAACCGTTTATGTAAATAAGGAATAGCAGAGGACCAATAACACTACCCTGTGGAACGCCCGATATCACCTCTGTTTTAGTCGATGCCTTACCATCGATTGCTACGAACTGTGTCCTCTCTGACAAGAAATCCCCTATCCAATTGCAAATTTGGGGCGATATACCATAACCACGCAATTTGATTAAAAGCCGTTTGTGAGGTACGGTGTCAAAAGCTTTCTGGAAATCAAGAAATACGGAATCGATTTGCGAACCTTTGTCGATAGCACCCATCACTTCGTGTGAATATAGAGCTAGTTGTGTTTCGCATGAATGATATTTTTTAAATCCGTGTTGACCTTGGGTCAATAGATCGTTCTGTTCGAGATAATTAATAATATTTGAATACAGGATATGTTCCAAAACCCTGCTGCAAATTGACGTCAATGAAATAGGTCTGTAGTTTAGTGGGTTACTCCTACTGCCTTTCTTGAATATAGTTGTAACCTGTGCAACTTTCCAATCTTTTGGTACAGATCCTTCTATGAGAGAGCGGTTGTATATGACTTAAGTAAGGAGCTATCGCTTCAGCATAATCAGATAGAAATCTAATGGGTATACAATCCGGACCAGAAGACTTGTTCTTATTAAGTGATTTTAGTTGCTGCACTACTCCGATGATATCTACTTCTATGTTACTCATTACGGCATCTGTTCGTAATTCGAAAACTGGAATATTGGTTTCGTCTTCTTTGGTGAATGAGTTTCTAAAAGCTAAGTTTAGTAACTCTGCTTTAGTAGCGCTGTCATCGGCAGGATCGCCATTACTATCACGTAGTGAAGGTATTGTTTGTGACTTTCCCCGAATATATTTAACATATGACCAAAATCTCTTTGGGTTTTCAGTCAAATTACGAGAAAGAGTTTCGTTGTGATAAATGTTGTAGGCATCTCGCATTGAAATTCTCGCTAAATTTCGAGCTTCTGAGTACAATCGCAAATCCTGGGGATTTCGTGTTCGTTTAAATTTAGTATGCCTTTTCCTTTGCTTTTGCAAGAGTGTCCTAACCTGTTTTGTGTACCAAGGGGGATCGCCTCCTTTTATTAATTTATTAGGTATAAAACTTTCAGTTGCTGTCGAAACCACTTCTTTGAATTTGAGCCACATCTGGTCTACACCTACGTTTAGTGTTAGAAACGAGTGGAAGCTGTATTTCAAGAAGCAATGTATTTTGTCACTTACTAAATATTATCATCAGTCTGACAGCCAACCACGAGCCAAGAAACTAAAAGAATTTCTCATTGTCTACTCCTACCCAGTAGATGAATTTATGTCTTGTGACATGTAAAGATACCACCGCGGCGAAATAGCCGTGCGCACTAATGCGTCTTACTGCGGTGCACCTTGACATTCGCCGTCGGAGGAGCGAGTCCTCCCTCGGCCGTGGGGGTGCGTGTGTGTTGTTGTTAGGATAAGTTAGTGTAAGTATATCAATGTATATATTTCGCAAATCGCGAAATTTTCCGACGTCTGCTGCTCCTGTAAGATGGACAAATGATATGCAACACATGAAAATTTGTGTCGGACCGGGGCTCGAACCCGGGTCTCCCAAACTTCCATGTGTTGCACTCGTAGTTTTTATGTTTTTAAGTTTAGGGACCGATGACCACTGCAGTTAGGTCCCATAACTTTACAAACATTTGAACACTGATTGTAAAGACATCTTTTATTAAACTAATACAGTCCACATCATTACGAAATGTATTCATGATCTATGTAACAAGTACTAATCTAATCTAATCTCTAACCGGAAGAGTAAATTTGAATTTCACTCCCGTGCGTCTTAGATCTGATGGACACGCGCAGTTTATTTCCAGCTAAGTATCTTCAGTTTAAAGGAAATACCATCGGGAAGCCTACTAAATCCACTAAGAACAAAAATAGTTAGAGAAGTAGATTATAAAGCAACTAGATAGATTCAAATTTGTAGGAACCATGTTATCGTGCAGGGGAGAAAAAACAATTCAGAAATTTAACTACTAAATGGCACTATCAGAAGAGCTCTCCAACGTAATGTAAAAACAGAAAGATATGTAAAATTTTATAAAGTTATGTCACTTCCAACATTGCTATATGGAAGTGAATCTTGAGTAATGAAAAATAAAGATAAAACAAGATTACATGCCAATGAAATGAAATTCCTCAGGGACATAGCAGGAGGTAAAAGTGCAGTTTATGCGGCAGCGGCTAGCAGTCGCGCTCGCTAGGTTAGGAACGGCAGAGCAGCTAATCAGGAGTCGCGATGCCGCGGCCAATAAGAAACAGCGTTACAATTTTACTATGTAAACAAATCGAAGCGGTGTATACGAAAGATTTTGTCAAACAACAAGTTACAGTTAAAATCAGTATGCATGTCACTCGATCACTGTTTCGAACATATAAAATAAATAAAACATTGTATGCCTGCTC
This sequence comes from Locusta migratoria, assembly GCA_026315105.1. Taxonomy (NCBI): domain Eukaryota; kingdom Metazoa; phylum Arthropoda; class Insecta; order Orthoptera; family Acrididae; genus Locusta; species Locusta migratoria. The sequence goes on along the minus strand of CM048749.1, from coordinate 346,013,810 downwards.
TATGGTTGACAGGTTCTTGTATGTACCCTTGTCCGGTCAGTAAAAGTAATTGCGCTAATTTCCAAGAACGCTTGCGTACAAGGTAGCTCGGACTGAAATTATATATATCGAGCGTACATCTGTAAATCGCTTGAGTGTATCTGAACCGGAGATTCGGGCGCTACGCGCCCTCTTATACTATGAAAAAAGTTCTCGTTTAACCTATACCTAACGTAACCTTCACTTAAAATGATGGTAATTTCCTAGACCTCGTGTACATCGAAGAAAACGGCCTTGCGATCGATATATATTGAATGTTCGATTCTTACGCCATGGTCGATGTGGTGACAGATGGAAGCGCTGGTTTTGAATCGTATCTTGTGTAGTGTTTACTGAGTGATATTTCGTTGTGCTATTCATGTTGTACTCTTAGGTTCCTGCCAAACCACATCCTTTATAATCCTGAGAAAGTTTTAACAAATGGATTCGCATGTTAGGGCGTGTAGCGCCCGAATCTCCGGTTCAGAAACACTAAATTGAACGTAAACACCATATCGAACATTCGATATATATCGATCTCAACGCCGTTTTTTTCGATGAACACGAGGTCTAGGAAATTACCAAAATGATCACTGTTTCGTACAGGTCATAAAATAAATAAAACATGCTATACCTGTATACCTGTCTGGTTGACTGCTGTGGTGTATTAATAATAGGTCACTTATGAGCGTAATACAATTATCTAAAAGTTTCTTACAAATGGAAAATCAGTTACAATCACACAAACGCCACACCGAAATCCTCGAATAAACTTCGAAATTGACGCCAAATTTACTAGTCATGAAACACGCAGTCTTATTGGCCGGCATAACTCGACTCCTGATTGGCTGCGCTGCCGTTCCTAACCTAGCGAGCGCGACGGCTAGCCGCTGCCGCATAAACTGCACTTTAACAGTAGCAGGATACACCAAGATAGAGTACAAAAGAAATACAGATGTGAGGAAGGAAGTAAATATTTTCGATAGTAACGGTAAGGTTGACGAATGGACGAATCAAGATCACCACTACATTTTTGGCGATATACTCCGCAAGGAAAAAGATGCAATGGAAAACCTGCAAAACGGTGGAAGGACCAGATGTAGCTGCAACAGGCTGGCGGAAAGTCTAATGCATGGTGGAAGAAGAAGGAGCCAACTTACTGGATGTGTCTTGTAGGTGTCGAGGCACCGCGGGGCCAGTTGTGATGTCTCGGTGGAGCATTCCGGTTCGGCGGACGCGCCCGCCCGCCAGGTCGTCTGGTGGGCGACTCGTCACCAGACCGGCTCTGCACCAGCACAGCGGCCGGACATCCCCAGAGTGGCCGGAAGGGAGCAGCACTGGCGGCGAGGACCATACTGCCACCACTTCCCAAGAGCAGCTACTGCTGACCAAAGAATACCGACTCCGTGGAGTTACGTCTCACACCAAAACCTACTGATGTCAAACACTCAGATCGGTACTAAACGTTGTATATCGATAGAGTATCAACCGAAACTTGTATATAATTCGTGATATGTGCTGTCGTCCATGATAACATGCGTAAATCATAATAATAAGTAGACCACGGACTTTTAGGTTCTGTTATTGTTGCTGTGGTCTTCAGTCCGTAGACTGGTTTGATGCAGCTCTCCACGCTACCCTGTCCTGTGCAAGTCTCTTCATCTGAGAATACGTTCGACAAGCTACATCCTTTTGAATCTGCTTACTATATTCGTCCCTCGGTCTACTTCTACGATTTTTACCCCACACGCTTAGTTCTAATGCTAAGTTGACAATTCCTTGATGTCTCAGAATGTGCCCAACCGATCTATCCCTTCTCTTAGTAAGGATATGCCAGAAACTCCTTTTCTCCCCGATACGGTTAAGCACCAACTCATTAGTTACTTGATATACCCATCTAATTTTCATCATTCGTCTGTAGCATCACATTTCAAAAGCTTCTGTCATCTCTTTGTCTGAACTCAAATGTTCAAATGTTTGTAGTACTTATGGGACTTAACTACGGGGTCATCAGTCCCTAAGCTTACAAAGTACTTATGAACTACCTAAGACTAAGGACGGCACAAATATCCATGCCCGAGGGGGGATTCGAACCCCCGACCGTAGTGGCCGTGCAGACCGTGACTGGAGCGCCTCAGTCCCTGCGGCCACCGCGGCCGGCTTGTCTGAACTCCTTATCGTACACGTTTCACTGCCATACAATACTACACTCCAGACAAATGCTTTCAGAAGGGACTTGCTAACATTTAAATCAATATTGGATGTTAAAGGGTTTCGCTTCTTTAGAAACGCTTTTCTCCCCATAGCCATTCTGCATTTTATATCTTCTTTACTTCGGCCATCAGAAGTTATCTTGCTACCCAAATAACAAAATTCATCCACTACTACCTAATCTAATTCCTTCAGCATCGCCTGATTTTCTGTCATTGCATTCCATTACCTTTGTTTTACTCTTCTTAATGTTCATCTTATATCTTCTTTTCAAGACACTGTCCATTCCATTCGATTGCTCTTCCAGATATTTTGCGGTTTCTGACAGAATTAGTATGTCATCGGTAAACCGCAATGTTTTTATTTCTTCTCCCTGCACTTTAATGCCCTCTCCAAATTTCTCCTTCCATTCCATTTTTAGGTTTTAAACATTTTAATTAGGTACCTAAAATAGGTTGTATCACTTATAAAAATGAGAAAAAGGTGACCAATATCTGAATTTTTACCGTCTAGAAAGATAAACATATTGACAAAAATCCACCTTATTTTATTTTCCATAATTCTAGTCACAGTAAATAACTAACACTGCTGCAGATTGTCAGTTGAGAATCTGCATCTCTTGTCAGCCAATAGCATCTTATATGCTGAGAATGAGCGTTCCACGTCAGCGGACGTCACCGAAGCATAGGCCTATTTAAATGGGGCCTATTAGGCGCAATGGGACCGCACACTCGGCGTGCCAATCACCGTCTGCACGGCCGCTGCGGTCTGCGGTTCGAATCCCCCCTCGGGCATGGATATTTGTGCCACCCTTACGATAAGCTAGTTAATAAGTAGTTTGTAAGTTTAGGGTCTGATGACCCTGTAGTTAAGTCCCATAAAATTTACAAACATTTTAACATTTTATGCAGTCTTTAGAATAATCTAGTTCATAAGTAGTTTGTAAGTTTAGGGACTGATGACCCCGTAGTTAAGTCCCATAAGCTCTACAAACATCTCAACATTTTTTGAACCGCACACTCACGTTCTGTTGGTTTACCTGATAAGACGCCAGCCACTGTGTGGAGGTTGATTTTTTTCTGTCACCTCTTCTATCAATCGCAGTTGCATGTAGAGAGGTTTCCCTGAACACTCTAGAAATTTAATAACACGGACCATAAATGCATAATGAGATTTAATGTATGCAATGTCGTGGGAAATCACTGGGTGTTTTAAAACATCTGCACCTGAAGTAATACTCACTGCTTCCTCCAGCAATTTAAGAACAACGTGTTTAATGTCTTCGAAATCCCTGCAACATACTGACTTAAAGGCGGAGCAGTGGCGGCTAGAACAGCCTGGCTTATGCCGCCGTCGTCTGACTCACGACTGTTCAAGTAAGCCGGGAAGACCAGAAGAGTATTTTTAGTCATACAAATTTTATTTGACCGGATTTTTAAAAATTAGATACAGTCTGGTTCTAATATGAAAGTAGGTACTTTAGATACTACAAAATTACTATTTTCGATAAAATATTTTCATAATTCTTAGCTGGGAAGACACGAGAGAATTTTTCGCATATTTTTTTTTAATCTAATTCGATTTTTAAAATTTAGGTACAATCAGGTAATAACCTAAAATTAGGTATTTTAGGTGCTATAAAACCAGCGTTTTCGATCATAAATTTGCATAATCTATGAATGTACAACTTTTATTGCCTTTATTTAATGAGGAAAAATAGATTTTTGCCTAAAATCCGAGGTCTAATAATAAGTAACACCCAGCTTACGGAGTACAAGAAAAGCATAACTATGAGAGCTCAACACGTTGTGCTACCGTCGGCTAGATGGTAAAGCGATAGTTCATCAAACAGAGGTTCTCAGCTTCAAGCCCCGGCTTGAGCCTTTTTCACTTTTTTTTAAACTGCAGTACGTTGAAAATTGTTAAAAGAGAATATCTGTAACGTTCCTTGGGTTAATTTCGCAAAATAGCACGGTCAGCTGCAGCAGTAGCAGTAGCGTGCGGAATGGACAGCAACGTCAGCCCCAGTTGATATGTGGGCAAACACACGGCACTCTGGCCACAACACGTTGGTGCTGCCTGTCTAGCAGTCATTTATTATTATTACTTTAATACTTCCGCACGTTTGGTGCAATTGTTTCTTTCTTCTACGAATATACTCTACAGGTTTGCTACTTTCAAATAAAATGAAGCAGAAGCAAAAAGCCAATAACACAGTGCTATAAAATCCGAACAGTCCTATTACTTTTACATTTCAGGAACATGTTGTCCCATGTAACACTCGGTGTACGTTTTTCGACGTAAAACAATTTGCAAAGACAAAAAAAAATTAGAATTCGCGCCACCAGGGTTGGAACCGAGCACCGTCGTAATGACAGACATTCGCTTTATCAACTACCCCACGGGAGGTTATCGCGGCAGACACCTACAGATACGCTTTTCCTGTGCTCCGTAGGACAGGTGTTACATATTATTTTCCAATTACGCACGTTCTCCTGAACGGCAGCACATATTACGAATTATACAGAAGTTTCGGTTGTTATTCTATCGATATACAGCGTTTGGTACCGATCTGAGTGTCTGACATCTGAAGGTTTGGGTGTCAGTTTCAAAAATGTTCGCATGTTGCTGATTCTAAAGCCACTTTTACACTATGGACTTTGGGTTAGAAAAGGAAACATCCGCAAGTTGCAGGGTTGCAGATTTATTCACAACCTGTTTCGAGCAGTTATAGCCCTTCCTCAGGTGCTGTACACGAAACAGTTAAGAATAATATACAAATACAAAATTACATAAAATTTGCAGTAGAATCACATAATTAAAGGGCCAAGAAGTACAGCGCGTATAAAGATTTCTTGAAAAGTGACAAAATGTGAAATATTAATACGCTATTCTGCTGCATTTTGACAAAATAAGGAATTGTAGAAAGCCTACAGGCACAGTTAATGTAACTAAAGTTTTTCGTTTATATGAAATTAATGCTTTGTATAGCTCCTTATTTTATCAAAAATGAAGCAGAATAGCATACTAATTTTTCACATTTTGTCACTTTTCAATAAAGCTTTATCGACATTGTACTTCTTGCCCCATCAATTCAATGATTGTACTACGAATTTTTTGTAATATTTGTATTTGTATATTACTCTTAACTGTTTCGTGTACAGGTACCAAGATGGCCTATAAATGCACGAAACCGGTTGTGAATACATCTGAAACCCTGCAAATGTTGGATGTTTTCTTTCCTAACCTATAAAATACAGTTGCTGCCATGGATAAAACATTTAACTAGAGAATTTGTCTCAACTGACTACTCGAGAAGAGTACCCAATTAGCTTTGAGGAAATGGAAGACAAAACACAGTTTCAGTATTCAATATATAACAGTTAACTAATAGACCCTTTATCTGTTATTCGTAATATTTCCCAATCTGTCGTTATTTCGCCTAAAAAAGCCAATTTGTGTTATATTTTTTCGAAATCGTTGCTGCGAAATTTTCCTGTACCTAATTACATTAATATTTTCATAATTCTTAGCTGGGAAGACACGAGAGAATTTTTCGCATATTTTTTTTTTAATCTAATTCGATTTTTAAAATTTAGGTACAATCAGGTAATAACCTAAAATTAGGTATTTTAGGTGCTATAAAACCAGCGTTTTCGATCATAAATTTGCATAATCTATGAATGTACAACTTTTATTGCCTTTATTTAATGAGGAAAAATAGATTTTTGCCTAAAATCCGAGGTCTAATAATAAGTAACACCCAGCTTACGGAGTACAAGAAAAGCATAACTATGAGAGCTCAACACGTTGTGCTACCGTCGGCTAGATGGTAAAGCGATAGTTCATCAAACAGAGGTTCTCAGCTTCAAGCCCCGGCTTGAGCCTTTTTCACTTTTTTTAAACTGCAGTACGTTGAAAATTGTTAAAAGAGAATATCTGTAACGTTCCTTGGGTTAATTTCGCAAAATAGCACGGTCAGCTGCAGCAGTAGCAGTAGCGTGCGGAATGGACAGCAACGTCAGCCCCAGTTGATATGTGGGCAAACACACGGCACTCTGGCCACAACACGTTGGTGCTGCCTGTCTAGCAGTCATTTATTATTATTACTTTAATACTTCCGCACGTTTGGTGCAATTGTTTCTTTCTTCTACGAATATACTCTACAGGTTTGCTACTTTCAAATAAAATGAAGCAGAAGCAAAAAGCCAATAACACAGTGCTATAAAATCCGAACAGTCCTATTACTTTTAAATTTCAGGAACATGTTGTCCCATGTAACACTCGGTGTACGTTTTTCGACGTAAAACAATTTGCAAAGACAAAAAAAAAATTAGAATTCGCGCCACCAGGGTTGGAACCGAGCACCGTCGTAATGACAGACATTCGCTTTATCAACTACCCCACAGGAGGTTATCGCGGCAGACACCTACAGATACGCTTTTCCTGTGCTCCGTAGGACAGGTGTTACATATTATTTTCCAATTACGCACGTTCTCCTGAACGGCAGCACATATTACGAATTATACAGAAGTTTCGGTTGTTATTCTATCGATATACAGCGTTTGGTACCGATCTGAGTGTCTGACATCTGAAGGTTTGGGTGTCAGTTTCAAAAATGTTCGCATGTTGCTGATTCTAAAGCCACTTTTACACTATGGACTTTGGGTTAGAAAAGGAAACATCCGCAAGTTGCAGGGTTGCAGATTTATTCACAACCTGTTTCGAGCAGTTATAGCCCTTCCTCAGGTGCTGTACACGAAACAGTTAAGAATAATATACAAATACAAAATTACATAAAATTTGCAGTAGAATCACATAATTAAAGGGCCAAGAAGTACAGCGCGTATAAAGATTTCTTGAAAAGTGACAAAATGTGAAATATTAATACGCTATTCTGCTGCATTTTGACAAAATAAGGAATTGTAGAAAGCCTACAGGCACAGTTAATGTAACTAAAGTTTTTCGTTTATATGAAATTAATGCTTTGTATAGCTCCTTATTTTATCAAAAATGAAGCAGAATAGCATACTAATTTTTCACATTTTGTCACTTTTCAATAAAGCTTTATCGACATTGTACTTCTTGCCCCATTAATTCAATGATTGTACTACGAATTTTTTGTAATATTTGTATTTGTATATTACTCTTAACTGTTTCGTGTACAGGTACCAAGATGGCCTATAAATGCACGAAACCGGTTGTGAATACATCTGAAACCCTGCAAATGTTGGATGTTTTCTTTCCTAACCTATAAAATACAGTTGCTGCCATGGATAAAACATTTAACTAGAGAATTTGTCTCAACTGACTACTCGAGAAGAGTACCCAATTAGCTTTGAGGAAATGGAAGACAAAACACAGTTTCAGTATTCAATATATAACAGTTAACTAATAGACCCTTTATCTGTTATTCGTAATATTTCCCAATCTGTCGTTATTTCGCCTAAAAAAGCCAATTTGTGTTATATTTTTTCGAAATCGTTGCTGCGAAATTTTCCTGTACCTAATTACATGGTTTTCGCTATTACCGTGTAAATCATTGGATTCTTCCAGATAAGCTTAAGTATTGTGGTATGAGTGGGACATTGCACAAATGGTTTAAATCATACTTAACTGGAAGAGTGCAGAAAGTTGAAATAAGCAGTTCACATTATGTAGACGAGACAATTAATTCTTCTAACTGGGGAGTTATAAAAAATGGGGTCCCACAAGGTTCGGTCTTGGGTCCTTTGCTGTTCTTAATATATATTAATGACTTGCCATTCTAAGCTAGTACTTTTTGCTGATGATACAAGTATAGCTATCACACCTGACAAACAGGAATTAACTGATGAAATTGTAAATGATATCTTCCAGAAAGTCATTAAGTGGTTCTCTACAAATGGACCTCATTAAACTTTGATAAAACCCAGTATATACAGTTTCATACAGTAAATGGCATGACACCATTAATAAATTTAGACTTTGAACATAAATCTGTAGCTAAGGTAGAATATTCAAAATTTTTAGGTGTTTGCATTGAAGAGGGACTGAATTGGAAGAAACATATTGAAGATCTCCTGAAACGTCTGAGTTCAGCTACTTATGCTATCAGAGTCATTGCAATTGCCTATTTTCATTCACTGCTTATGGTATCATATTCTGGGGCAATTCAACATTGAGTAAAAAAGTATTCATTGCACAAAAGCGTGAAATCAGAATAATTGCTGGAGCCCACCCAAGAGCATCCTGCAGACATTTATTTAGGGATCTAGGGATACTGTAGCTTCACTCATGAAATTTGTTATTAACAATCCAACCCAATTCAAAAGTAATAACAGTGTGCATAGCTACAACACCGGGAGAAAGGATGATATTCACTATTCAAGGTTAAATCTAACTTTGGCTCAAAAAGGGGTGAATTATGCTGCCACAAAAGTCTTTGGTCACTTACCAAGTAGCATCAAAAGTCTGACAGATAGCCAACTAGTCAGGAATTTCTGAATGGCAACTCCTTCTACAATGTAGATGAATTTTAGATAAAACTTTAAAAAAAAAAAAAAAAAAAAAAAAAAAAAAAAAAAAAAAAAAAAAATCTTAAAATCTAGATTGTCAAGTATAGACAAAATTTACTAAACTGACACGTTCCACATCATTACGAAATTTCGTATACATGATATAAGGAACAAGTATTAATCTAATCTAATCTAACCGATTGCGGAACGGACTCTAAAAATGAAAATATCGGGTTACTGCTACATTTTAAATAGGCCGTAAAATCTGTGAACATTGTAACATCCCGGCTCCCTTCATTAAAGGAAAAGGAGCAAATGGAGTTTCAAAGATGATGGGAATCGTGTAGGGAAATCAGTGTACGTCATGTCTTGCAAAGCCGACAACATACAGGTCTTGCTGAACATATCCTTAAGCAGAAATGCCACAAGGAAGTCAAAAGTAACAAAGAGGCGTTAAAGCGTATAGTACTAAGCTTATTCTCTAATTTGTACTCTTTGAAATAATAAATGTGGAACTATCGTAACACCAATATTTTAGGTAACAAAAGAAGGCAGTATCCACGAAGCTGCTGGTCGAAATAACGGCACATGAGCTCAACTAAAATATTTGCATACCATACCAATGTTCTTGTGTTTATAGTACTCATGCTTTCATTCCTCAAATAAATTTGGGATTTTTCAGTGTGTGCTATTATACACATTATCCGTCCTAACTTTACTTTTACGCTTTGAAATTTGCTACACGTCAACCTATACGTCAGTAGTTCTGCCATCAAAGACAAATATTAGATGTTAATGTGAACTAATCAAATCAATTTTTACATTCTTGCGAAAAGATCACTGGGACCGCTGATATTCTTTCAAGAATTTTAGAACATAAAATCGTTGTAGATCATCACAATGACAAAAATTATATATTTCTTTCGGGTTAAAACGAATAAACTCTTTTTGTTCTACTGATTTTTTATTCACTTCAAACTATTTATCGGTGTATTAGGCCATGTTCAGAAAACTAGTTTGAAGTGTACAAAAAATCAGTACAACAAATATAGTTTACCTGTTTTAGCCCGAAATATGGAATTGTTCTACCAAGAAGTGACGAAAGAATCCGTACAAAAGATAAATAATTTTTCCTTATTTTAAGTAGATGCACATTTTAAGTGCCCTGGAAATAAAGAATAATACTTTTATCTGTGGAAACAGTATTTGAAAGAAAGATTATGTAACGAGGTTCGATCCTGATTTTTCAAACGTTTTCTAAAATAGTATGTATGCAGCATTTGCCTGTTTACGGTATGTTTTGCTCCTGCCAAAAAATGACATCATATGTTCAAATGTTTGTAATCCTATTGGACCAAAAGCTATGGTCATCAGTCTCTAGACTTCGAAACTATGAAAGTAACTTACAGTAAGGACAACACACACACACACACACACACACACACACACACACACACACACATGCCCGAGGAAGGACTCGAACTTCCGTTGCATGACGCCTTAAGCCACACAGCCATTCCACGTGGCAAAAAATTAATTTTTGTTTTTTTTTGTTTTTTGTTGTTGTTCTGGCATGTGACTTGCAGAACTCACATCACTTTTCTCAGAAATTGAGCCGTAAATGAAATATAGTGTACAGCAAAAAACAACTTCATTTACCCATTCTCTATCTTGGCTTAGTTAAGTTTAAGCCAAGTGTCTTGCTTAGTTGAAAAGGTGGTTATAAAGAAACATAAACGTTATAAACACTTCTGCTTGGTAAAAATAGTAAAATAAAAATAAATACATAATTATTGCAATAGTTACAATAGTTGCAAAACCTTTCATTCTTACAAATTATTTTCCGTCAGTTTATTTCACCACGAGGTCTCACCATGCAGTCGTGATAGGAGGCATAACTGCACATTAGAATCATATAAAAATGAATCGAGTAAGCGCATTTATACTTCATCCGTTGTCCTTTGTCAGTGGCAATGGGCACTGTTTCACTATAGACCGACTTCAACGTTTCAAATGTTGCAGCCGAATTCTAAACTCACAACCAAACAAATCTTTCGATTTTATTGATACTCATATTACTTGTAGAGCAGTAAAAATAGACTTTTTTTATATCGGCAACGATGCAGTTTTAATGCTGAAGACATCACCTGGAAGGTAATATGACGTACTGGTTTTTTTTGTGAATATCTCCAAAACCACGAGAGATAAAACATTCCACATGAATGTTTAATGATAATTAACTTTTATAGAAAGGAAATGAAAGGATCTAATGAACATTTAGCATAATATGTGTTATATAATATGAATATACCATGTTCAAAAAATTACAATTAAACATACTTCCAACAATTCCCTCGAAATTATGTTCCAGAAATGGTATTTTGAAAACCAGTATTGTTGATATGCAAAGTTGGAGATTTCGTATATTTTTTGAGAGTTCTATCGTGATTTCTTTTTATTTTGAGAAATTAATTTATTGTGCCGGGATACATTGCAAAACATCTTATTAATACATAATTTTGTTATGCTGTCTTACAGATTGTTATTACAATTAAATAATTATAGCAAAACTTATCTTTCGTAGTTTTGAAAATATTCGCCCAAAGCCAAATTTGTAATATTACCTTTCTGTGGAAGTTTTCTTCATCACAGCCCACGTTGTTTCATCTTATTCGACGGGTCGGTGAATGAGGCCTCTTCACCAGTCCCGGTCCATTAATTTCTCTTCTTCTTCGATATACGCCAGAGTGTACCGTCTATGTTCTATATCTGACTTCAGCATGTCTTTGTACCTCATTCCTGGCCGTCCTCTAGCTCTTTTGTCTCTGAGGTTTAGCTCGTACATTTTTCTTGATAGTCTGTTTCCATCCATACGACGCATATGCCCATATCACCTCAGTCGCTGTGTGGTCTTGTAGTTTTATGACATGAGCCTGGTTACGGATTTCCACGTTCTGAACTTTATGTGTCTTTCCGACCATACTGCGAACGAATGTCATTTCCGCTGCTTGAATTCTTCTGACATCCTTTCTCACGGTCCATGATTCGCAACCATATGTCAAAATACGTATATAATATGTTTCATAGATGACTCTCTTGCATTTTCGTGGTATTTTTGTTTTCCATATTAGATCTTTGCTAACTGTTTGAATTCGGTGTGTGATTTCTTCATCTATAGAAACGTCATTGGAGAACACTAACAAGGTACTTTAACTGATGAGCCATCCGTGGTAGTTTCCCTTCCAGTTCTATGTGTCCCATAGGTTGTCCAGATCTTTTCATGACCATAACGTCGCTTTTCTCTTGGCTGAAGATGAGACCATATTCTTTAGTAGCTTCTGCCCATGTGTTTAAGTGTATTTGGAGTTCTTCTCTAGAATCGCCCCACAGACAGTCGTCAGCGAACAAGATGGCTTTCAGTGATTCACTTCCGATGCTTTGATGTACTTTCCATTGAATCTCGTTCGTTGCGGTGATGAAGAGCAGACAGAACTCCACGCTGGATTAGCCCAGATTTGGAGTTCTTCTCTAGAATCGCCCCACAGACAGTCGTCAGCGAAGAAGATGGCTTTCAGTGATTCACTTCCGATGCTTTGATGTACTTTCCATTGAATCTCGTTCGTTGCGTTGATGAAGAGCAGACAGAACTCCACCCTGGATTAGCCCAGATTTGGAGTTCTTCTCTAGAATCGCCCCACAGACAGTCGTCAGCGAACAAGATGGCTTTCAGTGATTCACTTCCGATGCTTTGATGTACTTTCCATTGAATCTCGTTCGTTGCGGTGATGAAGAGCAGACAGAACTCCAACCTGGATTAGCCCAGATTTTATGCCGAATGTTTCGGTCATTCCCACTAGTGTTTTCACTTTACCGTGAGCATCTACATACAAGTTTTTTATCTTAGAGACTACACTTATTCCGGTTTTCTTCAGCACTTCCCACGCCTTCTACCTTTTCACAGCATCAAATGCTTTCTTGATGTCCATAAAGGCTAGACTTAGGTCTCTGTTGTGTTCATAGTAATTTTCCAGTAATTGGAAGAGGGAAAATAATAGGTCCATTCGTCATCTCTATCCGAATCCGTACTGTTCCTCGGAGAGATTTGCTTCGATAGTGGGTCTTATCTTACGCTCAATAATTTCCAAATTACTTCCCAATGATCCCCATGGATCTGATCATTTCTCCAGTTATTTCGTCAACACCAGCTGATTTTCCGGCCTTGATATATTTCCAGGCATATTCTACATCGTCACATGTCAGGTCTGGCCCATTGTCAAGGGTGAGTGTATGTGGCACAGTACTGTCTTCTTGTGGAGGCTGTATATAACTCACATTTAATAGGTTGTCGAAGTAATTTTTCCAAGTTTCTTTGAACTTATCATCAGTGATGATATTTTCCTTACCGTCCTTTAGATGTTTGGAGTATTCTTTATCTCTCTTTCTGTTTTTCGTCATCCATACAACATTTTCTTGTTGCCATTGACATCGACTCCCAACTCATCTTTCCACTGGTTCAGCCACTTATCGCGTTCTTCTGTGACTACCTGCCTGGCATTATTATTATTAGTATTATTATTTTGCGGCTCTATGTAGTTCCTTGTTATTATCGGTCTGGTCTTTGTCTAAAATCTTTCCATTCCTCCTCTATTATATTTACATCTGTCTTTGGAAATACTTTTTTGATTTGGTGTTGGAATTCTGCTACAGTGTTATTGTCCTTCAATTAGCATGTTCTCAGTTTCTTTTCGTGTATACTTCTTACTTATTTTAGATTATTAAACTTGAAACTGCCGACGAGGAGTCTGTAGTCACTTCCCAGGGATACATTGGGAATTACTTTCACATCTACCAGTCTTCTTTGCAGTTGTTTCTCAACTCATATAAAGATAACCAAAAAGTAAAATCGGGCGTATTTATATATTACAGCAACGACAGCAGAATGAAGCAGGCACTCACACACTCAGAACATCATAAATAATATGAAACAGCACAAAAAACGCACATGAAGCTGGGAATTTTTTCTCGAAACGTATCGTGCTAAATAAATAAAAAATCGTGACTGGTAGCATTCTTGTTATTTATAAACAAATATATAATGTATTGCTAGCAACACACATTTCATGCCAAATAGGCCAATTGCAGAGAATTGCAGCTCTGAGAGATGGCACGTAGTATCTACAACTACATCTACATACATTCTCCGCAATCCACCCCAAGGTCTGTGGCGGAGGGTACCTAGAACCACTACTATTTACTGGATTTCCTATTCCTCTACCATATAAAACGAGGGGAAAACGAATGCTTGTATCCATCTGTACGAGCCCTGATCTCTCTGATCTTATCTTTGTGGTCTTTAGGTGCACCTAATTTGGCGTCAGTAGAATCGTTCTGTAGTCCGCTTCAAATTCCTGCCCTCTACGTTTCTGCATCAGTGTTTCTCGAAAATAACGTCGCCTACCCTACAGCAACACCATTTGAATTCCCGAAGCATTCGCGCATTGATCGAACCTACAACTTACAAATCTAGCCGCCTACCTCGGAGTTGCTTCTGTCTTCCTTTAAACCGATCTGGTGGGGACCCAAACACCTCAGCAGTAAAGAAGGGATCGCACAAGCGTTTTATATACGGTCTCCTTTACAGAAGAATCACATCTTCCCAAAATTCTGCCAATAAAAAGAAGTCGACCATTCGCCTTCCCCACGACTGCCATTATATGCTCGTTCCATTTCGTATCGCTGTGCAGCGTTATGCCTAGATATTTAATTGACGCAACTCTGTCAAGCAGCACACTACTAATGCTGTATTCGAACACTATGTGATTGTTGCTCCTACCCATTTGCATGACCTTACATTTTTCTACATTTACAGCTAGCTGCCATTCCTCACACCATTTAGCAATTTGGTCCGACTTATCCTGCATCCTACTACAGTCATTCAATGGCGACACCCTCCTGTACACCACAGCTTCATCAGCAAGCAGCGACAAACTGCAAATTGCTCTGTTTGTCGGATCATTTATATATATATATAATAGTGGTCCTACCACACTAACCTGACGATACCCTAGTCTCCGATGAATACTTCCTATCGAAGACAGCGTACTGGGTTCCGTTACTTAAGTAGTCTTTGTGCCACTCACATATTTGGACACCTATTCCGTATGACCCCACAGTTTAGTTCCATAAGCTGTAGAAACATTTCATTTTTTTAAGAATATGTTCAAGAATTCTACAGGTAACTGTTGTTAATAATACTGGCCTGTAATTATTGGGTTCTGTTCTTTCACCTTTCTTATACACTGGAGTCGCCTACGCCTTCTTTCAGTCGCTTGGAAAACGATGGATCCAAACCAAATTAAGTCCACTGTAATATGCCATTTACATTGTATATTCGGTCTTATGTTAATTAATAATGATGAAAATGTTCTTGTACGGATAAAGGACATAGGAGCTCTGACTAATGCAGCTATTATTGTTGATGTTATTTTGTATTTAACTTATTGACCAATTAAGATACTAACCTGTAAAGCGTAAATGGAGAACTTGTCAGCGATAGAGTATATAGGGTTCTATCGACGTATATCGAGCCGAAGAATGTCACATGAGCTTACTATGAAGAAAAATATACAGAATAGTATTCATGTTCTGCGCTTTGGGTGTAATTCATACAAAACGCATCTAAAGTAAGCAATGTAATATACATAATGAAACTAGCAGATACTGTTATCTGCATTTTATATATGTACACTGTTATTATTATCTATACACCAGCAAACCGGCAATGTTTTGCAATTGCTAATATGTATCGATACGGTCTTACGTAATAAGAAATGTTTATCTTCTAACAATGTTGCTTCCCTTTGAGCATTGTGCCTATCATGATCTAAAGATTAAAGGATGTCGCATTACAGAGGTGACCGATGGTGATTGAAGTCTGAATGACGAAACTGAGAAAGAGTCTATTATGAAACAACGAACACAATTTCACATGTACGTTGAAGTTGGTAACTCGCAGAATACATAGCTTTTCCTAATAATAGTTACTGCTCTATTTAGCGGGTTTTAGCTCTTCAAGCTCATCTACTCCAAGTTAATGGATTACATACCTGAACCTTCAGCATGGCCGCACGGGTCTGAGGTGACAATTCGCAGATTGCGCTGCCTCTCCTCTAGGAGATTCGAGTCCTCCCGCGGGCATGGGTGTGCGTGTTGTACTTAGCATAATTCAGTGTAAGCAATTTGTGAGTCCATAGACCGTTGACATCAGCACTTTCAGCCATTAGATTTATCAGTATTTTAACATTTTCATGTTCCTCAGCGATCACACCGTATTAAAATCTGTTACTGAATAGCGACGCCTCAACAACAGCTTTTAATGTGGTGTGATTCATGAGGAAGGTTTAAGTGTGTAATTCATTGAGGTTCATGGCAGTGGATGAGTGTATCAATCATAAGTCAGTGAAATAGAGAAATAAATACTCTTACGAAAAGCTTAATCTTCTCTGACGTTCGAACTTTACCTTACATGTGTACCGGTATATGCGTTTATCGTTTCACAATATGATGTCTGCGTTGTTTCGTTATTCAGGTTTGATATGGGTCTTTACATGACGTCCTGTAATATTAGCCAGTTTTCCTCAACCACCATCTACTGATGATGAATAGTCTTAGTGATAAAAAAACATACTAACTCAAAGAAAAAAAAACCGCAACGTAAGAGGAAAGAGAATCTGGTGGTCTATTAATCGTATGTTTATGACTCTGTTCTTTACTTTTTAAATATTTGCATGATTACAAATATAATACATTAATAGTATACATAAATAAATATTTTATCCATTCTTTAGTTTTTCAGAGTTTTGCAGGATTGGAAATAGAATATATTTATTATTCATACAAAGAAAGTTTTTAATTAATTTGTTTATGTATTTATTCTTTACTTTTGTACATGTCTAGAGGACTGAAATAAAACACATTAAAAATACTTCAGGTGGGATAAACATTAGTTCCCTTTTAATCTTACCAGCACGCTATACGCGACAGTCTGATACATATTACACAGAAAAAAAGAAAACTTTGACGTACATCCTGTGTTGTCCGTGCGAATCTGTCACAGGTTTTGCTATCAAAAAATCTATGAAATTGAATTTTTTCTCCCCAGACGGGTAAAATATGCAAATACACCTATCTATTTGCTTTCCTTCGTTTTAATGTACAACGATCTGTAAGTGATAATGTAGATTAGCCTTGGTGTCAGTTCTGGCTGTAATTAATTAATAAGCAGACAACGTTCAGGTTGTTAAAACCTGCTGCAAGTAATCCAACCTGTCTGTCTCACGGTACGAGGAAACCACGAGGTCGGTGACAGCAACAAGAAATCTGCAAGAGAAAAGTATTAGAAGCACGTCAACTACAAGAGGGAAGTAATTTGTATCTAATTATGAGATAATTTATAAATTTCTTTACATGTATAGGTATTTCTTTCTTTCCCGGGGAAAACCAGTCTCAATAACCATGCAAAGATGGGAAGAGTTATGAAACAGCATTAAATTTCATAGAGAAAAAAATCGCAGTGACGTGTATTACGGCCCACTTTAGATTTGTAGTTTTATAAGTTTTTGCAAACATTTTGGACCAAAATAATAATCTAAAAAATAAAAAATTGAAACCCCTGTAGGAAAAAAAAATCTAGGTACTGGCGGGTTCCGAACCACTAACCTTCAGCGTCAGAGTGCAACACATTGCCCACTACGCTACAGCTAACAGTTAAGAACTGTCCAGAATGAAACTTCACTCTGCAGCGGAGTGTGCGCTGATATGAAACTTCCTGGCAGATTAAAATTGTGTGCCGGAACCGGGACTCGAACCTGGGACCTTTGCCTTTCGCGGGCAAGCGCACTACCGACTGTGCTATCCCGACACGACTCACGATGCCGCCTCACAACTGGCCGCAGTACTGACGGAAGTAAAGTTGTGAGGCGGCATCGTGAGTCGTGTCGGGATAGCACAGTCGGTAGTGCGCTTGCCCGCGAAAGGCAAAGGTCCCAGTTTCGAGTCCCGGTTCCGGCACACAATTTTAATTTGCCAGGAAGTTTCAGTTAAGAACTGTGTTCTTTAATCTCATCCTATTCATGCCCGTTGTTAACTGATGGTAACAGGCATTTTTAGACACTAGATTATCATTTATGGTACGAAGAACGACGTCTTTTTGTTAATTCTTCAGTGCGCCATTGCTTATAAATGACAACGTGTAAGTTACAATAAGAAAATCATCAAATACGCAACTCAAGAGGGCGTATGCCAGAGAGAGTTCTCGGCATAGACCAAAGATAAGATGGACTGCGCGTGTCGTCACTATACTGAAACCAACATCTAAGTCACGTGGCTAGGGGCAGGGAACCCTGTTCATAATTACAAGCAATGTGAAGTGCATCTGAGAGTCACAGTTCTTCTTCTTGCAAGTGGAAATTAAGCGTAGATTTCGACAATAACACGTCTTATCGTATTCTTATTACACATTCAGTAGTACAATGGGCGTTAGTTCTCCGTTATTCAATGCAACGGTTACAGTTTTTACTTGTGCCTAGATGAAAAGTATTCACAGTTCTTTTCATAAGCAGCAGAACTGCGGTTGTAAAATGAATGACTGTTTTTGTTATACTGTGAGTCTTTTAGTTTGTAGCTTACACAGGAGACGAAATACTAGTTTATAAGCAGCATCAGTTGTCATACGATTCCTCAACAATACATGTGAAATGTTTTGTAATACCTGAAATCAGTTTGCATCCATAACGTCCGATTTTAATACAATACAAGCATCAATATTTTAGGACTTTTTCCACATACAGTGAAGCCAAAACGTAAAACAAGAAAAATATCGGCTATTTACATTAAATAATAATGTAATCATTAATTATTGATGTACGTCACAAGAAATGGTTTCATAGGGATAATAAACAGTCTGTATTCATCTTCAGCGTGCTGCAGCGATATTAATGGCAGATCTTCTGCACCAGAAATTACTTACTTGCTGACATGTACACTCAGTCAAGATGAGCTGAAATAATCTTCCATTAAAAAATCACATTTGTCAGTTGTGGAAAAAAAGTAAAAAATTCATGGTGCAAAACAAACATTCAGGATCTGTAATTCTGTTGCTTGTACACGCAACTGACAATAATTTCCACCTGGTCACATTTAAAAACGATACTCGCCGCATTACTGTCAGTAATATGGAGAAATCACGTTACCTTTATGTAGTACGTGTCTAATAGGAATAAGAGGAGTCGTTTTATTGTTAAAATCAACGCTTGATTTCACCTGTAAAATAGAAACACTGTGGTTCGTAATGACGAAGCCTACGTCACGTGACTTGGGTCAATTAGATGTTGGTTTCAAACCACAACACAGCAGAGATAGGGAAATGCGCAGTCTATGTTATCTTTGGTTTATGGTTCTGGGCGGCGAATGTCACGTGACATCTGCGAACGGCTGGTTGTCGTTCATTTAATGGAGAGTGTCAAAACTCCGTTATTTTTGCAAATATCTCTCAAACGATACGAGATAAAAAAAAAAAAAAAAAAAAAAAAAAAAAAAAAAAAAAAAAAAAAAAAAAAAAACATAAGGGAACAAAGTTGTAGAGAATTTTCTCCTCTACAAATTCGTTTATTCAATTTTCGCGTCAGATGAACGGTTTATTTGCAATTAAAATTAAATTACAAAAGGCTTTTTTTTATTACTAACGTATTTCTTATCCGAAATATTTTAAAAATGGAGGTTCTGCTCTCTGGTAGCCAAAAATTATGTCTGGAAAATTTGGTGCCGATCGGTTGAACGATTCGACCTAAAAAGTGGGAACACGTTATAGCCAGACAAGACATCGTCAAATCGCCGTTATTTTTCCAAATATCTCTGCAACGATGCAAGATATGAAAAAACATAATAGAGCGAAGTTGTAGAGAATTTTCCCCTCTACCAATTAGGTTCTCTACCAATTAGATTCGTTTGAAATTAGAATTATATTACAAACGGTTTTTTTTTTTTTTTTTGTATTACTACCGTATTTTTTGCCCGACAAATCTGAAAAAGGGGGCTTCTGGTCTCTACCAGCCTACAGTTATGTGTGCAAAATTTGGTGCTGATCGGTTGAACGGTTCGTCTTAAAAACAGAGAACACGTTACGGACAGACCGACGGACAGACATACATACATCACAAAATCGCCGTTATTTTTGCAAATATCTCTGAAACGATACGATGTATGAAAAAAACATAAGAGAGCAAAGTTGTAGAGAATGTTCTCCTCAACAAATTCGGCTATTCAATTTTCGTGTCAGATGCATAGTTAAGCCGTTATTTTCATTTAAATTTTGAGCTGTCAAAAGACGATCGCAAAGGCCCTCTTTTAGTCTTACTACCGTAACCAAAAGTGGGCCAAAACGATAAAGTACTGCATGATTCGAATTATATGATTTTAGGTCAGCAACAAAAAAAAAACAAGGATAATGGCATGTAGCGTCAGAAAGTCAGGCAATGCTGAAGAAATCAGTTTAGGTAATGAGACAATAAATGTGGTAGATCAGTTTTGTTATTTGGGTAGCAAGATAACTTCTGATGGCGGAAGTAAAGACGATATAAAACACAGAATGGCTATGGAAAGATAAGCGCTTATGAAGAAGCGAAATTCGTTGCCATCCAATAATAATTTACATGTTTGGAAGTCCTTTTTGAAAGCATTTGTCTGGAGTGTAGCATTTTATGGGAGTGAAAGGTGGATGATAAGGAGCGCAGAAAAAAAGATGATAGAAGGTTTTGAAATGTGGTGCTACAGACGAATGAGTAGGTGCTTTATAGAACTGAGGAGAAAAGGAGTTTCTGGCATACCTTGATTAAGAGAATGGATAGACTGGTGGGACACATGCTGAAACATCAACGAATACAGTAAGCAGATTCAAAAGGTTGTAGGTTGCCTAACTTATTCTCAGAAGAAGACACTTGCACAGGACAAGGTAGCGTGGAGAGCTGCATCAAACCAGTCTGAGCACTGAAAACCGCAACAACAACAGGTCAGCTCAAAATAGTAACAGTTTAAAACGAAGTATACATGGTGAATCACCTAAGACTTGGACTGCAAATATTGCGGAAACGGAAAGTGCGATTGATTGCGGATTTCACAGAATGGATTGGTTGTCAAGGGGTCGCATTTTTAGCCCACAAACAGATTGTTATATTACTTAGAAAGTGTATTTTTATGCACAAATACAGTTTTTTAATGGAACTATGGTTGTTTCTATCATGCACTGGAATTTTTGACACCAGCTGTGTACAAAGAATTTTGAATGACATTTTTATCACGTTTAGTTTGGCAGCTACAACCGTTCAAAGTTTCGGGGGCGGAGGATGCGATAGCGTAGCTGACTGGCCGAGTGGCTAGCCCCTGGGGAAAGGCCCACTGTCTCATGACCACCAGCAAGTGAGCTACGTTGTCGTAGCCTCCGCCCCCAAAACTTTGAATGGTTATAGCTGCCAAACTAAACGTGATAAAAATGTCATTCAAAATTCTTTGTACACAGCTGGTGTCAAAAATTCCAGTGCATAATAGAAACAACCATTGTTCCATTTGAAAAATTGTATGTTTGCATAAAAATACACTTCTAGGTATTTTTACAATCTGTTTATTGGCTAACAATACGAGCCCTTGACTACCAATCCATTCAGTGGAAACCGCACATCAATCGCACTTTCCGTATCCGCAATGTTTTCGGTGCAAGTGTTAGATGATTAATTCTGTGTACAAACATTAGCATCCAGGGGAGTGTGAAGATATACATTGAAGTGACAAAGAAAATGATACAGGCATGCGTGTTAATACACAGAAATATGCAAACACTCAGAGGACGGCGATGCGCCGGGCAGCACTTACATAACACAATAGGTGTCTGGTGCAGACGTTAGATCGGCTACTGCTGCTACAATGGCTGAACGTGGTGCTGTAGTCGGCGCACGAGAGATAGGACATAGCATTTTCAAGGCAGTGATGATGTATTTTCCCCTACGACCACTTCACAAATGTACAATGAATACCGCGAATCTGGTGAAACAAAACATCTTTAACATCGCTGCGGCCTGAAAAAAGATCCTGCAAGAACGGGGCCAACGAAAAATGAAGAGTGTTTCCCAGCGTGACAGATGTGCTATTGTTCCATAATTTCTGCGGATTCAAATGCTGGGCCATCAATAAGTGTTAGCGTGCGAAATCTTACATCTCATAAAATAGGCTGTATTTATGTACGTATGTATGTTCCACATCTTCTCCTAGACTACCGGACAGATTTCAACCAAACTTGGCACACATGTTCCTTAATATCAGGCAACAATCGCTGTCGAGGTAAGAATCATCCACGACACATACGTACGGAGATATGACGTCATAAACAATGAGATCCGCGAAAAACTGCTGCGTCATATGAAAATGCTGCACTTTTCCTCCTAAACCACTGGACCGATTTCAACCATATTTGGTACACTTATTCCTTATGCGAGATACCAATTGCTATGGGTTAGGAGATATAACGTCATGAACAATAGGAATCACAAAAAACTGCTACATAATGCGACGAGACTTTATAAATACACTGAATGAGAATAACAGTACTTGTCGACTTGCAACAAACCTTTATGAAACTTTTTCTCGCAGACAACCACATCAAAATAATGAATACAGACTTAAAAACTGAATGAATGTTCGACATTATATCACAGTACGACACGTAGTTCATGAGATATGAAGACGATAAGAGTAACGTTCTTGGAAAACCGCCCCATCGAGCATCACGTTTTAATGTATTACTTCTTTACTACTAACCATATTCGCAACTTCAGGCAACTTCAGGCCACTTCAGGCCACTTGAGGCAACTTCAGGCAACTTACTTCAGGCAACTTCAGGCAACGTCAGGCAACTTACTTCAGGCAACTTCAGGCAACGTTAAGTTAATCGAAATGCCCGTTTGCAAAGCTGGCTCAAACGAGATACCAATAGTAATACAATCTTAAACTCACAAGAAACCACATGGGAATCGGATTATAGAATTTCTTTATATTTATGAAAAGTGAAGTTCAGAACTAAAATAACAATCAGTCAAAGCCATTCGATGCAACCCTTGAAAATTATCGAGAAAATCGACTTTGAAGTTTTGCGAAGTACAAATAAGTACCAATAATTACAAGAGTTGCAGGAACTATCAGTGTAAGTCTGATGGTAGTGTTCTGGGCTCACAACCATAGAATCAGTGCTTCGAGTCCCACTGTGACATATTTTTGTCATCTTCGAATTCAGTTATATAAAACATTTTGGGATCTCTAATTCCAAGCGTTGTGTCAGTTTTCGCTTATGGTTATGTAGACGAGCTGAAAATGTTGTCATCTCGTAAAACGATGGTTGAGTAGGTTAGCTGCTTGCAAAGCCATTAGTAGCTACCGAGATGACTTTCCAAAAACAGTGACGTAGCTCTTCACACAATAAACAATCAAAGACCACGTCGTAAATTAATAATGAAACCAATACTGTAGAAAATATAAGACATGGTTTTTTTATTGAAGACATCATTATTATAAGCATCTATGTAAAAAATAAAATAAAAAGGACATTACGAATAAACAAAACTTCGTGCACTTTTCCTAAAAATTACGAAAGGATATTAAAAGTGTCTAAGTATTGGAACACAACGAGAGTAAATAAAAAATCTGTCACGGCAGGATTCACACCAACCCTAGGGTTTTTAGCTACTGCCTTTTGTTCTTGTGTTTTTCTGTTTCTTGCGGTCATTCATCTTTTTTGTTCGATGAGTGTTTGGCTCAGTTTGATTTTTACAGAGGGAGTTCATTTGTCTGAGCGGGGACGCTGAGCCACAGTACCCGGCAACCGACAGATGTTGCAATCCGTTTTATGATTGCTACTTACGCTCTCTTGCAAAACTTCAAACTCGATTTTCTCGAGAATTTTTGTGAGTTGCGTGGAGTGGCTTTGGCTGATTACTATTTGAGTTCTGAACTTAACGTAACATAAATATAAAAAAATTCTAAAATCCGATACCCGTCTGGTCTCTTTGTCAGACTGGAACCTATACTGCAGGTTGAACAATGAAGGAGTAGGTGTTTCTGCAGCGATAAAGAATACGACTGTATTGAGTGAAGTTAGAACACTTTCGCAATCTTAAGTAATTTTGGCGAAATTTGGTCACTGGAAGTTTTCATAGACCACTTGGCTAAGCAGCAGTAGTGGCGAAACATCTGAGGGAAAACTTGGAAAATATTTCCTGCAGATTTCCTACTCATGTTACAGTTGCAGGTGACGATTTATACTTACCGCATATAGACAGGAACACAAATGTGTCTAAGTCTGGTGGCAGGGCCAGAAAATCTAACACTACTGTACCAAGTGTTAATTACCTCGAGCAATTAAATAAAGAGCTGACTCGTGGAGATAACGAGTTAGAATTGCTGATGACAAACAGATCCGAAGTTTTTGATTCAGTTAACGTAGATCAAGGAAACAGCGATTATAAGGTCATTACGGCTGAAAATAAAAATATGAAGAAAGGCAGAAATATCGTAATTGTTGTTGTTGTGGTCTTCAGTCCGGAGACTGGTTTGATGCAGCTCTGCACAATACCCTATCCTGTGCAAGCCTCTTCAACTCCATATCAGAACAGCAACTTACATCTGTCTGAATCTGCTTACTGTACCCATATCTTGGTATTCCTCTGCGGTTTTTACCCCAAAAACTTCCCTCCAATACTAAATTCACGATTACTTGGTATCTAAGAATATGTCCTACCAATCGAACCCTTCTTTTAATCAAGGTGTGCCAGAAATTCCATTTCTCCCCGATTCTGTTCAGTACCTTCTCATTAGTTGCGCGATCCACGCACCTAATCTTCAGCATTCTTCTGTAGTACCACATTTCAAACGCCTCTATCCTCTCCCTGTCCGCACTGTTTAGCGTCCATGTTTCACTCCCATACAAGGCAACACTCCACACAAATGCCTTCAGAAAGGATTTCCTTAAGATTAAATCAAGATTCGATGTTAATAAATTCCTCTTTTTCAAGAACGCTTTTCTACCCATTGCCATTCTCCAATTTATATCCTCTGTACTGCGACCATCATTTGTTATTTTACTGCCCGAGCAACAAAACTCATCTACCTCCTTTGTCGTTTCGTTACCTAATCTAAGTCCTTCAGCATCACCTGATTTTCTTAGATTGCACTCCATTAACCTTGTTTTTCTCCTGTTCATCTTATATGCACGTTTCAGCACACTGTCCATTCTGTTCAGTTGCTCTTCCGGGTCCTTTGCTGTCTCTGGCAGAATTGCAATGTCATAGGCAAAACGCAATGTCTTTATTTCTTCGCCCAAATCTTTAATTCCTTCTCCAAATTTCTCCTTGCTTTCCCTTATAGCTTGCTCACTGTACTAATTGAATAACATTAGAGAAAGGCTACAACCCTGACTTACTCCCTTCATAACCACTGTATCCTTTCATACCAGTCAACTCTGACAACCACTGTCTGGTTTTTGTACAAGTTGTAAATAACCTTCCATTCCCTGTACTTTACTCCTGCTGATTTTAGAATTTGAAAGAGTGTATTCCAATCAACATTGTCAAAAACCTTCTCCAAATCTGCAAAAGCCAGAAATGTAGGTTTGTCTTTCCTTAATCTATCTTCTAGGATAAGCCGTAAAGTGAGTATTGCCTACCGTGTTCCTACATTTCTCCTGAACCCAAACTGTTCTTCCCCGAGGTCGGCTTCTACCAGCTTTTCCATCCTTCTGTAAATAATTCGTGTTAATATTTTGCAACCATGACTTATTAAACTGATGATTCTGTCGTTTTCACACATGTCTGCGCCTGCTTTCTTTGGAATGAGGATTGTTACATTTTTCTTATAATCTGGGGGTACTTCGCCTGTCTCATACATCTTAAACCAGGTGAAAAAGTTTTGTCATGGCTTGTTCTCCCAGAGACTTCAGTCGATCTGAGGGAATGTCATCTACTCCAGGGACCTTGTTTCGACTTAGGACTTTCAGTGCTCTTTTAATTCATCTCTCAGTATAGTATCTCCTATTGCATTCTCATCTACTTCTTCTCCCCTTACCACCATATTGCCTCTTCGTAGGTTCACTCTATATACTCTTTCCACCTTTCAGCGTCCCCTTCTTTGCTGAGAACTGGTTTTCCATCTGTATTCTTGATATTCTGCAGTATTTTCTTATCTCCAATTGTTTCTTTTATTTTCCTTAGGCTGTATCTATTTTCCCCCTATTTATACATTCTTCTACATCCTTGCATTTGCCTTCTAGCCACTCATGCTTAGCCATTTTGCACTTCCTGTCAATCTCATTTCTTAGTCGTCTGAACTCCATTTTGCCTGTTTCATTTACTGCCTTTTTATATTTCCTCATTTCATCGGTTAAATTTAGTATGTCTTTTGATATCCAAGGACTTGTTGTAGGTCTTGCCTTCCTATCTGTTTTGTCCTCAGCTGCCTTCACTATTTGATCTCTCAGTGCTACCCATTCCTCCTCTACTGTTTTATTTTCTCCCGTCAACTGTAGCCTAAAGCTACCTCTGAAATTCTCAAGAACTTCAGGTTCCTTCAGTTTATCCAGGTACCAACTCCTTATTTTCCCAGCTTTCTGCAGTTTTTTCAGTTTCAGCCTACGATTCATGACCAATAAATTATGATCAGAGTTTGTATCTGCCCCTGGATATGTCTTACAGTTTAAAACTTGGTTCCGAAATCTATGTCTTACCATTATAAAATATATCTGATATCTCCCGGTGTCTCCTGCTCTCTTCCACGTATACAACATTCTTTCGTGATTCTTCAACCAGGTGTTTATTATAACTAAATTATGTTCCGTGCAAAATTCTACCAGGCGGCTTCCACTTCCATTCCTTTTGCCCAGACCATATTCACGTACTATATCCCCTTCCATTCTTTGTCCTACTACCGAATTCCAGTCTCCCATAACAATTTAGTTTTCCTCTCCGTTAATTGTCTGAATAATTTCCTATAGCTCCTCATATATTTCTTCGATCTCCTCATTATCGGCAGAGCTAGTTGGCATATAAACCTGTACTACTGTGGTCGGTGTTGTCTTCGAATCTATCCGGACCACGATAATGCGATCACTGTGATGCTCATAGTTGTTTACCCGCATTCCTATTTTCTTATTCATTATCAGACCTACTCCTGTAATACCCCCAACTGATTTTGTATTTATAATCCTGTACTCACCTGACCAGAAATCCTCTTTCTCTTTCCACCGAACTTCACTAATCCCCACTATATCTAACTTCAACCTCTCCTCTCTTTTTAAATTTTCTACCTTCCATATCCGATTAAGGGATCTAACAATCCACACTCCGAACCTTAGAATGCCAGTGTTGTCTTTCCAGATCATCACATCCTCCAAGTTTCTTCATCTGAGATCCGAATGGGGGACTATTTTACCTCCGGAATATTTTACCCAACAGGACGCTATCATCATATGTTCATACAGTAGGTCTGCATGTCCTCGGGAAAAGTAACAGCTGTAGTTTCCCCTTGCCTTCAGCCGTTCGCAGTAGCTGTGTGGCAAAGCCACATTAGCTGATGTTACAAGGCTAGCTCAGTCAATCATCCAGACTGTTGCCACTGTAACTACTGAAAAGGCTGCTGCCCCTCTTCAGGAACCACACGTTTGTCTGGCCTCTCCGCAGATACCCCTCCGCTGTGGTTGCACCTACGGTACGGCTATCTGTATCGTTGAGGCACGTAAGCCACCCCACCTCGGCAATGGCTGTGGTTCATGGGAGTGGAGATCGTGTTTGGGAAAAGCGAAAAGGGCCAGATTTTAGAGTACATGTCTTCGAAGTCTCTGCGGGTTTTCTACCGGATAATAAAATCAAACCGATTCAATATTTCGACGGGGCTCAACAGCAGCGACAATTCCTAAATATGACGGACAGCTGTACCGTCGAAATATTGAATCGGTTTGATTTTCTTATCCGGCAGAATACCAGCAGAGACTTTGAAGATTTGTTACGCCGGGAAAGCCTACGAAGTTACTTCAGAGTACATGACTACTCAACACGATATTTTCGTCTCTATCGCCGACAGTGTTGAGAAACTTAACACGAAGTTCAAATGCATCATAACTCACGTTAGATTTATATGTGCATAATAAAATTATGAGAGAGGGAATGATCCACCGAGGTTCAACAAACGAGTTGGCAAAATTTCAGGAAAGCAAAGAGAACTCCACTGCAAATATAAACTCAGCCAAAGTTTTGCAATCCAGCAAAACTTAAATGATGCCAAAATTAGCGTAAAGGCTGGCAGGCGAGAGGCGTTCAACCACTTTGAGAGCAATGTTTTGTGTCTGGACTTAGCAGTAAACCCCAAGGCATTTTGGTCCTATGTCAAAATCGATAAACGTGTCGAAAACAGACATCAAAACACTCTGTGACTGTAATGGTATTTAAAAAAAATCGCACTGACGTGTTTTACGGCCCACTTTAGATGTGTAGTTTTATAAGTTTTTGCAAACATTTTGGAGCAAAATAATAATATAAATAATAATTAATTAATTAATAAGAATGTCTGAAACCCTTATATGAATAAAAATATAGGTAGTGTAGGTTTTTTTTTTTTTTTTTTTTTTTTTCGAACCACCGACCTTTCGCGTTACAGTCCAGCACCTTGCCGACTACGCTACGGCTATAAATCAAAACAGAAGTTCTTTAATTTCATAGCATTGATGGCCGTTGTTAACTGGTGTTAATATGGCATTTGTAGACATTAGATTATCATTTAGCGTAAGAAGAACAATGTGTTTTTGTTAATTCCTCAGTGTGCCGTTGCTTTGAAATGACATCGTGGAAGTTACCATAAGAAAATCATCAAATACGCGAGGAATGTCACGTGACATCTCCGAACGGCTGATTTTCGTTAATTCAATGGAGGGTGTCGAATCTCCGTTATTTTTGCAAATATATGTCAAACGATACGAGATATGAAAAAAACATAAGGGTGATAAGTTGTAGAGAATTTTCTCCTCTACCAATTAGGTTATTCTATTACAATTACATTACAAACGACTTTTTTGTTTGTTTTACTACCGTATTTTTTGGCCGAAAAATTTGAAAAAGGGAGGTTCTCGTCTCTGGTGGCCTACAATCATGTCTGTAAAATTTGGTGCTGATCGGTTGAACGGTTCGTCTTAAAAATAGGGAACAAGTTACGGACAGACAGACAGACATACATCCCAAAATCGCCGTTATTTTTGCAAATATCTTTGAAACGGCGCGAGATATGAAAAAATCGCAAGAGAGCAAAGTTGTAGAGAATTTTCTCCTCTACAAATTCGGTTATTCTATTTTCGTGTCAGATGAATAGTTAAGCCGTTATTTTCATTTAAATTTCGAGCTGTCATAAGACGATCGCAAAGGCCCACTTTTAGTGTTACTACCGTAACCTAAAGCGGGCAAAGGATTACATACAAAAGGCCGAAATGTCTCTTTTCAAAGCTGTTTCACAGAGGAAGATTGCACTGTAGCATGTGCTCTAAGCCAGGCTTGGCCAAACACCGCATCGCGGGCGCGGGCGGCCTTGCCGCGCCCCTGCCCCGCGCACTGTGCGCAGCGGTGTGTGGGGCACTAGCGACAAGGTCGCGACCGGTTTTTTAAATTTTATTTTTATTTATTTATTTTTTTAAATCTTTTCATTCCCATCTCTGAAGGAGAGTGGGCGGGCTGTTTAAGAGCTTGCATGCTCTATTCAGCCATAGTTGTTTGACATATTTATAGTTTTCAACAATTTTTATTTGGTCATTTACAATACATTTATTTTGGTGGGTTACAAAATTATTACATTTTTCTTAAAATAACAATAAAAAGGATGTCAGAGGAATGTTATGTTAGGTTTTCTTATAACTATGTTACATATCCCACTGCTGGGTGCGGTGGCTGGGTGCTACAATGTTTATGTTTATAGTTTGTTTTAATGATCTCTTTTTTAGTTTCTTGGGTGTCTTCTTCTTGGTTCTTCTTCACTGAGGTAAGCTGGGGTTTCTTCTCCATCTGTTAGAGGTGTCATTGTCATTGCTAGGTTTGGGAATAGGGATGTGGTGTTTTGAGCTTTTGTTCGGTTCGGGTACGACCCTAGTGGTCAACTACGGTGTACACCGTCCGCATGGCGCGGGCTCGCCCGCCGGGCGGAAATATTGGTCATGCCTGCTCTAAGCTGTCGCACGAACGACAAAATTGCAGATACTGGTCTAAGTATCAATTGAAATCGCTCAACAGAGGAAAGGCCGCTGGACGGTCGATTGTACGCGGAATATGGGAGGGAAATTGCACCTCTTCTAGCGGCAGTGTACTGGAGGTCTCTAGCGTAGCGAAGCGTTCCTAAAGACTGGAAAAAAGCACAGGTCATTCGCGTTCAGAAGAAAGGTTGTCAATCAGATACGAAAACCTGTGGGCCTATATTTATGAAATCGGTCAGTTGCAGAATTTTGGAACACGTACTATGTACACATATTATGTTATTTCTAGTGGAGACCGAAAATCTGCTTTGTAGGAGGGGTATGCCGACTGAAGAACTTTTTGACTAACTGTAATTGAACTAATTAAATGACTTTCAGCTACCACGCCCCTACAGCCCCATCCCTTACCCATTTACAGAGCCGTTTCTGGGACTTCTTTGTTCAAATGTTCAAATGTTTGTAGAGCTTATGGGACTTAATTACAGGGTCATTAGTCCCCAAACTTACAAACTACTTATGAACTAGCTACAACTAAGGACGGCACAAATATCCATGCCCGAGGGGGGATTCGAACCCCCGACCGTAGTGGCCGCGCAGATCGGGGATTTCTTTCCTTGATTTTCACATAATTGTGAGATAAAGTCACGGAGGAAGAAGACTATCATGACGAATAATGAATGAAGTCTGCAAAAGGCTGTATAGGTCACTGTGTTGATAAAAGTCATTAGTTGGCTACAAAATTACTTTATTTTACGCGTTTCGGCCTGTGCCATCATCAGAATCCTGTCGTTGAAAGTAACCAGTGCACATTAGTTACAAGTCGGTCAGATAACATTAGTTACATGTTGTTCAAGTAACATCAAAGAGCAGACTATCTCTGTCATAGCGTTAGCAGTGCCCTCTCGTGTTGCAAACCGCCTGCCAAGTAGTGATTCCTTAATGAATGAGATCAAAGTCACAGAGCGAAGTGTCGGGACAGTACGGTGGCTGCTACAATTCTTCCCATCCCTAACGTCGCAGTGGCTACCCTAGACACTCTGCTTTATGTGGTCTTGCGTTGTCGTGCAGGATTATTGCACTAGCCACAAGTCCGGACGTTTCTCCTGAACGCCACGTCGTACGGATCACACCAGGAAGTCCCTGTAGTACTGTGCGCTCACTGTTCTGCCATGTGGAACAAAGTGGCTAACAATGACACCCCTGACGTCGTATGCGACGATCACCGACAATTTGACTGGGGGAAGAACAGTGGCGTATGCTGGGTTTCAAACTTGGGCTATCACTACTATCTCACTTTCTAAGGTTGTACCAAGAAATAAATCTAAGAAAATAATCGATATCTTGCGTTGTTTCCGAGATATTGATTGTGACCGTGCCAAATACCTCAAGAAATTTTCAGCAAACGAAGAAACGGTTACCGACAAATGTTAACGCGTTTAGGGGGACATCCAATGACTCTACACTCGCCCTCCCACCCCCTACCGAAACCCGTGATGGGTGGTGGGAGACAACTTTGAAATCTTTTATAGGAACGCATACTTTTTATTGCACATTTGGATTCTACGTGAAAAAATATGCAACTTTCGTATGAAAGATTTTATTAAAAATGATAAATGGTGCTGTAATCGGCAAAAATGAAAGTGCAGCCTACCTGTGAGCCGGCCGCGGTGGCCGAGGAGACTGAGGCGCTCCAGTCACGGTCTGCAGGGCCACTACGGTCGGGGGTTCGAATCACCCCTCGGGCATGGACATTTGTGCCGTCGTTAGTGTTAGCGCTAGTTCATAAGTAGTTTGTAAGTTTAGGGACTGATGACCCCGTAGTTAAGTTCAAATGTTTGTTAAGCTTATGGGACTTAACTACTGGGTCATCAGTCCCTAAACTTACAACCTACTTATTTACTACCTTATACTAAGGACGGCACAAATATCCGTGCCCGAGGGGGGATTCGAACCCCCGATCGTAGTGGCCGCGCAGACCGTGACTGGAGCGCCTCAGTCCCCTCGGCCACCGCGGCCGGCCGTAGTTAAGTCCCATAAGCTAAACAAACATTTGATTTGAACCTACCTGTGACGAGATTCTTCGGCACTTCTGTGGGCCTCATAGACCAGGAAATGATATCTGCTCTCTCTCTCTCTGCCAGTAGCGGATCCAGGATGGCATGCTGGGAGGGGTGGGGTGGGGTTGGGGGGTGGGGGGTTTAAAGCATTATTATCGTCAGATAAACTCTGGCTCAGAAGGAAGACTATAGTA
This sequence comes from Locusta migratoria, assembly GCA_026315105.1. Taxonomy (NCBI): domain Eukaryota; kingdom Metazoa; phylum Arthropoda; class Insecta; order Orthoptera; family Acrididae; genus Locusta; species Locusta migratoria. The sequence continues at coordinate 345,981,520 of CM048749.1, read as the reverse complement.
TCGGCCACCCCACACCCAGTCCAACAGGTCCCACAGTTTGGAAGACACGGTGCAGTAATGATAACATGCTGGCTTCGCGTTCTAACAAAAGAAAAAAAGAAACGTGTGAGAGAGCCGCTGAGGGGCGTGGGGGGAGGGGGGGCACGGCCCTTCATCGCCCCCCCCCCCCCCGCCCTTGGATCCGCCTATGCTCTCTGCAATCGTTAACATCGGGGAACAATTTAGAAAGTGGGTGCAGTCCGAATCATAAACTGTCTGGCCGCGGACTGATAGCATGATTATAGTTTATGTTTCATTCGATTCTGGGAGATGTCACGAGGTAGAGTTAACAGAAGCATGAAACACTGTACTCTTACTTTCCTGATATGATGTGTATTTGTCTGAGATATTGCCGGTTTTCAACAATTTCCACATTTTTTGTTTTGCCTATTACAGCGCCATCCATCAAGAAACGAAAAAAGATGTTTTATACAAAAGTTACGTATTTATGCACGGAGAATACAAATAACTGTTTGTTTAATTACACATTGCCCATCCATTTTGAAGAATAAGCACTGAGAACTGTCGAAGTACGCTGCAGACTATGAAATAAATAACATCAATACAGCTGTTGTGAAACGTAACAAACACACGAAAACGCTCTTTGTTGCTTTAAACTGATGCGGAGTTCGAAAGAGCGAGTCGTGTGCGTTCGGCACATTTCGGAAGCACTCGTGCTTGTGTTGCGACGTCGGATTCCGAAGACTTGGCGCGCTGTTGGCCGCACTACCCCACCCCATCCCTCACTTCCGCTCTCCATAGCGAAGGCTGCGGCAGTGAGCGTCCGAAGCTCTGTTCTCCCACTGTCGGAAAGAAGCGAACGAGACATATTCCACACTACACGCCAATTCTTCGTGACGGAAATGAGCTTCTACTGTCATTTTTGATACTATTGGTTCTTAATGTCTTCTTTGCTTTCGATATGGGCTTCGGTGATAGCTTTGATAGCCCACAGTATACGCCACTGGGAAGGATTCAGGCGGCACTTCTGCCTCGTTGGTAAACCAGCATGTTGCCACTCCAAGGACTGACGTTTCAGTTCCAGTTAGCATGCCCGGACCCAAAAGTCATCGATGGCGATTATTCGTGACAAGAACTGATCGCCGTCCTCTTGCCAGCGTGCAAGCTGGTCGTAGAATATTCCATAGCGCACCCACCTTTGAACTTCGGTCAGTGCGTGCGGTACCCAAGGCGCTGCGATTCTGCGGAATTGCAGCTCATTTGGCAACATCGGACGGTGCATTTCTCGATGCCACTTGACCTCTCTAACTACAGTGGCATCCATCGTCCGTCTCCAGCCAGGAGTTGCTTCATGGACGGCACGTGGCACGCCGCTCCGCACACTTATAGGTCCTCCCGAATTGTGCTCACCACTGGTTGACACACGTCCTCGCTGAAACTTCCCTACCCACCGTGCTACTGTACTGTGTGGTAGGGGACTATTCCCAAGAGCTTCCACTAATCCACTGTGACATTTCATCGCATTTCTCCCTCTGAGAACGGCTGTTACGATGTTAGCGCGCTGTTCAACAAGGGTTACTTCCATCTCGGACGACACTCACCAGCTGCCTGATTTCACAGCCCTCGCTGCCTTGCTACCAGCTATCAAAGAGTCATCTGTTCTTCTTCATTTACAGTATGCCTGCAGAAAAACACACGAGACATATACTTTTGTGATCCGTTCACATATCTACGAGAATGAAAACGGGTGCCATGTCTTAAGTTACGATCTCTTAAGAGACTGCAAAAATGTAGATAATTAAGGAGATGGAATCTGGACAAATTGAAGGATCCAGAGGTGGTTTAATTTTAGAGAGAGCATTAGGCAAGAATTATCTGAAATGGGGGAAAGTAGTACAGTAGAAGAAGAATGGGTAGCTCCGAGAGATAGAGTAGTGAAGGCCGCAGAAGGTCATATGGGAAAAAGTGCAAGGCCTGATAGAAATCCTTGGATAACACAGGAGGTACTGAACTTAATTAATGGAAGGAGAAAATATAAAAATGCATGAAGTGAAGTAGACAAAAGTCAGTAAAGAGTCTGAAAACGATGTTGACAGGAAGTGCCGACTGGCTAAGCAGGAGTGGCTACAGGACAAATGGAAGATCGTAGAAAATTGTATAACTGGGGGAAAGATAGATACCTCCTACAGGATAATAGAGGAGACATTTGGAAACAAGGAAAGCAGCGGTATGAATACCACGAACTCACACGGAAAACCAGTTCTAAGCAAAGCAGGGAAAGCTGAAAGATGGAAGAAATATATAAAAGGCCTATATAAAGGAAATAAACTTGAAGGCAGTATTCTAGAAATGGAAGACGATTACAGGAAGATGAGATAGCAGATACTATACTGCGAGAAGAATTTGACAGAGCACAAAAAGATTTGAGTAGAAACAAGGCCCCTGGAGTAGATGATTTTCCATCTGAACTGCTATTATCGTTAGGAGGGCAAGTCATGAAGAAGTTGTACCACCTGCTATGCAAGATGTATGAGACAGGGGAAATACCCTCAGACATCAAGAAGAATATAGTTATCCAAGAAAGCAAGTGCAAGCAAATGGGAAAATTACAGAACTATCAATTTAATAAGTCATGGTTGCATGGTTATTTACAGAAGATTGGAAAAACTGGCGCAATCCGATCTTGGGGAAGATCAATTTGGATTTAGGAGAAATGTAGGAACACACGAGGCAATACACACATTACGACTTATCTTAGAAGATAAATTAAGGAAAAGAAAAACAATGTTTTTAGCATATGTGGATCTGCAGTGTTGACTGGAATACACTATTTCGAATTCTGAAGGTATCAGGGCTATCATATAGGGAGCGGAGAGTTATATTCAATTTGTACAAAAACCAGACCGCAGTTACTAGTATCGAAGAGCATGAAAGTGTTGCAGCAGTTCGGAAGGGAGTAAGACACGGTTGTAGCCTTTCCCCAATGTTGTTCAATCTGTACACTGAGTAGGCTGTGAAGAAATGTAAGGAGATATTTGGAAAAATGTTCAAATGTTTGTTAAGCTTATGGGACTTAACTACGGGGTCATCAGTCCCTAAACTTACAAACTACTTATCAACTACCTTATACTAAGGACGGCACAAATATCCATGCCCGAGCGGGGATTCGAACCCCCGACCGTAGTGGCCGTGCAGACCGTGACTGAAGCGCCTCAGTCTCCTCGGCCACCGCGGCCGGCGAGATATTTGGAGATGGAATTAAAGTCCAGAGAGAGGGTATAAAAACCTTGCGGTTTGATGACGTCGTAATTCTGTCAGAGACAGGAAAGGACCTGTAAGATCAATTGAAGGGGTGAAAATCACAACGGTATAAGTAGCATACAGGTTATTCTGAGGAAAACGACCTTAAATATTTAAATGTTTATTTAAAGTCACAGGTTATATAAAATGAAATGAAACTTTTATACAATATTTTGCACTTGAGGTATTTATATTTGGTAACTATCTGAAGGTTCTTCGTGTAAGGCATCACTATGTAAAATATTCATAAAGTTTACTTGTACCATTATGCTTTCAAAACGTCTTCATGAAATATCACTTGTACCACTTCGCTTTTAAAGAATGAACACTTTTTGCTTACTCGCTTTCATTCACTGCGCCACTATCACAGTCATCAGGGTAGGATTCTTCATCACTTGGCTGTGCAGTGTTATGAAGAGAGTGTGAAAGATGATGCTAACCTCTGCCTCCGCTTTGATTAAATTTTCTAAACGGTCACAAGTATTGCATGTGTTACATCTTAGCTTATAAAATGATACATTAAATTCTGAAATGGACACTTTACGGTAAATACACTCCTTCACTGGAAAAATGTTTTCTTCTTCACATTTCTCAGTATACAGCTTATACAGTTTTGAGACAGATAATTCTGGCGACAGGTACTTCGTTTGGGGATTATCTTTACGAGAATAGTGACTTGTATAATGAGGAAAGCTTTTTATGTGGTTCCTTACGGTAGCGAGGCGATCTTCTGGTATTTTATTTCCAGGAGCATGTTTACCACGTTTATCAACAGGAGACAGACCTTCCACACTTGGTTCGTTTAATACAGCTGTGGTAAAGCGGCGATTGCTTAGTGTATTAAGGAATAGCTGCTTACACTCTCATTTGCCACCCAGGAAAATTGCAGTACTTCGTTTTTTAGACTTGTTACAATTTCGTTTTGGACGTCTTGGTTTAATAGTTGAAACATATTTTACTTTGTAGGATGTTTGTTTTTGCCAGGAACCAGTTTTCCAGTACTCTTCGTGGATAATTCTTCGTCTTTTTACTGTAAAAGTCTTGCATTCATATCCGCAGATATGTTGAAATTGGCTGGATGATTCTTGCAGGCGTAATTTTTCCTGTTGTAGATGTGTAATCTTGTCCCAGGTTTCTTAGGCGTTTTCTTTTATTCGTTTTCCATGACTCCAAACTCCTTTTTTTTTTCTTTTTCTTGAAACGATGTTTTCTTGAGTCTCTTCATGAGGTGCTCTCAAGCACAACTCTTCAGCTGTATTTAGGATTTTTTCATTGTTAGGTTTCTTGTTATGATCTTCGTTTTCATCTGAAGATGATGCATCTGAATAGAAAAGGAAATATACCACTAAGACACAGATATAAATCAAAGATTCTTATAAAATCCCTATAAAATTGTCTTTCTCATGAATGTAATTGTCTCAAGTGAATGCTAACGTACCTCAAAGATGTTAAGCATTTGAGTGGCATACCGGTACAAGTGAAAGTATTTTCATGACTGTGTTTTTCTTAAGGAATGTAATTTTTATTGACAATAAGGAGACGTTATAATGCTAGTTTTAAGTGTGCTTTTGCACTAAAAATAGTTTAAGAAGTTTTATCAGCCACGACATTCATTAAAAATTTGAAAACCTAACTTTACCTAAGCACTAAAATGTTGCACAGAATGTCTCAACTTTAGTTACCTTGAATAGGGACATAGTCTTGATCTGCGACTGAATCACCATTTGATAAATCTTCGTCAGGCGATTTTGAGAAACACTGAATAGTTTCAAAGGTAGAACTACTCATTTTTGATCGAGATTTCATCAGTAATAGATCAGCTAAATCGTAAATCTTTGTTGTTGCTTGTACCGTCCTGACACTGCATATCGATTGTGATTCGATAAATGTCGATATACCACATACCGCTAAAGGGCAGACGTTAACAGTAGGCACCTGGATCTTTGTGCCACTAACAAGTATCCCTTGTTTCTAGGTCGAATGTACACTCAATTTTGCAAAAAAATGTCACTTATACCGTTATGGTTTTCAGCCCTTCAATTAATGGATTGGATACTGTCTTGAAAGGAAGGTATAAGATGAATATTAACGAGAGTAAAACGAAGGTAATGGAATGTAAATCAGGCGATGCTGAAGGAATTAGATTAGGTAATGAGATAATAAAAGTAGTAGATGAGTTTTGTTATTTGGGTAGCAAGATAACTTCTGATGACCGAAGTAAAGAAGAAATAAAATCAGAATGGCTGTGGGAAGAAAAGCGGAATTTGTTGACATCAAATCTTAGTTTAAATGTTAGGAAGTCCTTTCTGAAAACATTCGTTGGAGTGTAGCATTGTATGGGAGTGAAACGTGTACTATAAGGTGTTCAGACAAAAAGATAATAGAGGCTTCCGAAATGTGCAACAGACGAATGATGAAGATTAGATGGGTTAATCACGTAATTAATGAGGAGGTGCTCAAGAGAATTGGGGAGGAAAGGAGTTTCTGCCATATCCTAACTAGGAGAAGGGATAGATTGGTGGGACACATTCTGAGAAATCAAGGAATCGTCAACTTAGCATTAGAACGAAGCGTGTGGGGTAAAAATCGAAGAGTGAGACCGAGGGACGAATACAGTAAGCAGATTCAAAAGGATGTAGGTTGCCGTAGGCTATTCTCAGATAAAGAGACTTGCACAAGAGAGGGTAGCGCGGAGAGCTGCATCAAACCAGTCTGCGGACTGAAAACCACAACACCATTTTATTATGCTGTTCCTGTCTCCCTTTGTAGGTGGGCGCTGACGAAATATGTTTGCTTTCGGAGAAGAAAGTTGGTGAACGAAATTTCACAAGTAGATCTGGCCGCAACGAATAACGTCTTTCTTTCAATAAGTTACCGACCAAATCGTGTATAATTTCTGTGCATAATTTCTCTTGTATCGAGACGATACAAAATGAGCCGCCTTTCTCCGAAGTTTCTCTATATTCTCCGCCAGTCCCACTTGGAGGGGATCCAACAATGCGAAAAAATACTCCAAAATAGGACGGACAAGTGTAGTATATATAGTTTCATTAGTAGAACTAATGCATTTTCTTTCTGCCAATGAAACGCAAACTTCCCTTAGATAATTTCTTTGGCGTCTTTCGAAATGACACTATTGGTATCGTAATGTTGTGTTCCCTAATGCGTTCCAAAATGGGATGTCCCATGCGTCTTCTGTCCATTGCCATTCCGCTTTCACTCTGTTAGCCACCGCTGTACGGTCATAATGATATTGGAAACCTCTTCACGTGAAAAACCAGAGTACAAATTAGAGCTGTCCCATGTTCCTAACCCTTATATATTGCGAGTGCTGTGGGCCCAATTGCCGTTATCTGGTCGTGGTTTCATAGCTATCGAACGACTTCTATAAACTAATTGTACGACATAACAATTAAATTCGGTCTCTTCTGATCTTGTAGTCGATGCACTGCTAAAACGTAGTCATCCTTCCTCCTATCTGTTGGGAACAAGACGGCAGTAACAAGTTTTACGATGGTAATGAATTTGAATTGCGCGCGGAGAGCTCACCATGTAAATTCTGGCGACGTTAAGTCACTCTGGAGGAGCGTACTATCTCTGTTAAATTCCGATACTCGCATTAGATGGGTGCAGCTGTAGCAGATAGTATCGCATCTAAATAACATTACTTTCCAGAGCGAAAGTATGGCAATTAACGTTTTAGCTGGCCAGCTATTAGCGGGAAGAGATATGGCACGTGCGCGCGTACAGATATCTTCGCTGTCCGATAAACCCGAAGCGACTCTGTTACTTCGTAGTGTTATGGCCCACCCGTAGTGTTGTAATGAATGTGGTGTTCTGTGTCCAAACATGAGATGTTGATGCCCACCACGCATCACTTCCCACTCTGCAGTGCAATCGGAGCGTACACGTGCACCACTAAAATTTTTCGATAAAGATTACACACACAGGCGCTTGTTGACATACGTTGTTGTGTCCGCAAACTAGTTTTACGAGCTGCTAACGATCCAATTTGTCTTCGTACAGCCGCACGACTTGTTGGACGTTGCGTGAATAAACACGTGCACCTTTCTCGTGAACAGATGATCTATTAGTGAAAATCAAGGGGGTTAGAATAAAGGGAGATGGCATCATCTATGTCGAGCACATACGTCAGTTGAAGTCTGTCCGCTATCTTCGTCAGTTTTGGAATGCTATTTCTCTGTTAAAACTATGCCTTAAGTCGACCCTCTTCCTGTTAATGCATTGAACTGACAGTCACTGCAAAGTATGTACTATCAAACAATATACTGTCTTGAATAAATAGTAAGAAATACTCATCATAATATATTTAAAAACTTAATTTTTAAATACTAATTTGCAATCTTTTAACACGTTGTACATTACGGGAAAACCGTCGGACGTTTTAATGCTTTCAGACCCTCTGGGTACAATTGTGTACATAACGTTTACAGTGTCTAATATAGATCATAAACATTTTTTCTCAATTGAAACAACATGTATATGACTATGACTGTTCAACTTTTTCATCGTGCACACTTACTGTCAGCTGCGGAAGATCACTGTAAAATACCAAGTAGTCAGTGTTGCACTGCGCAGCAGCTTCTGAACTCCAAAGAACACGAATGTTGTGGGTTACTTGTATTCCACTGTACAACTGAAAAGTAGTAGTAATTATTTTGCATGGCAACTATGGAATGATCAGTTTATTTCAGCATATGCAATTCTATAGTGTGTAAATGGATACATACGACAGCATAAATCTTGCTTCTAAAAATCATTAAAAAAGTAACTTAAGAGGAATACAGCAATATATATATATATATATATATATATATATATATATATATATATATATATCCTTCCTCCAGAAAAAAAATCAGGTCTGAAAGAGTAAAGTGACATAAAACATTTGCTCTATAATACGAACACTTTTTCAGAACTTAGTATGGCGAAGGCAGGCTTCACTATTTCAGCGTAAGGGCGTCTCCTTGTATTCTAACCTCCTTGGTGAAAATGATATCAAATTTTCCATATTAATTTCTGAGCTCAATCTTCATTTACAGACAAAGAAAAGCGACGGATGACTTTAACTTGTGTTTGAAGGAATACAGACAAAGGTATGTAAACGGTCAGAGGACGATGCTGCGGCCGGAACGCCCATATAAGGCAAGGGCTGCCTGGCGCAGGCACTAATTCGGTTATTGCTGGTGCAATGAAGGTTATCACGATTTAAGTGAATTTGAACGTGGTGTTCAAAGTTCGGACACAGCATCTCCAAGGTAGTGATGAGGCGAGGATTTTCCCGATTACATCGTGAATATTGGAAATCCGGTGAAACATCAAATCTCCGACATCACTGCGACCGGAAAAAAGATCCTGCAAGAACGGGAACAACGACTACTGAGGAGAATCATCGTTCATCTACATCTACTGCTACATGGGATACTCTGCAAATCACATTTAAGTGCCTGGCAGAGGGTTCATCGAACCACCTTTATACTATTTATCTCCCATTCCATTCTCGAATAGCGCGCGGGAAGAAAGAACACCCGAATCTCTCCGTTCGAGCTCTGATTTCTCGTATTTTATTCTGATGATGTTTTTTACCTATGTAAGTGGCAGTCAGCAATATTTTTTCGCATCCGGAGGAGAATGTTGGCGATTGGAGTTTCGTAAGTAGCCCACGCCGCAGCGATAAGCACCGGTGTTGTAATGATTCGCATCCCAGATCATGTATCATTTCCGTAACGCTGTCTCCCCTGTATCGTGATAATACAAAACGAGCTGCCCTTCTTTGGACTCTTTAGATGTCCTCCGTCAAACCTACCTGATAAGGATCCCACACTGGAGAGCAATACCCCAAAAAAGGATGGACTAGCGTAGTGTATGCAGTCTCTTTACTAGTTCTGTTGCATCTTTTAAAGGTTCTGCCAAGAAAACGTGACAAAAGTACGACCCTTCCGCAAATTGAAGAAGATTTTAGTGCTGGATCATCAACAAGTGTCTGACCTAACCCTTGTTCCATTGATTGAAACATAATCGATAGGGGCTTTCGGAACCGAAGGAGCACTCCTGTACCCTTACTGATTGCATGACACAATGCTTTCTTACGCTGCTCCCCGTCGGAAGTTCAACTCCTCCCTCTGGGGAGTGTGTTTTATCTAGCTTATGTTAGTTTAAGTAGTTTGTATGTTTATGGATAAATGACCGCTGTAGTTTGGTCCCACAGCTTTGCAAACACTGAACATTTTTTTACGCTTCGCCTGAGCCGATAATTGGTCTGTTGATGATGGGAAACGTTTTGGTCTGACGACTCTCGTTTCCATTCGATATGGGACGATCAGGCAGTAGCATGACGACTTAGATCACGCGGCCACTCCGCGCGACAATTTGGAAGTACTTTAATGAAAGTTCCGTCGCTTTGTCTAAACCCATACTCCTATTAACTCATCTTCTACGGTCTCCCTGATTAGGCTTACACTCACACTCAAATTGAATGTTCAAATGTTTGTTAAGCTTAAGGAACTTAACTGCTGGATCATCAGTCCCTAAACTTACAAACTGCTTATGAACTAGCTTATATTAAAGGCGACACAAACATTCATGCCCGAGGAGGGATACGAACCCCCGACGGGGAGCGACCTCGCGCATCGTAGCATAGCGCCTCAATGCGCTTGGCCACTTCGCCTAGCACACTCAAGTTGACTTAGTACAGGAAGAGGATCTTAAAAACTATGGGAAAACTGGTTATAAAGTAAATTTGCCGAACTTTTAACTTAATCACCCAAGTTTCGGTTTCAGTCGAAACCAGAAGAGAAGCCGAATATTCGTTTACGTTTTCGGTTGAATACCACGACATAGATATCTAAATCAGAACGGAACCTCCCCTATGTTTGTCTGCAGGAAGCAGACCTGCCGTAAGGATCATTTGGGGTTTTCGATTCATAAAACCCCGTTGTTTGTATGAAGCTATGTAGATAATGATTCATCGGATCATACTACGAAGGTTGGAACATAAATAGTGGCAACTCTCTTTTGGAGACACGATGGAATTTAATCTTCTATTGTCGCTGATAGCACACGTTGTTGAAATTCCTACCTTACCTCCGAGCAAATGGATCCGCCCGTCCTACGTCATCGGCGTGCGCACAACCGAGGGAAACACAGTCAATTGTGAATGAGCGGTCTAACGGAACGTTGTCACTATGTTTTCGAAACAGGAACAACGGAGTTGAATCAAGACTGAATGTGCCGGAGGTCGTACAGCACGACAGTGTCAAAGGTCTTTAAAAGCGTGCGGGGAATCGGCATTGCCGTACTGAACAGTAGCGCGTTGGGTAAAAGCGTCCATGGGCAACATCGTACGAGCCAAAACTGAAACGTCAATCTCGCGAATGGCGTCATTATAGGTTGCTGCGAAAGTCGAAAGTGCGTCAGAAATCCAGTGTAGTGAAAGTCAGGTGATTATATCCTAACGCATTACGTTCCTCCACGATAGACCATCAATGCACAGTATTATTGTACGTTTTTGGAGCATCAGCTGCGACCAGCTTCGCGAAAGAAGGTGCAACAATTTCTGTGGAACCCACCCATTATTTTGCACGACAGTGCGCGGGCGCATACAGTATTGGGAAGAACTGTACTATCTACCATAGCCGCTGTGGAGTAGCCGAGCGGTCTAAAGCGTCTCGCTGCGGAACGCGCCGTTGCTCGCCGTGGAGGTTCGAGTCCTCCCTGGGGCATGGGTGTTTGTGTTTGTCCTTGGGTTAGTTTACCTAGGTTTAAGTAGTTCGTAAGCTACGGACTGATGACCACGCAGTTTGGTCCGATAGATATACAGATTTTTTTTATCCACCATACTCCTCGGACTTAAGTCCTTGTGACTTTGATTTGAATCCTAAGATGAAGGAACCACTTCGTAGCTTTCGCTTCAGAACTGTTCCAGAGATTCTACAGGCAGTAGACTGCTCCATTCGCACCATTAACAGAGCATCTGCTAACGGTATACTACACCTTCCACATTGCTGGCAACGAGTTCTACACAACGCTGGTGACTACTCTGAAGGACAGTAACAGATGATAACATGTAACCCTTTTGTATGTGTGTAAATAGTTGCCACTATTTAAGTTCCAACCCACGTACATACTTCTAGCGTTAAGTGTCCAGGCTTTTGATAGTAGCACCACTTCCTTCTTGCCCTCAATTCCGTTTTTAAGACTTTAACAACTGCACCCCTTCCATCATTGTTAATCTCCCGTTTTTAAGACTTTAACAACTGCACCCCTTCCATCATTGTTAATCTCCCGTTTTTAAGACTTTAACAACTGCAACCCTTCCATCATTGTTAATCTCCAGTCGTATTTTTTTATCGGAACATTATTATTCGATTATGTATTTAGTTTAGCAGTGGCCTCTGCCGTGGTAGTTTAATGTTGCCTGTTGTGTGTTAGCTTCAGGATTCGCCCACTATTCCTCTTCGCCAGTGATGCCTTACCTTGGCCTGAGTACTGTTGTTCGCATCCAGGATACAGTCGCAAGTGAAACGCTGAGCAGTGCACGTCACTCACAGATGCTCCCACGAAATGCGCACCACCTACCGCGTTGCCCTCGGAAGTCAGGCACAACACATGTCGCGGTACAGTGATGTCGAGCATCGCAGACTAGAATATATAACACACTGAATGGTAACGACCAAGACTTCATATTTCGATTGTGCGTCAAACTGTAAACACGTAGGCAGCAGTTCCGACTATCAACAAAATGTAGTATACTACGTATTGGTCATATTATTTTGACCACCCTCTGTGATTTGCAAGATTTGATTTTATACAAATCCCTGTATTTGGTATCATGTTATGACGTTTACATCAGTGGCAGCTCGGTATAATGATGTTTTAAGTTACTAGTAAATTATATCTTACGTGATCACGCATGTTCGGCGTAATATATATTGTGTATTATGTAGTTGTGGAGTCTAAATATTTTATGTTTACAGATAAATTACGTTTGTCTGGTTTTTTTTTTTTTTTTTTTTTTTTTTTTTTTTTTTTTTTTTTTTTTTTTTTTTTTAATCGTGTTGTCTTTGCCCTTTCTTTTTTCCATTGCGTCAATAAATTTTACGAATTAATATTTCTATATTTTAGGTAGGATAGAAATGAAAAGATTCATTCTTTTAGTTACATGATCCAGTAATTTTTTTTTCTTCCGAGTTCTGTTCAGAAAATACTCATTAGCTACGCGATCTACCTATATAGCGTTTAGCATGCCTCTGTAGCACAAGATTTCAAAACCTTCTATCCTCTTTTTGTGTGTGCTCCTTATCGTATACGTTCCACTCACGTACAAGGTTCCACTCCAGACAAATGCCTTCAGAAAAGATTTCCTAACACCCGGACTAGTAACACCGTCAAAAATTATTTTCTATCCATGGCCATTCTGCATTATCTTTCTCTACTTCGGTCGTCGTTTCACTGCCCAAATAACACTGACCTACTACTTTTATTGGTGCGTTTCATAATCTGTTTTCGTCAGAATCGCCTCCTATAATTCGACTGCATTCCATTACCTTGTTTTGCTTCCTTAATGTTTATTTTATACCTTCCTAGTCTCTGTCCTTTACGATTAACTGCTCTCCCAATACCTTTGCTGCCTCCAACAGAATGATAATGTCATTAGTAAACCGCAAATTTATTTGTTTTCTCTGAAGCTTAATTCGTCCTCCAAATATTTCCGGCTTACCTTCATAGTTTCCTCAATGAGGTAAAGCTGCAGCCATGTATCAATCGTTTCCTGACCGCTGCCTACTTTTCATGGTCTTTCACTCCTATTATTGCTGTATAGTTCCTGTAGACGTTATATAACAATCTTTTCCGCCTCTACTTACAGAATTTGGAATGTATCCCAATCAACATTGTCAAAAGCTTTTTCCAAACGTACAAAAGCTATAAATGAAGATTTTTCTTTCCTTAACAGTCTTCAAAGATAACCACTAAAGTGAGTATTGCCTTGCTACATTTCTCCTAAATCAACACAGATCTCCTCCGAGGTCAAAATCGGCCTACTTTTGCTGTCTTCTACGAATAATTTCAGTTAGTATTCTGGAACCATGACTTATTAAACTGATAGTTGTGTTAATATTCGCACCTGTCACAACTTACGTCCTTTGGAATTTGAATTATAACATTGTTATTAAAATGGTAGTGAATTAGGTGGCACGATGAACAGGATTTCTCGTCAGGTGAATACAGCTTTACAAATACAAAATCAGTTGGAGATACCGCAGGAGTCTAATAATGAATAACAATGTAGGCATGAGGCTAACTCGCAGTGAACACCATAATGAAAGCAATATAGCAGCCAAGCAAACACAGACCACTGCAGCACAAGTTCATGTGCCAACTGTATCTGCCGATGATGCGATAAAAGAAAGTTATTCAGGCTTTTAAGGGAGAGGAAATCTTTATTGTCATGGTGGAATGGAATTAGATAGTATTAAAATGACGAGAAGGAAACATAGATCAATATGGACGCGGGAAAAATAATGAAGTAAGATGTTTCCTGGCAGAATTTTGCACAGACCACAATTTACTCATCACAGACACTTCTTTTATGTATCGTGGAAAAGACGAGAAGATAAATTATGTTTCAGATTTTGGAACCGTGTTTGAAACTGTAACACATTTACAGAGGACAGATATGGACTCTGATAATAAATTATTGCTTGTGAATTGTAGATTTAAATTTAAGAAACTACAAAAAGGTAGAAAACTGGGAAGATGGAACCTGAATAATTGAAAGAAGCAGAAGTCTTCTTCAATTTCAGAGCGAGCATTACGCAAGGATTTTTCGAAACGGGGGAAAGTAATACGATGGAATAAGAATGGGTAGCTATGAGCGAAAAAAATAGTGAAGGCCGCAGAGAGCCACAGAGATAGAAGGACAAGGCCTAATACGAATCCACGGACAACTCAGGAGATACTGAACTTAATCGATGAAAGGAGAAAATATAAAAATGCTGAAAGTGCAGCAGGCAAAAGGGAGTACGGAGGGTGAAAAATCAGGTTGACAGGAAGTACATATTGGCAAAGCAGGAGTGGGTAGAGGACAAATGCAAGTCCATAGACGAATGTATAACTAGTAGAAAGATATATACCGCCTACAGGAAAATAATATTGCCGTTTGGAAACAAGAAAAATAGCTGCATGAATATCAAGAGCTCAGATGGAAAACCAGTACTAAACAAAGAAGAGAAGTTGAGAGTTGGAAGGAATATATTGAGCGTCTACAAGGGAAATGAAGTTAAGGGGGACTTTTCAGAAATGGAAGAGGAAGTAGATGATGGTGACATAGGAGATACAATAATGCGAGAAGAAATTGACAGAGCATTGAAAGAAGTTGAAACAAGGCCCCAGTAGTAAATGACTTTCCCACTGAATTGCTGACTCGTTGGGAGCGCCAGACAGAAAGAAACTGTTGCACCTTACACGCAAAATGTATGAGACAGGAGAAATACCCTCAGACTTAAGGAAGAATATAATGAATTGAAATCTTAAAGCAAACCAGTACATACAAATGTGAAAATCACTGGACTATCCGTTTCATATGTCTGGGCCTCTACTACTAACACAAATTGTTTACAATCCGATAACATGGCACAGTACAAAAAGCTCCAATCTTTGCGTAAGTCAGTTAGGACCTGGCGCTGTAGCAGGTATGGCCCACTGAACGATTAGTTCCGTGCGGACCGTGGCTCTTTCCGGCCGTCTGTCTGTCTGTATATAAACATAAGGGAAACAGCTACATTCTGCTTCTCCACAAGGACACCGGATCCTCAAATTTACAAGATACTTTAATAAACTTCTTAAAGTTTAAAAAAATGTTTGTTAAGCTTATGGGACTTAACTACGGGGTCATCAGTCCCTAAACTTACAAACTACTTATCAACTACCTTATACTAAGGACGGCACAAATATCCATGCCCGACGGGGGATTCGAACCCCCGACCGTAGTGGCCGTGCAGACCGTGACTGGAGCGCCTCAGTCCCCTCGGCTACCGCGGCCGGCTCTCAAAGTTTACAATATCGCCTACTCTATATTAATAAAAAGGAATTACCGCATGTATGAAAGCGCATCATTTAAGAATGCCTTTACCGATTTGGCTGATCTTTTCTTTGTTCTGTAATTCTCATGAAAACTTTTGTATGAGAAATTTTTTTTTTGAAAATCTAACGCAAAATATCAGAATTTCAGAAAAACTGAAAGTATGCAACCAGCTCGGATCATTTTCTAAATTCTCCAAGAATCAGCTTATTCCTTCGCTACTAGCCTAGTAATCAAATTCGCTGTAACAAAATGTTCAAATGTTTGTATAGTCTATGGGACGTAACTACGGGGTCATCAGTCCCCTAAACTTAAAAACTACTTATGAACTACTTACGAACTAGGACGGCACAAATATCCATGCCCGAGGGGGGATTTGAACCCCCGACCGTAGTGGCCATGCAGACCGTGACTGAAGCGCCTTAGTCCCCTCGGCCACCGCGGCCGGCTCTCTGTAACAAAGCGAACAAATACGCGAAGGAGATTAGGATAAAGGGAGATGGTATAATGCACACAAGGTTAAAACAACCACACAGATTCAACATGAAACGCTATTTCTTTAGAAACCACTCCGTAATATTCTAACCTCCATGCTGTTATAGGTGTTGATCATATCTTTGGAGCGTTGCAAAGATATAAACGGTGTCAGTGATATTTTTGTGTGTTACAAACAAATTGAGTACATATCATGGTTTATTGTCTTAGAACAATGCCGCTATTACGGCAAGATGATAAATCGGCTGAAAAGTTTTCCAAGCAATTATTAGACATACGTGTGATGGGGAAATTCCGGTTGACGTTTCCACTGACCTCATTTCGTTTCCACCAATTTTCGTCAGTTCACAACATCAAAAGAAGAACTGATTACGAAAGTGTTCACGAATATTGCTACCAATTACAAAAACCATGTTTGGTTGAGCGAACAAGCCATTTTGGCAGTGACAAATAAGGACGTAGACGATTTGAACACAACAATTCAAATCCAAATCGCTGGCCAATTGCATTCATTTACTGCCATCGATTCCATTACCGATCCTGATGAAGTCGTCAATTATCCAACAGAATTCCTATATTCAGTGCATTTGCAGGAATGCCACCACACGATTTGTAAATCAGGGTCGGGTCTGTGATAATCATGTTACGCAGTCTAAGCCAATCGAAACTATGCAATGGAACAAGACTCTCTGCAAAGAAGCTGATGAACAATGTGATTGAAACAAAGATAACACAGGAAAGTACAGAGGGGAGGATGTTCTGATTCCAAGAATACTACTGATTCCAACCGACTTGCCCATCCATTTTGACTTCTATTCTCAATCAAGGTGCCGATTGCAGTAACAATAAATAAGATCCGAGAGAGGGGGAGAAGGAGATAGAGAATGGAGGAATGAAATGTATTTAAAAAGGGAGGATGACAGAGACGTAGAGAGGAGGGGGAGGAGATGGATATTGACATTAATTGTAAAATACATTTGGAATTATTTCACATTAAAAAAAAAAGAAAATATTGTTGTTAAAATTTTTATTTCCTGTAACCGTCATTTCGTAAATAAAATAATGTTCTTTAAGAAGTAATTTTCATTACATATATTTGATAATTGTTATAATTTTTAAAACAAATAAAAATTTAGAAAGTTAACGGCAGGTAGAATCGAACCTTGATCATCTGCATGACACGAACACTACTGCATTCGCGATCTTGCTGATAGTATATATAATACATATGAATATAAGAAATGTATTCGCAATTGCGAATATTAATCAGCATCAGCTGTATGGTGTAATGGTGTCACATGAAAATTTGTGCCGGGCCGGAACTCGAACCTGGATTTCCCGCTTATCGCGAGCGGTCGCGTTACCATTACGCTAACCGCGCACACTTCTCGGAACGACCCAAACCTTTATATGCCACACATTGTCTACTGCCCATGAGTGCTCGTACATTCTATGATGTAATTCCCGCATAGGGTGAGACTTTTTAGTATATTTGTCGCAAGCATTGCTATTACTGATTTTAAATACGATGTGAAGTGTCCGTGTGTATTGATAGAGCTAAGCAAATGTCCTTCAGACATGCATGCATGCATGCATGTCTGAAGGACATTTCCTTAGTTATATCAATAAACACGGACATTGTACATGGTATTTAATAACTATGAGTTGCGCTTAACTTTAGGCTCCTTCTTCATAGAATTGTCCAAATAGTGCGCCTTAAAATTTCTTTGAGTGGGCATCCTTGACGTATACTACTAACATGCGAAGACTCACCCTGAACTGAATTTTCATCACTGGAAGATCTTCTAGTTAGGTAAGATGTATTTGACTATATTGACTGGAATACACTCTTTATAATTAGTAAGTTAACAGGAGTAAAATGTAGCCAACGAAATGCTGCTAAACTTGATTAAAAAAATTGTCAGTCGTTTTAAAAGTCTAAGGGCGTGTTAGGTCAACACCGCCTAGAAGACAAGGCCTCACATCCAGCCATGCCTACGTCACACCGAGAGGCCGCGAACGTAAGCTGACTGGCCGGCCGCTACGAGGCAGTGGGCGTGCCACAGCGGCCAGCCAGTCAGCCGGCGGCTGCGGTCTCTCGCATTGACGTGGCACGGCCAGTTGTGAGGCCTTTTCTTCTAGGCGATGTTGGCTAGGGACGCAGACGATGCGAAGGGAGGAAGGGAGGATTATAGTCTTTTCCCAGTTTTATTCAATCCGTACACTGCGTAAGTAGTGATGGAAAGCAAGGAGAAATTTGGAGAAGGAATTAAAATTCAGGGAGAAGAAATAAAAAGTTTGCGATTACTGATAGAGTGTCTGTTCTTTTTCACAAAGACGACAGTAATTTTACGAATTGGATGTATTGAAACACTTCGACCGATTGAGGACATTGAAATAAAATCAACACCAAAGTTAAAAATATGAGTGTATTGGAATTTGAATCCGCATTTTCCGCCTCAGGCCAGCGGTCGTCATAAGCAATTATGCTGAAAAGGTTCGCTTTCCTTTTTGCCCAAATTCTCAACTTATAGCTCACTACGATTGTAGTGCCCCCTGCCCATTACTTTTCCTTGCTCGGAGCTACACTGGGTATCCGCAAGGGATCGAGCGTATTAATGCGACCGCATTGAAATTGTCATTTGCCTGGTGGGGGCATATATACAATTATTTGTATGATGTCTGTTCTTTGTAAGATATGTCCGACAGAAGAGACACTATTGCTTTACATTAACGGTAGTAATTTTACGAATACTAAATATTGAAACACTTCGACCGTTCAGGGCATTCTAATTCATATAGATGTTCCCAAAAACTTGAAAGTTTCAATGCGAACGCATTAATACGCCCTGGTACCTCTTGCGGGAATCCAATGTAGGCTGTGAGCAGCAGTATCTAATGGGTAGGGAGCACTACCATCGTAGTGTGCTACAAGGTAAGAATTTGGGCTGGATATCCTAAGTCGTTTTAGGTCTAACGACCTAAGTCGAAACAAGACTCCTGGAGTAGACTCCCTCAGAACTACTGAAGTCTCTGGGAAGCCAGCCATGACAAAACTATTTCATCTGGTGCGTAAGATGTATGAGACAGGGGCAGGCGCAGAAAGGTGTGAAAATTACAGAACCATCGGTTTGATAAGTAATGGTTGCAAAATTTTAACACCAATTATTTACAGAAGGATGGAAAGGCTGGTAGAAGGAACACGGGAAACAATCATCACTTTACGGCTTATCTTAGAAGATAGATTAAGGAAAGACAAAACTACATATGTAGCTTTTGTAGATTTGGAGAACGCTTTTGACAATGTTGATTGGAATACACTCTTTGAAATTCTTAAATCATCAGGAGTAAACTATAGGGAACGGAAGGTTATTTAGAACTTGTACAAAAACCAGACAGCAGCTACTAGAGTTGAAGGGCATGAAAGGGATGCAGAGGTTGGGAAAGGTGTAAGACAGGGTTGTAGCCTTTCCTCAATGTTATTTAATTTGTACATTTAGCAAGCTATAAAGGAAAGCAATTAGAAATTTGGAGAAGGAATTAAAGTTCAGGGTGAAGAAATAGAAACTTT
This sequence comes from Locusta migratoria, assembly GCA_026315105.1. Taxonomy (NCBI): domain Eukaryota; kingdom Metazoa; phylum Arthropoda; class Insecta; order Orthoptera; family Acrididae; genus Locusta; species Locusta migratoria. Next base: position 345,962,051 of record CM048749.1, on the reverse strand, counting down.
GCTGTTTGATGATGACAATGTAATTGTCAGATACAGCAAAGGATTTGGAGGAGCAGTTGAACGAAATGGACATTGTGTTGGAATGATAATATAAGATGAACATTAACAAGAGCAAAACTAGGGTAATGGCATGCAGTCATAGAAAATCAGACGATGCTGTTGGAATTAAAATTAGGTAACGAATCAGTGAAGGTGGTAAATGAGTTTTGTTACTTGGGCAGTAAAAAACCATATTATGGTCGAAGTCCAGAGGATATAAAATTTAGAATGTCAATGGTAAGAAAATCATTAAAAAAATATAAAAAATAAAAAATAAAAAAGAAGATAAATTTGTCAACATCGAATATTAATTTAAGCATAAGGAAGTCTTTTCTGTAGGCATTTGTGTGGAGTGTTGCCTTGTATAGGAGTGAAACATGGACGATAAGCAATGCGGACAGGAAGAGGATAGAGGCTTTTGAAATGTAGTGTTACAGAAGAATGCTGAAAATTAGGTGGGTGGATCGCGTAACTAATGAGGAGGTACTGAACAGAATTGGGGATAAAAGGAATTTCTGGAATACCTGGACTAAAAAAAGGGATCGATTGGTAGGACACATTCTTAGACATCAAGGAATTGTGAATTTAGCGTCGGAGGGAAGTATGTGGGGTAAAAATCTCACAGAGAGACCAAGAGATGGATATAGTAAGCAGATCCAAATGGATGTAAGTAGCCGTTCTTACGAGGAGAGGAAGAGGCTTGCTCAGGATAGAGTAGTGTGGAGAGCTGCATCAAACCAGTCTCCGGAATGAAGACCACAACAACAACAACATCCCAATTGGTTAGCCGGCCGCGGTGGCCGAGGGGACTGAGGTGTTCTAGTCACGGTCTGCACAGCCACTATGGACGGGGGTTCGAATCCCCCCTCGGGATGGATATTTGTGCCGTCCTTAGTCTTAGCTAGTTCATAAGTAGTTTGTAAGCTTAGGGACTGATGACCCCGTAGTTAAGTCCCATAAGTTCTACAAACATTTGAACATTTGAACCAATTGGTTAAGGCGACCGCTGGCCCGAAGCTGAAAATCCGGCTGTGAATCCAGGTCCAGCACAAATTTTCATCTTCGCCGTTGAATTTATTTCAACGCCTCGAAATGTTTAAATATTTCGAATTCGTTTGGAAGAGTGTTGAAGATTTTACGTGTATCTACACAGTGTCGGCTTTAGGGTGGGGCGACCCAGGCGGTCGCCCAGGGCGCCGGAATCCGGGGGTTAAATAAATAAATATAAAATAAAGATCGGTACTTTAAAAAATCAGTATTACGGTATACAATCACAGGTTTTTCGAAACTAAAATAATGATCACTCTCATTCAACATCCGTCGTTTCACTGTTTGAACGACAACTGACGGAAAAGACGAGCAGTGCGTTATTAGCAGGGAAATGCGGCACCCATTAGTACGGCCTGCGCGGCTCCGGTGACGGAGAAACACAACCTGCACGTGTAGCCATGAGATAAATGGAACAAATGTTCAAATGTCTGTATAGTCTATGGGACTTAACTACGGGGTCATCAGTCCCTAAACTTACAAAATACTTATGAACTACTTACGAACTAGGACGGCACAAATATCCATGCCCGAGGGGGGATTCGAACCCCCGACCGTAGTGGCCGTGCAGACCGTGACTGAAGCGCCTCAGTCCCCTCGGCCACCGCGGCCGGCTAAATGGAACACCCTGTATATTTAAGAACCGAATCAATAGTGTAAATATTAAAACTGGAGTCCAACATGAAATTTGAACCTTCAGCAAATACATTAGAAAAAAAGTTTACATACAAATCATTGGCGTGTCAGATCGTGAACATCTGTTTTGCAAATGTAAACATCAGCTCAATAATCTGTACATAATAAAACTTTAAACGTTTCCAGTTGCAGTGCATGATTATTAACAGTGAACTAAAACGATATCAAAACGACCTGCACATAAGTAAATGTATGACGCGATCGCAAACTTTCGCAAATTACTAAATTTTCCAACTTCTGTTGCCCTTTAAGACATGGAGAGTCGATTTGTAACACGTGAAAATTTCTGCCGTACAGGGAATCGAGCCGGGGTCATTTCCATTCTTTAGTTTCTTTCATTTCTCTCTCTCTCTCTCTCTCTCTCTCTCTCTCTCTATATATATATATATATATATATATATATATATATATATATATATATATACGGTGAACTGTTCACCAAAGTTTCATTGCTATCGAATGAATAAATGGATGGATGTTTGTCTGTATGTCCTCTATGAAAATGGATGGATGTTTGTCTGTATGTCCTCTATGAGTTCATAAACCATTCATTCGATAGCAATGAAACTTTGGTGAACAGTTCACAGCTGACGAATGTTCTTGACCCAAAAACAAAAGAGCATGTGAGAATACCCAGATTTATGCATCAGTTATTGGAAAATGGGAGTAGTTTGGGACCTGCAACAAAGTTTGTATCTAATTTCGGACGTCTATGTAGTGTTTTGTAACTGACTCCCCCCCTCCCCCTACCCGCCACAAAATGATATAACGAACAGATGTCTACCGCTCACAACAACTTCGCAGTAGATGCCGTAAAACTGTCGCATCAGATATGACCGTGTATCAAGTAAAGTTAGCATTACAGATTTGCATGTAACTATTTTTTTTCCTGCAAGTCTCCCTTAATTCTCTTGCATCCAAAATTAAACAATCTGTTTTCTTAATCTCTGTCTATATAAAAGCGAAAGTACACTCACTCATTCACTGACTAAACAGGAACTCTCGAAAACTACTTCACCTATGAAGTTGACATTTGGCGGGAATGAACTTCGTTATACACCCGGTGATCAAAAAATCAGTATAAATTTGAAAACTTAATAAATCACGGAATAATGTAGATAGAGAGATAAAAATTGACACACATGCTTGGAATGACATGGAGTTTTATTAGAACCAAAAAAAGAAAAAGGTTCAAAAATGTCCGACAGATGGTGCTTCATCTGATCAGAAATGCGATAATTAGCATAACAAATTAAAACAAAGCGAAGTTGATGTTATTTACAGGAAATGCTGAATATGTTCACCATCATTCCTCAACAACAGCTGTAGTCGAGGAATAATGTTGTAAACAGCACTGTAAAGCATGTCCAGAGTTATGGTGAGGCATTGGCGTCGGATGTTGACTTTCAGTATCCCTAGAGATGACGGTCGATCACGATACACTTGCGACTTCAGGTAACCCTAAAGTCAATAATCCTACGGACTGAGGTCTGGGTACCTGGGATGCCAAGCATTTTTTTCTTATTCGTCGATTCAACACCACATACAGCACATGTGGACCAACTTACCCCCGCAGTTAGATACATTTTGAAAATAGATTAACCACGTGATACGACAAGTTTACATTCATCAACAGTACAATGTCGATGATCACCAGTATCAATTCTTGTCCATTGAGTATTCATATGGACTTGGGCAATTCCAGTAAGACAATGCGATACCCCACGTTCAGAACTGCTACATTGCAGCTACAACAACAATTGTCTGAGCTTAACTGCCTCTGCTAGCAACGCCACTCCCCAAGACATGAACGTTATTGAGCACATCTGGGATGTCATGGAACGTGCCGTGCTATTCAGAAGAGGTTTGTACCCCCCTTTACTGTTACAGATGGACAGCCCTGAAGTATATATATATATATATATATATATATATATATATATATATATATGGGATAGTCTGATTAAAACTAAAAAAATGGGTTTGCCCAATCTCGAGTATTATTATTATTATTATTATATATATGTTTTGTTGCAGGGATGGTATACAAAAATAGAGAAAACCCAAATCAACAGCTGATAAATCGATCAATTTTTGTAATTTTGTATGCTGATCGCCACTTTGGATTAGATTTGTATTTTGTGCACTTCCATAGCGTTCGTCCGATTGTTATAAAATTTTGCACATTTGATCTCCAAACCAAGAGAAACATCACTGTCTTCTGGCATGAAAATCTTTTGTATCTGATGTGCGGAAAAATACCTTTGAAATTTTGCTACAGTAACTGGAAAATCGAAACGTATAGCTTCAAATAAAACTATTTATAATGCGTGGCAGTACTATTTCTTAGTGCCTAGGAAAAGAATCCAGAGTGATAAACCGATTACCGAAAACACCTGAATGCGCCAGCCTGAACGCAGCCTTAGAAATTGACGATTTTTTTTTTTTTCCGACATAGTGAAATCCTTTAACTTTATTTACGGATATCCCAAGCAATCACAAAACAATGAACGCCTTTATTTAGTTTTATCGTAAATAACTGCCAAAAAAGAGGTAAAAAGCAATTAAAAGGAAGCAAAAGACAAAAAGTCAATTTACGTTATGTTAGTTACAGGGACTTTGCGTTTTTAAACTCACAGTTACGTGCTCTCTGTAAGTTTAAATTTAATTATTATTATGCTGAGATTCTCTGGCTCTCTCCCTCCCTCCCTGCCTCCCTCCTTCCCTCCTCCTCTCTACCCCCTTCTCTCTCTCTCTCTCTCTCTCTCTCTCTCTCTCTCTCTCTCTCATTTTTTTTCTTTTGTCAGGCTGTCTGGAGGCGAGGGCATGTGCCCCTTTGCCCCCTCCCCCTAAATCCGCCCTTGAATAGGAGTGATCTTATTTGACGGAAATAAGATGTGAAATGTGTTTTGTGACCACCTTCTAAGATAAAGGCCTTGTTGGGGTCCGTAAAGGATAATGTTGGTTTGCGTAAGTCTGGTTTCTATCGTATTCCTTGCAGTTGTGGCGTGTCGTATATCGGTCAGACAATCAGGACTCTGGAAGACCGGTGTATTGAGCACAAGCTAAACACACGCTTACAATAGCCCAGCAAATACGCTGTCGCAGAACATGGTCTTGGCACCGGTCACTCTACGGAATACAACACAGAGACTATGGCATGCACTTCCACCTATTGGGATAGTGTTATTAAGGAAGCTGTTAAAATTTCACTAGCAAGTGACCTTATAAATAGAGATGGTGGTTTTTGTTTAAACTCTGTTTGGAATCCGGCCCTGTCTCTCGTCAAAAAAACAGAGGGACAGAAGTAATGCTGCCTCACCTGTCGATATTTTTTATGTTGGTCATATTTGGTTGTGTTGACTCTGTAGTGACTCGTACTGTGTGTGCGTTATCTTCCTTGTTTGCCATTTACAAGTGTTTGTATAGCTTATGGGACTTAACTACGGGGTCATTAGTCCCTAAACTTACAAACTACTTATGAACTAGCTAATCCTAAGGACGACACAAACATCCATGCCCGAGGGGGGATTCGAACCCCCGACCGTAGTGACTGTGCGGCACGTGACTGGCGCGCCGCAGTCCCTTCGGCCACCACGGCCGGCTTGCCATTTACAAACCGAGGTACTAAGTTCACTTGCGCATTGCTTCCTTGAGTGCAGTTGTGGCAGCGTGTGCTCCTGTCGAAATGTCGGCGGTGGTCGACGACGTCACGTGGCAGCATACCCGTAAGTCGTTCGAAAATTCAATACGCCGGGAAAAGTTAAGGTTTTATATTCCGGGTTAATTAGCAGGCGCAATAACGTGAACAGGAAGATACCCAATATACTGCACACTTCCAACTGAGACACGAGTCACAAAATCACTTTATATTCGGAATGACTGACGTTGTTGATTAATGGTCAAGTCAAGCAGTAGTGCATCGTCTTGGTCACACTGTTCTACGCCTTTATCTACGTCATTCGGGTTTACGTAATGGTGATGGCAAGAAGGAGCTGGGCGGAGTGTGAAATCTCGGCTACAGCTCACAGCCCAATGCCCACAACCAGACGTGTTGGCCAATAGGCCAGTCCGGTGGGGCGTTATGTCATTGCCTCTCCTTTACTCACCGAGAGAACATGAGCGATAATATTTTTGGCTACGAAGTGCTTTAATCAGTCTCCATTACAGCAACAGTTTGGTAGCGACCTCGATTACGGAACAGCAAAAGGAAATAAAATGCAGTAACCACCCAGTTCAATCAAAGAGTCGTTCTGCCTGTGATTGCCAAATTTTTTCGACCGACGTTTGGTGAAAGTAATCTCACCATCAGTCTTTTAGCGGCCTGGATACATTGTAGGGTTGCTGCTGTCGTGAAAAACCCAGTCAGAATACGAAATGGTGTCGTATGAAGCCGCCTGCCTGTGATGTACGTGAAAACACTAACAGTAATGTGGTCGTGACTAAAGTTACAGGCATACAAAACTATGATTAGCATATTTCTCTCTCGAATAGTGATAAATGTGACTAAAATCATCAATGAAATTGAGGTCGTTTGTGTTAAGTGTTGTTAGTGTCCCTCTGCTGTTCGGGTTTCACATTGGAAACAGATGTACTTACGAGGTAATGGTTTCGCAGCTTGCGATTTTCGTCCATTTAGCCATCTGAACGATAGTCAACATATCTCATATCTCCGTAATACATAGTTTATTCGTATATGTGGAAGACTTTTTGGGACTTTCGTATTACAAATAACGTGTTACTTTATAGAAGCTAAGTTTATATAATCTTTCTTCATTCACCGTTAATGTGTGGTATGTCGTTTTGATAAGTATTATTGGGAAAACATCGCTCCGTGTCATCGAATAAAAGCTTCGAGACACCACCGGGCTTCTATTACCGAGGAATGCAGTTCCTGGAAGGCTGTTATGCACGCAGGGACAGACACCACAAGAAAATTTACACATATGCAGTATCAATCATTCATTTATTTGTACCACTTCCGTACTGGCATATGTTTACGGCAGTTATTGCGATCGTTTTTAGTTATTTCCCGAGGAGTGTTATGTATATTACGAAATTACAGTTAACTGAGTAGTCCGTCGTTTCATTTACGCACTGAAATGTAGGAAAAAAAGAGTTTATTTAAAAAAAAAGAAACATAGGGTTTAAAGCCCTGTCGATAGCATGGTCATTAGAGACGGAACGCACGCTCGGATTTTTTGGGGTAACGATAGGGAAGGAAATCTCACTTACCTATGCAAAGGAACATTTCGGCATTTGTCTGGAGTCATTTAGGAAAATTACTGGAAACTGAAACACTACATCGTGCTCGTAGCATTAGGAAAGCCATTTTCCGTCATTTGTAAATATTTCATTATTTTTACGATTTTTTCTAAAATTTAAAGAAATCAATTACAATCTATGTAAATCAGAGTAATAAAGACCATAGAATAAGATAGTCTAACACCTTAAATTACGGTAATCTTTTGTCAGAATATTAGTATTAATAATACCCGCATTTGGGTTACTCTCTCTGTGTAAGTTTAGCCCTCTTAGTGTTCAGTTCTCTCCGAGTGTATTTATTGTAAACGGTGTTATTTTGAAGAATATAGAAAGGAGTGAGATTTTAAAATTGTTTTAAACTCATTCAATAATTAAAACCTTTCATCGAATTTGTGATTATTGTGGAAAGCGGCTATAGATAAGATCTTTGACATTCAATAGATCGCTAAATGTATGTGGCAAAAATAATTTATCAGCTATGTAGTAAAAGGAACGTACCTAAAATCTAATCTGCAACGTCAATCCCCTGATAAAATCAGGCATAAACTACTTTTTTTGTAACTGGCTTCGACATAAATGAACTACCGGGAATTAAGAAAAATATATATATCTCTACTAGCTAAACCCGTCCACGCTTCGCTGTAGCTCACTCTCATATGAAATAAATAGAAAAGGAAATACTGTAACCCATGTGAACGTAGAATCACCGAGAGAATGCTTCAGTCATATCAATATCGTTCGTTAGGCTCCAGTGTCTATGTAAAACGAAAGTGTAATATGTAAAACGAAAGGTTAGCTTCACAGATACACATTATTTTAAACCCTTAAGATAGATTACTCGTTTTGTCGTTATTTTTCTCCACGAACATTCAGATCAGTTTGCCGACTCTGGACGACCTTAGTAAAAAGCTATTGTTTTCTACATTATTTCCATCTATTTCCCATCCGCTATGTCTGTTTCCTGCTTCCCCACTATCTACCTCTTCATCCTCCCTCTATCTAATCCCCGGTCTCTGTTCATCACTCCCTTTCCTTCCACACATCTTCAATCTCTTCCTCCAGCTATCTCTATGCACGTTTCGTCTTTTGCCCGTCGTACCTACATAAAATGAAGAAATTAAAAATTAGGGAATGCTTCAAATTATCTGCTGGGAACTATCACAAAGTTACTGTTAGTCAAAATAAAATGAAATAACGACGCACATAAAAAAACGTTTTGTTCAGAATGCGTTTCTATGGTGTTTTGATTTCCACTGCTGTGTGATTGACGAGCGGTGCCTCCGCTAAATCATAGCAGTTGCTCCGTTGTGGAGTAACTGTTGTCTATAAATGCAGCCTGAGGCTGTGTTTATAACCCATGGTTGCTCCATGGTGGAGGAATCACGGCGGTTTGGCAGTGCGCTGTTTCTCATAATGCAGTGTGGTGTTTATAGACGCGGCTGCGGTAGCGGTCCCTCAGCTTTTCCGCTGCTGCATCAAACTACCAGCGGTTGCTCCGCTGCAGAGGCACCGCTGTCTAGGCTGTGTTTATAGCCCACAGTTTTTCCGTGACGGTGCCACCACTGTGATTTTACAGAGGCACTGATCGTCACTCACACAGCAGGTGGTTCACCTGCAGTGACCTTGAGAACCCTGTTCCCACCTGGCGGCCAGACATATGGCGCACCGAATAGCCCCATCAGCCACAGTGCATGCGGTTTGGAAGTGCATCCGCTGGTATTTTGACGCCAGAGTGGAGGGGCCGCTGCGGTGGCTGCACCTGTAAACAGGGCTCACGCTGCCTTATGAGAAACCGCGCACTGCCAAACTGCCGCGATTTCTCCGCTGCGGAGCAACCGCGGCCTATAAACACGATCTAAGGAGAGCGGACTGCCCGGGCCTCTCATTTTTGGAGGCATCCAAATACCAGGTTTTTTTTTTTTTTTTTTTTTTTTTTTTTTTTTTTTTTTTTTTTTTTATCGGCCTTGGAAACTCTTTCTGGGGACTCCAGATCTTGAAACCTATTTTTTTAGACTGTCCTGTGCCTCTCGTACTGGGGCCTCCGAATCTCAAAACTTACTTTTGTATAGTAATATATGTATTTCCAAATAGACGACAGGCCTCATTTTGTTTTGCAGCTGCACTTAGCTACCAACAGCCTTGGTCCACCACTGAATGGAACGATCTGTTCTAGCCTCCAGTATAGCACTCGAAAGCCACAATGTACATTACCCAAAATAACTCTTGAAATGTGTGAAACATTTTATAATGCAGTGAAGGATGAATATCTGAAACTAAATATATGTTAGTGCACTACATGGGGATTAAGAACTATTTTTAATAATTGTAAATGATTATGCTCAAGTAACTACAGGGATGCTAGCGTTCATAGCGGTGATATTTTGCATTGCAGTGAACAGAAGACAAACTACTTTTATGGTCAAATCTACGGCGAGGCCCTAGACTTGATAATATTTCTCTGGCGAAATACGAGATACGTCAAAGTTCCCCATTACAATCTGAAGTTTCTTTGACGTAAATATTTGACATATCAAGTTTGTCAAACAAATATGATTGTGTAATACGTTTACTTGCAAACTTAGTGTTCTTGACATGAGTTTCTATTCAAGTTCGTCTTACTGTAGGACATGAATTATGTTAAATACGGCGTTTGACAGCTCTTGTCGTATTTACGTGCCCCATTCTGCCGACCCTCAACGCCGAGTCAGTTACTCAACTAATAAAAAATTTCTACACTTTATCACGCAAAATACAGGTCATTTTGTCAGCTGTCATATGAAACAAAACGTCGTTCCGATATCTTGTACCATTTATGAAATCAGACCGTGTGATTTCGCCCGCACGTCAGGTACAAAATACTACAACTAGAGTATGAGAAGAGAGATCAGTCTTCTCTAAATTTCGTATAAAATTTCGATGCCTTACCTATATTTCATATACAGCAACGTATAACATCAAACTCACGCAGAGACTATGTAATACATTTTCTTCTCTGTAAATTCCTTAAAATTTTTCGCATTAGTTCACTTCAATTAGTGTAGCATAGTAACTAGCACAAAATTCTGACTTTCAGTGAACTGAAGGTAAGGAACTATAAAATGTTTAATATTTTTCGCTTAGTAGTTCCTAAAAGTTGATGAGAAACAGTCGCCAAGTCAACCTGGGTGGTAATGGACTACGGCTCATGAGAGTTGATTGGATATAAATCGCTTTACCTACATAACCAAATGAGGTATCCATCTGATTTCAGTTTTAAAAAAGTGTCGATATCCTACACAACTTTTATCCTCTGTGGCGTTTGAACTAATATAAGTCATATGCTAAACTAGCTGAAAAACCTGCTTTGCCGGGGAATTAATTTTTTTATTATATCCCTGAGTTAGTACTTCTCCTGTCCCTCTTTTTTCTTCTAAAAGCATGTTATATTTATGGGAGAATATTTTAAGAAATAAGGCTGTCTTCTATAATGTAGAAAATTATAAGTGCAGTATCCAAACAAAGAAAGACAGTAATCAAATAACATATAAAGTTCCTATGATCTCATATTTATTGAGTTATATGTTGTATAAGTGTATAATTTTTCAGGTATATATTCATTTGTATAAGTGCTACATGTTTGGAAAATCTGTTAGGAATATAATTACTATTAAAAAAGTAATAGATTAAAACTTGGTGCGTGATAGGGCGGTTTCCATGAACATTACTGTTCATGTGCTCGTATCTCATGAAATACGTTTAGTGCTGTGATACTATTTCGAAGGTACATTCAGCTATATATGTGTATACTGTCAGTGAAATTTCCTGGGGCGACAATTTGTAGTGTAGAAATTATAAATTGTGACGTTACACCGAATGTCGACGTTTTAGTCCATGAACAGCGGAAAAGTAGTAATCGAGAATCTTTTTTCCTATTATCATTTCACTTTGTTTATCAGTGAAAAAAAAGTAATAAAAGTTTGAAATTATCTTTAAAGTTTGTTGCAAGTTGGTTAGTACTCTCATTCTCATACAGTGTATATTCAAAGTCTCGTCGCATTATTTTTTGCGATTCCTATTGTTTATGACGTCATATCTCCTGAACTATGTGTCGTATCTGATTCTTAACCTTGCAGCAACTGTTACCTAACGGTAAGGAATATGTGTATCAAATTTGCTGAAATCGGTCCAGTGTTTTAGGAGGAAATGTGCAAATTGTCGCGTTATGTAGCAGTTTTTCTCGCGTCTCACTGTTTATGACGTCAGATCTCGTGAACTGCGTGACGTACTATGATAAAATTTCGAAAGTGTGTTCAGTGGTGTGTGTGTTTACCGACTGTGACATTTCTCGCGAATACAATTAATAGTGTATGATTAATGAATTATAACGTCATGTCAAATGCCGTAATTTTACTGCATGAATGCCGAAAAAGTAGTAAGAGAGAAACTTTTTTCCTTTCATCATTCTGCTGTGGTTGTCAGCGATAAAAAGTTTCCTAAATGTTTGAAATTATGTTTAAAATTTGTTGCAAGTCGCTAAGTGCTCTCCTTCTCAAATGGTGGACTGATAAAGTCACACTATCACGTGCCTCACGACGGGGAAGTTTTCATTTTTTATGACGTCATATCTCCTGAACTATCGGCCCTGTCGTCTTCTACGTATAAACTTCATTCATGCCAAATTTCAGCTTCATAGGCGAAGGAGTTTTCAAGATTTCGTGTTTAGTCAGTGAGTGAGTGAATGAGTGAATGAGTATCCTTTTGCTTTTATATAGATAAAGATGTACAAACTCTCGGAGTTATGAAAAAAGTGGCACATTACTATCTGTTAGCGGCATTCTCCTCTGCTATTCGTCGATTTGCGATATCTTCTTCTATATCTTACATGTCAGAAGTTATAGTTCGCTAACTTCAGACGAGAGTACAGAGGAGATCAAAATTTGCTACCTGTAAGGCAATTCAAATACACAAGTCCCACTGGGCTTTACGTGAACTCTGTATTTACAGAAGTTTACACCTAAGGTGCTTTGACGTAAACAAGCCACACGCGAAGAAAACCACAAAATGGTCATTTCTGCAGTTACGATAGTTTACCTCTGACGTCCATATATATAGTGTGTGAATCAGGTCATGCCATTTCTGTGTTTTAACGAAACTAGCGCATATCAATGGTATATAACTCAGAATTGGCTTAACCGATTCCAATATTTGATTTTGTTTCGTTTGCTGTAATACAGAGGTGATTTAGAAAGTAGGGATGACCCCAAGGAACATGTGAATAATCGAAACTGGTCATTTTATATGGGCATCTCACTTCGGATTACGACGGTAAAAACTTAAATGGTAGCAAATATGTATTCACAACCGATACAAAAGCGTTACATGTTTTTACCTGTTACTGACCTTCAAAGTAGTCACCAGCGTTGTGTAGAACCCGTTGTCAGCGATGTGGAAGGCGTAGTATACCGTTAGCAGAGCCTATTCTGTTGATGGTGCGAATGGAGCGGCCTACTGCCTGTCGAATCTCTGCAACAATTCTGCAGCGAATGCCACGAAGTGGTTCCTTCATCTTCGGAATCAAATCAAAGTCACAAGAACTTATGTCCGGAAAGTATGACGGATGGTACAGTACTTCCCAGTCCCATCTACCGAACAGACCAGCCACAGCTTGGGCTGTATGCGGCCTCGCATTGTCGTCCAAAATGATGGGTGGTTTGTGAAGAAAGTGTTGCCGCTTCTTTCGCAAAGCTGGTCGCAGTTTATGCTCCAAAAAGGATCAGTAATACTGTGCATTGCCGGCCTGCCGTGGAAACCATAATGCGTTAGGATACTCAAGAATGCCCATACCATTCACCATTCTGGGGCTCTGACGCAATTTCGACTTTCGCGGCGACCCATAGGATGCCATTTGTTGGACTGGATTTCAGTTTTGGTTCGTACGACGTGGTCCATATCTCATCCAGTGATACGATACGCCATAAGAAAGTCTCTCCTTCGCGCTCATATCGCTCCAAGTGCGTCTGAGCAGCGTCCTAACGCATCCATTTCTGCATTTCCGTCAATACATACGGAACCGATCGTCAGGCAAATTTTCACATACCCTGCGTTTCTTCTGGGTGTAGTTAATCCTGTTTCGTGGGCGAGCTCACGATTAGTCGCGTCGATCACTGTCCACTAACGCGGCAACATTATGCACCTCTTCTTCAGAGACGCTAGGACGACCTACCAAATGCATGTCGGCCACAGTTTGCCGACCTTCGCGGAAGGCTTTTACCCAACGTCCCACTGCTCTGTACGGAAGTTCCGATTCTCTGTACACCTCTTGAAGACCTTGATTACACTGTCTTGCTGTACGTTCTCTGGCACATTCAATCTCGATCCAATTCCGTTGTTTCTGTTTCGAAAACATAGTGACACTGTTACGTTAGAACACTCGATTGTGCGCACGCAGGTGACGTGGGACGGGCGAGTCCATTTGCTCGGAGGTTAGATACGTATTTCAACAACGTGTGCTAACAGGGACAATAGTAGATTCTATTGCAGAGTGTCTCCATAGCAGTGTTGATTAACGATCCAGCCCTCGTAGATTTGTAATTTTTTGCGATGCCATACCGTTTAGCCGAATGCGACAGATTTTTCCAAGCTTCATTTTGAGAACAAAAGGAACGGTACTGTCCCCACAATGATTCCTACGGAGTACGGTGAAGGGTACTTTACAGTAAGTTTGGACACAAATCTATACTTTTACTCCGATATTGGTGAAAATTTTCACACTTCGAAACAAAAGAAACATCACTGACTGTCTAAGATTTCGTGCTGTGTATGGCGTAGGAACATATTTATTCGACACCATTTGTGCGATCTCTATGAAATTTGGTAGATATACGTAATTTTTCGTGTACATAGCAGGAAGGAGATGAGCATAGAGAAGGGACAGGAGAAGAGAGGTAGGTAGTGGGGAAGGTTAAATGGACAGAGGGGGGGGGGGGTGACGGTTACATGTAACAGTTTAGAACTGTATGCAACATTTAAACAAATTCATCATCTAATTTTCCGAGCTAAATAGACTAAATCAAAACTGCAAGCAGCCGGCCGCGGTGGCGAAGTGGTCTGAGGCACGCCAGTCACGGTCTGCACGGCCACTACGGTCGGGGGTTGGAATCCCCCCTCGGGCATAGATATCTGTGCCGTTCTTAGTATTAGCTAGTTCATAAGTAGTTTGTAAGTTTAGGGACTGATGACCCCGTAGGTAAGTCCCATAAGCTCTACAAACATTTTTTTCAAAACTGCGAAGTTTTGATATACCAGGGAAAACGTAAAGAAATGCAGACAAAACTTATCTGAGTACACAGTGGATCATCGATCTATCGTCAAAAGAAAATTACCAATATGAAATAGCCTTGCCATTGGTGTGTATTGTGGTCTCCAGTCCGGAGACTGGTTTGATGCAGCTTTCCACCCTGCTAAGCTAAATTTACGAATTCTAAACGCTAAATTTACAATTCCTTGGTGTCTAAGAAGGTGTCCTACCAATCGATCCCTTCTTTTACTCAAGGAATGCCAAAAATTCATTTTCTCTCCAATTCTGTTCAGTACCTGTTAATTAGATATGCGATCTACCCACCTAATCTTCAGCATTCTTCTGTAGAGCCACATTTCTAAAGCCTCTATCCTCTTCCTGTCTAAACTGTTTCACTCTCGTACAAGGCAACAATTCACACAAATGCCTTCAGAACGGACTTTCTTACACTTAAATAAATATTCGATGTTAGCAAATTTCTCGTTTTCAAACACTCTTTTCGTGCCATTGCCATTCTTTATTATGTCCTCTGTATTGCGACAGTCATATGTTATTTTACTACCCAAGTAACAAAGCTCATCTACCACTTTGTTTCCTTACCTAATCTAATTCCTTCAGCATCGCCAGCATTCCATTACCCTTGTTTTCCTCTTTTAATGATCATCTCATACGCTCCTTTCAACACACTGTCCATTCCGTTCAACTGCTCCTCCAGGTCCTTTACTGTCTCTCACATTACAGTGTCAAAACGCAATGTTTTTTTTTCTTCAGCCTGAACTCTAATTCCTTCTCCAAATTCCTCTTTTTTTCTTTAACAGCTTCCTCAATTTACAAACTGAATGAAATTGGAGAAAGGAGAAACTCTAATAATAGCTATCTGGTTAATGTACAAGTTGTAAATAACCTTCCATTCCCTATATTTTATATCTATATTTATCAGTATTTGAAAGAATGAACTCCAGTCATCATTGTCAAATGTTTTCTCCAAATCTACAAAAGCTAGAAATGTAGGTTTACCTTTCTATTGGTACGAACGTGAATTATAAAATAGTTTAATGAAAATCTTTAAATATAGATGACCACATGGCTGACTGACTAGACCTCGTGTACTTCAGCTCAAATACAATTTAATGTAATGAAATGTAGGTAACATCATATATGCGCTTGTAAGCCTTATTAATAATCAATATTACATTTTGACAGAATAGCAAAATATGTCATAAATGCCATTACAATGTGTTCATTATTTTTTTCTACTCAATCTTGTTACAGAATTGACAATACTTGTGAAACATAGCTCCACAAACGTTAGGAAAAGTTTTCTATTAATATTTTTCAATGTTTATGATAAATATAATATTAATTCATATTCACAGAACATATGACTTCAATTGCGAATGGTCAAAGCTGAAAATGTGTATCCAGCCGGGATTCGAACCCCGGGTCTCTTGCTTTCTAGGCAGTTGCGTTGACCCCCTCACCACTGGGGACACAGAGATCACCGCACCTGCAGGACTACCTAAGGCCGCAGCGGAGTGGCCAAGCGCATTGAGACGCTATGCTACGATACGCGAGGCCGCTTCCCGTCGGGGGTTCGAATCCCCCCCTCAGGCATAGATGTTTGTGCCGTCTGTAGTATAAGGTAGTTCATAAGTAGTTTGTATAAGTTTAGGTACCGATGATCCCGCAGTTAAGTCCCTTATGCTTAACAAACATTTGAACATTTTGACTACCTAAGCACGCCTCCCGTCAAATTCCCAACTCTGCCCTGCCCACAGTACTCAACTCGTAGTCCATATGTACTAATGTCCGTAAGAGTAAGGGCTTCAAACTTGCCCACCCCTCTCCACTAACGAAAGGATCACTGCCTGTCGCTGGAATATTATATATATGGCGTCTATTCCGAAAGAACAGACGTCACTTCTGATCCTGCAGTTGATATTGTTTTCATATTCACAGGATATAAAAACAATAATAACTGCAGGATCAGAAGTGACGTCGGTATATTCTGTGAATATGAAAACAATAACAACTGCAGGATCAGGAGCGCCGTCTGTTCTTTCGGAATAGACGCCACATGTATATGTAAATATAATATTAATTGTTGCTTATCGTATTTAAGCATATTTTCGGTTATTAGAAACGTATTTTAATGTTTAAATGTTATTAAAAGATAAGTCATATTGAAGTTTGATTCATAGAATGTCACATGTTGCTAAAATTGACATAACTTATTCTAACTTTAATATTTTCCCGTTTTAAATTACTCTAACAATGTAGGACGCTCTTGAGAATAGTATATAAAGGCGGCCCGCAGAGATCGGGAGGGGGGGGGGGGGGGGAGGCAGTGGCGTAGCTATCATAGGGCTGGGCGGGGCAGTGCCCCGGGGCCCCCGAGCTTAAGGGGTCCTTCGGCCTTCGTGAGCTGCCTCCGGTAAAAGTTACAATACAGCGTCCAATGTTTCTTTTTTACTCCCCCGCCCTAACGTCCACCACCTCTTCCTCCCCTCCCAAGAAGTTTCCAATAGTAACCGCATTAGGCCACCGCGTGTGGCGGAGCAAAGCTTCCTATTGGGGCCTTCACTTCACACGACGCCATTCGGAAGCGCAGCTAACCGGCCAAGCCGCCACTGGCTGTGTGCAACAACCGGCACACGTCAGTCGGTGTAGCTGCAGAAGCAGCGGCAGCATCAAAGCTGCTCACAGCGTCAGCTGAGACTTCCAAGTGTTGCGGCGTGACGCTCGGCGCAGTGTGATGGATCGCGCGCCTCCAAATACTGTATAAACTTCTTATTGGTAAATAGAAGTGTACATTACGATTATCTGTATAAACATCCATATCTCCCAATTACTTTGGATAATCGACGTTCTACTCTATATAATATTTTAGTTGAATGAAAGATTTTCGATTTTATCCTAGACCAACAAACCTCAAAGGCACGAAGTGAAATCCAAAATTATTCCCACCTCAGTATATAACCATAACAAGGTCTATTGCTTGTCCGCTAAGACGTGTGCCGTGTCACTATTGGCGTGTTGTCGGTTGAAGTCGGAGTTGCGAAATAACGTAATTCAACGAGCAGTGTGTCTGACAATACACGGTGTGACCACATTTTAATATGAAGTCTCTATACTTGCTCCTTAATCATAAATCTAAATTAAGTGCTGTAACCAATTGCACTCTGAAATTTTTGCAACAAGAAAAGAAAATATGGATAGTGGATAGGTAGATTGTATTACTGATAGGCGCATCATCAGTGAAGCTTCTGCCTGCAACTTCATTCGCCTAGTTTGGAGCATCTTCCAAAACTATCTCATGGGGTCGTTTTATCTGTGTGTCCTACCCAGGTCGAAATCTATTCCTCTGCAAAATTTCATCCAAATCCACCCATTAATTTTTGCTTGAAGGCATAACAAACAAACGTAAACAGTTATATTAGAGCGTACGATTAAAAATTATCTGGTGCATCTCACGTAATACTTTACTTAGTAGTATTTAGGTTTACCTTATTATGTCTTCCAGTGGGCGGTAAGGAGCTGAAGATGTACTTTTGCATCTTCATAGTTTTAGTTTAAAGAGGGCCCCAATGTCATTTTTGCCCCGGGACCCTTGGTGATACAGCTACGCCACTGGGAGGAGGAGCAGTTTTAACCTGATTTCGTGGCAGTCACTATATCTGTCACATAGTTGATACTTCATTGTTAAAAGTGATTACTGTTCTAGCCGTGAAAACTTGCTGTTGCGCAACTCTGCATAAACTTCCAACTACTTTTTTATTGTGCTGTGGCTATCTAACAATTTATCTTTGGCTCCTGCATGGAAGAACTTAACAGCAAGTCACGTAGAATTCAACAACATGCTTCTAGTCGGTTTAACATAGGCCTAGTTGGCATTACTTAAACAAACTTAGATCACATCTCCTGTCAGAAAAAAAAACATATGTCTATGTAATACTAGTGAGGTCAGAACGGGTACAAAATTGACGTTACTAGCTACTAAAAATTACCTAATTCATTTAGAAAAAAAGAATACGTCTTTCTCACAATAAAAAAGTACAATTACAGAATTTCGACGTACGTTTGCATAGAAGCTGTTATACTGGAAGGAATGAAATTAAGGCGTAAAACCGTATAGAAACTATATTCAGAATTATAAAAAGAACGTTCCGTAATTAAATGTATAGTCGGCAAAATGGCTGAAACTTGACTTTAAACTAACAAAAGTTACATATCTACATCTACAGGCAAACTCTGCAAATCACATTTAAGTGCCTGGCTGAGGGTTCATTAACCACTTACATTACCTTTCTCTACAGTTACATTCTCTAAAAGTACGCGGGAAGAAAGAACACCTAAATCGTTCCGTTTTCGATCTGATTTCTCGTATTTTATTGGGACTGTCATGTCTCCCTATGTAGGTGGGTGCTAGCAAAATATTTTCACTTTCAGAAGTAAAAGTCGGTGATTGAAATTACGCAAACAGATGTCGCCGGAATGAATAACGTCGTTCCTTTAATGATTTCCTCCTCAAATCGTGCAACATTTCCGTGACGCTTTCCCCCCTGTAACGTGATAAAACAAAACGAGCTGCCCTTCTGTGAACCTTCTCAATGTCTTCCGTCAGTCCCATCTGGTGAGGGTCCCACACTGGGCAACAGTACTCCAGGAGAGGACGCACAAGTGTGATGTAGGCAGTCTCTTTGGCGGAGCTGTTGCATCTTCGAAGCGTTCTGCCAATGAAACGTAACCTTTGGCTCGCCTTCCCCACATTATTTTCTGTGTTTTCTCTCCAGTGTAAGTTGTTCGTAATCGTAACTCCTAGGCATTTGGTAGAATTTACCACCTTAAGGTTTGACTGATTTATCGTGTAACTGAAGTTCAGCTGATTTCTTTTAGTGGTCATGTTTATTACTTCACACTTTTCTTTATTTAGTGGCAACTGGCAATTTTAGCACCATGTAGAAATTTTGTCAGAATCGCTTTGAAGTTGCTTTTGATGCTCCGTTGACTTTACTAACCGATAAACGACAGCATCATCCGCGAACAGTCTCAGAGAGTTATTCAGATTGTCTTCTAATTTGTTAATAAAGACAAGGAAGAGTAGGGAATCTATTACGCTTCCCTGGGGAACGCTAAATATCACGTCTATTTTACTCGATGACTTACTGGCAACTACTACGAACTGTGTCCTTTCTGATAGGAAATCGTGAATCCAATCGCACAATTGGGGAGATATTCCATAAGCACGCAATTTCTTTAGAAGTCGCTTGTGAGGTACAGTGTCAAAAGCCTTCCGGAAATCGAGAAATATGGAATCGATTTGAGATCCCTTGTCGATGGCACTTAACACTTCATTTGAATAAAGGAAAAGCTGTGTTTCGCAAGAGCGATATTTTCTGTTTACGTGTTGACTATTGGTTAATAGGTTGTTCTCTTTGAGGTAGTTCATAATGTTCGAACAATGTGCCAAACTCCTATTGCAAATAGACGTCAATGAGATAGGCCTGTAATTTTGGGGATCACTCCAATTGCCTTTCTTGAATATTGGAGTGACGCGGACAACTTTCCTGTCTTTGGGTACGGATCTTTGGCTGAGTGATCGGTTGTATATGATAGCTAAGTAGTGAGCTATTGCATCAGCATACTCTGAGAGGAATCTAGTTGGTATACAATCTGGGCCAGAAGATTTGTTTTTGTTTAGTGACTTTAGTTGTTTTACTACTCCATGAACATCTACTTCTAAATTTCGCATGCTGGCAGCTGTTCTTGGTTAGAATTCTGGGGTGTTCCTTCATCTTCTTTGGCGAAAGAATTTCGGAAAGTTGTATTTAGCAATTCTGCTTCAGCAGTACTGTCATCGCTAATATTACCATTGCTATGGCGTATTGAATTTATTGTTTGTGTTTTGCCGCTAGTGTACTTCAGATATTACCAGAATTTCTTTGCATTTTCTGTCAGATTACGACAGGATTTCGTCGTGGAAACTATTATATGTTTCTCGTAATGATGTTGCGAGTTTCTGTAAAAGATTGCCAGTCTTGGGGATTGTGTGTCTGTTTTAATTTTGCGTCCGTTTTCCTTTGCTTCTGCAACAGTGATCTGATCTGTTTTTTGTACCACTGAGGAGTCAGCTCCCTCTTTTATTAATTTATTTGGTATAAATCTCTCGATTGTTACTGATGTTATGCCTTTGTAAACCACAACTAATCTACAATCGCAGTTTTAGTTTTGAAAGACTGGAGACTATCACTCAGGAAAGCGTGAAGCGAATTTTTATCTGCTTTTTATTTTTGGTGCATTTGGGAATTGCGATATTCAGCCTCGCTACTACAACTGTATCTTCGTTAGGCCATGTATCTGTTTTGAGGCTCTTTACTAGCTCAGGATTATTTGTTAATGGGAGATCAAGGGTATTTTCGCAACCATTTACTATTCTAGTGGGTTCATGAACTAACTGTTCGAAGTAGTTTTCAGAAAAATCATTCAGAACTAGTTCGGACGATGTTTTATATTTGCCGCCGGTTTTGAATACGTAATTATGCCAACATATCGAGGGTAAATTAAAGTCGCCACCGATTATAACAGTATGCTTCGGGTACTTGTTTGAAATGTGAGTCAAGCTTTCTTTGAACATTTCGGCAACCGCATCATCTGAGTCAGGGGGCCGATAAAAAGATCCAATTATTAATTTATTCCGGTTGTCAGGTATAACCTCTACCCAATCCAACTCACAGGAAGTATCTGCCTCAATTTCGCTGCAAGATAAACCGTTTGCAACAGCAATAAACACACCACCCCCTTTTTTATTTAATCTATCCTTTCTGAAGACTATTGGGCCTTTTGTAAAAATTTCGGTCGAACTTATCTCCGGCGTCAGCCAGCTTTCAAAACCTATAACGATTTGTGCCTCATTTCTTTCTATCAATGCTTGGAGCTCTGGAACTTTCCCAACACAGCTACGACAATTTACAACTGTTACACCAATGGTTCCTAGGTCTGCATTCGTCATGTGTCTGACTTGCACCCTTTGAGACTAAAACTAATTTTGTGTGTTCCCGAGGCCCTCTAACCTAAAAAACCGCCCAGTCCACACCACACAGGCCCCGCTACTCAATACGTTCGAAGCTGCCACACTCATTGAGTATTGTATTTCCTGTTACTGTTGGATACCTAAGCGATTTGTACACGGTACCGTTTGTTGAGATGACTGCAAGCTCGGACGTCGTCACTGAAACAAACCTAACTTGTCTGCCTTGATCAACTTCTGTCGATCGAAATAAGTCCTATGTCTCAATGATGTTGAGAATACCTTACACTTTCTGGCCTTGCTACTAATGCGGTCCGCTGATTACACAGGTCACCCCACCGCGGTGCCAATACAATTAGCCCACAGGCCTCAACTATATTACTCTGTACAGATTCACATCAGACCAGAAGCGTCTGACCAACACAGCGTATATTGCACAATCTGATTACTCTTAAATAAAAGATAACTTCAGATCTGCATATGACAGAGTTGCTCTTTCCAGTAAAGTACTGAAAAATAGTCTTTCCTCTCACTTCTCTGTACACACTCGAATATGCCCAAAATGCGCCCACAGAGTGCTCACACCGCCAACAGTGTGTCGCTCACCAAACGAAGTGCCGGAGTGACAAGCATTCTCCCTGTTACTCAATAATTACACTCCTGGCCATTAAAATTGCTACACCATGAAGACGACGGGCTAAATACGCGAAGTTTAACCTACATGAAGAAGATGCTGTACTACGCAAATGATTAGCTTTTCAGAGCATTCACACAAGGTTGGCGCCGGTGACGACACCTACAACGTTCTGACACGAGGAAAGTTTCCAACCTATTTCTCATACACAAACAGCAGTTCACTGGCGTTGCCTGGTGAAACGTTGTTGTGATGCCTCGTGTAAGAAGGAGAAATGCGTACCATCACGTTTCCGACTTTAATAAAAGTCGGATTGTAGCCTATCGCGATTGCGGTTTATCGTATCGCAATATTGCTGCTCGCGTTGGTCGCGACCCAACGACTGTTAGCAGAATATGGAATCGGTGGGTTCAGGAGGGCAATACAGAACGCCGTGCAGGATCCCAACGGCCTCGCATTACTAGCAGTCGAGATGACAGGCATCTTATCCGCTTGGCTGTAACGGATCGAGCAGCCACGTCTCGATCCCTGGGTCAACCGATGTGGACGTTTACAAGACAATGACCATCGGCACGATCAGTTCGACGACGTTTGCAGCAGCATGGACTGTCAGCTCGCAGACCATGGCTGCGGTTACCCTTGACGCTGTATCACAGATAGGAGTGCCTGCGCCGTCTGCGGTGGCCGAGGTGACTGAGGCGCTACAGTCACGGTCTGCACGGCCACTACGGTCGGGGGTTCGAATCCCCCCTCGGGCATGGATATTTGTGCCGTCCTAGTTCGTAAGTAGTTCATAAGTAGTTTGTAAGTTTAGGGACTGATGACCCCGTAGTTAAGTCCCATAAGCTTAACAAACATTTGATTTGGAGTGCCTGTGTGGTGTACGCAACGACAAATCTGGGTGGACAAATCGCAAAACGTCATTTTACGGATGAATCCAGGTTCTGTTTACAGCATCATGATGATCGCATTCGTGTTTGGCGACATCACGATAAAAGTAAATTAGAAGCGTATATTCGTCATCGCCATACTGGTATATCACCCGGCGTGATTGTATGGGGTGCCATTGGTTACATGTCTCGGTCACCTCTTGTTTACATCGACGGCACTTTGAACGGTGGCCGTTACATTTCAGATATGTTACGACCCCTGGCTCTACATATTATTTGATCCCTGCGAAACCCTACATTTCAGCAGGATAATGCACGAACGCATGTTGCAGGTCCTCTACGGGCCTTTCTGGATACGGAAAAGTTCGATTACTGCCCTGGCCAGCACATTCTCCAGATCTCTCACCAATTGAAAACGTCTGGTCAATGGTGGCCAAGCAACTGGCTCGTCACAATACGCCAGTCACTACTCTTGATGTACTGTGGTATCGAGTTTAACTGCATGAGGATATGTACCTGTACACGCCATGCAAGTTCTGTTTGACACAATGCTCAGGCGTATCAAGGCCGTTATTACGGCCAGAGGTGGTTGTTCTGGGTACTAATTTCTCAGGTTCTATGTACCCCCCTCCCCCACCACCACCAGCTTGCGCCAGTTCAGCGAAGCCTTTGCCTACGAGACACGCTTTCTTATGACGATAGGCTCGACCACGAACCGGCCAATCACGGATCAGCTACTACAGTGTTTAGGTATGCCCACGCTTAGGGGTTTTTCTTGCGATGCGCAGCAACTTTCACTAGCGGACGGGCGGACAACGTCATGCTGCACCATAGTTTGCAACCAGATTAAATACAGTTGTGATGCACTGTCTGCAGTGGTCTCCTAAGCGATAAATTGTGACCTAAAATGTTCCCTCTATGTATCAAGATATTACTTGCAAGCAATAAATACTGTTTCAAAGGTCCGAATATGCAGGGTAATATGTCTCAGTGACCTGACACCTTACACCGTGCAGATGCAAGTTTATGTAAACTGTTTGCACACCTTAATTTCAAAACACTAGCGTACACCTAAATTGAGTTCAGCTGCTCGTATTCAACGTAATCCAGATGTTGCTGCAAGAGTGCGGATCTAGATGCTGAGTTACGAGAAGTTACTCCAAACGCTGAAATAACACGTTAACACCATACAGAACTTTGTGGAGGTGCTAGGCTTGGGTTCGCTCTCAATCAGTGTAGGAATGAGCAGACCCAGTTTCTACGAGAAGAGGAAGAGGAGAAGGCAGAGGAAGAGATAGAAGGGAGGAGGAGATGGACAGAGAGGAGGCGCGAGTACTTTGACTAACTGAATGTTTAAATAAACAAATACCCGAGCGACGCCGGACTAATACAGAGAGAATCCTAAGATAAGGCGGCCAACGTTTCCTAAACTCAAAGCGGGAAGTTTCGAGGATTTGCAGGATGATTATTTCACGTGACACAGTTATGCTGAAAGGAGGAAAGAAATTTAAGCGAGCGGAGTAGGCCTACTCATTCTCTTCTAAAGTAACATATCTAACATGAGTGACATTTTATTCTTAATTTTCAATCTTTATTTACAGTTATAAATATTACCTCATGCTCGTATTTTGAATTTTAGAGTCTGACAATTTTTACATATTCTTTCTGCGTTACGTTTTTCTGATTATTTTCTGTACTACTTCTATTTCTTCCAGCTCTTAGAGCATCATGCTCCAAAAATTTAGATATGTAACTTACTCCGTCCAAACAATTATGTTTTGCAATAATCCCGAATTAAATTTGATAAAAGCCACTTTGTACAGTCATTTGAACTACTCTATTATACAGGGTGTTAAAAAAAGATACGGCCAAACTTTCAGGAAACATTCCTAACAAACAAAGAAAGAAAATATGTTATGTGGACATGTGTCCGGATACGCTTAATTTCCATGTTAGAGCTCATTTTATTACTTCTCTTCAAATCACATTAATCATGGAATGGAAACACACTGCAACAGAACGTACCAGCGTTACTTCAAACACTTTGTTACAGGAAATGTTCAAAATGTAACCCGTTAGCGAGGATACATGCATCCACCCTCCGTCGCATGGAATCCCTGATGCGCTGATGCAGCCCAGGAGAATGACGTATTGTATCACAGCCGTCCACAATACGAGCACGAAGAGTCTCTACATTTGGTACCGGGGTTGCGTAGACAAGAGCTTTCAAATGCCTCCATAAATGAAAATCAAGAGGGTTGAGGTCAGGAGAGCGTGGAGGCCATGGAATTGGTCGCCTCTGCCAATCCATCGGTCACTGAATCTGTTGTTTAGAAGCGTACGAACACGTCGACTGAAACGTGCAGGAGCTCCATCGTGCATGAACCACATGTTGTGTCGTACTTGTAAAGGCACATGTTCTAGCAGCAAAGGTACAGCATCCCGTATGAAATCATGATAACGTGCTCCAGTGAGCGTAGTTGGAAGAACATGAGGCCCCATAAAGACATCACCAACAATTCCTGCCCAAACGTTCACAGAAAATCTGTGTTGATGACGTGATTGCACAATTGCGTGCGGATTCTCGTCAGCCCACACATGTTGATTGTGAAAATTTACAATTCAATCATGTTGGAATGAAGCCTCATCCGTAAATACTAAAATAAGCTCTAAATTAGAAATTAAGCGTTTCCGGACACATGTCCACATAGCATATTTTCTTTCTTTGTGTGTGAGGGATGTTTCCTGAAAGTTTGGCCGTACCTTTACATGCAATGATCTCTCACTTCCGCTGTTGCATTTTCAGAATTTCCCCACCTTCTTATTCTTGAAGGAAGTAAGATGACTGCTGATAATGAATGTATTTGCATGTAAGACTTTAAATACGACTATAGAGACTGTGATTATATTACATCATGTTTGCCTCCTTGAGTGCAGAAAAATAGTCCATTACACGTACTGAAACGTACTTCAGATGGCACTGAAAACATGCCAAAATTAGAATTTTTTAATACATCCTATCACCAAATGCAGTATCAGCTTCAATCAAAAACAACTTCCACTGCTTTTGAAATAGTCAGACGATGTGTATCGTTTATTCTTTTTTTTCGTAACAAGACTGTCATTTATACGTAGATGATGCATTGTGCAGTTTACTTGCATGCAGTATGACATAGCGTGTCGAACACAAATAGTTTCGGTTTGTGTTCTTAGATCCACAATTTAAAAATTTTACTTCTCCTCGACGCGTGTCGCCTTTTATTTGAAAGGCATGTTCAGTGTGATCTATAAGTACAATTTTTTTGTGAGATGTATTGTTTCGAGATTATAAACAGTTCACGTATTTTTTAACGTAAGGAAAGACGATTTTTCTTACATTTTCTTTGTCTTTTCAACTATCTTCTGCTGTTTCCTCAATCTGGTCAAGGCCACATGTTGCACATTGTATAACACACTTTTTCGCACAGTTGTATACATTTTGGAGGTGTTTATCAGCCATGATTTACTTTCTGTATTTTGGTGTTTCATTTGTTTCGTTGCCAACATAACGAAATGTATGTTCGTTGCTAACCTTTGTAAATGAACCAGCAAACTCAAAATAACATAGAGAGGCTATACCACCTACATCAGCGTACAGGCAGTGAAGCACGGCAGCCATTTTGGATGGGTGTAGAAACGGAGTTGAGCCGATAAATGCGTAGTTCTTCAAATGGCGCACGCCTCAATTACATTGTCGTTTGAATCCCTTCGGACAGGAAAAAAATTACCAAATTTTTTTCGCAGACAGGTGAATGTTGAAGGAATGCAACAGTGTTCTTATCAATTACAATACGTGTTGTGTTCGAATAAAAATAATAATTGAAACTATTACTTTTATATGAAATACAAATTGCGACATGAAAAAGTAAGTTGCCTGCCACTTTTTTGTTTTGTGGTCAGGAAACTTTAGTCAGCGAGAAAGTTGTAGCTAATGAAATGAACTTTTATTTTTATTTAAACAACTTTTTTTATCGCTCCCTTGGTTTTCTCACAAATTTGGATACAATAGAACGGTGGAACTTTTCCAGTTCTACTCGTTACTTTCAGCAAGCTTGCCCACCAGTGAGCAAAGATTCTATTGGCCACTCACCGTGTACTTTGTGACCAATTTTGATAAACATTTTTAATTTGGGATGCAGTTTCGGTATGAAATAATTATGACTCATCACTTTTTATTTATTTTATTACTAACTAGCTGAGGCGCCCCTGGCTTTGCACGGGTACTCTTTGAAGTACTTTAACTCGAGAACTGCAGAACGTATCGTGATGCTGTGTCTTTCAATGTCTTCGGTATAATCCTGGTTTCAACGTAGGCCATGTTAAATGCCAATGCGAAAATGAGGAATAATTGAAAGAAGAAGAATAACGTAGAACGATTTACCACTTCCGCACTTTAGTGACCTCTGTAACGTAAACTAGGAGACCTGAACCAAAGCATATAGTATAGAATCATAGAACTCACGAAGATCTAGAAAAAGGGCCCAGGGGTCATATGTCTAACTTTTACAGATCTCTTACAATCACTATATTTGTAGTCTCAAGCCATATGGCGCCAGCGCTTTAGAAGAGAAAAATAATAAATGTGGTTCACTCGTAAAAGTTAAACACAAGCACTCGCGTTTTTTTTTTCTTTTTTTTTTTTTTTTCTTTTTAGATGTTTGTGAGTTCTGCAAGTATATACTATGTACACTGGCCTAGCTCTTATAGTCTAGGCTCCAGAGCTGACTAAAGTGCAGAAGCAGTAAACGATTCTACGCTATGATTCTTATTTCAGTTATTTTCACATATTCGTATTGACATGACAATAGCCTAAGATTATCCCAGGATTCTAAAGAAGAAATTAAAAGAAACCTCATGACGATACGTTCAGTACTCCGCGAATTATAAAAGGTTAAAGATGAAAAATGAGCTTATATTTTATATAATAGTATGATTTACTATCCCTAGCTGAAATTTGTAATTATTTATGGCAAAAAATAAACGCCTTAAAATATATGAAAAAGGGATTAACAGACAGCGAACTCAATAAACAACCCTGTGCTTGCATCTTTGGCCGGCAGGCGCTCGGCCGCCATATTGGTTGGGGATCGCGCCCTGAGCCGGATTCATTTCACTGTCATTTTAAGGCGTCTCTATGTTACACTGTGTTCGCTGATTTGGACAAAATGAAAGAGTAAGAATGTCATTTGAGGCAGGAGAATAAGAAGGGGAGAGAGAGAGAGAGAGGGGGAGGGAGAGCGGGCTTTTGTGTGTGTGTGTGTGTGTGTGTGTGTGTGTGTGTGTTTGTGTGTGTGTCAGAGAGAGAGAGAGAATATGTGTATGATTGCAATATCTATAAAAGAGTGGTAGAAATTTTGGTGTTTAGTTGATGTTTATTTTTATTTAAATGATCTGTGAATGGGCGGGAGGTTAATGAGAGTCTGAGGGAGTTATCTAGCAGCGTAAACAGTGAATTGTTTGATACGTTTACTTGATCATTCAGCAGAATTTTATTTTCAGCTTTTGTTTTCTATATGAAATAATTTTCTTGAAGTGTGAGAACGTGTTTTTATTATTTTTATTATATTCATATCATCTTCTCTGAAGGTTGGTCTGCGATTTTGTTGTCTTACATTTTCGGCAAATGTGGAATGGTTTGTAGCATGTTTCCAGGCTCTTGTGTGTTCTTTATATCCGACATCAAAGGTTCTGCTGGTCTGTCCTATATATCTGCCATCACAGGTGACGCACTGTAATTGGTATATTCCAGATTTTATATATATATATGTGCTTTTTGTTAGTTTTGGAGTGTATTTTTGGATAGAATTATCTGTTGAGTATGCTGTATTTATGCCATTTTTTTATTTTTTTAAGAGTTGTTTATTTATGTGTGAGTTTGTGTCTGTATGTCATTGTGTACCATTTTGTGTCTTCTTTTACATTGCTTTATTTATTCTTGTCAGTTGTTATGGCATGAGGTGTTTGTGACTGTGTTTGGTTTTGATATTTAGTAGTCTGTGTTTTTTTTTTTTTTTTTTTTTTTTTTTTTTTTTTTTTTTTTGTGCCATTATTTTTGTTTTTATTCTGTTGTTAAGTTTGGTGACTATGTCTTCCTTGTACCCATTGGTTTTGGCCGTCTGCATTATTATGTGTAGTTCTATTTGATATTTTTCAGGTGTTGAGGGGTACTGTATTGAGTTTATAGAGCATGTGTAGGAGTGCTGCCTGTTCGTGTGAGTGTGGGTGGTTGGAGGATTGGGGAATGGTAATGTCAGATGCTGTGGTTTCCACTAAGTTTTTAAACATATGCTTGTTGTTTTGTTTCTTGATTGTTAGGTCTAGAAAACTGATTTGGTAATCCGGTTCTTTTTGAAATGTGAATTTAATATTTTTGTGTATCTTGTTGATGTCTGTATGAAGTTTTTCAATTTATATATATTAAGCAAAGGATGTTAATCATATACATGAACCAGTACATTATTCTTCTTCTTTCGAATAATCCATTTGGAGGCTACGATAAATCAGCTTTGGCTACTCTTCATTATATTAGATTTCCTTAGTTTCCAAATTTCCTTCATTCTTTTAGTGTGTTGTTATCTTTCTTCATGAGTCCACTTTCGTAAAGTTGTTTTCTTTCGCTCCTGAAATTCTGCCTTTTGAACTGCCTTTCTGAAATGTGTTGTGTTTTCTATTGTGTCTATTGTAATTCCAGCGTTTTCCATGTCCTTTTCAGTATCTATGAACCATGCGGGCTTTGATTTGTAGTTATTGAGTAATGCGAATATCCGCTTGGTTAGTCTGTTGTTATCCATTCTGAATATATAGTACATTATGTTATATTCCTCTGCTACTAATTGTTTGAAAATACTCTGTTGAATATGGTTTATAAAAATATTTGCTATGGCACCCCCCCTCCCCCATTTCATGTGCCATAGAAAGAAATTTGTAAACCTCTCTCTGTCTTTCTCTCTCTCTCACTCTCTCCTTATTCTTCTGTTTCAAATGACATACTGGCTCTTTCAATTTGTTCACATACTAAGGTTAGGAACCAACATATATTTAGTTATGTTGGCAACGAAACAAATGAAACACCAAAATGCATAAAGTAAATCATGGCTGCTAACACCTCCAAAATGTGTACAACTGTGCAAAAAAAGTGTTAGTTATACAATGTGCAACACGTGACCTTGACCAGATGGAGGAAACAGCAGAAGATAGTTGAAAAGACAAAATTAAAGTAAAAACTTCTTTCCTTGTGTAAAAAAATACATGAACTGTTTATAATCTCAAAACATCGCATCTCAGAAAAAAATTGTAATTGTAGATCCCACTGAAGATGCCTTTAAAATAAAAGGCGCAACGCGCCTGGGAGAATTAAAATCAATTGCAGCAAACACAAGGCGTATTTTTCACCTTCAAAAACGAAGAATTTCGGTGCCTGATGCGGAAGATGGCCACCCAACCAATCTTATTAATTTCAATATCACTATAATGCGGGACGCTTTTGCCATTTTGCGGGACATTTTCAGTAATTATCTCACTGCTGGGACAATGAGTCCAAATTCGGGACTGTCCCGCAGAATCTGGGACGGTTGGCCGGCTTAAAGTCATATTTCGATAATTAAGGTTCCATTTAAGTACTCTGAAAAGTATTTGGCTGAAAGAGTTTTTCTTTCCTGTCACCCACTTTTCTGCATATTTTTTAGATCTCTATATCCCCTACATTGCACGTTAGGCATGTTTTCTTTACTCCCGTGTGTTGGCTATCGTTGGAATACTGACCATCCAAGGAAATGTTTGCATGGGTAGACACAGAACCAAAATGTGTGTTTCAAGAGCATTATTTGGAAAATCTGTATTTGTAATGCATACATTGAAACTAAGAGTTCATGGTGGTGTTATTACATTCAATTGTGGTAATATTGGAAAGTGTTGGGTAGTGAAAAAGCTGGGAATTAATCCTGGTGAAAATATTATCACTGGGCTGCAGCATTGCGGTAAAATTAGGATAGCTGACGCAGACAGGTCTGCATCTAATATGTCCATGAAAGCAAGACAAACATCCAGGAAGGTGAAGCAGGAGCTGGAAAACCTGCTAGAGGCCAAAGAAGGTCCATCATATGCAGCAGGGCAGTTTTAATTAACTGTAAGTAACAAATTTCAAAAGTTTATTCCTTAAAGTCAACTTCCCGCAAGCTAAAATTTTCAGTACATATGCCCCATTACATGAGAAACTATCAAAGGTAAATGAATGACATTTTCAGAGACTCTGATTAACATAAAAAGCCACGTCTGATACTACATTCATCAATATTCCCCCATTAGGAAGTTCACAAAAATATTTTCTGCAGAAAAAACTTAATATTTTTTGTTAATAAATTTAAAAAAAAGTATTTATTCAGAACTATAAAATGGCTAAAGTAGATTTTAGTACAGTTGACTCTATTAGCATCATGTAACTTACAGTAAAAATATTAAGGTCCTGCATCAAATTGTTTTTTTCATAAATGGGTCAAATACTTGTCTAAATTAACATGGGTTAGATAGGCAGGTCGTGGCCTTCTTATACAAAGAGGCTTGAAATAGGCACAGAGATCTACATCTACATCTACATGGGATACTCTGCAAAACACATTTAAGTGCCTGGCAGAGGGTTCATCGAACCACCTTTATACTATTTATCTCCCATTCCATTCTCGAATAGCGCGCGGGAAGAAAGAACACCTGAATCTCTCCGTTCGAGTTCTGATTTCTCGTAGTATATTCTGATGATCATTTCTACCTATGTAAGTGGGAGTCAACAATATATTTTCGCATTCGGAAAAGAATGTTGGCGACTGGATTTTTGTAAGTAGCCCACGCAGCAGCGATAAGCGCCGTTATTGTAATGATTCCCATCCCAGATGCTGTATCATTTCCGTAACGCTGTCTCCCCTGTATCAGATTAGATTAGTTTTTCGTTCCATAGATCCATGTTGAGGAGATGCTCGTGGATGTGGAACATGTCAAGAAGCAAAATTTACAAGCTGAATGATAGATAATACTAATAACATAAATACAGATATATACATTTTTTTCATATTTTTTTCTTTAGCTGATAATATAATAACATAGTATGAATACCGGTACATGCATCATTTGGTAGAAGGAGTTGACCGCTACGAAGTCTTTTAGGCTCCTCTTAAACTGATCTTTATTTCTAGCTAAATGTTTTTATACTTGCTGGTGTTCCTGAGTAGTGGACCCCTTTTTGAACTAAAGCAAGCGCTTTTAAGTCCTTGTGTAGATCATTTTTGCTCCTATTATTGTATGTATGAACTGAGCTGTTTGTTGGAAAAAGGGATATATCATTTATGACAAATTTCATTAAGGAATAAATATACTGAGAGGCAGTAGTTAATATACCCAGTTCTTTGACTAGGCTTCTAGAGGACGTCCGTGAATTTACTCCACAAATAATACGTATTACACGCTTTTGGACTCTGAAGACTTTTGAGTGACTCGAAGAGTTACCCCCAAAATATTATACCATATGACATTATGGACAAAACAAAACCAGATGCCCTTCTTTGGACTCTTTCGATGTCCTCCGCCAAAGCCACTGGATAAGGATCCCACATTGGGCAGCGATACTCCAAAAAAGGACGGACAAGCGTGATAGGGACAGAGATTAAGGCAAAGGAGTGCAGGATGTATGTCCAAGTCCAAATCCAAATGTTTGTAAATCTGTGGGAGTTAACTACTATAGCCATTAATGGATTCACGATTTCCTATCACAAAGGACACAGTTCGTTGCAAGTGACGGTAAGTCATCGAGTAAAACAGAAGTGATATCCGGTATTCCACAGGAAAGCGTTATAGGTCCCCTACGCTTCCTCGTCTTTATAAACGATTTAGGAGACAATATGAATAGCTCCCTTAGACTGTTCGCGGATGATGCTGTCGTTTATCGGTCAGTGAAGTCAACAGAGGATCAAAAGCAACTGCAAAGCGATTTAGACAAAATTTCTACTTGGTGCGAAAATTGGCAATTGACACTAAATAAAGAAAAGTGTGAAGCAATACACATGACCACTAAAAGAAATCCGCTGAACTTCAATTACGCGATAAATCAGTCAAACCTTAAGGTCGTAAATTCTACCAAATACGTAGGAGTTACAATTACGAACAACTTTGACTGGAGAGAACACACAGAAAATATTGTGGGGAAGGCGAATCAAAGGTTACGTTTCATTGGCAGAACGCTTTGAAGATGCACCAGCTCCACCAAAGAGACTGCCTACATCACACTTGTGCGTCCTCTCCTGGAGTACTGTTGCCCCTTGTGGGACCCTCACCAGTGGGACTGACGGAAGATATTGAGAAGATTCAGAGAAGGGCAGCTCGTTTTGTTTTATCACGTTGCGGGGGGGAAAGCGTCACGGAAATGTTGCACGAATTGGGGTGGAAATCATTAAAAGAAAGACGTTATTCATTGCGGCGTGATCTGTTTGCGAAGTTTCAACCACCGACTTTTACTTATGAATGTGAAAATATTTTGGTAGCACCCACCTACTTAGGGAGACATGACCATCCCAATAAAATAAGAGAAATCAGATCGAAAATGGAACGATTTAGGTGTTCTTTCTTCCCGCGCGCTATTAGAGAATGGAACGGTAGAGAAAAGTTATGAAAGTGGTTAATGAACCCTCTGCCAGGCACTTAAATGTGATTTGCAGAGTATCTATGTAGATGTAGATGAAACAACTTAAACTAACTTGTATTAAGGACAACAAACACACTCATTCCCGAGGGGAGGAAGAG
Organism: Locusta migratoria; assembly: GCA_026315105.1. Taxonomy (NCBI): domain Eukaryota; kingdom Metazoa; phylum Arthropoda; class Insecta; order Orthoptera; family Acrididae; genus Locusta; species Locusta migratoria. The sequence goes on along the minus strand of CM048749.1, from coordinate 345,928,356 downwards.
AACCTCCGACGGCGAGCAGCGACTTGGTCCACAGCTAGGTGGCATTGATCGCTCGGCCACTCCGCCGCGGCTACCTCCAAGTGCTATGCAGATTTAGCAACTGTGAAAGACAGCCAGCTCCACTGGCATTCGGTATAACTGAGTATTGCTCTTTTCCGGGAGAAATCAGATACCGCCTGGGAACGGCCGTTGACGAAAGCCGCAAACGCGCCCACTGTTGGGGTCGAGTCGCACCTGTCTGTACGGCCGCCGCAGCGCAGTAAGTCTGGCGCCAAACTATCGCCCAATTAACGGGCCACTAAAGCTGAAAATTCCAGAATCTGTCCGGAGGCCGACGAGCGGCGAAATTTACACCAGCCATGCCGAGGGGAAACCTTAGCGACCGCGCCGGTACATTAATTTCGCGTTGAACTTGTCTAACTCCAAAATACTCTCTCTCTCTCTCTCTCTCTCTCTCTCTCTCTCTACGGTGATATCCTCCCAGCATTTTCGAAAAGTACATTTGTATCATTAACTTGAAATTGATGTTGGGGCCACATACGAAATATAGACTTCGGGACCGCATCGTATAACAGTAGGATCAACATGTAAATCTATACGGGGTGTGGTAATTAAAAGTGTTTTTCGGAATATCTGGAAAAATACAAATGGGAAATTAAAAATGTTGCGATGAAAGTTGTTTACCTCCAAGAGGTCCGTCCGTTATAACCTGAAGCTCGACCTCTCTGCACGATCCCGGGTGCGGCAGGCGAATCAATTTGATTTCTAAAATAAGAACAATTTTATTGTATATTTCGATTCTACACGAAAAAAATAACGAATTTTTAACTGAAACATTTTTTTAGTGTCATGACAAATGGCACTGTAATCGGTAAAAGTGTAAATTATCCATGGAGGAAGGGAAGGAAGAAGGATTAGGAAGGAGAAGACTGACATTGGCTGCATTAGGACATTGAAATGACACAATGGCGACAAGTTAAAACGTGAGCCGGGCCGGGACTCGAACTCGGGTCTTCCGTTTTAGGGCAGCGGTCGCCTTAAGCACTTTCCTTTTATTTTTTAGTTTTTTGTTCTATGGGTAGTTCTGTTCCTTGCGGTCGCTAATGGTTTTTTTGTTCTCGTTACACGTCGAGTTCTTAGCATAGCCGTTGAACCACGGCGCCAGGCAATCACTTAGCTACCCGTGCTCGCCCCCCGTCCGTCTCAAACAAGTCGCACGCTATGGCGGTAACGCCCATATCGTCCAAGCCCTCTTACACTTGCCGTTACGGATTTCCGTACAAGGTCGAACGTTAAAGTAGATGAAGCCAACGCCCTCTTCGTGTGTAAATATTTATTATTGTATTGGTGTGGTGATTGCTCTTTCGGACATGGACGATTTGCCAATGCGCAAAATGAGGTGCGCATTACCTCCATTGTCTTTGTTCGGAACCATTCGTATGTAACCGCCAGAGATCGAGTAGCCAGGAGCTGACGTCTCTACCAGCTCCAACGCCAGTGTTAAAAGTGGCGTTTCCCTCGCACCTCCCTGCCGCGGGAGCGCCCATATGCTGCCTTCAGGCGGTTCAGAAGAGAATTTGAACCTCAGCCGCGCATGCGCATTGCAACGCTGCGGCCACTGCCGTATATATTAAGCTCCCGCGCAAGATTCGTACAGGTACTGCAACCCTTAGGACAACCACATCCGTCATGACACACGTTCCACCATGTGATCTTGGAGGCATAGCCCACCGGCTTGAACTCCACAGCCAATCGGAAACCCAGTTGTTCCGTCATGCAGCGAGCCAGCATTCGTATACATGCTGTCTCAGCGACGTAAAACGTTTCTCATGCGATAAAAATACTTTGAATCTGCAAATAAAATGATCTGTTAGAGGAATGAAACGCAGAGTGACAGTTGAAAAACACTTATTATTCTATTTATTTACTTACTTTTTTTTCACGACGAGCTTTTCCGGGGGTTCACTGAACCAGTGAACAGATAGGACGCGGCGCACTGAAACATACACACACAAAATAAGACTGTCTCTGACAAACACACACATGCACATTCTTACTCTTTCATTTTGTTCACATGAAAAGGTTAGCAACCAACACACACTTCGTTACGTTGGCAACAAAACCCAAATACAGAAAGTAAATCATGGCTGCTAAACAGTTCCAAAATGTGTACAACTGCGCGAAAAAGTGTGTTAGTTATACAATGTGCAACATGCGGCCTTGAGAAGATAGAGGAAACAGCAGAAGATAGTTGAAAAGACAACGAAAATGTAAGTAAAAACTTCTTCCCGCATGTAAAAAAATACTCGAACTGTTTATAATCTCGAAACAATACATATCGATAACCTTTGATCTTTGATTGTCGTGAGTGCATTAGTGTTCTCTCGATAATCCATTTTTAGTCCGGGGCAAGTCCCGGAGACAAATGAAATTGGTCCCAATCCCCCGGTTCCGACCAAGGTTTTCGGGAGGTTTTTCTTGGTTGTAAGGCGTATGCCGGAACTGGTAAGCCCCTCCCACTTATTCCCAATTGGGATTCCCCCTTTGCCCCACTATCAGCTTGTCTGATAATTGGCTGAATAGAACCGCGACTCTTTATGGGCCGGATCTCAAACAGCCCGCTCCACTCCTCGGAGTGGAGAATGAAAAGAATAAGGTTTTTTTCATTTCACAAAAAACCTGTACTTGTAGATCCCACTGAAGAAGCTTTTAAAATAAAAGGCGAAATGTATGTGGGAGAAATAATAATCAGTTGCAGCAAACACAAGGCGTTTTTTTTTTTCACCTTCAAAAACGAAGAATTTTGCCACATGTTTTCAAGGTGATATTCTCAAAACAGTTTTTTTACGATATCTTCATCCAATATCGACATTCAAAAATTGAAACTTATCATACTTTTGCACAAAATCACAAAACCCAATTTTAGCCGTTTTTGCACCATGAATCGCAAATATCTTGAAACGTTATTACCGTAAAAATGTCAGTGTTTAAGTTAAATGCTAGTTAACTGTTCGATTGCAGTCATTTTCAACAAACACATCGCATCAGGCCTGGAATAATTACTGTAGAAATCTGATAATCTAATGGAACTTTTACTATGATCAAATTTATAGGGGCAAATTGTCAGTTACTGATTTAAAAATTTATTTTCTAAATGTGGTATGTCAAAGCACATGCTACATAAGGCAGAATGTAAATCGTCTGTGAACATTGACAATTTAATGCGAGATAAGCTAAAATAATTATGTCTGATAAAATTTCGTTATGTGTAGTATAAAATAAATTCTCCTTTTTATTATGTCAGTTTGATAGTTCTGTGGTAGGCTGTGATTACTTAGCCAATTATGTCATTATTGAGCATCTTAAATAAATCTCATAGGATGACAGAAATATCGTATAAATTTTTTTATTAAACTGATTTAATAAATAGCACAAAAGCCATTTTATCCTGAAAGGACAAATGTGGGGTAAGTATGTAACTTCCGCAAAAGTATATGAATAATTCTGTACTGTATACCATTATCACTTGACAGTGTCAATCACAACAAAAGAGTTTGGCTGCCTGCGCACATGGAATCGCTCATTTTGTCATGCAACTAAAATCTCATCAAGATCTATAATGAACTACTTCTCTTTACTGCACAATGAATTCATTTAAAAAGCCACCACGTACACTGTACAATTATGAGGATCCTTTTGACAGGCTTTGAAAAAGCGCACAAAAGAATTTAAAAAATAAACCATCGAAGGTGGGGAATGGATTTTAGTTCACATTACAAGACATGGCATTACGATGCTTCATTACAAAAGTCTCTATTGTTCCATGATTAACAATTAACACTGATTACAATAGTGCACAACAGAAGATTCCTTTACCTTATGCATTTTCATTAGTTGTGACATTCATAGTTACAACAAACTCTTCTCGTTGTTTTAATATACAATGAAAATATTTCCAATCATAATGTTTTCAGAGCTTGGTAAGTACCGTACGAAAGTGAACCCTCAGAAGACTAGAGCTGATAGTGCTCGTCAGCTGAACAGCGTAGAAACCTCCCTGGCTAGCTGGCACTATGTCAGTCGTGTGCCAATATACAAAATATGACATTCCAAATATAAACACAACGAACTGAGCAAACAGTCTAACAACGACCCCTTTCAATCTAAATAACTAATCATAGCAAATAGTTCAAATATTTACAATACATCCTGTAGATATTTATCTAGAGACGGCATCGTTCCTTACTCGAAAATCTTTGTATGTTATCAAAATACAACCGGAAAACCGTGTTGTTTCGCTTGAAAAAGTATGTATTGTCCTGAAAAACGGCGTTCAGGCCGTTCTGAAACTTACCATCCGAAAAGAAAAAAATCAACTTCGCGAAAAAAAATGTGATTTTTGTAAATCTTGAAGGGGTGAATTTATTTTCGTTATTCATCACAGTTAATATGAAGTATTCAGTTTAGTAAAATATTGCATCATATTTTTAAGTGTTTGCAGACGTAAAATCACACTGTAGACTTTTCGAATGGTTGATTTTAGGTCATAGATAGCTTCGTATGAAATGTAGGTAATATACGGAAAACTTATTTTAAGTTCAGAGCAGAACGTTATCTTATTTGGTTCACGAGATATAGATCCGTGTACGATAGCACGCGATAACAATATATTAGAAAATACGAATTATATGGAGTAGGACCGTGGTTCGAATCCCACATTATACTGTAGGTCCTCCCTATAACTGGCTGGGTAAGTCAGTCCGAAGTTCGGAGGAAGGCAACGGCATACCACCTGCAAACATGACCATGCCTAGTAAAGCACTCTGGTGTTCAAACTAATCTTCGGATTGTTGACTTCTTTTTTCTTTTCTTTTTAAGTGATCGTATCTTGGGAAGTACCAAATGATTCAAAAGTTATCTCTACGTTGTTTAGATCTTTATCCTGAAAATACGTTTCACTTTTCCGAAAATCTGTATTCATTATCATGATAAGCTAGGAAAATAATAAGTTTGCTACCAGATGTAGCAGTGTGTGGATTGACAATTCTATACTTTTTATTTATGGCAAATCGTCTTAGTTTTTACGATATGTTCTTTAAACGATGATCCCAGGAGGCCTTAAAGTTGTTTTCATATAATAGGAGGCGTGTTCAAATGAAAAGGTATAAAACGACACTGTGAGTATAATTGATGTCTTTATACAAAACGATTTTTTTGGTGTTTTACTGGTATTCGTCACAGATCACCGTACATTAAGCCTGTGACAACGATTTTTCATTTTAAAGAATATACTCACCAGAGGACTGAGCACAATTAATCAACATTTTAACGATCCGAAAGATCCCTGTTCGCAGAATTCCAGTGTATGTGACAAGAGCCAGTCCTCTGTCTTTCACTTCGTCGTCCGAGTTGTATCGCTTTCCTTCGCGATGGGTTTTTTTAGCGGACTAAACAGTTGGATGTTACAGGGCGACATATCAGGGCTACATGGCGGATGCTCAGGCTGCTACCACTTTAACGTGGCCAGTACACTATCATGGAGCAGAATCACTCCCTCCGTTTGCCCATGATGGAATTGCGTAGGCTGCAGGGGGTCTCACAGTACACGTCACTGCTCATGATTTTTCCGTGCTCGAGGAATTCGTTGAGTACCGGACCTCGGACGTCCAAAAAGACGGTGAGCATCAACTGGCGTGTTGACACAACCTCGAATTTTATAGGAGGTGACGACGCATGATTCGCGTCCTTAGATGTCGCACTATGGTATTCCAAAGCACCATATTCAAAATTGAACCGGTTTGGTTGTAAAGACGTTTCATACCTTTTCATTTGAACACCCCTCGTTCCGTAGGTTATAAGTTACCGCTGAAATGCACGTAATATCCTGTCTGTCACTCATTAGTAGTTTTAACTAACGTAGGGAACGAACAGAAAACATCTTAGATCTAAGGCAACGAAACTATGTTTACAGTCTCTATTTACTTACCGAGAAAAGTAAAAAAATCATCGTAAATTTCGTCGTGATAGGAAATATTTACAGTTTTGACTGGTATTCGTCACAGATCGCCGCCGTACATTAAGCCTGTGACAACGATTTTGCACTTTTCATGGATATACTCGTAAATCGTGACAGCAAAAAAAAAAATTGAATACGGTACATTTGTTGCATATTGACATTCGTCGAGGTCGTATTGAAAAACTTTACAATTTCGATGATGGATATGCCATAACTTATCACCGAAAATTGTGTATAACAAGAAACTCTTTGCGATCCACAACTATTCCTTGTTACGTTTGCATCCATGATAATTTGTTTCTTCAGAAAAAAAGTGAACGTTCGTCACAGTTACTGTGTAGTATCAAGTTAGGTGAAGTGCTGCAACAGTTCAGTGTTTGCAGGCTTAAAAGCAAAATGCGTAGACTTTACATATGTTTGATTTTAGCTTATACATAGTAGCGTATTACATTTAGAGCAGATATCGAAATTGTATTTAAAACAGCACAATTATATCTCATTACATTCTCGAGATATTGCCTTCCTATCAGACGCACGAAGCCTCGTGGCGGGCTCACATCTGTCTAATGTTAAATACTTCTCAAGGCATCAGTTTGACGTATGAGACCGAAATACTTCTTCTAGCCTAATACTTAGTACGTGTTAAAAAAATGCAATCCGCTAAGTTTACATAGGTCTAATAAATTTCTTAGCAAACGAATGTCCCGTGAAACAGTGTCTATGTCTATCCAATGTAAGTAGCTATATTTTACGGTCTTTTGGTAGCATCGACAATTGGCAGTTGTTGAATAAGAAAAAGAGATATATCTTGTGATGTATGTCAAAGATATTATTTCAGATTTTTCCGTCGGGTACCCATCGCTGACATTAGTAAACTCTTATCCCTTTCTGGTCCCATGTAATTCATTTGAAGTGTATTCCTGTCGATCTTTTAATATTTTCCTACACTGGCAAATACCAAAAAGGTCATTCTGTACATACTTTTAGGAACGCTGTGCTACAGAAACATCGGAAAAATATCAATACTTGATTTTTTCCGATTTTCTTCACTGAAATAGGAGAAACTGAATGAAAATAGGTAACTGAGTCAATAGTCCCCTCTTTTCTTGATACATACCATAATCAGTTACAGGATTAACAGTAGCCTACAATTCACAGGCAAGGACATACGTTGACAGGGTTCAAATGTTTGTCATTCTATGGGACTAAACTATTTTGTTCATAAGTTCCTTGACATACTAACTACTTAGACTAAGTTAAACTAACCTAAGGACAACACTCACAACCATGCCTGCGGGAGGATTCGAACCTCTGACGATGGAGGCATCGCGATCCGCAACGTTACGCTCCAGACCGTTCGGCTGGGTTCATAGCCATGTGAAGCATGGCTTGTCAAAAATCACAAATGAACTAACAAAAAGCTATACAATAGTGATATACGTAGCCATGTTAAAAAAATTGTGAAGGGTGCCGTGTCAAAATTTTAAATCATGAAAGCATTAAAGCTAGAAAATATTAATAAAAAAATTCTTGACGATTATCGGATCCGAACTCACTACCTTCAGATTACGAAATCAGCAGGCAGCCCCCTACGCCACGGAAGAATTGCACTTACGCTAATTCATTTACTAACTGTTGTGAAGGGCCGGCCGCGGTGGCCGAGGGGACTGCGGCGCGCCAGTCACAGTCTGTACGGCCACTACGCTCGGGGGCTCGAATCCCCCCTAGGGCATGGATATTTGTGCCATCCTTAGTATCAGGTAGTTCATAAGTAGTTTGTAAGTTTAGGGACTGATGACCCCGTGGTTAAGTCCCATAAGCTCTACAAACATTTTTTTGTTGTGAAGGCTTTCTTGCATTTGGTTGTGGGGGGAGAGGGGGCAATAGAAAATTCTGACTTCACACAGAAAGGAGCAATCCGTTGGTTTCCGTAACTCACCTTTACGGTTCTGGCCTTCTCGGTTAACTTTCACCGCCCGCTGTTTCCGTCTTCCTTCGTCCCTTGGGAACACAACTCATGTAGCCGTCTTCAGTCTTTATAGTCAACAGCGCAACAACCAGGCATTCTTCTTGACTGTACTTGCTGTTTATGTAATGCACATAATTATTTGCACTCAGTAAATGGCTTCAAATCAACATTTAATCTTAAAAATTGCCGCGAAGTTTTAAAATTATCGTCACAGGCCGACCAACAGCACGTAAACAGAACCGACACAAGAGGTAGGAAAGTGCAGCAGTACCTAACGTAATACAACCTACAAGTAACTGTACAGTGAAATCGCCACCAGAAGCATTTTAAGACTCTCTTGTGGGATAAACATTGCGTAAGTCGCGGCCAGCCACGCGCCTACAGAGTGAACGTTATTGGCTGCCAGTGCAGTTATGGAGGGGGTGCGCAGAACAGCTGCAAATAGGTCGCCTTCCTACGTGACACTCAGTATATTACTGTACGATAGAGGGCTACCCCCACGTCTGTCATACTTTCTGGTGTGAGCTGTAAATAGTAATATACGATTTACTGCATCTATTGTGATAGAATATTATCGTCCAACTGCAGTCTTCTAAGAAACACAGGAATACTCAAAGCGAGAATAGTGAAAATGTTGTGATGTACTTGCATTTGTACTGCAGTTGTGCATGTTCCTGCTAGTTTTGGAGATCTACGATAAAAATACGTCGATAATATGCTTCTGAGACCATATACCCCCAAAATATGAAACAGTTATTCCTTACAGGTGCCTTGCTGCACCATGCACTTGGGTAAGAATCAAAAAGAAAAAAAAAACTAACGGCGTTAGTTATCGCGAATTTGCGATTGATTACCTAAAAAATAAGTAGTTATGCATGATTTCTAGAGAAACATCACTACAAATTCATCGTGAAAATTATCAATGATTTGCAGTGAACACATTACCGGCGCACATTATGAAACTGATTCTTACAGAAACATTCTCAAAATAGCATCTCCAAAAAATTTCCAAATTATCCTGTCCATATAATACCAGCACCAGCAGTATAGAAAAGTAGACAACAGATAATGATGTGTGTCGTAAACGTAAATGATCTGGTAATTCTAAGAAAGAAACCCACAGAACTGTGCCATCAAATGCAGTTACGGAAGCTACAGTTGAAATAAAAGACGAGAAGCTTTACAAACTAAAAGCGTTAGGAAAAACTGTCTCACAAAACTAAGCTATGGAAACTAAAATAAAGTGTGAAGAACGTAAAATTCTCGTACTGTAGCTGAAAAAATTAAGACGCCTAAAAGGGGACTCTTGTTCAAACAAATAAATATTCTAATAAACAATCGCGTCGATCGAATGAGTAAGCAATAGCACTTATCTAAAGCTTACAAAAATGTAGATATATTATTTAAACAGTGTTACATAGTCGTACTCACCTCGTTTCGTTGGTGCTATTCACAGGAAACAGGAGTAAATGTTCTGATAAATTCAAAATTGGAAACAGAAGCTATCTGTCTAGACAAGGCGGAATTATTATCTGTGATGAGATAACCAAGTAATAACTACAATTTAAATGTTTGTAATTCTATTGGACTTAACTTTATATGTTTATTAGTCCCTAGGCTTACAAGCTACTTAAACTAAGTTAAAGGAACCTAAAGACAACATACACACACTCATGCCCGAGGGAGGACACGAACCTCCGACGTCCAGCAACGGCCACGGCGAAGTAGGGCATGGATGTTTGTGCTGTCTTTTGTATAAGTTAGTTCATAAGTAGTTTGTACGTTTAGGGACCAATGACTCCGCAGTTAAGTCCGATCAGCTGAACAAACATTTTAACCTTTCTTTTTTTCTTTTTCTTTTGGCGAGCAACGTCCCGCTTCGCAGCAAGGCGCCTTAGATCGCTCGGCTACTCCACCGCGACAACTGCAGTATGTTGGTCAATAAACGCTTTGGGGAAACGCAACCAATACTTCTTACCGCTGTTATGTGAAAAAATTTCTTAGCACATAGCTTCCTCTGTTTCAGAAGCTTACAGATAACCAAATTTGTTAGAAAACATCGTTCGTGTGAAACTTTGCTTGCCCTTCTCCCACATGACATCAAAATGTTCAAATGTTTGTATAGTCTATGGGACTTAACTACGGGGTTATCAGTCCCTAAACTTACAAACTACTTATGAACTAACTAAGACTAAGGACGGCACAAATATCCATGCCCGAGGGGGGATTCGAACCCCCGACCGTAGTGACCGTGCAGACCGTGACTGGAGCGCCTCAGCACATGACATCTTGCGAGTAATGGATGAAGGGCAACAGGCAGAGTGTGTTTTTCTGGATTTCAAAAAGGCATTTGACGCGGTGTTACAATGCAGACTGCTAACCAAGATAGGAGCATATGGAATAGGTTCACAGATTTGTGACTGGCTGGAAGACTTCCTAAGTGGTAGAACGCAGTACGTTGTTGTCGACGGCAAGTGTTCATCAGAGACGAGTGTATCGTTAGGCGTTCCCCAGGACAGTGTGATAGGATCGATATTATTTTCTATCTACATAAATGATGTGATGGACAGAGTAACTTATAATTTGCGCCTGATTGCTGATGATGCTGTGGTATATGGGTGTCGTCTTTACTTGATTATAATAGCAGACAGGATCACTTAGACAAAATTTCTAGTTGGCGTGAAGAGTGGAAGCTAGCTCTAAATGTAGAAGGTGATGCGCACGAGTAGGAAGAATAATCCCATACTGTTTCAATACAGCATTAGTAGTGAGCTTCTTGATGCAGTCGGATCGCTCAAGTACCTAAGGGTACATTGTAGACTAATGTGAAATGGAACGAACATATAAGGACAATTGTAAGGCGAACAACCGACTACGGTTTATTGGGAGAATTTTGGAAAATGTACTTATCTATAAAGGAGACCGCGTTTTGAGTATTTCTCAAGTGTTTGGGACCCGCAGAAGATCAGTTTTAAGGTAGACATGAAAGCAGTTCAAAGGCGAGCAGCTAGGTTCGTTACTGGTAGGTTAGACCAATGCGGGAGTGCCACAGAAATGCTCCGGGATCTCAGATGGGAATCCCTGGAGGCAAGACGACGTTATTTTCGAGAAATTCTGTTGAGTAAATTTAGAGGGGTGGTATTTGAAGGTGATTGCAGAACGATCTTGCTGCCGTCTACCTACGTTTGGCATAAATATCACAAATACAGGATAAGAGAAATTAGGGCTCGTACAGAGGCATATACTCATTCTTTTTTCCTTCTTTCTATTTGGGAGTGGAATAGGAACGGAAATGCCTAGTAGTGGTACAGTGTACCCTCCGCCACGTACCTTACGGTGGATTGCGCAGTATACATCTCTATGTAGACGAACTCGTAACAGCAGTAACGAAAGAAGCTGCGCTTAACGACGTAAGCGTTGCACTCGCAATACAACCTTCAGATGTCAGTGAGATAGGTACCAAACGTTGGATATCCAGAGAGTATCAACCAAAACAATGTATTTGGGGCTGTGTGCTGTCGTCCAGGGGATCGTGCATAAACTATAATAGTAACACCGGACCTACTGGTAAAGAAGAAAAGTAAGAGCCCCCGAGGTTCTGGGGGGAAGTTGGTAGAGCAATATACTGAGGCATCTGGGTTCAAACCTGGTTTGCAGCATCTATTTTTACTGCAGTACTGTGGTAGTTATAATGGGCAACGTCTTGTAAAAGGACTGTTCGGATTTTATAGCAGTGTATTATCGGCAATTTTGCTTGTCCCTCGGTTACTTGAAAGTAGCAAACCTGTAAGGATTATTCGTAGTTTTACCGAATAAATAAACAAAATCGGAACATAAGGGTACAGAAACAACTGCAGTACCTGTGCAGCAGTAATACTAGCAACAACAGTAATAATAAGAATGATGATCATTATGGGACATTTGTGTCCGTTACACGTCAACTGGGGCCGTGTTCAGCCTGCTGTCATCAAGTCTTTAGCGGACGCCACTTCGGCGACTTGCGCGTCTATGATGATGACAACATCCAGTGCCCGAGCGGAGAAAATGCCCCACCCGACTGGGAATCGAACACGCGTCAAAATGTTCAAATGTTTATAGAACTTATGGGATTAACTACGGGTTCATCAGTCCCTAAGCTTACAAACTACTTATGAACTAGCTAAGACTAAGAACGGCACAAATATCCATGCCCGAGGGGGGATTCGAACCCCCGACCGTAGTGGCCGTGCAGACCGAGACTGGAGCGCCTCAGTCTCCTCGGCCACCGCGGCCGGCGAACTCGCGTCTCCTGCGTGGCAACCCATCACGCTTTTCACTGGACTGCGAATGCGGATGTAATACTGTGAAAAAAAAAAAAAAAAAAACTAAAGTAATAATTGTAGTAATAATGGAAATAACAAGTACATAAAGTTCAGGCATGAAGAAAAACAACGCCAGACGTATAGTGTCGTTCATTCAGGAACGAATTTTTCTCAATATTGCTTGTGTACAAAGAGGTGTGTGGGGTAAATTACTTTCGTGCACCAACCATATGAATGAATCCCTTACTTGAGAACTAACCTGAATATTGCAGAACGGAAGCTTGTGTTGGAAGCAGAACTGTGTCGACATTTCGAAGGGCCTTGTTTCATCAACTAGTTTAGCCAGTATCCATCTCTGATGGTGAGAATTATAAAAACGCAGAGATCAGAACTGATTGTATGTGAGCGACTGTAGCTTAAGAAGATTACTAGAGGACCCGTGCGAATACCTCGCACAGTTAGCGAAATGAAAATCATTTGGGGAATAATTGAAGTAAAGTTGAATGTTCACGAAAAGCTTTCTTCAGAAACAATCAATGCAAGTGTTTAAAAGCGTCGCGTGTTGTTAGGTTAAAAAAGAACTGTGTACCTTAATTAGAACCGAAGATATCGTAAAACAAACTGATTAAAATATTCAGTGCAAGGACAGAAGCATACCACATTTGAATCAAAATGAAGGATGGAAAGACCTAAGCTAATTATGTGCTAAGTCTGCGAATGAATACCTTTCGTTTAAAGTAAAAATGTAGGAAATCGGTCGGATAGAACAGCCTAAGAGACTGACTTCGCCTGAAGATAGGAAGTAGAAAACTATCCGAAACGTTGCCAGAGAACGAGGCACTGACTCGGCTGTCAACCCCAGAAAATTTTCTCAACGACATCCGCCGAGAAAGTCTACCTTCACATAAAGTGTAAGAACTGATTTCGTGAATCTCCGGTATTCTGCAAGGCTGCAAGTTATATGAACGCAAAACACAAGTCTGCAATGGTAGAAAACTCGAATTTGGCCAAGTGGACCGCATTTTAGATGACTATTTTTCGGGTTTTTTTGAGCGACTGTTCTGATGCACATGTGAACAGATGCCGCACATTTGTTCTTAGAGATCCAAATAAATTACTCGTTTAAATATAGTTGAATTTTTATGTAGCCAGTTAATCATACTGGTAATGGATGTGGATATATTAGATTTGAGGGATAAGTGTCGGTTTGGAGCCAAGGAAATGCATAGGCTATTTAAAGATTTTATTAATTTAATTACATGACGTCGATAGAGATAGAATAAAACTTTTCTACTTTGTTTAACGAGCAGTAGTTGCAAAACACTATTCCGTTTAAAACAATGATTGATGTCGTTATTTGTATGCATGAATCCAGTTCAAAACAAGACAAACAATACATTAAATTTGCAAAACTGGACTATGACTTACAAAAGAGGTTACATCCAGCTACCTCTCTTCTAGTTAAATACGCATCTTTAGTAAAATACGCATCCTGACACAAAAACACATAAACATGGTATGTCAGTATTGAAAGAACTTTACCTTTGCCAATCACTGTTGGTTCCATCCCGGAATATATGTCTTTCTGTAGCCTCTAGGTATACAAGCTTTAGCTGTAGCTTTAAGGAGTGCAGCGAATTTGTCATAATTATCTATTGTAGGAAGGATGATTTGATTTGGAAGTAAATGCCTACCAGTCTTCTTTATTGAAGTTTTATCTGGGCCTCGGAAAAGATCTCAACTGATATCAGCACCATCCTGTGTTGCGACCATGGAAATGTGCCAAGTATCTTCCTCTCCACTGTTAATGATGTTAATGTCTGATCACAGGAACAAAAGCATAGGAATATCCACGCAGCCAATGGATAGAAAAAAATGTGCTGGAATCTTTCGCGTAAAAAAGCAAAGAAAGATTATTATTTCCAGCCCATTTAGCCAACGCTATACCATTTTCATTGTCGACTAGTGTGGCTGTTGAAATCGCCGACATATAGGGAAGGATCTTCTAAATGTATTCTGCCACTGGATGTTAGGAGGCTTGTAAACGTTAACTGTGATAGTCTCGAACACCTGTCAATACGAATATGTCATTGTAGGAGGTTTCATTGATTACAGATACAACATCCACGTCCTGCGTAGCGTATGTAGCCACGCCATAACATCTATGGTCTATTTCTCCCACAAATCTGTAGCCATGAATATTGCCTCTTGCACAATTTCTAAGATCTTATGCGTGGTTTTCTTGTAGAGCAACGACTTAAATACTGATACTCAGAAGATTTTTACTGAAAAGTCACATTTTAATATACTCATCCCTTCTACATTATAAAAAAGAAAGTTCAAATGTTTGTAAATCTATCGTACCAAACTGCGTGGTCATCAGTCCGTAGCTTGCAAACTACTTAAACCTAGGTAAACTAACCTACGGACAAACACACACACCCATGCCCCAGGGAGGACTCGAACCTCCACGGCGAGCAACCGCGCGCTCCACAGCAAGATGCTTCAGACCGCTCGGCTACTCCACCGCGGCTTCTACATTCAAATGATAACCGTTAATGACAGGACCTATTGCTCTACTCAGATCGCTTTGTTGATTTTGTTGGCCCTGAAAAGAACCATATGGTATTGTTGTGATACCTGACATAGCTGGGAGATGACGGTGGTGACAGGACTAGCTACCAGAGATTGTTGTCTGCTTAGAACAACCCGGGAGGAACGTGGAGCTTTCACGATTGCGTAATGACGCGAACACAATGTCGCCCTCCCCCCTCCTCCTCTCCGCCCACCCGGAATTTATCAAACATACTGGACTTAAAACCCGAACGTGGCTTATAAATTCATTCAATAACATTCTTAAAAGCAGCTCTCTACCAAAAGCTTTTAAGAGACTGATAGTTATTTTGAAGTTCGATAAACCAAACGACTGTCGCCCAACTGCGCATCTCAGTGTGTATCTTACAAGCTGCCCGATAGACACATCTGCAGTTGTATTGTTGTCATTCTTACTGACAGTATTTCTATTCCTGTTGAACGAAATGGATTCATACGAGGTCGTAATTTCTGTGAGCAGATGCTATCACTGATATCTTTCATTGATACTGGTTACGAAAAGAAGACCACTTCTGTTGCTTTTCTGGTTCTCTCAGCAGCTTACGATACAGTCTGGAAGAAGAAGAGCCTCCTAGCGAAGCTTTACACTCTCATTCCTTGTCCTATTTTATTACTTCTAAACTCTATGTCAAGTAACCCGCTAATCAAGATCTACCTCGGAAAGCAGTTTTAGAGATTTTCATGAGTTTCCCGCTGGCCTTCTCCCAGGATTCGGTTTTTGCTCCCATTTTTTTCAATTTTTACACTGATGATATTCCAGCTACGCAGTCTAGAAAGTTCATTTATGCCGATGATATTGCCATTGCGTCACAACACAAGAGACATTCATTTGACGGAAACTACCATAATATGTGACCTAACTCTCCCCTCAAATTACTTCGCAATGTGGAAACTAAAGCCTAATCCAGATAAAATAGAAACAAAACTTTACATATAGGACAACCACAGTCGAAAGATTCCATATTTCAAAGAACAGGTCCGCTGCGACTTTTAAATTCTTTTATTGATAGACACACGACCGGTTTCGCAATTTAAAATTGCATCCTCAGCTGTTAAGCAAAATCATTAAGTTAAAAAGATCTGATATGAAATCTTGATGGAGCTCATTTCCTCTCATTTAAGACCAGGCTTCTAGCATTTATATACATCTTAAAAAACTGTCTATTTAAAAGGTAAGTGTCCATAATCAAAACTTAGTGACGAGATTTGTAGCCATCCAGCTATATAAAAACAAAATTTCGCAATCTAGACGCATCAGGCTAAAACCGCTAACAGGAAGTTGTTACATTTACCTCCTGTGAAACTCACCATCTCGTTTGATGCTGTTTAACTCGGACACAGTGAACATCCAAAGTACCTGGGAGTTTCGATAGACCTCTTACTTTTAAGTATCACCTTCAAAAAACAACAGACAAATTTATAACTAGGAATAACTTATTGCAGCACTTACAAGGATCAACTCGAGGAGCCGGTGCTAAAGTTTAGCGTTTAACAGCTCTGACGCTGGTTTACTGCGCAACTGAATAATGTGCTCCCGTCTGGCTCCACAGTGTAGACGTACAATCAAACAGTGCAGTGAGGGTGATCTGTGCTACTCTAATGGCTACACCCATTCACTGGCTTCCACCACAATGCAATGCCAATAGGGGGTTATACGTCTGTAATAACTTTTTTAATTAATCCCAGTTGGAGTATTTGGATGACTTACCATTAATACATCCTCTGCCCCCCCCTCACATATACAGTCGCTTCAATAACTTTTTAAATTGATTTTAATTAAACTAAGTGGACGAGAGCTCGCACTACCCCAACCCTACATAGAGGGTCGCTACTTTCAGGGAATTTAAGCCAAACTAATTGAATGATTTTGACCTAGTATAATTTACAGCCCTCCAGCCTTTCCCCGCCATCAAACGAGGTGCGTGGCTATAAAGACGACAATTACCGTACTGTCAGTTAATCAGTTCCACTATCAAAAATCTGCATGCAGATCGTCGTAAATAGTTGCGCTCCTTCTCCATATAGTAAGAAACATATACAGGCTTTTCTGCGGTTCCTCCAACTAACAGCATTAAGGATTTTTTTCTGTATAATGCAACTATTACAAGCTATTTGTCCCCACACCCCTGCGAAATTTCTGTATAGCATTTTAAGTTTATGATTTCTGCAATGTAGTGGTCATTCCACTATTAATATAGGCACACAGATCACAGTATGTTTTCTTGGACGGATATTAAATAAGCACAAAAATATTAGCAAACAAAAACGCATTACATTTCGTATACTCATTTACAAACAGAAAACAGATTTTTTTTTAAATACACTTAAACACAGGAAAAAACTTTCATTTTTGATTGATTGTACTTTAATAATGTCTAGTTTAATTTTTATCTTTCAAAGATTGCTACTATCTGTTTATCTAACGTACTGTTGCTATTGATGGCTCATTAGGAGAGCGGAGACACTATTAGATGAATGTTACTCAATTACTCAGATAAAGTACATTAAACAACTGAGTATGCTTTAACTTGGGGAAAATTAAAAGACAAAAATGGCAACAAAAACGCTATTCAGCTCGGCCCAGAAGGGAACGGCTCAAAAACACAATCTGACAATCTGTCTAAATTATTCAAAAATACCCACAAAATTAATTATAATAAATTGGCGAAGGCATACTAATTAAAAGAGAGGATTCAAATTTAACGGACGTAAATTTATTAAGTATGGCACAAATGGAGGGTCCGATTTAATAATTCGCAATTAAAAGGTACACACCTTACAAGGTACAGTAGTTAACAGTAAAATTTAATACAAATGGCGCAAGTATGCCCACCTGACAATAATATTACTTTTCAAGAGAACTTTAATTAATTGACTACAAGTGGTTCAAGGTGAGGATTAGGTCGCAATCACGTACACATGCAGACAGTCAAGCCACAAGAGTACTCACCTATAGAGAACAATTCTAAAATCGCACCAACAAATAAGACGACGGACGGAAGCGTGTATAGAATGTGGAGCACTTGGCGCGCAAAATTGAAAGAAAACTTGATTCCGGCAGCGGTAGGCCTTTGCAGGATGTAAATCGAGCTTCATTTAATGCGAACGCGTACACGTAAAATTACTATAACAAAGCACGGCGCGAAGCACAAGTTGTGAGAGATTACAAAATTACATAATTCGTAAACCATTTGACATAATACGGTCATAATTGTATTCGTTTCGAAGCGCAGGAAAAAAAGGGTGCAATGGTGCTGTTCACAATGAACACCAAAACCACAGGGCGGATAGGTATATATAATTTCGTATGGCTCATTGGCCTGGTGCAAGTCTTTCAATTGGACGCCACTTCGGCGACTTGCGTGTTCCCAACATACCCCAGTTATCCAACCGGGGAAAGGGGACCTACAGTTTAACGTGGAATACGAATCACGTGTCGTTTCTGGTGACTCCTCGCATTGTTGAGAGGTGAAGTGTGGGTTAAAGTGCAGATTGAAAAAATCCGACATCCGACCGTGTTTCGAACCCGCGACCCTTCGGTTTCCAGTCGAGCAGTTTACCCCAAGACCACCGGGCCCGAGAAATCCAAGAAATAGAAATAATGGTTAAAACGCGAGAAATTATTTTAGTAGGTAGTCTGTTTAACGGTTCGTTAAGTGCAGGAAGGAAAGATTTAGGTAATGGAAATAGTCTCAGGAAACTATGGCTCAATACAGGGAGGAGTCGCAAAACTTCTTAAATATGAAAAGTCAAATTTCAATAAAATTACACTCGCGAGATAGTTCAGGCAATTGTTCGTTAAATTCAGATGGCAAAGGTCTAACTAATGGAAACGGTCTCAGAACGCTGCTCACTATTTGATGCACATGTTGAACATGAACAACAAAGGCAAGATATTCAGTTTGCGAAAATCAACGGTAGAAAACGCGTTACACATAGGAGAAAGCCCTGATCATAGACTTGCACTAGGATTAGCATCCTGAATGGCAATTCTTTAACAGACAAAGGAGCATCAACGATAGTTCAAGGAAATCAAGAAAAAACCGAATATTCGTTGAGAAATGAACTTACTGCGGCTTCTGTACATATTAAAAAACTGAGGAGTGATTCTACTGGTTCTAAGAACGCGGGAAGGTCGACCGAAACGAACACCATCAAATCATGAAATTACTCCAATTGGAAACGCGGAAAAACATAAATACCTCACGAATATCATTGGAATAAAACCACCACGAATTGTGGTAGTGATGATAGCATAAATGGAGAGCCGCGGTGGAGTAGCCGAGCGGTCTAAGGCGCCTTGCTGCGGAGTGCGCGGTTGCTCGCCGTCAGAGGTTCGAATCCTCCCTGGGGCATGGGTGTGTGCGTGTGTGTGTTGTCCGTACCTTGGTTTAAGTAGTTTGTAAACTACGGACTGATGACCACGCAGCTCGGTCCGATAGATTTACAAACATTTGATAACTTTTTGAACAAATAGAGACGTGTATGAACGTTAATAGCAGACAAATCTCAGACAAAGGCCTAACCACACGTTCTTCTTTCCGCGACACCACCGCTGTCACGTAGGAGAAAAGATAACTTGGCTGTAACACCATGAGCCGTACGAATAAAACAGATTATCTATTTTATACTCTGGATACCAAACAACATGCTCAGCTTCCCATGAATAAAGGGATTCAGAGAATATACTTTAATCGAGTATGTTCTTAGCGCGAGTAAAATGGTGGGGGAAGTTAAAAAAAATACGTTCCTCAATCTAATGTGAATAAAGCTAGAGAAGCTTCTCAAGACCGAAGAACATTCTCCATTTTCTGAATTGAGTTCTCTAGCATATATCGAGCTGAATAATTTCTCTTAAGGTTACGTTTTACTGTGGTTTATCATAAAAATGGCAAAATTAGTGTTGCTTAGAAGGCAATAAAAGTTCCTTTTTACGTAGTCTGAAGAAATACGAGAGTGCCAAAAAAGTTTATGCAAATAAAAA